>OY728129.1:707826338-709114398 GCA_963277665.1 Viscum album
ATTTTTCACTTAATAAATTAAATAAAGTTAATGTTATTAATATTTTTACTATATAAATTAATTTAAATAAAATATTAAATGAAATAAAATTAGTATTTCAATTTTTAAATGATGTTCCCCTACTATTTATTTAAGAAAAATTAATTTCTAATGTAAATAAATTCTATCATTAAATTAATTTACTTATGAAAAAAATAAATGATGTATTGAAAATAATATATTTTTTAATATATATATATATATATTGAAATAAATTTTATTTAGAGTTATTGTATTAGGGATAATAGAGAATCAAAATAATAATTTATTAACATATATTTTATAATGAAACAAGGTAATTTCATGAAAAATTAATATGAAGATGTTTATGAAAATATCTTAGTTGGATTTAAAAAAATTGAGATAACATTGTACGAATATATTTACATAATGTATAATGTTGGTTATGAGATTTTACCTCAAACCAATAAAATGTTTCTTTGAAGTAAATAACTTATAAAAATTTAAGGGCTCTTCTAATCATATTAATATCAATGGAATAAATTTGTGAGGATCATAGACTCAAATGATCAAAAATAATACATGATTTTTAAAAAAAACTATATTGAAATTATAATAAATGTTTAATCACTGGGATTTAATGATGGATATGTTTTTGATATTAATTCAGTTTATTACAGATGATATGGAGTATAATTAAGGGGATAATTGAAGAGGTAATTATAGATCATTAATTTTATTATTTACCTTTTAATGATGTTTGAATGATGGTTATAATTATTGATATATTTTATAGACAATAATGAATAGTGCATTGAAAATTTTATTATGGAAATACCATGGGAATATTTCTTTTTGAATTTATGACTGTTGATTCCATAACATGAATAATAGTTGTAACACCCCAAGTATTTACATATATGTTTAATTAAATGCATGAAACATTGTGTCTCAAAATACTGGAACTTTTTTTATGTTGTTATTTTTAAACTTGTCGTTAAAAATAATTTTTTCTTCTATATTTTGAATATTGAAATAATAATATCTACGACTACGATGAGTAAGTAATTTAAAATCTGATAGAACCAGCTTATTTTTTAATGAATAGTTAAATTCATCTATGAATATAAATATGAAGATTAATATGAACCTTATGAATAATAAATAATATTATTATTTTATTTTCATGAGGTTATAATGTAATGAGATCTTGATTAATTTTTCAAGCTGATATACAATCAGTTATAGTTTTAAAATTGATATTTTTGGAATAAAATATTATTTTATCTAAAAATTAAATTAATCTCATTTAGAAAACTATTTTTAAATAAATAGAGTTCATTTTTTGAATTTTATACGTTGAAAAATGGTTACGGTGAATTTTTGGGATATTTTTTAAAATTAATTAATTTTTGATGAATAGTAAAATATGATAATATAACATATGTATACTTTATCAGTTACATGTACTATTCCAAGAATAATGGATGATGAAACCACCCTTTTTATAACACACATGTTCTAATTAATATTTGGGGTCACATAAATCAAGACTATTTATAGTCATGAGAAAAAATATTAAACTAATGAATAATATGATGGTAAACCCCTCCTATCATCCACTATAAATACCATCCTCATCCACCCCCACTTCCTCTCACACCACTAAAGATCTTATAATTGTCTAATTTCATACCAATTCCCTTCCAACATATCATACCCATGTCCATGACCATGTTGTCTCACCAAAAGGAGAAAACCAATGTCCTTAAAGAGCATCCCAAGAAGAATTGATCAAGATGTAAGAATCCTCTTTCATTTTCTGGTGTTTTTCTATCCATTACTTTTTTTCATATACCCAATTCCACCACAATTTATCCAAGAGTCATTGTTGCTCTATAATGATATATATTAGGGATGTTATAAATATTATGGAAAAAATTATTTATCATTATTCATCTATACTTCCTTTAATACTAAAAGAAATCACCATCTGTGATGTGCTAATTTACCATAATAGTGGTTGATGTGTTCTGGAAAATGGTTATAAATCCATTTTAATGGTAAAAATAAATTTTAAATTGTATTATTCATCCTGTATTATGTTCTATAATTAACTAAAATGCACAACATTAAAGGTATATGATGAAATAAGTTCAGGATTATCAAAGAACCTCCAAACTGTTCTAAATGAATATCACGAGTGATTCATCCTCATACCATATAAAAAAATTATTTAAGGCATAATTTAAAACTATAGAACATATTAACATATTTTCATTCCACTCCATGAGTTTCTCTTCCATTCGACATGAAAATCCTTTACAAACCAATAATGGAAATCATGTGAACCACGCACCCAAAACAATAGAAATAACAAAATAATATTTATTTATGTGTCGGATGGTATGATAAAATAATCTTATACGGTGTTATAAACACGAATATGTTTTTTTAAAATATTAAAAACTATTTTTTAACCATTATAAATGATTTTTAAACATGTTATAAGTAAGACGAACTTGAGGTAAGTGAATTCCTAACCCAATTTCCATTCTTTGAGTTATCCTTCCACTTTGTTGATCGTATAGTACTAAAATTATTTCTGTAATGAAATTTTGGTATATTTTTTATCATGTTTATTTATAGTTTATACACACAATCCATTCATTCTATTTATTCTCACATTTATTATATGATATTTTTAACGGACGTTCCATTAAAATTCCACTTTTAAAATTATATTTTACAAAATTCAAAAGAAATATTTTTAAGAAATTATTCATGTATTGTGATTTCATTATGGATACATGGAATGTTTTTATGGTGAATGGGGGGTAACTATATCCCCCATTAATGAATTGGTTATGTGTAAGTTGGAGGTCATCTATATGGTTACTCCAAGTGTAACTATGATGGTTGCATCATAAGGTAGCTATGAGGGTTACATTGTAAGGTAGTCGTGATGGTTATAAATCATAAGGTATCCATGAGGGTTAAAAAATTAACTAATTAATCCCTCTTAATACCCTTATTCTATATTGATGTTTTCTATGATTAATTAAAATATCATGTTTCAAAAAATAAATATATGATTATTCATGGGTGAGAAGTTTTTCTTTGTGAAAATGATTTCATATGTTTATAAGTATTAAAGGACTAATGGTTTATATTTTTCTTTTGAGAAAACTTATAAATTTTTTATTATCATACCATGTTTTTAAATTCTTTTAACAAGTTATAAAGATGTGTATGATAAATAAGTAAGTCATGTGAAATGTAATGAAGAATTTTCAAAGAAATCATGCTGTTGTTTTCTGTTTAAAATTTTATGTTTTGGAAGAAATGGAAACTATTTTAATGGTACCCACATTTTATGATTATGGGTTTATATTTATGATTTATGTCCTAAATTTCTAATAATATAAACCAAAAAGTTCTTTTGTAATGTAATGTCATGAAATCTAGTTGAAATAACTTGAATGTGTAATATTAATGGTTGGGTCCTTATAGTTGGCATCAGAGCATCGTTTAGATATCATTAAATGTTATGATGATGTTAATAAAATACCATTAATGATTATTATCTTATGTTTATATTGAAATAGAATATCATTTAAAAATTATTTTGTTTTTTTTTCTAAGATAATATTTTCAGAATGGATTTCTATAGAAGAAGCACAGAAACTTAAGTTGGATGGAACTAAGAGGCTCATATATTTCCAAATCCATAACTAGTAATGGTGGATATTGGAACCAAGATGTTTGTGTTAGTAGTGGATAATCTGATGTAGGAATTAAATAGAGGTGGAATCCATGCATGTGAATAACCAGAGCATCCACAAAAACATGATACAAGTGGTACATTTTATGGGGCAACTCCATCCTTATTTTAGTGTATCTTTTGACCAATTAGTAGATAAAGGATGGATTAAATCCCTTTAAAATATATTCTATGTTATGGGATGTTAAGATAATCAATATTTATGTCTTTCCATTTGGTATTTTGAAGGTGAATCTGGTCAGTGGTGGTCAATGGTCATGAATATTAGTGATAAATAGGTTAGTAATGCCTTAGAGTGAGATAAATTAAAATGTATGTTCCTTGAAAATGTTTTACAAAGGTTGTTATACATAGAATGGATATTAAATTAAATTAATTAAAGAAAAAAGATGCAGATTTAGGGGTCGTGTATGAAGAAAACTTTACCCGACTGGAAAGGTATGCTCCAAATCTTATTTTGGATCTTGATAAAAAAATAAAAAAAAATTAATTGTCATTTAATCCTTGATATTGAAGGGCCTTTTCATCCCATGAGTCCAAAAGTTATGAGAATATTCTCTAATGTGCATAGAGGATAGAAATAGATGTTTCAAATGACCACATGTACTTTAAGAACAAATAGAAAATGTGGTTCAGATGGAAAGTGAAGTATATTAATCAATCAAAGAAATCTGATGGTATGATTGTTTTGTTTCCAATTTTTGAAAATTGTTGTAAAAATAACCCCAGGGAATTCCATAACAAAATCAAAAAGTATTTTTAATGTGGTATGTTTGAACATATTTCCTGATATTTTAATGAATGTGATCCTATGACTAATCCTTATAACAAAATTTTAAAGTGTTATAAATGTGGTGATATGAGTCATTATGTAACTGTCTTCTCAAAGAGAGTCCCAAATTATTCAAAGAGGCCATACTATATTCCAAAACGAGTAGTGAGATATTTTGGTCCCACATCAGCAGATGACAGTCCATCTAATGAAGTTGTATATGGTACCTTATTTGTTTACACATAGTTTTCTATACTTTTATTTGATACAGGTCATACACAATACTTTATTTTCCAAAAATGTTCGGTTAAATTTTAAATATCTCCTCAAAAAATTCATCCCAAACATATTATTAAAATAATAGGAAAAAATATTATATAAAAGATTAATTATACTAATCATTCTATTATTTTATGTGGAAAGACATTACCAATAAACCATATTGCTTTTAACTTAGTATAGATTGATTTCATTCAGGGTATGGATTGGTTTTCTAATTATAATGCTAAGAATGAATTTTGTGCTAAATATTTTTATTTAGAAATAGTTTCGCTTTTATAAAATAATGATACTATAAAATTGATAACATATCCGGAAGATATGAAACTATTGGAAGAAGGAAATAAATGTTTTATTTATCATATTTTTTAAAATTAGGGAACTGTTTAGATTAATGAAGTTCTAGTGTTAAATGAATACCTTGATATGTTTTCAAATTATTTACCCGATGATATAACTGATTTAAAGTTGGATTTACTATTGAATTTGTTCCTAATGCTAAGACAATTTCAAAACATCCTTATCGAATAGCTCAAATGGATCTTTTAGAGTTGAAAAACAATATGTAAGAATTATTCGATAAATGCTTTATCCGACCCAGCACATCACCATGGGGTTCTCCTATATTGTTTTTAAGTATAAATATGGTTTAATGAGACTTTTTATTAATTATAGATCTTCTAATTACATCAAAATTAAAAAAATGTATCCTTTTCATTGTATAGTTGAATCGTTTGGCCAAATCATGGGAGAGCACTATTTTTTGAAGGTTAAGGTAAGAGCAGGGAACCATCAGTTGAATGTAAAGGAAGAAGAAATCCCTAAGACTATGTTATGTACTAGATATGTTCATTTTGAATTTTGTGTCATGATGTTTGGATTAACTAATTCAAATTCATTATTTATAGATCTTATTAATAGAATATTTCAGGAGTTCTTGGATATTTTTGTGGTTGTGTTTGTTGATGACAATTTTGTATATTTTAAAAGTAAGTAGGACCATGAAAAACATCTAAGGGTTATTTTTTTATCCTTAAATGAAAATAATATGTATGAAAAATTTAGAAAATGTGAATTTTGGCGGAAATATATATCTTTTCATGGCCATATTGTTAATAAATATGGAATAACAGTTGGTCCTGCCAAAACAAAATAGGTGGATGAATGGCCAAGACCAATAAAATTTATAGAGATTTGTAGTTTTCTTGTATTATCATGTTACTACTAATAGTTTTTAAAACAATTTCCAGGTTATATATCCTGATTACTATGTTAACATGAAAATGGATTAAATTTGTTTAGGTAGAATAATGTGATAATTGTTTTTTCAAGAAATAAATAAAATATTGGTGAACACTCACTTTTTGTCCCTTCCTTCTAGAAATGGTGAGTTTTCATCTACATAGATACTTCATTTAAAGGGCTTGGTTGTGTTCTAATGCAGAATGATCTTGTAATTTTTTATACATCAAGACAAATAAAACCTCAGGAGTTAAATTATCGAATACATTATTTAGATATAGAAGTTGTGGCATTTTATTTGAAAATTTTAAGGCTTCATTTACATAGATCCAAATATGAAATATATACCGACCATAAAAATATAAATTTCATATTCAATCATAATAAATTAAACACGGGGATGAAAATATTTCATTTATTTATAATGGATTATGATTTCATGATCAATTAACATCTTGAAAAATTAGAAAATGTGGAAAATTACTTTACTCAAAAACATCATTCATCATTAACTATGTTATGGCTAAAAAACCCTTTGATTAATGATTTGATAAATTTTGTCTTTGAAGTTGTTGTTGTATGAAATTTCTCTATTTTGATTCATGTATTAGTGTAGTCAACTTTGTAAAAAAATTATAAAATCATAGAGGGCAGATGAGGAGCTACAGAAAAAGGTTGAATTTGTTAAATTGTGTATGTTTCTAGAATATAACAATGTTAAAGATAGTGTTTTTAAATTTGGAAAAATATTGTTCATTCCTTATGATTATTGACTAAAGAATGCGTTTTTTTATAAGATCATATTTCTCTATCCTCAGTTCATTTTGGCACCATAATGATGCACAAAGACCTTCAAGAGTATTACTGGTGGGATAGAAAGAAGAGAGATATTTCAAATTTAACTGTGAAATGTTCGACATGTCAATAGGTTAAGGAAAAGAATCATTTACCAAAGGGGATGCTTCATATTTTACCAGTTCCAATGTGGAAATGGAAAAATATATCTATTGACTTCATTTTGGGGATACCAAAGACTTCTCAATGTAAAAATATAATATGGGTTATTGTTGATCAACTGACTCAATCTATTCATTTCATTCCTATTTGAGATACTATGTCTTTGGATTAGCTTTTTCAAATGTACCTCAACGATATTGTCAGGTTACAAGGAGTTTCTCTTTCTATTATATCTAACTATGGTCCCATGTTCACTTCTAACTTTTGGAATGGTCTTCAGAAGTTTTTCGGAAAAGTGTTAAATTTTAGTACCGCTTTTCTTCCTCAATCAGATGGGCAGTAAGAATAGATGATCCAGACATTGGAGGATATTCTTTGAGAATTTTCAATGGATTACCTTGTAATTTGGGTTCAACATATTTCTTTAGTTTTATATTCATATCATAATATTTTACATTATACTATACAGATTACACCAATTAAGGAATTACATGGGAAGTGGTTTCGAAATCCATAATTTTGGGATAAAGTCAGGGAAATGAATTTGATGGTATTAGAATTAGATAGGGATGTTCCTGAGAATGTGAACTTTATCTAGAAACACACAAGGATAGCTCAGAGAAATAATAAATGTTCTTCTTATAATAAGAGGAATGACTTATCATTTCGAGGTAGGTGACTATGTTTTTCTTAGAATATCCCAATGGAAAAGTGTTATGCATTTTGGAAAGAAAGTAAAGATAAGACCATGGTTCATTAGACCTTATGAAATCTTAGAGAATGTTTAACCTTTTTCCTACCATGTATATTTTCATTTATGTTTATCTTAGGTAAATAATGTTTTTTATGTATCGATGTTGTGAATGAATGTGTCATATTCATCTCATGTTTTGAGCCCACAAGCAGTTCATCAGTAATGGAGCCTTTCTTATGAGTAGAAACCTATTCAGATTCTTCATTGAAGATAAGAAGTATAGGGGAATAAGGTAATAAACCAGGTAAAATATTTCTGGAGAAACCACATAGATAATGAACTATCATGGGAATCTAGAAATGCTATGAGTGGGAGGTACCATCACATGTTTAATAACTAAATTAAAATTTGTGAAGATGCAATTTATACAATGTGGGGAGAATTTAACAACCAATGGTTTTTAAAAAAAATTAATGAAATGCATTAAACAATGAGTATCAACATAATAATACTCTTTTTAAGTATATATATATAATTTCCATTAATTTTTTTCCCTTCAATGATTTGAATTTTGAATAATGGACATCTACGGATGTGATCAATATGTTATTTGGAGTCTCATAGAACCAAATTGTATTTTGGTGAATAGTATAATATCATCATTAATAGTAATATGAATATTAATATGACCCTTATGAATTTTAAATCATCATATTATTTTACATTTAATGTTTTCAAGATAATGAGATTTTGATTAATTTTTTAAGGTGAGAAAATATTATTTATAGTTATAAATTTGTTATTTTTTGAAGAACAAATAATTTTACATAAGAAATTAACTAATTGTATTTAGAACATTATTTTCAAATAATGTTTTTCATTTTTGAATTCTACAAATAAAAAATTAATTTGGATGAATATTTTGTAATTTTTCGGAAATTCATGAAATTTTTATGAATAGTAAAATATTTTAATATACTATATATATATGTATATATTATCAGTTAATTTTTCTATTTCTATCATCATGGATGGTGTTAGGACCATTGTTTTGAACTATCATGATCTTTTTACTATTTGGAGTAATATTAATCAATAATATTCATAGTCTTGAGCAATAATATTTAACTAATTATTAAAATAATGGTAAACCCTTCTTCTCCCCCACTATTAATAAAACCCTCACCCCCTCTTCCTCTCACACCTTGCACACTTTAAGAATTATATAAATTCTCCCAAATACACAACCCAATGGATTTTTTCCACACCCAACCCTTGATGTTCTCACCAAAAAGTAAAAAATGAAGGCCTTAAAGAGGATCTCAAGGAGAATAGATAAGGAGGTAAGAATAATCTTTCATTTTATTATGTTTTATTTTCAATTCCTTTTCTTTTCATATAAACCCTTCACTGCACCTTATCTAAGAGGTAGAAACCTCTGTAATCTTATATATTTTGGATTTTATAATGTTTATGGGAAAAATTGCATCATCATTCTTCCTATTCTCTTCTTATTATTCTTAAAATCAATACACCATTTGTGATGTTCTGATTTACCAAAATTGTGGGTGATCTATTTTCAATTTCAATTACATCCTTTAAATCTAGTTATAAAACCATTTTATTGGTTGAAAAATATTTCAAATTTCATAATATAACCTATATTATATTATGGAATTAACTTATAATCATAAAATTAAAGGTAAGTGACGAAACATGTTCGTTATTATTGAAGAATGTAGAAATGATATAATCAAATATCACTAATTATTTATATGAAGATTAATACTCATAAAATATAACAAAAATAAATTATGGAATAATTTATTAGTATAAAAAAAATATAAACACCATTTGTTCCATTTATAGAGTTTTTCTTTCATTCGATAAGAAAATCCTTTACGAACAGACCAAGGAAATCGTGTGAAGCATGCACCTGAAACAATGGGAATAACCAAATAATACATATAAATGGGTTTAATGATGTTATAAAATGACCAGATAAGGTGTTATAAGTATTAATATATATCTTTAAAATATTAATAACACTCACTTAACCATTATACAAGTGGTTTAAACATGTTGGATGTATGATGAACCTGATGTAATGGAATTCTTAGCCAAATTCCCATTCTTTGGGTTGTCTCTCCGGTCCATTGATTATATGGTACTAATAATATTTGTGTAATGGATTTTTAATATATTTTTTTTATTTGGATTTATTGTGTATACACATAATCTATTCATACTCTCAATTATCACTTCAATTTATGATATTATTAAGGGACATTCCTTTAAAAATCCTCTTTTCAAATTTTATTTTAAAAAATTGAAATGAAATGTTTTTAGGAAATTATTCATGAATTAAAATAATGTTTCAGATCATTGGAAATGTTTATTATGAAGGGTGGTACCTATATCTCTCTCCAATTCCGTGGTTATGTGTAAGTTAGAGGTTATTCGTATAGTTAATCCAAGTGTAACTATGATGGTTACATCATAAGGTAGCAATGAGGGTTACATTGTAATGTAGTTGTGAGGGTTAAAAATCATAAATTGGTCATGTGGGTTACAAAATTATGTAATCAATTCCCCAGGATACAAATATGATCTATTTATTTTTTCTATGATTTATTTAAATCTAATTTTTCACAAATTATATGATTGTATAAGGGTGATAAATATGTATTTGTGAAAATGAATTGATATGTTTATATGTATTCATGGACTAATTGTTTCCTTTAATCAGTTTATAACCATTTATATGCTTTTTATGCTCATCCATTTTTAAATAATTTTCACATGTTATCATGTTTTTAAGAGAAATATATTATTCATGTTAAATGTTATTATTATTTTTCAATGAAATCTTGTTGTTGTTTTGGGTTTAAAATTTAATTTTTTGAAATAAATAAATATTGTTTTAATGGTACCCAAATTTTATTCATGGGGTTGATATGTATGAGTTATTTCATAAATTTCTAAATCTCAAAATAATAAATATATTTTGGAATGTAAAGATGTAAAATCTAGTTGAAATAACTATAATATGTAATGTTTAAGGTTAGGCCCTTATAATAGTCATGGAGATTTTTTTTAAAATTTATATTGGTTTTAATATCTTGATCTTAATCAGGGAATCTCAATTTTGAAAACTCATATCCATTAAATAATGATAATGTTATGTAGAAGCATATTAAATCTATTGATAAAATATTGAGTGAATATTTAGTGGTGTTTCAATGAATATTTTACCGAGTATCATTATAATGATGCTTGAATTATTATAATGTCATATTAAAGAAGAAAGTATATTGAGATAAAGGATCACTAATAATATTATGGCCTATATTATATATGATTTTATACATATTTTATAAATCCATATATGACTAGTTTTATAATTTTCATAATGAACTTAGCCAATGTTTAAAAAAATCATTAAAAAGGTAAATATTTCTAGTAATTAGTTACTTCACATAAACACACTATTCAGGATGTGTTAATGGGTTCATGTATAACTTATTTATATATATTTATACATTCAAATATCCATAACAATACTGAGGAAACAAGTGACATAATTATCCAATAATACTTGATTTTATTTTTTACAAGTACATTTATGTATAATGATGTTTTATAATACGAGAGACATAATTATTTATCCATTTATAATTTAATCAATGTTAACATATGTGAGATTGAAAAATAAATAAATTAATTTTTAAAAATTTGGTAAAACCTATGATACAAATGATGGGAAGTTACATATCTTATAAGAAATGATATCAAGGTTACTGAAAAAGGATGTCAATCTGTGTTTTTCTAATCAGTGTTAAGTATATCATAACTTATATGACTTTTAAACTATTCATAATAGAAAATAAATATACCAGTGGAACTAAGAGAAGTTCATATTTTGAAAAAAAATTAAAGATGCTAATATGATTTCAGGATAAATAGAATTTTAATTAATTATTTAATTTCAAAATAATGTAATAAAGAATTTATAAAGAGTTATGTATATTGAAATTTTAATTTGACCTTAAAAGGGTGTTATATGATAATTTTTTATCTCTTTTAATTGTATCCTAAAAAAAATTTCCATCCATATTCAACTAAGGACCCACCTCAAACCACAAATGGTGAACCCAAGGGGAGATTCATGTTAGTGGTAGATTATCTCAGCTGGCCACGACTGTAAGAAGATGCATAACACCAACATGGAGAACATGTGGTTTAAAATACATATTGTACCTACCAAGCCCTTAGGTGACAGTATGTGGAGAAGAAATGTGAGCTTGTATAGGGAGGTGCGACCCATGTCTAACGCCGACTTCAGTTTTGGCTTGAAGGTGTGGAGATATAGTGAGTATTATTGTGTAGTGGGTGTCAAAGTCACATAATAATGTCGGACTCACATAAAGGGGTATTTTTTCATTGCATTAATATATATTTATTGATTATGGACTATTTGATCCATTTCATGTTCACCATTCGATCATTCTAATAGCATCTTCTTCAAAAATTTCCTCCCAATTGTTTGATGTATGTTCCAAAATTCATCACTGGAGATCTACTGATCAAGATTAGATAGTCATTTCCATGGATACGATCCCATGATAACATAAGATAATAAAAACTTTTGGGACGTATTTTGTGAGGAGTTTTATTTATGATTCCAATGAATGTTTCATTTTTGGACTGTAGTGACTTTTGACGTTTTGAATAATGTATTAAAGAAGTTCACACATAAATAAAAATAAGTTGGTGGTTGTGTGATGATAAAGGAAATAGAATTATGTTATTTTGGTTATCAATAAATACCCAAGACCAATTCATTTTATAGAATTATCCCAAAAAATTAGAGCACTCTGATAATGAAATAGATACATATGAAAATATATTATTCATCAATGGGATCCATAATTTATAATTTTATTAAGAAATAATTTAAATTTTCATGATAAATTTTCAATTCATGGAACCATAGTAGATAAATACAATATTATATGTGAAGGGTAAAGTAGTTTTGATCTCAATTATATTGTTTCGCAATGAATCATGATGGATTATGAATACATTTTATCAATGTATCTTAATATACAAAAAATATATTATCCGAAGATGTTTGAGATTCATTCATGAGATATTATGAATGGATAAATAATTTTGATAAAAGATACATGATGAGTCATCATGTGATATAATTATTTGAATTAATATAAAAATAATTTACATGATTTTTAGGAAAGGCATGGATGCACGAATGTAATATAGAAAACATTGGGTATTTAAAAATACACTTGTTTTCACTATCATGATGAAAGTCAAAGGTTATAAAAATGATTTGAGGCATTATTATTTCACAATGAATAGTAAAAAATATGACCACTCATTGTATAATACATGCATAATGATAGAATTAATGCATGTAATATACACTGCATGAATTATGAGTAGTGAATTTTAGATTAAATCTTATGATAATTTCAGATGTCATTTATACATGAGTCATTAGAAAAATGGGAAGGTAAAAATAATTTGATATTAATTGGATAGTAAGAAAAATGAGCTAGTTTATTATTAGTTTCCATTATTCATGAATCATAGTGAGGATGGGTCTTCGTCATAAAAGAGTAAAGACATTCTAATAATTACTTCACTATGGTAATTGATCATTTACATGTTGTCAGAAATATTATACCAAGTCCAACAAGATGAAAAGGCACTTTAATTTTACAAGAGAAAGTGTAATCCAATATTCTAAGGGATGAGGATCATCAAATTATCATTCTATAGTGGATCAAATACTCTATATAGAATAAGAATGATATTATGACTTACGGAAATAAATAGTTTTATATGAGACTTGAGATTGAGTGTATAAATAGTTGAGAAATTGTGAGTCTAACCAACCAAGGATAAATTATTGATTTTCTGGGGGCCTAATAAGGATCAATTAGAGGATATTACACTATTGGATATAACCAATTTTAGGATAATTCATTTTAATTAGTTACAATATTATAGTTGAGAAAACCTGTTGTGGGGTATAACTAACATGTCATAGAGTGGTCCTTTTTACAAAAAATTTTTAATACTAATTGATTTCTCTCACTTATAGTATCAATGAATATGAGTTTTGATGGAGAGATATTATGGAGTGGATCGAAAATCCTAATAGGTTCCATTGGATTAATGTATCATATATAATTTAAAAGATAATAACTAATTCACACCCCCAATGGTCAATCCGACCAATGGTCCTATAATAGGAATCCGATAATGGTTCCCTTTAAAGATACAAATTAGTTTTTTAATATGAATATTTTTTTAACAAGTCTAAGCTAACTCAAAAAATTATTTGGTATCTAGCCCCTTTATAAAAATTTTGAATGTCTCTACAAAGACTCTGAAGAACTTAAAGAAAAGAGATTCAAATAAATAGTAAAATAATTCCGAAAAGGAAGAATAATTATTTGATGAATCATGATGTGATGAATACAAAATTATAGAACAAATACATGATTTTCTTTTTGAAATTTTTTTTATTGAAATAAGGTTTTAGTTGAAGTATTTTCTCATAAATGTCAAAATATCAAGCTACATTATAATGAAAGATAATATATAGAACAAGAAGCAATTGCAATTAAGAATGAATTATCCATGAAGTTGTAAAATACTCAATATATCATAAAACACAATAAGGATAGAGATTAAACCATAATTCATTATAATGATAGAGTTTAATTGTATAAATAATCAAAGGAATAACTTTTGACTCCTTGAAACGAAAAATTTTCACTAGTTGATAAACAATTTAAATAAAATTTTGTCAGAAGGAATTGATTGAAATAGTTCATTTAGAAATTTTCCATGCTCAAAAGATTCATTTTTAACCCACATTGAGTGTTTATGAATCTAAAATATGTATTGATTTAAGTAATATTTATGGCCATCAAAATTCATTACCTGAATCATTAAAATCACCTAACCTTAGAAAAAATGAGGCTCAAATTGAATAAGTACAATAAAAATATGTCTTTAGATAGAATTCAAATCAATATGGATGATTCATGTTCATATGCTTTAACATGTTTTTTGAATGGTTTTGGAAGAAATCATATTATTCCTCATATAACATGTCATTTTTAGGAAGCATACATGAATCAAGGGGGAGTCATGGTAAAAAAATAAAAATAGAATGTCAAAGGAAGAATGTTGTTTTGTGAAATCCATAATATATTCCAATTCAGAACAAATATGAATTATTAGAAGAAGCTAGAGGGATATGTAAGTGGGATTGTCACACATATGTGAAATTTATTACAATACAAATAATGTAAATTCACTATTGTTCGAAAGGTAAGAAGTTGTGTCTAAAAAATATTGGTAAATCATGTGAAAATTTTGAGAATATTGAGAATATATTGAAATGGTTCCAAGCTATTTGGACATAAGAATTGATATTGGCCAAAAAATTAAAGGAAGTGGGAAACAATATAAACATAAAAAAAGAAAGAGGAAACAAAATTTATGGGGGGAAATTTATTACACCCAAAGAATATGTTCATAAGAAGATAAATTATAATCAAATATGTGAGACTCAAAATAGACAATAGAGTCCAATGAATCATTCCCATACAAAGTCACATTTTTTCTCAATAAGTATGATATCATTTTGATTGAAAAAGGATATAAATATGAGTTTTACTACTTTGTATTATGTTTGTAATGAATTAGAATTTTATTAATGGAAATTTGATTCTTATAATTATGTTATATATTATAAAACACATACGTCAGATAGAGAACATAATTAAAAAATTATTCTTATTAATTAATAATGAGATAAGTTGTTTTTATATAATTTAAAGAAACCTATACAAATTGAAAAAAACTTGACCATTTAAATAGTAATATGATAATTAGGAATAACAATATGGCCAATACAATAGTAACCTCTCCTATAAATGTGTATTTAGAATTTAGGTATCATATAAATGAAAATATGATATATTACTATCATTGAATAATTAAATAAATGTTTCAAAAATGATAAACAATGTTTTGATATTTTTTGTAACATAAATATTTATTTACAATTCCATAAATTATATTATCATTTAAAAGAAAAATTATTTTCAAAAAATAAATCCATGCATTAATATTGTTTTTTATTAAAATTATAATATAATTTTATAAGATCATAATTAATATTTAAATTTCATAATATTGGTTATAATAGTGAAATATAATATTTTGAATAAATGACAACTTTAATTAAAAATAAATTTATCAGTTTTTTAATGTGTATTTTACAAGATGGATTTCATTTTTTAAGTCTACACATTGAAAAATTATTAGAGTGAATTTCTGGGATTTTTCTTCAATAGTAAAAATTTTGGTCAATAATGGAGTACATTAATTTATGGTATTTTACATTTTAAGCCAAGTAAAAGTGTTTTTGTGTGATAAAAAATTTATGTACACAATAATTCATAATCACATATAGTTGTAACATTATATTTTAACATTAATCAACACTATTGGTATTCATGATCCAAATTTATAAGAAAATGAATAAAATTAAAAAACGCACCTAATCTCTTATCATTTTATAGAATATCCATCAAAAAATATCTTCTGATATACTTTTAGTTTAAAAATTAAATCATCATCCTTGAGGTGTGTATTTAACGCCTTCATGGATGTTGAGTTTTTGTTTTTCATTATATCGTTCAAGGTTTTTCATAAAACAATAATTATGGTTAAACTAGAATTTAATACATTTATTATAACCCTTTAATGTTATAGAACTAATTTATAAACATAATATCATATGAAAAGAAAGTAGTTATTGTAACACCTCAAGATTTCATAGTACGTTATTTCTTCAGTGTAATTCAATAACTTGCACTACACGCAACACTGAATTCAAGCGCACCACGACTTACCAAACTAGTCGTTCAAAAGAGGTTATGAATAGCATTAACTAAATTATTAACATTATTCAATCCTTATAATTTTAGAATCCATATTGTTAGTTTCATAGACATAATTTAATAACAAATTCTTTTTTTAGATAAAAGATGTATTTTTCCAAAAAATGCAATTTTACCACCATTTAATGGAGAACGCTCGTTAAATCTAATATTTGAAACTTTTATATATTAAATATGACAGAATAAAAATCTTATTTAGAATTGGGATATAATAATTTAGTTAAAATAAATTTTTGGTGTTTTTTCTGATAACTATCATATTTGGGTGAATAGTAAAAATACTATTTTTAACTGAAGCAAAATTTTTTAATCAAAAAAATTATAGTGTTGAATTATAAATTTTAATGGTTTAGAAGTATAATAAGATTATGTTTTTACCATTTCATTGGAAATAATTTCACTTCGAAATTGGATAAAAAAAATGTCAATCTTTTGATAGTTATTATCTCGTAAAAATACACTTTTTGGTTTTGACAACGGGGATTAATTATAAATTAATTAATGAAAAATCTATGTTTTGAAATTGGTAATAATGAAATCATTTTGAAATTCAGAATATCAAAATTATCATAGGGTTAATTTTTGGAATTTTTATGAAAACATTCAATTTTTGATGAATGGTGAAAAACCCTGAGTTATTGTTTAAAACAAACTATTTTTTAAAATAATTTTTTATTTTATTTAAATTTATTTTAGGTCAAAATAGATACATATTACTTATATAAGTTCAATTTATTTCATTGGAATCATTTTATAATAATTTTAGATATATAAAAAGTTTATCGACCTTTTTACCGTCTTTTACCCACCTCCTAACAGCATTTTCAAATTTTCATAAAACATAATTTTACCACTTATATGAATTTAATTTCAAAAATCTTAGAGACATGGTTGATATCAGTAAGTAAAATTTTTTTCAATAAGATGAAAATATTTTTTGGTGAATAGTAACTTTTGACTTTTATTTACCACAGTTAAAGGTAAATAAGGCAATTCAAGATAAAAAGGATATTATAATAATACAAAATTTCTTTAACACTTTTCATAACCATATTGGATGAGTCATGGCCGACCATGGGAATCCTTGGGTTGATTTTAGGACCCCATGGAGCCACTTATGAATGATAATGACAGTTTATTTTAATTAACATAAAGGAAAAAATGACATAAACAAATATCTTTTAGTGAATCAATTTCTACATGGTGTTATATAAGTCATATTTTTTACTATAAATATTCATTGGAAAGCTAAAACGATTTCCAACATAATGTTATTTTATTTATAATTTTTAGTTATTAAATAATTACATTTATTTATGACACAATGATGAATCTGTAATTACCTTATTAATGGAAGAATCAAATAAATTGTATTATAAATATTAAAATAAATATAATTTCAACGTTTTTATGACATCCATGAATTTTCTATGTTAATATGACATGTTAGGGATGATTCAATGTATTGTTTTCAAATAAATAAAGTCATCATTACTAACAGAGATAATATTTTCATAATTAATTATATGTTTCTAAATGATTTAATCCCTTCCCATTAATCAATTTGATCTTATTTGCATCATTTCTTGTTTTTTGGTGAGTTTCGAGCTTAAGTGTGAAAATTGGTTAATTCTGGACATTTAACAGTTTTATGTTTCCTATGAATTTTGATCATAACTCCTACATTGTTATTCCAATTCACCTGATTCCTTTTTTTTAGGATGTCGTGACTTGTGGGCTACATATAATTCTTCAGGAACAAAAGACAATTTGAACTCCAACAATCCAAAAGAATTCGGTCAATGTGAACATTTATTATGGTCGGTAGAATAGACCATGACTTATTGAATGATATATATCTTGGACCACCGGCATCCATATTTAGTGGTTCTATCTGGGTTCGAAAGTTTACATGAAGGTTCAGATTACCACAACGTATCCGAAATAAATTCATTCATTAAGGCTGCCAATTCAATGGTCAAAAAAGGGATGCTGGAATAGTGTTTGGCGACCAAGAAAAGTCTCTTCCATTTACGTGGCCATAACATCCTTGAAATGGCTTCAGTGGCACTGATATTTTTAGGGTAGATGTAAAACTCCATTTAAAACATTCTATAAGAATGTACAACTACCTCATTTGGCTAGGGGAGGGCAGAACCGAAGCAAACATCTGGCAGACAGATTCTGGAGGATTTATTTTTGAGTTCTCCATTTCTCTATTTTTTTCTTCAAGTTCCATAATGACTTCTTCTTCCCCTTTCATCACAATTACCCTTACCATGGAGGGGTAAACATATGAGGTGATTGGGGAAGGTATGGTTTTATATTTTTAATTCTTTGAGTTCATACATTTTATTGAATAAAATCGCTATCTCTTCTGCGAAGTCGTTTTCAAATTCTAAAAACAGAATTTATTATCTTTTGCGATCATATTTGATTTTCTATTTTTTTATTATTATTTATTTTATAAATGATCAATTTTCTCCCTCCATTAGGTTCTAGTCTGTATTCTATAGAATAAATATATGAGATTAGTGGTGAAGTACCTAGTGATCGCTAGTACGTGTGGGAGGGGTGGTGAATATTCAAGATTTTTTAGGATAAAAAATACCAGATTGGGAATTGACTTATATAATTGGGGGTGTTCACAACAACTCTATCGCACAACAGAATATGTTTATACCAAAATAGAATTTTTTTTATCCAATTTAACCAAAGAAGTGAGTTTATGTAATTATGGAATCTTACTTAAATCACTTTAACAGAAGAGGATTGAATAAAATGGAATAAGGATAGAATTGAAATTATAAAACTGACCCCAACATGATCACCCATCTCATAAAATATTTTTTAAATCACATTAAATCTATATCTGTCTTGAATATTTTTCTCATTTTCTTCCTTCTGTTTCGTTTCTCTCTTTTATTTTAAAACCAACCAATTTCAAAAACACCCAATGTTTTCTCTAAATAAAAAGTGACAAACTATTTTGTCTGCACTCCTCATCAGGAGACAACCTAGGTTAACCACTATAATATATTTTAAGATAGTAAATAAATGTTTTTTCCACACTACATGATAGGTTTGTGTCAAACATGGCGTTGTTGCCGAGGAGGAAGTGCCTCAAGACAAAAAAAAAACATTCATGAATGACCTGTAGTTCAAATAACCCTTTAATTGAATTTGATCCTAAAATTGATCATACAATAACCCAATTGAGAAAAAAAATTCAAATAGTGTTTGAAGAAATACACCTCACGGATTCAAGTGATACTTCCAATGATCACTTTGAACCTACAATAATGGCTGATGATCCCAATCAAACTCTTCATGATATTTTCACACCTCAATTTGCTAATCAAAATATCCAACTCACTATCCATGACATACAAAATGATTTTTAACTACACATTAATATGATTCCAGTGCTACCAAAATTTCATGGTCTTTCAGGTGAAGACCCAAATCGACACATCTAAGAGTTTACCTATGTCTGATCCAGCTTCAAACCAAGTAGAGTCGCAGAAGAGCAAGTAAAGTGGAGGGCATTTCCCTTATCACTTGAGGGATAAGCAAAAGAGTGGATGTACAATCTCCAACCAGGGGAGATAAATTATTGGGAAGATCTGAAAAGAAGATTATTGAATATATTATTCCCTACATCTAGGAGTAGAGCAATAAAAAAACAAATTTATGTCATACATCAATCGACTAGAGAGACTCTCTATGAATACTGGGAACGTTTCAAGAAGCTTTGTGCAAGATGAACACACCAAGAAATGGAAGAGAACCGATTTCTTGTTTTATTATACCAAGGATTGCTTGAAAATGATCATAATTTACTAGACGCCTCATCTGGAGGAGACTTGATTGACAAGTCACCATAAGAAGTTAGAGGCCTTATTGAGAAGATTGCGCAAAACTCACAGCAATTCGGTACTAGAGGTATGATCACTAGAGGCATCCATGAGGTAAGAACGCCTGATCTGATTAATCCTCACCCTTACTTGAAGAAACACTTAAGGAAATGACTAGTGTGATGAGGAAACTTTCTGTGAACAACGTGAAGGAAGAACAAGGCCCGAATCAGGTATGTAGAATATGCTCTTCAAGCTATCATTACACTGATCAATGTCCAGAAGTGCGTGGGACTGAAAATTGTGTAGCTGCCTATCAAGAAAGGTAAATCCACTCAAATCAACCACATCAACCCAAATAAGGATATGGATTTAGATACAACCAGGATATGACTCCATTTCAAAATCAATACCATAAATCAACCTCCATTCTAACATCAATAATACAAGAATCCTACACCATTCCAACAACCCTATAAACAGTTATACAAGAAAAACCCATATGAACAACCTTCAACAAGTTATCATAAGAACCACCAATAAATGGAGGATTAAGATCTAAAAAAGATAGTTAAATATTTAGATGATAAATTTTACAACCTTATGTATATTCTAACCAAAAATCAAGGAAAAATCCCAGCACAAAGTGTTCCAAATACCAAAGAAAGCGTGAGAGTAATTACAAAATGAAGTGTAAAAGAGCTAATGTCACCTGAAAAATGTGAGGATGATGATTCTAAGAAACCTAATGAAGAACAACACATCCTTCCGAAATAATTAGTCGAGAACAAAAAAGGAGAAAGAATCAGGTTAGGAAGCAAAGGACAGAAGCACCATTTCAAACACAACAAAGGGAGAGAAAGGATATCCAAGCACTATTCCCATCAGCATTAGTTGAGTTAGAGAAGGATGAAGAAGAGAGAGATACAAAATAAATCTAGGAAACTTTTCAAAAAGTGGAGATAAATATCCCACTACTAGATGCAATCAAACAAATCCCTATGTATGAAATTTTTTTGAAGGTGTTGTGCACAAAAAGAATGCGGTTGGATGGAAATGAGAGAATCATCTTTGGAAGAAGTGTCTCAGCCCTGATCACACCAATGATACCACAAAAATTTCATGATACGGGGACATTATCTATTCCCTCACCTATTGGTACTTTAAATTTTATTGATGCATTATGGGATCCTGGAGCTTCAATAAATGTAATGCCTCACTCAGTATTTTTATCCTTGCTGATCGGAGTACTAAAACCAACTCGAGTGGTGGTCCAATTAGAAAACAGGTCAACCATTTTCAGAGATGGAGTTATAGAATATGTACTTGTTGGAGTAAGTGGATTTATCTTTCCAGTGGGAGTTTATATCCTTACCATGGAAGAAGACATAGCTTCAGGGCCCTCTGCCAACATCCTAGGGCGACCCATCCTTAAAACTGAAGGGACTATCATTAATGTCCATGAAAGAACACTAACAATGGAACATAGAGATAGTACAGTACACTTCAACATTCGTAATGCAATGAAGCATCCTCCCAGTAATCACTCACTTTATGTGATCTCCCATGAAGAAGGTATAGAACCAATTGAAGATTCATGTATGCTTCTTGACTTCTTATCATTAGGAGAACTTTCTTAATTTGAAAATTCCAATTCCCAAGAACCAAAAAATCATAATCTTATGTTAGAGGATGAGGTACAATCTGATTTATTTGATGATTTGTTAAATGAAAATGAGATGATACTGGAGATTCGAGTCTTATGAATAGGAAACCATAATTCAATTTCATCCCTTGAATAACCCCCATGTCTTGAACTTAAGCCATTTCCAAGTGATTTGATGTATTCTTATCTAATGGAAGGAGAAAAATTTCCACTAATAATTTCCAATAACCTATCCCATTCAAAAGAGGAAAATATAATTGACCTACTCAAAAGAAATGTCCAAGCTGTAGGATGGAGTTTAGGTGATATACATGGAATCAATCCCAAGGCATGTTCTAATAGAATATTTTGAAAATGTTATTCCCGACTAGTTAGACAACTTCAGAGAAGACTAAATCCAACAATAATGGAGGTTTCCAAGAAAGAGATAGAGAAATTTCTTGCATGCTGACATCATTTTTCCAATCTATGATTCTTAGTGGGTTAGCCCTATTCCTGTAGTTCCAAAGAAAACTGGCCTAACAACTGTAAAAAATGAATGAAATGAATTGATACCCATGAGGGTACAAAATAGCTGGAGAGTGTGAATAGATTACAAGAACATAATCCATGTTACCTGAAAAGAACACTTTCTCATTCCATTCATCGATCAAATTCTAGAAAGACTAGCTGGAAAAACCCATTATTTTTTTAGATGGATTCTCAGGATACTTTTAGGTACCGATCACTCTAGAAGACCAAGAGAAGACAACATTCACCTGTCTATTTGGTACATTCACCTAGAAAAGGATTCCTTTTGGGCTATGCAATGCCCCAGGTACAATTCAGCGGTGTATGGTTAATATTTTCTCAGATCATAATGAGGACTGCTTGGAGGTATTTCTTGATGATTTCACAGTTTTTTGTATTTCATTTGATCATTTCTTAGGAAATTTGGAAAAAGTTTTGAAAACATGCATTCAAAATAATCTTGGTTTAAATTTTGAAAAATATCATTTCATGGGTGAAAAGGGTATAGTTTTGGGGAACACAATTTCATAAAAAGGGATATAGCTTGATAAATTGAAAGTTGAAGTAATAAATTCATTGCCATGTCCAACTTGTTTAAAACATGTTAGATCCTTTTAGGATATGCTGGATTTTCCATAAGGTTTATCAAATATTTTAGTAAGATTTATCTCCCTCTCTAATGATTACTACTAAAAAAAGCTGGCTTTAATATTGATTATGCATGTAGAAAGTCATTTGATGAACTAAAGAAATGTTTTATCTCACCTCCAATAATGCAACCACCCAACTGGGATTACCCTTTTGTGTTTCTTTATGATGCATCCAACCAAGCATTGGGAGCAACTCTACCACAAAGAATTGAAAAAAATCCTCAAGTAATATCATATGAATCAAGGACCTTGGATGCCACATAAATCAATTACACAACCACCGAGATGGAGTTCCTTGCAGTTGTCTTTTCACTAGACAAATATCTATTATATCTTCTTGTTACTAAAGTTTTTGTTTTTTCTGATCATGCAACTCTCATGTATTTAATGAAGAAGGAAGAAGAAAATCCAAGGCTAGTAAGATGGATGCTACTCTTTCAAGAGTTCAATTGGGAAATTAAAGATAAAAAAGGGAAGTGAAAAGACGTTGGATGATCATCTAAGTCGACTACCCCACACCACTAAAAGAGAAATTCCAAACCAGAACCCACTTAATGTTGAGATTCCTAGAGAACAACACTACATCAGCAATAGTGATGTTCCATGGTATGCCAATATGGTCAATTATCTGGTAACATCTCAAATCCCATCTCATTTAAATTCCTACCAAAATCAAAAGATGAAATATGAATGTAGATATTATATTTGGGATGATCCATTTCATTGGAATATTTGTAATGACCAAGTAATAAGAAGATGTTTTCCTGAAAGTGAAATTAATTTTTTCTTTGAGTTTTGCAACACATTTGCTTGTGGAGGCCACTTTGGACCTCAAAGGAAAACAAGGAAGGCTTTAAAATCTGGACATTATTGACCCACCCTTTTTAAAGATGCTCAATAATTTTGTAAAAGGTGTGAAAAATGTCAGTTTTCTGGAAATATTTCAAAGAGAAAAGAAATTCCTAAACAACAACTTATTTTTTTGAAATATTTGAAGTTTGGGGAATAGATTTTATGGGGCCTTTCCCGATATCATTTTGAAATTATTATATCTTATTTGTTTTAGATTATGTTTCCAAATGGGTGGAAGAAAAATCCACCAGGACTGACGATTCTAAAGTGGTTTGTGATTTTTTCAGGACTAACATATTATGTAGGTTTGGAGTGCCTATATAAATCATTAGTGATCAAGGGATTCACTTATTAAATAGGATAATAGAGGATTTGGTGAATAAATTTTGGTTTCATCATAAAACATCACCTCCCTATCATCCACAAACTAATGGACAAGCTGAAGTGTATAATTGGGAAATCAAAGGAATTTTGGAAAAGACTGTTAATCCAAATAGGAAGGATTGAAGCCAATGGTCAGAAGAAACATTATGGGCTTACAGGACATCCTACAAAACCCCAATTGGAATGAGTCCATATAGGTTGATTTATGGGGAATGTTTTCACCTACCTGTGGAATTATAACATAAGGCATACTGGGCGGTGGGAAAGATAAATTTGGATCTTGAAAACGCTGGGAAGGAAAGAAAATCACAGTTGCTGGAGATGGAAGTAATTCGAAGGGAATTTTTTGAAAACTATAGGATTTACAATGAGAGAAAAAGAGTGTCTCATGACAAACGGATCAAATCTAAAAACATCCATCCTGGAGGCACAGTGTTGTTATTCAACTCAAGACTCAAGCTGATGCCCGGTAAACTTCGTTCTAGATGGGAAGGTCCATTTATAGTTACTCATGTATATCCTTTTGGTGTTGTGTTGATTATAAAGGATCAAGATAAGAATAAATTCACTGTTAAGGGGAATCAGTTGAAGAAATTCCTTCGAACTATGACATCAGATCCAGTGGAGGAGATAACACTCCTCTAACCCATTTGTCAACAAATCCATCAGGTTGTACCTCTCCTTAACACTTTCTTTCTTACTATGATTCAATTTAAAATCATATTAAATGTTTAATCCAATTTAATACACTGAGGAAATTACATCATTTAAGTGTGGGAGAGGGAACCTTTGTAGTTAGGATTTTCCTTTGTTGTCTGTTTTCTTATTAATTTTTTTTCAATATGTGTGTTTCTTTTTAAATTATTCGTGTTTTTCTAAAACTATTGATCTAAAATTAATCTCATTGATATTTTTAAAACCCTTATCTTTGAGTGAAACAATTTATTCCATGAAACTGAGCTTAAATGAATGCTGAAAATGACTTTGTTTCATGTTCAATTCTTTATGAATTTCATGAAAAGTACTCAGAATTTTGAATCTCATGCCACATCACATTGTCCTTATATTTTAAATCACTTTCATATGTGGCTTCTAAACCTATTTCTCATACTCATTTATTTTACCTCATTTATTGAGAGAACCATACCATTCTTGATTTAACCAAAATTTTATTTATTACTATCAAAATTTGAGGGTTTGAGGTACATGTGTTTTAAATGATTGAGGCATTTATTTGATTTTAAATCCACTTTTTAAAGATAATCCTTTTTCAAATGTCCCACTTTATACATTTAATCCTTATACCCCATAGAATCCATGAATAGCCTATTAGGTTAGCCACATTACAACCTAATTTTCCCTATCCAACCTACTTTTCAAATGAAATTTTATAATCTAGTTGAAATTAAGTGTGGGGGAGGTTTAGTTGTGTTGTGCTACCTCATTTGGAGATACATTGCTTGGAAAATACAATTTTTAAGAGATATTATTATTTCTGAAAAAAATCATTCAGTTGAAAGTTGTTCCTTTTCTGGAGGATTCATGTAGGAGAAGTTGTGCCTTTCTGGAGCATCCAGTGGAGAAAAAAGTTGTTCCAATCAAGAGATTTCAAGAAAATTCATGTTAGAGATGATTGAAAATATTGATACTGAAATGATGAATGGTGTGAAATTTCACTGATTTTTCATGCTACTGGAGCTGATTTACTGCCAAGTAGAGTGAGGGGGATACCATATTTAACTGAAAATTAGAATAATGCAATTTTGCCTCAAAAAAAGCCTAACCCTACTTATTCCGCCTTAGACTTTTTTACACATCAAAATCCTACCAACTGAAAGCCACAGAACAACCCTATGAAGTCCTCAAGATAAACTTATGTCCTTGACTCACATAGGGTGGATATGTAGAAATTTACCAAACCTATGGTGACCCTTGCATGAGTATTGGATGAGAATGACATTGCTAAAAAATTGAAATTTGTTTGATGAGAGAAAATACAAGTGAGGTAAGTGTTTTCTGTGAATGGGATAAGAAATGAAGAGGAAATATATTTAATGAACTGAATTGAGAACTTGAAATAATTATTTTTTATGAGGAATGATATATTTTGTTTCTTGTTATTAAATTGTTAAATCTCATGATTGTGTGTTTTAAATTTCCTTTGATTTAATATTGATGTTTACTTGTCCAGGATTCCAAGCGATATGTGTGGGGGAATTGATAGAGATAATATTTTCATAATTAATTATATGTTTTTATATGATTTAATTCCTTCCCACAAATCAATTTGAGCTTATTTTCATTATTTCATGATTTTTGGTGAGTTTTGAGCTTAAGTGTGAAAATTGGTTAATTCGGGACATTTAGCAGTTCCATGATTCCTCTTTATTTCGTGCATAACACCAACATTGTTAATCCAATTCACCTAATTAATTTTTTTAGGATGTAATGATTTTTGGTCTATATATAATTCTTCAGGAACAAAAGACAATTCGAATTCAAACAAGCCAAATGAATTCGGTCAATGTGAACATTTATTCTTGCCGAAATAACAGAACATGACATATTCAATGAAGTATATAATAGACCACCAGCCTCCAAATTAAGTGGTTTTAGATGAGTTAGAAATATTACTTGAAGGGTCAGATTACAACAAAATATCATAAATAAATTCATTCATTAAGGCCGCCAATTCAATGGTCAAAGTAGGGTTGGAGGAATAGTGTTTGGAGGCCAGGAAAAGTCTCTTCCATTCAGGCAGCCATAACTTCTCTTACATGGATCTAATGGCTCTGATATGTTGAGGGTAGATGTAAAAACCCATTACCAACATTATATATGAAGTTACCACTGCCTCATTCGGCCAGAGGAAAGCAGAACTGAAGCAAACTTCTGGCATACATATTCTGGAGGATTTATTTTTGAGTTCTTCATTTCTCTATTTTGTTCTTCACGTTCCATAATGACTTCTTCATCCCCTGTCATCTCAATCACCCTTAACAAGGTGGGGTAAACATATGAGGTGATTTGGGGAGGATGTGATTCATAATTTTAATTCATTGAGTCCTTACATTTTATTGAATAAAATCTCTATCTCCTCTGCGAAGTTGTTTTCAAATTATAAAAACAGAATTTATTATCGTATTCGATCGTATATGATTTTCTAGTCTGTTGTTATTATTTCTATTATAAATGATCAATTTTCTCCCTACATTAGTTTGGGGTCTATATTTTATATAATAAATATCATGTCTTAGTGGTGAAGTACCTAGCGATCGCTAGTACGTGTGGGAGGGGTGGTGAATATTCATGATTATTTAAGATAAACAATACCTAATTGGGAATTGTTTTATATAATTCGGGGTGTTCACTACAACTCTATCACACAACGGAAGAAGTTTATACCAAAATAGAATTTTTTTAAACCATTTAACCAAATAAGTGAGTTGAAGTAATTACGGAATCTCACTTAAATCACCATAGCAGAAGATGATTGAATTAAATGGAACAAGGATAACATTGCAATTATAAAACCGACACTGACTTGATCACCCATCACATAAAATTTTTTTTAAATCACATTCATTCTATATTTTTCTAGAATATTTTTCTCATTTTCTTCTTTTTGTTTCGTTTCCCTCTTTGATTTTTAAACCAAACAATTTCAAAAACACCCAACGTTTTCTCTAAATAAAAAGTGACAAACTATTTTGTGTGCACTCCTCATCGAGAGACAACCTAGGTTAACCACTATACTATATTTTAACATAGTAAATAATTTTTTTTCCACACTCCATGGTAGGTGTGCGTCAATGACTTTCAGAAAAACCAAATACCAAATAGTGTCAAAATTATCATTTATTAATTTTTAAAACAAATATTAAATTATTAATTGATATTCTATTTCAAAAAATATAAGGATCAGAAAAAAGACTTTTATAAGGATATTAGTATCATTAATGAACCACTTGGGGTTCTCTTGAATTGTATAGTAATTTTATTTACCATATAATATAAAAATACAAAAGAGACATGGTAAATTTCAAACTATTTAAATATGAGTTAAATCTAAAATATAAGGTTTATATAGTGACCAAAACCTATCTAAAACCAATTTTTTGAGAGGTTTTTGACCCATACCTATCTTATAATTTAAATAATTCATTTTGGATCCATTAAAAACCTAAAATGATTTTATTATAAAACAATATTTCTAGATTTTCGTAAAGTTCCCCTCACCCCTCTTATAAAAGGGAACTCCCCCTTCTCTCTAATTCACACCTTTAAATCCATTTTTTTCAACCTAACCCTGTACAAATACCATATCAACTATCCTCCATTAATCCTAGAGGCTTCACATTCGTCATAAATCCAACCTATGGGGCCCATTTGATCAAATCAAAAGGAAGAACCCGCAGAAGAAGTAAATATTTCATCACCTCTTTCCAGTTTCATTCTTCTTCCAATTCCTCTTTTTTTGTTGATTCCATTATAAAATAATAAATCCAGTATCTTATATATAATGTGATGTAATTTTAAATATTTTACAACCATATTCATTATTCCACCCATCCTTTGAATGACATGTCACCATATGTGCGTACGTACGGCTTACCGTCACCACGTCAGGGTATAGTTGTTATTCAATACATTATTATTTGGGTTGTTATAATAATGATGTATAATTGATGTAAATAATAAATATAACATCATTATGATTCTTTATATATGATATACCATGAAATTATATATTATTTTAATATCATAAGAATGGAATTGTCACTCGTGCGTACGTACAGATTACCGTCTCCACGACGCGATGAGATTCATTTCCACGTTCACCATTAAATGATGATTATAAAATATATATCATTAATAAGTATGTAATATATGACATAATGATTATACTGGATATATATATATATACTTACAAATATCTTATTCACTTAGTTCCATGAAATACAATATGAAAACAAAAACATCGTTTATGCGTACGTACGGACTACCGTCTCCATAAATGGTGTTTACCATTTCATATATATGTCTATTATACATATTCATATTCTAAATATATATCATATATAAATCATGATTTATATTCTATAAGTATTTAAATCATGATCTATTTGATAAAATCAAGAGTAACAAGTTATAACACATACAATAAAGAAAGCTATTATTATCCGAAATGTTAATTTAACATGGAAATTATTATTAAATGGGTAGTATAATGTCATAAATGAATCATGTATAATACCATAAATATTAATATGGTTCTGTTATAATCTATTAACATACAATTTTCATTATACAAGAGGTTAAATGTACACTAGTCTAAAGAAAATTGCAAGTAATGGGTTTCTTATCTCACTTTTAATTTTGTAAGATTTCAGTTGTTCGCCACTTATTTATAACATGTGGTGTCTGTACTACCCCTGATTGTATTCATTGTGTAATATAATTTAATTTATATATATTTAAATCATCATTGTAAGATCCTTATTTCACTGGTATATGTTTCGTATGTTACCAAATCGATAAGGGAATTTGAAGTTTCAATTTCCACTCATTCAACATTACGCATATTTCATTGGTTATTTTACTCCAAGATTATGTGTAAAATCACTATTTATTATTTGTGATGTAATTTAAACTCCCCTTATATGTATATAATTTTGATACACTTAATCAATCCATTGATATATTCTCATGTCATCGATATATATGAACATGATATTAGTAATTTTAACTCAATCTCTTTATATAGATTTAAACATCTAATTCATTGGTGTGGTTTTTAAAAGAATATGTGTGACTGTAATCTGATTGATTTACACTGAATATCCAATCATATTTAGTGTATTTATATTTTTCACACATAATTATGTCATTCATTTATCCTTAATCTAAGTATATAGTCTTTATAAGAGATTTCATCTCAATTTACATTCCATTGAGACATCATTGTTGTTATACATAAATTCTCTTTTATATGGTGTATATAATGTAAATTGACGAAGTATGTCATGAATCCCTTTATTCTAAAGATATTATAAAGATTTTATTAAATAAATGTTTTTTATTCATGTGTCTTTCTTTTCGTTAGGAACTCTAACTAAAATATCATTTTAAAAGTTTTACAGATTTATTATTCTAAATCATTGTCATTAATGTTCGTGTTTTAAAAATGGTTTTAAGGATATATTTATGTGGGAATTAATGTTTTAAAATTAAAATTCCTTTTCAATGTTTCCAAGTGGTATGGGACATGTTGATTCAAAAATATATTTTAAACGGATTCTTGATTAATAGTGAGACATTTAAATGTTTTCAAGAAAAAGGGGGATATTTTTCTCAAATGGTTTTGATGATTATATTCATCTATGTCAATATCCTTTATTATTCTTTATTGAGGTTGATATTTTATAATACCATATTCCATATTTTATTTAATGAGTTAATTTTGACTATGTATGTTCTATTTTTATACCATTCATGTTTTGTGGTTAAAATATTGACATTTCGTATGCCAGTTTTAATAGAAATGTTCAGATTATGTTTCAACTTTTTCATATGAGGAATGCATTGGACTTAGTAAGTGATGGGTGGAGCCCACTATAGATCCTAGATGCATTGGTAGGACTCATTAGACAAACTTGTGCCTTCGCATAAGGCCTTGACAAAAAATTTAATTGTAGTCCTGGCATAAGGCCTTGACTATGTGGTAATAATGTCTAGTGTTAGGCATTCAATCATTATGAAATTAGTTATTACATGTGATTATTTGACTAGTATAATATCCATGTTCTTGTTTATATGGTAATGTTTGATTTATTTTTTCCATTTTATGTTCAAGTTTATGTTTAAAAGGATATTGTTTTATTACACATATTTCTTTAATTGTTTATAACTTCCGATAAATTTTTTTCCCTGACTAAGCATCCTAGATCACCCATTTCTTTTGTTTAATTTTCCCAGGATCCCAAAAAGTGTTTTATGTTTGAGATGCAGGGATAAGATAAGGGAACAATAGACTTATCAAAGGTTTTTTGTGTTTTATGGAAGAAAGTGTAATGTAATGTTCATGTATTCAATCTATTTTCCAAGACTGCTAAACTAATCTGTATTTTGGGACTTGATTCCTTGTAATCATGCCAATGTATTAAAATAATGCACTGATTCTAGGTAATTGGGGTCGGGGGGTTACAGTTGGTATCAGAGGAAGTTTATCAATAACCTTGGATTCTAGATTTAGAAAAACTATGATTAGAGAACACTACCCTAAGTTAAACATTGAGAATTTTTATAGAAGAACTTCCTAGAATTTTAGTACTGTAAATATTTTGTGTGTTTTCCATGAAATACATCCATGTCTATATACGAGTAGGTAGAGGTGGCTCTGGCAATGATGTACCTAGGGGTAAAACCTGAAAACACCGCTTTGAGCTAGACTCGAATGAGAACGGGTGCACAACAATGGACCTTACTTCACTATTGGTTACGACACTTCTGGGAGATATGATTAGGATTATTCTTGTTTTCATTACAAAGCACTATGAATTTTTTATGAGTATATACATCCTCAATGAAAACATTTGTATGATTATGGATTATATCCATGAATTTTTCAATTTATTTTAACTATATTACATGTTTGGAATTATGCATTGTGATTCATAAACTAACCTAGTGAATGCCATTGTTTAGAAATGGCGCCCAGTAGATGGAATTAGACCTCCAACAATACGCATGATCCAAAGAGTATGAAGCATAATATATTTCATCGTATTAATCCAAAATTTATAAATCAAATATTATCCCACATATTATCATCATACGAAGAAATAGTATCATGTGTTAATAAGATGAGTAAAGAATTTTCTGAGTCCTATGGCTTTGAGGGGAATCCAAAGAAGAAAATAAATGTAGAGACAAAGATGGATAAAGGGAATAAGGGAAAGAAGGATTTTCCCGTATGTGATAACTGTGGAAAAAATAACCTTGGTAAATGCTTGAATGGAATGGGAGTTTTTTATATGTGTGGAGAAAAAGGAAACCATGTACATGATTCCAAGGGTGATAAAAAGGATTCAAATGTACAATGCTTCAACTGCAAGGCATTGGGACACTACGTGAATCAATGTCCTAGTCATTAGAGTATAGTGAAAATGATACTATTGGATAATAATCAAGTTATGATATTTCCTCAGATGAAGAGGAATGTCTAATGTTCTTATGTTGTTATTATAGATTTATTTCATTTGACTGTTTTATCTACAATATACTGGTTATAGGAATTATGGAGATAAATAAGGATTGTATTGCAGTACTATTTTGTTGAGGAATTGAGATTATATAGTTCTATGAAAAGTGACTTAACAGTAAGAAAAACTTTTTGGAAAATACATGGTCGAAGGAAATGTAATCCTTAATATGGTCATGATAATGAGGTAGTGATTTTTAAATAAGGGATGGTTGATTTGGATAAAATATATATGATATTTTTTAATTCCTTGGAACTAATTAATAGTTTGTTTATTTTATCATTGATGGAATATTCAATATTTTTTATATAAGGAATATATCTAGTGTTATATAATAGATAAGTGAGAATGAATGTAATAGATAAGGTTTTAAAGTAATTCAGGGTGTTCACATGTTTTAAAATAATACATGATGAAAGTGTTCACGTGTTATTACATGGAAAAAAGGTACTTCATTGTGTTTAACTACCGTATAAACTTTGGACAATGAGTTTGGATAGAATTATTTTGGATAATTCTAATGTTTGGAATGAATTATGTTTGAAATTGGATTCTATAGTTAAGGTTATTTTTGGATTTTTTAAAAAGGACAACATGCACACCGTGTGACAACCCGTCACGTCAGACAAAGCTGCAAGAATCAAACCCACAACCAAAGTGTGATTGGGGTTTATCGCCTACCACTGGACTACGTGAATTCCCCGGATTGTATAACGTAGTTTCTTTTTTTGAAGGGTTTGACAGGTGAATTATAAATTCATTTTTTTTGGAACCCTATATGAATAGGATAAATAGAATACATTTTAATGTTCTGGTATCTTTCAAATTGAAAGATGATTTTGGGGTAGAAATTAGATAAAGGATGGAACTCTACATGTCAAGTATATATATATTTTTTCTTCTCTTATTCTATGAAGAAATTAATTCATAATCTTCAGGTAATGGATCATAAAACAAAAAATGTGTTATCCTAGTACTTTGTGTTTTTGTTGAAACAATTCTATTTTAAATCATAATAGATTGATAGATTTGTGGCCCTCAATTCTAAAATTGTTTTTGAAGGATGACCTCAATCACTCCCTGTAAATATTTATGTTTTTTCTCCAATTATGTGTCTCAAATTTCCACCATTGTTCTCTTAATCGAGATCATAATTCGGTAATTACTTTTTCATTCCCCTTCCCTCTTATTAAGACAAAATTTTATTAACCCAATTTCCGATGTGGGTTTCCCCACAACGATATTTTCTTTTTTCAACCTTTTATTTTCAAAGAACAATTCAAATTTCGAGGACAAAATTTATTGAAGGGGGAAGAATGTAACACCCCAAGATTTCATAGTACGTTATTTTTTAAAAGTAGATCAATAACTTTCACTACACGCAACATTGAGTTCAAGCACACCACGACTTACCAAACTTGTCGTTCAAAAGTGGTTATGAATAGTATTAACTGAATTTTGAACTTTTAATAATCCTTATAATTTTAGAATCCATATTGTGAGTTTTCTAGATATAATTCATGAAAAAATTCATTTTTTTTCAGATAAAAGAAGTATTTTTCAAAAAAATTCTAATTTTACCGCCTTTTAATGGAGAACCCTCTTTAAATAAAATATTTGAAACTTTTATATATTAAATTTTACAAGATAAACATTTTATTTAGAATTGGGACATAATAATTTAGTTAAAATAAATTTTGGTGTTTTTAAGATAACTTTCATAGTTGGGTGAATAGTGAAAACACTATATTTTAACTGAAAACCAATTTTTTTAATAAAATAAATTTATAGTGTAAATAATACATTTTAATGGTTTGAAAGTATAACTATATTATATTATTACCATTTAATTCAATGATTTACATTGTATGTAATTTCACTTTGATATTGGATAAAAACAAGTGTCAATCTTTTGATAGTTATTATTTCTTAAAAATACGATTTTTGGTTTTGACAACGGGAATTAATTTTAAATTAATTAATGAAAATTATATGTTTTGAAATTGGAAAAATATATTTCATTTTTGAATTTATTGTATCAAAATTATCTTTAGGTGAATTTTTGGTATTTTTCTGAAAAAGGTCATTTTTTGATGATTACTGAAAAAACACTGAGTTATTCTTTTATACCTACTTTTCATTTAAATAATTAGTTATTTTAGTTAAATTTATTTTATTTTAATATATATATATATTACCTATATAAGTTCAATTTAATTTATTTTATTCAGTTTATAATAATTATATATATATATAAATTTTATCGAACTTTTTATCATCTTTTACCCACCTCCTAGGAGCATTTGCAAATTTGCATAAAAAATAATTTTCCCACTTCTGTGAATTGAAATTAAAAAATCCAAGAGACACGGTTGACATCAGTAAGTAAAATGTGGTTCAATAAGATGAATATAATTTTTTTGTGAATAGTTACTTTTGACTTTTACTTACCACGGTTAAAGGTAAATAGGGTAATTCAAGGTAAAAATAATTTTATAATAATAAAAAATTACCTTAACACTTGTCCTAACATTATTGGATGAGTCAGGGCCGACCATGGGAATCCTTGGGTCGATTTTGGGACCCCATAAAGCCACTTATGAATGATAATGACACTTTATTTTAATTAACTTAAAGTAAAGGAAAAAATGACACAAACAAATATCTTTTAGTAAATAAATTTTTACATGAGGTTATATAAGTCATCACTTCGACTATGAATATTAATTATATATAGAAAAATATTTAAAACAAAATGGAATTTTATTTATAATTTTTAGATTTTAAATAATTAAATTTATTTATGACTTAATGATGATTCTGTAATTACATTATTAATGGAAGAATCAAATAAGTTGTATTATAAATATTAAAATAAATATAATTTCACAGTTTTTATGACATCCACGAATATTCAAGGTTAATATTACATGTTAGGGTTGAGTAAATGTATTTTTTTTGAATCAATAATGTTGTGATGACTTTCACAAAAACCAAATACCAAATAGTGTTAAAATTGACATAAATTAAATTTTAAAAGAAATATTAAATTATTTATTGATATTCTATTCCTAAAAGTCTAAGATTCAGCCAAAATATTTATATAATGATATTTTATCATTAATGAACCACATGGGGTTATCTTGGAAGTATATAGTTATATTATTTACCATATAATATAAAAATACAAAGAGACATGCTAAAGGTCAAACTATTTAACTAAGAGTTAAATCTAAAATATAAGGTTAATATAGTGACCCAAACAAATATAAAACCAATTGGTTGATATGTTTCTGACCCATACCTATATTATCCATTAAATAATCTTTTTTTATCCATTAGAAACCGAAAATTCATTTATTATAAAATAATATTTTATAGCTTTTCTTGAATTGCCCCTCACCCCTCTTATAAAAGGACACTCTCCCTTCTCTCTAATTAACACCTTAAAATCCATTTTTCTCGGACAAAACATTCACAAATACCCTATAAACTATCCTCATTTCATCTCATATGCATTACTTTAGTCATAAAGACAACCTATGGAGCTCTTTTGATCTAATCAAAAGAAAGAACCAGAATAAGTGGTAAATATTTCATCACCTCTTTCAAGTTCCTTTATTTTTCCACTTCAGTTTTCGTGGTTGTTTATATTATAAAAAAATAACTAAAGTGTATTATATATACATTTATGTTATTATAAATATGACACAACCATATTAATTAATCTATCTATACTTTGAATGACATGTCACCATACGTACATACGTACGGCTTACCGTCTCCACGTCGTGGTATAGTAGTTATTCAATACATTTTTATTTTGATATGTACAATAATGATGTATAATTGATATAAATAATAAATATAACATGATAATTATTATTTATATAAGATATATCCTCCAATTATATATTATTCTAATATCAAAATAATGAAATTGTCGCTCGTGCGTACGTACGGACTACCGTCTCCACGACACGATGAGATTCATTTCCACGTTCACCATTCAACAATGATTATAAAATATATATCATTAATAAGTATGTAATATATGAAATAATAATGATTCTAGATATATAAAAAATATATATACTTACATTCATCTTATTCACTTAGTTTTGTGCAATACGATATGAAAACAGAAACAACATTTATGCGTACGTACGGACTACCTTCTCCATAAATGATGGTTTCCATTTCATATATATGACTATTATACATATTTATATTCTAAATATATATGATATATAAATCATGTTTTATATTCTGGAATTATTTAAATCTTTATCTATGTGATACATTCAAGAGTAACAAGTTAAACCACATACGATAAAGAAAGCGATTATTACCCGAAATGTTTAGTTAACATGAAAATTATTATTAAATGGGTAGTATAAAGTCATAAATGAATCATGTATGATATAATAAATATTAATATGGTTTTTTATAATCTAATAACATACAATGGACATTATACTAAAGTTGAAACATACCCTCGACTAAATAAAAGTGCAAGGTAAGGGGTTTCTTATATCACTTTTAATTCTGTGAGATTTACATTGTTCACCACTTATTTATTACACGGGGTGTGTGTACTGACCAATATTTTATTCATTGTGTAATATAAATTAATTTATGTATACCTACATCATCATTGTACAATCGTTTTTTCATGGGTGTATGTTTTATAAGTTACCAAATCCATATGGAAATTTGAAATTTCAATTTCCACTCATTCGAATTTAGGCATACATAATTGATTATTTTACTCCATGATTATGTGTCGAATAACTATTTATTATATTTGTAGTAATTTAGACTCTCCTTTCTATGGATATATGTTTGATACACATAATCAATACATTGATAAATTCTTAATTCATCGATATGAACTTGATAAGAGTGATTTTAAATCAATCTCCTTTTATTGAGTTAAACATCCAATTCTATGTTGTGGTTTTTACAAGAATATGTGTGAATATCCTCAGATTTATTTACACTGAATACCCAATAATATTTAGTGTATTTTTATTTTTTACACATAATTATGATGTTGATTTATCCTTAACCAAAGGATACAGTCTTTATAAGAGATTTCATCTCAATTTACATTCCATTGAGACTTCTTTGTTGTTATACGCCAATTAACTTTTATATGGTGTATATAATGATCATTGACATAGTATATATTGAATCACATTTATTATCAGGATATTATAATGATTTTATTACCTCAATTATCTATATTCAAGTTTCTCTCTTTTGGTTAGGAACTCTAACTAAATTATCATTTTAAATGTTTTAAATATTTATTATTCGAAATCATTCACATTAATGTCCTTGTTTTAAAAATGGGTTTGATGATTTATTTATATGGACATTAAGTTTTTCAAATTAAAATTCCTTTTGAAATTTTAAAGTGGTATGGGACACTTTGATTCAAAAATATATTTTAAGTGACTTCTTGATAAATAGTGAGGCTTTTAAATGTTTTCAAGAAAAAGGAGAATATTTATATGAAATAGTTTTGATGACTGTCTTAATCTATGTAAATATCATTCATTATTATCTATTGAGGTTGATATATTATAATACAATCTTCCATATTTTATTTAATTGGTTAGGTTTGACTGTGGATGTGAAATTTTTATACCATTCCTGGTTTGTGGTTAAAATATTGACATTTCATATGCTAGTTTTAATACAAATGTTCATATTATGTTTCAATATTTTCATAAGAGGAATGAATTGGACTTAGTATGTGATGGGTGGATCCATCTATAGCTCCTTGATGCATTAGTAGGTCTAATGAGACAAAATAGTGTCTTGGCACAATGCCTTGAAAAAAACATTATTTGTAGTCTTGGCCAAGTCCTTGACTATGTGGTAATGATGTCTAGAATTAGGCATTCCCTCATTATGAAAGTAGTTATTACATATGATTATTTGACTAGTAGAATATCCATGTTCTTGTTTATATGGTTTTTTTTGGCCATTTTATGTTCATGATTATGTTTAAAAGGCTATTGTATTATTACACATCTTGCCTTAAATGTTTATAGCCTTCGCTAAATTATTTACCCTTACTGAGAATCTGAGCTCACCCCTTTCTTATGTTATATATTCCTAGGATCCCAAAATGTGTTTTATATTTGAGATGAAGGGTTAAGCTAAGGGAACAATGATATTCTCAGAGTTTTTCTTTGTGTTGTATGTTAGAAAGTGTAATTTATTGTTCATGTATTCAATCTATTTTCCAAGACTGCTAAACCGATCGTTGTTTCGAGACACGATTCCTTGTAATAATTCCAATGTATTAAAATAATGCACTGACTCTGGGAATCTAGGTTCGAGGTGTAACATTTGTGATGTTCGGAAAAGTCAGAAAAATAGACCAAACATTTATCATTAATGTTTTATCAAATGAATCTTCTTAATACGAGAAAAAACAACACAAGAGACCAATTAAACATTTTTAATTGATCTAACATCATATAATTAAACATATACAATATACATTTAATTTGAGAGGAAATTAATTAATTATAAAATTGGGAATTACCCATAAAACAATGAATCTAACGCCCCCGAAAAAATGAATTTAAACATTATAACTCACCATAATGGCCATAAAATAATTTTCAAAAATATAATAAATATAAATATATATTGAATAGGTTATGTTTTAAATTATTAATGAATAAAAATAGATAACTCATGATATTAAGTGTAATTGAAGAACACATTCATAAATAAGATAAGGGATCTCTCCGAACCACCATTTTTTCATTTCAGTTACACCTTCTCCCTATGTACCCCTATGAAATTATTCAATATTATTATATAATTACTTTTTCATCATATTTAAAAGAGACAAAATTATATATCTAAATCAATTCATCATTCTTTGATGGGTAAATACTTATTTTTTAAGACACTCATCTCAATTCCTCCCGTTATGGTAGCCTGATTAAATGGAACATCCCCATTTCATACACATTGTCACTTACATCCCCTAATCTGTTATAATAAAACATTGTTTTTCTTAAAATCACTCATTTTATCATAAGAAACAATAGTTTTTCATTCCAATTTTTATACAAACAATTACATATTATTTCTCTTTAACTAATATATAATGTTTTTCCGTAAATATCACTAACATGGATCATTCCTAACATTTATTACAAATTCCTTTAACCTGTTTAAAATATAGTTGAATATCATTTAATATGACTTTTGAATACATTCAAAAATTAATGTCCAAGTATGATTTAAATCCATTCATTCATATACACCTTTCTGAAATTCCCTTTGGGAGCACCTTATTATATGAATATCTTACCCATTTCATTCTATGGGTGACACTTATGTATATTACTTTTGTTTAATTATTTATATGGTAAACATATACAAGAACAAGTTAGGATGGATGAAACAAGAGAGTGATCCAACACATTGTTTAATGTTCAGTCTTAGGAGATGTCATGTATGGAATTATAAAGTAAATATAATCCAATACTGGACTTTGTCCACAAGGGTATTTAATCATGAGAGTTATCATCAAAAAAAATTTATATCTCATTATATTTTTCATCCATATTCATATGTTTCCATGATGATATTATCCCATGTTAAATCTTTTATGTTTCGATATGATTTTCCCTGTTCCATTTTTTATGTCATCATGTTATTCCATATAAATTATGGGTTATTATTTATTCCAATGTTTATTCAACTACTACTTTTTTAGATTTTCACATTACATATTTATTACCCAGAATATCATATGAATATATAATATCTCAAACTATGTTAGGATATAATTATGACGATTAAATAAATGAACATTTTATTTTGGATTCATTTTCTCTAATTATGTACCAAATCTTCCAAACATAATATAATTTTTTATCCTTGGTTTTTATTTGATAAATAATTTTTTTTAAAATCAGGTAGTATTATTTGAAAATGTATAGGGTCTCTATAGTTGGGTTTATAGGCACTACATTGTAATTTTTTGATACTTGGAGAAGATAAATTTTGTAAGAACCCTTGGAATAATTCTATAACATTGGATATCCTAGATTGAAATGTAGGGAATTAAAAGAAAGGATATACTCTTGATTTATATGTTTATCATTATATGTTTGATGTTTACATTTTATATTCTTATGTGTTAAGTATATAATAACATGTAATTTTATTTTATTTTTTATTAGTTAATGGGGGGAAATATAAGAAATCGTTCCATCAATTAATGTGATGGGAAATGTGAAGATTTTAAAATTTAAATTCCAAATATGATGGGAATCAGAGTGTTGAAGTTCATGATAGTAAAAGATCAACTAGATCAATTTATGAATAATAACATGAATCATGTAGAGAAACATCCTTATCCAACTAAATTTCATGTTATGGTCGAATCCTTTATGAGAAAATGACTCCTATATTTATATAATATCAATACCCCCTCATGACATAACAATGAATAAACTCCATTGAGAATATCTCCTCTTTTTTGTAGTTCTTAGAATATGAAAAATTCGTTTTTGTGGACAATTGATTTGATGTGGAATCTGATCAATGGTGGAAACTATTCAAGAACAAAATGATTAATGAGTAAATTGATTTCATGTAATGGGAATCGTTAATGAAACTAATTTTTTATAAATTTTTTCCTTTAACTATCCTTCTTTAAGATGGGAAGTGTGTTCCTCATACTAAAAAAAGTGGTTGAATTTATCCCTGAGTATATGAAAAATGAAACAAGGAGTTCATGGTATGACACCATATTTTTATGAACACTGATGGAAAGGTTGATCATGTATTGAGTGGTAAAAAATTCAAACCTATGAAAAGCGTTGGTAATTAAAGATTTTGACTGTTATTGAGAAATTTTTTGATGTTCCCTTATGATTGAAATAGATATTTTAGACTCCATGTGGTTTCGTAGGCTTGAAGATAAGAAGTGTAAAATGGATTATACTATATTAGGATCGATAAATAAATCCCTTGACCGAATGAAAACCTAGCACTGAAAATATGAAATGTCTGGGATGAAACGTCATGTAAGATGAATTAGGGGAATAAGAAGATGCTTCAACTATGGAAGAAATGTTCATTGGGATAATTTTGTGAAGGTATTTAACTAATCCCACTAATGTGGAAGAAGAAATGAGTTTTCACACCCAGACATAGTATGTAGTGTAATGTTTCAATTGAAAGGAACATGGGTAGTATATAAGCCAGTTTCCTAAGACATGGTTTTTTGGTTTGAATCAATAACAACCTCTAAGGATGCAAGGAAGGGAATATGCTATCACTACTACTATGGTGGAGCATGAAAATGGTTTGGTGATAGGTACACTAGTTATTAATTCAAATATAGTGAACATACTATTTGATAAAATTTCTACACATTATTTCATATATTCTATGTTTACAATAATTATTCAAATAAAAACTAAAAATATTAAGGTTGAGATATCTATGAGAATAGATGATGTGGAAATTCAAAAGATATTGTATTTTACTCATCCCCAATTAAATTTTATAGAAATAACCTCACATAAAATCATTTCTTACTTCCTTTAATTGGATTTGATGCTATATTGGGCATGGATTTCGTTCTTTATGTAAAGACATCATAAATTTTTGATAAAGGTAGGTCTCTATTCGAATCCCATGGAATCCATCAATTCTGTACAAGTGTGAGGAGGATAATGAATATCCTTTATAATACTTATCTTAATTTTGGATATTATTTCTTGTGAGAAATTAAATCTAGGTCAAATTTTTGAGATAAAGTAGAGTACTATGCATGAATAAATTCACATTGTGAGGTACTACACTAATTGTCAGATGAAAGTAGTAATTGTTGATGCTGAATTACAAGAAGGGGTGAATTTTAAGTTTAAAAACATTAATTTTTTACCTTAAGTAAAATTAGGTTTAAAAATGTTAAACAAGTTAAATTAACTAACAATCCTTGGTTCTTAAACAAAGAAAAGAATTTCATTATGGGTTAGGTAGATATATATAGAAAAGAAACGTGAGAACAATTTTCTTAGATAAAGATTCTACATTAACGCGTATAGAATATTAATTGTTAGAGTATGTAAAATTAAATGAATGTATAAGAAATTTATACCTTCATTCCTTATCAAAATTCAAGTGAAATAAAACTTTAAACAAAAACAATTAACAAGTAGGTATTCATTTATCCCAAATAGTAAGGCATACAAAAACCTTGGATACATGTCCCTTGATTTATACATTAAAGAAAATATATATTAACCACACTAGAGTAAGACCTTGATAGGAATACCATAGTATATCTTGCTCTTCCCACAAGCCCTAAATATTTAAGGTAGTTAGAACCTCTATCTTCTTATCCCTGTAAGTCCTCGATTTTACTCAGCAATAATCGGAGTAACACTAAGAAAAATAAACAAGTTGTTCAACACTGAATATGATTTTCATTTAATGCACAATTCATGAGAGTCTCTCTCTAGATATCACTTTTAAGCATCATAATATTTAAACTCTATATTTTTAATGATCTAATTAAAATGTTCTCCTATATATAAAAAAACTTCAATGGTCATCTCCCTCTTCTAATGGTCATATTTTTCCTTGAATTTCAGAGGGACATGTACACATGTAACTCAACAAATGGTTAGTTTGAAAAAAAAATTATGACAACATTTTATAGTTACAAAAGCATGTGTAAGGAAAAATAAGTAACATAAAAAAAATCTAAATATCCAAAATCTATGAAAAAATAGAATTCAAAATCTAATTAAAAAAATTCAAATCCTGAAACATGGATATTCTAATTCTAAATTTTGAAGAATTCAATATCGGAATTCCTATGAATTCAGTGGTTGAATTATGTGGAATTTAGAGTATCAATTCAAGGAAATTCAATTTATGAATTATGAGGAATTCAGAGTATGAATTATAAGGAATTTAGAGTCTGTATTCTAAGTAATTCAGAGTCTAAATTATAAGGAATTCAGATTCTGATTTCTATGGAATTTGGAGTCTTAATTATTTGGAATTTTGAGTCTTACTGTTTAGGAATTTTGAATCTTAATTCGTAGAAATTAAGAGTTTGAGTTATGAGGAATTAGGACCCCAAATTTTAAGGATTTCAGAGTCTATATTATAAAGAATTCAGAGTCTAAATATTGAGGAATTCAGAGTCCTAATTCTGAGAATTCCAAGTTTGAATTTCCAAGAATTCCAAGTCTGAATTACAGAGAATTCAGAGTATGAATTTTATAGAATTCGGAGTCTGGATTTCAGATAATTTGGAGTCCAAAAACCGAAGATTCAATATCCAAGGAACTATAATATTATAAGGTTTTTAAAGAAGGATCTAAATTTTTGACATAGTAGAAAAATAGACTTTCTTCTAAGAGGATATTGAATAAGGATTTGAAAACCAAGGTAAGTATAAAAAATTTCATAGAGAAGAAAAACATTACTTATGAAAATATTCCTTAGAGAAAGATAATTTTTCTAAATATATTTTGTTTGTGATTTTCTAAACATAGAATAATTGAAAAGTCATAAGGAAACCATATTGATTCAATAATCTCCCCCCTTTTCGGGAATCCCAAACATCCTTTAAAAAATAATATAATGGATAACGATTTTTTATTTTGATCATTAATAGAAATACTTATCTCCCTTTACTTATAAACCATGATGAATACAACTAACATCTCCTTTGGATTAGAAACCCCTATGGATCATATTATTGACTTACATAGAGAGATTTTAATTTTTCATGTGTAATAAAGTCTTCTATTAGTAAACCCCCCCCCCTTTAATAATGAATTCTCTTATTTTTTTCATAATATTCTTTTGATTTTTATTTTCTCCACCATTGTGATTTTCCTAAAGTAATAGAGAAAATGAAAAAAAAATATATTTTGAGAAAGATTTGAACTGTAGAAACCAAACCAAAACTAATGATGAATTAAAAAAATTTCATTATGATAGCATAAATTAATAAAGGATATAAAATACAAAAAAATATTGTAATTCTCATTGAAAAAAATTATTCAACCTTATATTCCTTTGTTTTTTTCTTAATAAAGTTATCCTTTTACTTCCTGATCTCTTTATGATCATTCTAAAACCACTTGAGCAACTATTCTTGATCCTGGTTCTTCTTTTCTAGAGTCTTCATTTTTTCATCTTCAGACATTTGGATTACTTCCTGAGATTTCAATAATTGTTCTTACTAATAGAACTTTTCTTACAACTCTTCCATGAGATCAATTTCTATCTTAAAATTTAAGGACACAAAATTTAACATCCCATTCCGATCTTTATCATCTTGCTTCTGGGCTAGTTTCTCAAGATTCAGCTTTTCGGTAAAACATGTTGTAAGGTTTTTGATTCTATTTTCAAACATATCAAGAGAATATTTCACTAAATATTATAAATTATCAAATAATTTCATGACTTCTATCATTATTTTATACCCTTTTATTATTTACAAACATGGTCTTCTATAAGCATTATGAACGATATGAAATTTTTTGTTATCTACCGCAAGAATGATAAACATTTCCAAAACCATTATTAATGAATTTGACATATGATTAAAGTAATTCTTAAGAAATAGAACCTCGAATCAATAATAGGAATCAAAGGTATTTTGTTTACCAAATTCTTCAAACACCAAACATCACAATCCTAACCCATTGATGATGATGATTCAGAATCTTATTCCAATTCTAGAAAAGATTTTTTCCCTACTACTTCAGCCTTCTTCTTAGATGATCCACAAACATCCTTCTTATCAATAACAATAAAAATATTCCTATGTGTATCTATAACCACCTATTTTCTTTTATTCACTTTGTAAATAACCTTCTCATCCCTTGGAGACTCATAACCACTATCAAAAAAGTTGAACTATTTAATCTTCATAAACCTCTGGTTTTTTAGCATCTTCTATATCATCATTAGGTTGAATAAAATCATGGTTGATAATATCATAATCAGTAGGTTTGTCATCATCATCTTATCCATCATCCTCTTTTCTTGGAGAAAATTTTTTGGTTGACTCAACCCATGTAGTTAGGATTGAAATCTTGTCAGAAGGACTTTACTTCTCATGATATTCTTCTACCTTCTTTATAACGTCATCACTATCTTCTACATTCTTCCTCTTATTATTAATCTACTTCTTCTTCTTCTTCGACTATATCATCATCCACCAAAGGTTCTAGCATTGGAATTTTCCTTCTTGGAATTTCTACTGGTACTTGTTCTTGGAGAAATGATTCGGGTACCTAAATTTGTTCAGAGGCTTTCTCAATATCCTTGAAAACTCGTTGAAAAATCTCAGCTTTAGGCATTTTATTTTTCAAATTATTCAATTATTATTCTCTTTCAAGATCTTCATCACCTTGAATTTTCATAGTCATTTCCGAAATAGAATAAAGGCCAAAAAATGATCTCTTTATTTCTTATTCTACTTCTATTCCCTCCCCTTCTCTACCTCTTCATCATGGAATGTTTTTTGACATTTCAACTTTGGGGGTGCTATCTGACTTTCTGGAACTGTAGATTTTTCATTGGTTTTCAGTTCCATATATATTCACTTTTTTGTATTTTCTTATAATTTTCTCATACATACCCATTATTTGTTAAATCATCAATCTCAATTTCAAATAAGTCATATAATCCTCCTAATATTCTGCTAAAACCAACATTTATCTTAATCAAGGTATCATAACATAGCATCATGATCTTGAAGGTTCTTGGTATAGAACTTTAGGGAATTTTGATGGATTCTAAGAAAAGAACGATGATCTTTGACAAGATAGTCGTACACATGATGATATGATATTTTAGAGTCCCATTCTAATTTTTGGTGATTGTCCAAAGGATATACTTAAACAAATTTACCATCCTATGGTTAACCGAAAAGTCCAACATAATTATTTCACTTTTATTTAGGGATTTATTGTCTCTTTTCCTTAGAATGTGGAAACCTTATACCCAAAAATTTAACATCCTAAAATTTGGTGACATATGGTTGATCTTCAATGATTCTACTCCATTGAGTCCATGGCATCAATTTTCCATATCCTTCTCAAAATTCCTATCTTATCTGGAAACTTGGGAGTTCTAAATATTGCCTCACCATAATATGGAATTCCAAGAATATTTGTTTCCATATTAAATGTTAGACAATATTTTCCCCATATTTCATGAAAGAAGACTTCCCCCTTCTACCTTCCTTGTAAAAACATATTGAATAATAGAACTCTATAAGTAAATTAGAATAAACTAGATCTGAACTCTTCGCTTTGGTTATGAAAAAACTCTCACATCTATTCAGCTTAATATTTATCATAATCAATGACGTATAATTAGAAGTTAAATTTTGTTTAACCAATATTTCCCTATAGTTTTTTCAATCCTTTAATTCCATAGTTAAAGTCATCTACTTTTGCGGGGAGGTATCCAGTGATATCCAAATTATAAGAAAAAATGGAATACAAAATGACATATTTGAAGAGGAGAAAAGCATCAGTACACAAAGTCTTGAAAACTGATGTGGGACAAGGAATAGGGGGAATTATAAAGGCTTCGAGGAAGCGGTTCAAATTCCAAATTTGATCCAATGGTTGAAATAAGAACAATTTCATTTCATGGATAATATAAAACACAAATAAAGATTTGGTAGGTTTTGATATTTTCAGGTTTTAAGGATTAATTGGATTTATGGAATGTTAATCTGATAGAGTTTCCATAAGGCATAATAAAAATACCAATAAGTAAAACAAATTATGATACATTTAGTAAGGATACATAACTTTTTTGACTTCTGAGAAAGAATTTCCAAATATGAAATGTTTCTTATAGATTCTGTAATTTGTATTAAAGAACTAAATCTTTTGAATCTTGAATTTATGGATTCCAAAAAGTTTGATTATAAAAGAATATAAATTTAGATTCTGAAAATTTGGATTATGATTGGAAAAAAAATAAGGTTCCAAAAAATTTGTTTATGAAAGAAAAAATTAGGAAAATAAGAAAGAAATGTAACCCCCTTGGAAAATGTCTTTCTTAATGTAATGAGATAGGTTTCAACAAAAAGTTAATATGGAATATTTCCATATGTTTATCATTTGTAACTTTATTTTAATTTATTCAAATTTATCTGAGGGTAAATATTTTTTAAAATATCAGCATGTTGATATTTCATTGTGATAAATTGAATAACGATATCTCATTTAAGTGCATGATACATCGGAAAGTGATGCCAAATATCTATGTGTTTTTCACAAGAGTGATGTATAGGGTTTTCTATTTGGGTAATGGAACTTATTTTATCCCACAATATTTGTGTTATGATAAGAATCCATCCATAGTATGTATGTGTGTGTTTCATCAACAATACATGAGCACAAATACTTACAGATGCAGTATATTCTGGTTCAGTAGTGGAATGTGCTACTGAGTATTGCTTCATTCATGGCCAAGAAACTAATCAATCTCATAAGAAATGAAATCTTCCAGATTTACTTTTTTTATCCATTCCAAATCCACCAAAATTATCATCCAAGAAACTTTATAAAACAAAAATCATTTCAAGAAGTATAGAAAATTTCTAAATTCATAGTCCCTTTTAAATAGAGAAAAATTATTTTCATTTATTTTATATGATATTCCTTTATATTATATTGATATCTTGCACATAAACATACTAAATACTTTATCTCTAGATGAATATCCATTAAGTATATTAAACTACCCACCATACCTCTAAAATATGTTTGGTATACTAGTTTCCTACCATCATCAAGATCGAGAGAATTTAATGTACCAATTATAGTACCTATAATTTTAGTGGTGTCATATCAATACTCTTTAATAATATATTTAATATAATTATGTTGTGGTATATATGTTCCTTTTGGTTTTTGAGACATTTGATAACATATAAAATGTTTAATTACCCATCATACTAATTTCTAACTCACATTTCAGAATATTTTCAAATGAATCAGTTAAAGATTTCCGAGTTGATCCGAATATAAAATCATCAACATAAATTTGAATAATCAAAACATTTTTCCTATATTTATTTATAAAAAGAGTTGGATCATATGTTCCATTGGAATAATTGTTTTGTATCAAAAATACCATTATTTTATCATAATAGGCGCTTGGGTCTTTTTTAAGTCCATATAATTCTTTTTTATGTTTGAAATCATGTTCAGGATGTTTTGTGTCTTCAAATCCAGGAAATTATTTAACATAAACATCTTATTGGGCATGTTCGTTAAGGAAATCACACTTCACATCCATTTTAAAATGTTTGAAATTAAATAATGCTTCAACGGAATGTAATATACAAATAGATTCAAGTCTAGATACAGGAGTCTAGGTTTCTTCAAATTCCATTCCTTCTTGTTGATTATAGTCTTTTGTATCTAATCTATATTTATTTCTTACTATGAATCCATTCTTATCAAAATTATTTCTAATGTCACACTTAATACCAATCTATGAAGTTTCCTTAGGAATTCCAACCAATGTCTAGACGTTTTTCTTTTAAAATTATTTTAGCTCATTTTTCATGGCATTAATCTACTCATCATCAGTTATTCTTCTATGAGTTATTTTCAGTTATAATTAGGAATTTAATGCTTGATTTTATACTTCATTTCATAAGGAACTTCTTGTCCTTAAAAGTAGATTTACAACACCAATGATACTATCACTAGGATTATTCTTAAGATACAACTGATTTGGGTTTCTAAAATAAGGTTTTCGACATGGGATAGAAAATCATCTATAGTAAATAATATAGAATCATTTTCTTGATTATTTTCTTTAGAAGGGGAATATTATATCAAATGATGATAATAAATTTTTGAAAACACATCGGAGGATGTAGGTTGGGGTTGTTTGAAGATAAATGGATCAGTTCCATCAAATTTATCAGGCACTGTTTCTTCATCAATACAATTATTTTTGTTAAAAACTCTCTAATCCTTATAAGTGGTGGAGTATCCTAGAAAAATTCCTTCATCAGATTTGGGTGTCAATTTATGTTGATTATCTTTCGTATTCAGAATTAAAACTTTTCATCCAAATACATTGAATTAAGAAAGTCTCTGTTGTCAACCATTCTAAAATTCAAAAATTGTTTTTTATGAAAAGTTATATTAAAACTCAATTTATAGTATATCAAAAAGTACCATCAGATTCAGCCTAATAATTTTTATCTATAGAATATTTAGTCAAAATGGTTCTATTTATCTCTTGAATAATTTGATTTATTCTTTCAATAACCCCATTATATTTATGTGTTCTTGGGAATTATAAGTTATGAATAAATCATTTCTTACTAAAAAAAGTTTCAAAATCTAATTTTTTAAATAATCCCCTAATATAACTATGAATAGTTATCAATGTAAGTTCTTTATAATTTTTAACTTGGGATCTATAATTTTTAAATTATGAAAAAATTTCAAATTTCATTACTAGAAAATAGACCCATAAAAATTTGGTATAATAATCTAATAAAATAATACATAGTATTTTACTTCAAAAATTCTTATTTTTTTTGGACCAAAAATATTAATATAAACTAGCTTCCATTGGAGACATTGTACTATATTTCATAAGGAACTTATTGTCATTTCTTTTTGATTTACATCACCCAGTAATACGACATAAAAAGTTTTTTCTTTGAGAGTATTCATAGGATCCTATGGTTACAGTGTCACAGTATTTTATGCCATAAACAACATTGTTCTTCCATTTCACTAAGGCAAGGTAGATCTTATCTCCTAAGATATTCTATGTTTAGTGTTTAAACATTCTCATTCCTACGGTAGGAATAATAATCTCTTCCTTTTAATTAGGTATTATACATTTATCATTCCTAAAATTCACAAGTTAACCTTTATCGCATAATTAACTAATTCTAATGAGGTTGTGCTTAAGACCATTAATAAATAAAAACATTTGAAATTAATTTTTTCCCAAGAAAAATAATTTTATCTATTCTAAAAATTTATCCCCGACCATTATCTCTCATAGTTACTTTTCCTCTATTCATCTCAATAAAATTTACAATGATTATTTTGTCACCTGACATATGCTGGGAACATCTACTATCCATATACCATGTATTGTTTTTTGTACATTAAATATTTTCCTAAAAATAAAATAATTTGACTTTTGGAATCATAACATTCTTGATCTAGAAATTTTAGAAAGTAGAATCTTAGGAATCCACATTTTCTTAGAAAAAAAAGCTTTATGAAAACAAAAATATAGGGTTTTATTTAATGGAAAATTTCTTTCTCAATGTCCACCACATTTCCATTTAGTACAAAAAGAAGCACTTATGAGACCAAAATTAATGTTACTAAAAATTGGTTTTGAGGGAGTATAAAAAAATCTATAGATATTCCTTAGAGTAAACTATTTGGAATATATTTTATCAAATTCATTCCTTCCTAATTTTTTTACAAAAGTATTTATAAGGAAAAAAATATAGTCTTTAGTCTGATGAAGAAATTCTTACCCTCAAATTTATTAAATTTAAAACAAGTGTTATTTAAAAAAACTGTTCTATGATATAATATTCTCAATATCCTGAGAAATTTTATCCTTCTTAGAATTAAATTCCTTAATGTTTTTAGAAACACTTTCAAAATAAAAGGTTTTTTTATCATGATCTTTAGAATGATTCAATACTTCTTTTGTAAAATATGAAATCCAATAATTTTCTTTCCCTAAGTTCATTTTATTCCTAAAATTTTGATTTTCAAGTATTTTAGATAATATATAAACTTCTTCAAATGAAGGTAATATATTATCTTCTGATGAGTAAGATCCATCATTTGAAGATTTATAATATTATCTATTTGGAAAATTAGCATTTAGTGAAAAATTGGATAAGGATTCAGCCTTGTGTACCTTACCCATAAGACAATAATTTTCAATAGGTAATCTAGCTATAAGGAAAATACTATTCTAACTAGAAGATTCATATTCTGAATATTCATCTGGTGAGTCACCTCTACTAGAAATCTAGGTGTCATTTTCTATCTGGACATTCTAATCAATAGATTTGTAATACTTCTTTTAAATTCATTTAGAATTCTTTTACTTCATTTATTTTCTCTTAAGAATGGGGAAATAATGTAACACCCTGAGATTTTATGAGATATATTATTTTTTTAAATTTCATTCATATCTTCTGTTGTATGCTACACCAAGATTATATTGCACTATACAAAACACCGTATTAGCTTGCAGAATACACAACCCGGACTTGTCTTGCATTACACGCAATCACGACCTTCCTCGATAGCGTGTGTTGTACGCAATACTGAGTTTCACTAAACCATGATATATGGTTATAATATTATTATGAACTAGCCATTATGAATAGTATTAACTATATTTTAAATTTTATAACATTATTACTTCATCTTACAGATTTTCTAGAACATGGTATGTGAACAAAATAATTTTTTCAGGTAAAATGACTATTTTTTAAAAAAAATGTTGTTTTGCTGCCTTTTGATGGCACACCCAATTTAAATCTAGTTTTTCACATGTTTATAAGTTAAATTTGATAAAATATAATTCTTATTTGGAATAAGGATCTAAAAATTTACTTTGGATAATTTTTTCATATTATTCGGATAACTTTTATATTTTAATGAATAGTAAAAACACGGTATATTTTTATAAAAACAAATTTTTCATCATAATAATTTATATGGTTGAATTATAATATTGAATTATTTTATAGTATAAATAGAATATATTTTATCCATTTAATATAATTTATTTCATTAGGATTTATTTTACATTGAATTCATGGGTAAAATCATTTCAATCTTTTGCAATGTTGAAACTTTTAAAACCCGTTTTCATAACAATGGGATTAATTTTAAATTAATTACTGCAACTTCTGTGTTTTGAATTTTAAAAAATGGATTCCATATTTTAATTCAGTGGGTCAAATTTATGTTAATAGTTTACTTTTATTTTTTTGATATTATTAATAGTAACTATAGTAATTTTTATTTACAACAGTTAAATGTAAATCTGGTAATTAAGGGTAAAAATAACATTATAAAATTACCCTAACACTTGCCAAAATCCTATTTGATGAAAAAAAGTCGACCCATATCACCTAAGGGTCGGAAAAAATTCATTTCATGGACTTTTCACCATGAAATAATATAATTATTATTAAAACCAAAGAAAGTGAATAACATCATAAAACTTCAGATATAAATAGTCCATATAATGATAATAAAATTATCTACATCATATGAATTTATTTATAATTTTTAGTGATTAAATAATTATCATTAATTATGACATAATAGTGATGTTGAAATTATTTTATTGATTGAAATATCAAATAAATTGTTTTGAAAGTATTAAAATAAATATTATATGAACTATTTAATGTTATCTGCTAATTTTCTAGATAAATATGACTTGTTATTAATCTATGAAAACTTTTCGATCGAACATATCTTCTGTATATATTTTATTTAAATTCAAACAAATAAATAGTGTCAAAATTTACAATATTGTTATTTTATAAAAATTACATATTATAAAAAATTTTAAAAATCAAAAAAATATTTAAAAATTATAAATTAAAATTTATATAGTCCAAAATTTCATAAAGTATCCAATTATTGAAAAATAACAACACATAAGTTATTATTGATAACAATTTAAAATTTAGAATTTTATTACCACACATAAAATTAAATAGATTAAATAAGGATAAATCAAAATGATAAGGTTTAAAATAATATCAAAACATGTCTAAATTTTATTGGTTTATGATATTACAACCCTATATAATCTAATAGTTTTTTTGAGTCATTTTTGGAGGTTTTTATGTGGATTTTGAATTAATATTAGACTAATTGTTTTGAGGATTCCAAAGGTGCGCTTCTCCTCCCTTATAAAAGGGCACCTCCTCCCTCTCCTCCTCTCCCCATTTTGAGCCTTTAATCTCAGCCAAAATCTTCCCATTTATCTTCTAAACATCCCTAGAAACATCCTAGAGTTCCTGGTCTTCTTCAAAGTCCAATCTTAGTGCCCTAAGAGGAAGTTTCAAAGAGGCGTGTCGAAGAAGAGGTAATATCTGTTACCTATTCTTTAAAATTTATTTCTTCTTCTACTTATTATCCTTTAGTTGTTTAATTATGAAGTAATACCATTAGTATCACTCATATACTGATATGTTATTATAAATATTAAACAAAACTAATTCACCTTCTATCCATCATATGGAATATAAAATCATCGTGCGTGTGTACGTACGGAATACAGTCTCCAAGCCGTGGTGTAATCTGTTTTTCCACCACCACCTTACTTGGATGGGTATAATGGTGTAAAGAACAACTATATATGATTAATATAACATCATACTGATTCTAAGATATTATATCATCCACTAAAATTCCATTCAATAAATATGGGAACGATATCATCGCTCGTGCGTACGTATGGATTACCGTCTCCACGACGTGATGAGATTAATTTTCCATGTTAACAATTCAAGATTGATTATAAAGTATGTATAATAAGTAATCATGAAATATATGACATTATAATTATAATGGATTTATTTATATATATTTGCATGTCATCTACTTAATTCCATTCAACTCAATAAGGAAACGAAAATAGCGTTCATGCGTATGTACGACCTACCCTCTCCATGAACAGTGTATTTCATTCCATTTATCGATGTATTATATATATGTATATTCTGAATATATAATATATATAAATCATGTTTAATATTCTGTAATTAATTAATCATGATCTATTTCATCATATGAATAATTATAAGTCAAAACATGGATGATAAATGAAACGCTTTTACCCAAAATGCTACATTAAAATGAATTTACAAAAAACAGGTAATATAAAGTCATAAATGAACCATATATGATATCATAACAATGAATATGATTCTATAATAATTCAATGGCATTATTTAAATCATTATACAGAAGGATTGGATACGTACGAAGCATATCAGACCTATGGTAAAAGATTACTATTCCAATCTCGTTCTTATATGATATTGTTATTTGTATGTATTTACTAGGGATATTGTTATCATCTTTTCTAAAACTATTTTCATGTATGTTTAAATTCATTTTTACCAATTTTTGACTTTTACTACATGGTATGTAAGGAATCTTTCTTTTGTTTACCATACGAGGTACTTTTTGACTTTTCCAGCAAAAGTACGAGAAGAATGTTTTTTTAACTTATACAGCATGAACATATTTTTACGTTTTTAAAAAACATTATATTCATAAAGCTTACCCTACATGATTTCATGACTATTTTCAAAAAAAATCCTTTTATTTTAAATTTTTCATGGAATTTTGTGAAAAGAAAAATATTTTGAAGAAGAAATGATATTTTCCTCAAGAAATCATTTCAAGTGTTTTATCAAAACCATTTTCCATCTAAGATGTCATTATTTCATATGTGTATGTTTCAAGTATACTGTATCTATGATTTACATTGTTTAACTTTTCTTATGATGAAATGATATCCATTTTTTATGGATTATGTTTTGATGGGATAATGTTTATGAAACCCATTTTATAATTTGGGTAATGATGAATGATTTATGTTCATGTTGTGGCACAAGTAAGAATGATTTCATTATAAGATGGGTGAGACCTATATCTCCCTCCAATGTATTGGGTAATGATTTATATCTCATGATATATACCTGGCTGGAACGGTAAGTTAATCCGGTTCAGTGTTACAGGACTGAAACGAGGAGTGAACTAGATTTAGAAAGGGACTTTGTCAACTAAGATGGTCTTCGCAACAATGCCTTGGATAATATAGAAATCATAACATGTGATTTATGGTTTCCAAAATTACATGTTTTATTCTCATTATATTTTATCAGGATTAATATTTCTTTATGATCTATTCCTTACGTACTACCATGTTTTATGTCATTTCTCAAGCTCTAGATTTCTAAACATTATGTTCATGTATTTAAGTTCAAATGTATATGATTTTTTTTATTTTCTCTATGCTTACCCTTACTGAGCATTTGAGCACACCCTATTATATTTTTTCTTTTCCCTAGGATTTAAAGAAAGGTTTTATGTAATAAAACAAAAAGGGGAAGATCTTTATGGGAGATATTTAAGATCTTTCACCACAATTAGAAGATTTTGTTCCAAGTTTCCAAAGACACTAATCTATTACCGTCCTTGTGTGTTTGTTTTTGTTATGTATTAAGTATTCCTCAAAATTAATGTAATGTATATGTACGTCAGGTTTTGGGTCTCTACAGTTGGTATGAGAGGAAAGGTTTATTCAACCTTTGGAAACTAGGATGCGAGAACTTTAGTGAGATCCCTAGATATAATTCTAAGGTATGTCTAGGGATTTCCTTAAGGTTAAATATAAGTATAGTTTATAGTCCTAGAATTATGGTAATGATATTAGAATTAAACCTAGGATGTTAGATATGGATGGTACTCCCCCTTTAATATGTTGTTTTCCCTATCATGATGTTTGTCGCATGCTATTATTTTTGGGTTTTAGACAATGGTTGGAACCCGAAGGAACCGTGTTGATCAATGTAATGGGTAATGCGATGATTGTCCTCCTGAACAAACCAATTTTATGGAAGATGGAGTGCAAAGTCTTATTTATATACTTACACAAGCTATGAATCATTCTAGACTTCCAAATAAGCAGAGAATGGAGAAAAATTATGTTGAATCCTTCATGAGGCAGTGTCCACCTTCATTCTTCGGGTCTTCTGATCCATTAGTGGCTGAACAATGGATCAATACCACTAAAATTATATTTTCAGTTCTATAGTTTTATGAGCGTGATAAATTCATCTTAGCAGTATATCATTTGGAAGGTGATGCTAATTAATGGTGGAATATTATCTAGAATGTGAGGCAAAGAGATGAAATTGAGTCCATGTAATGGGACTCGTTCAAGTACATATTTTTCAATAAGTACTTCCCTCATATTCATCAAACAAAGATGGAGAAGGAGTTTCTTGAACTGGACCAAAAGGATGATGAATCTGTTGCTATATACGAGGTGAATTTTACAAGTCTTGCAAGTTTTGCATGTGGATTTATCATTCAACCTGAATGTAATGTTGATCGATTCTTCAGTGGATTAAAAGAAAGTCTTCCAAGGGAATTAGCTATAAGAGACATTAGTAGATATGAAGAAATTTTGTTTTGTTCTATCAAGTTAAAACTAGAAATTGGTGTTACATATCTATCTCATGGGTTTGACAAGAAACGAAAGATTATGTTCAAGGAAATATCTCAGAACAATGGTGAAAAGAATATTATTGTTACTTTATGCTCAAAGTGTGGAAAGAAGCATGGTTGAGATTTTCTAAAAGGTACTAGAAAATTTCTCATGTGTGGAAAAGAAGGTCATCAAGTAGTGGAGTGACAAAGTAATGGAAAAATTGTTTTTAATGATATGAATAAAGAAAAGAATGGAGAGAACACACCACCAACACTTCAATGATTCTTGTGCAAGGAAATGGGGCATTATTCTAATCAATGCCCTAATCCAATGGTTAATTATGATCAACATGAGAATCCACATAAGCCAAAGGATAAAGGTAAGTTAGATGCGATCACTATTGGAAATGTTGAGTATGAAAACGATGTAGTGGAATGATTATGTGTTTATGTATGGAGATTCCAAAATAATGTTGTGGAATCTAATTTATAGTACTGTTGAATATTGGAATGTCTATGTATTGGTTTATTATGGTTTTCAATAATTATATGGTACTGGTAACCATGAAAAGTGATTCAAATAATTTGGAAAGCAGATGATATGCCCATAATAAAGGGATTTGGAGAAAATAAATTGTTTGATAGTCTCCATGAGCTCATGATTGATATATGGACTAAGTGATATCATGGTATGAGTATATATATTTTTTGGTATTTTGGTATGTGGAAAGATTTAACTTTTGACAGCACTCATGTTTTCACTAAGGTTCTATGGTAATTCATGTTTCAAAAGAATAAATTATTAAGGTATTCACATATTTAGAATGTGACCAACAAGATATATCTTATGATATATGGGGGATAAATGATGGTATTCACATGCTCGGTAGATGACATTTCTAGTAATATTTTTCGTTATACTATGATATTTGACATATGTATAATCATAAAGATTGGAATGGATTATGTTGAACCTAATATAGTATTGTTTAAGGATAGAAATTTTTTCGATATTATTTCTGGTATGTTATAATAGTATAGTTTTAGAAAAAGGACAACCTGCAGGACGGACGACAACCCGTCGCGTCGAACAAGGTTGCGAGAATCGAACCCACAACTGAAGTGTGACAGGCCTTTATTAAATACCACTAGCCTACAAGAAGTCCCTGGTTAGTAGAAACTATTTTTATTTTATTAAGTGGTATGATATATGAAGTATAAGTTCATTTTTGGAGCGATATATGATAGATGGACTGATGTATATAACTATTTCTAACCTTTTGTTTGAGACAGATGGAATGACCCATCATTCTATAACATGATCTGCTAACACTTCACGAATGACAAGTTCAACTACATTTCATTAAGATATGAAGTGGTAATTTTTCATGGAAATAACAACGGTGATATTATATCGAAATAAAGTAAGTATTTATTCTAATTCAAATTCATCAACTTTAGGGAAATGATCTTGAAAAACAAAAATGTTTCCCTAGTGCCCTTGTATATGATGAATCAAATGCTACCTTAGATCATCACAAATTTATGGCTTTGTGATTGTTGTCTTTTTCATAGCCACGTTCACTACAACTCTCCATCAAAACAGGATGGTTATATTTTTTTTCGATATCCATATTTTCACCTATGTTCTCCTACGTGGAAACCATGTGATGAGTTAATTTGGGTAACAGTTATGTTTCATACTCCACTTTTTAAAATTAAATTTTAGTATTCCTTTTACGATGTGGGTTTTTACAAAACAAACATTCAATTGGTAAACAATTTATAACCCCGACAAATTTCAAGGATGAAATTCATTTTAAGGGGGGTAGAATATAACACCTTGAGATTTTATAAGATATATTCTTTTTTAAATTTCTTTCATATCTTCTGTTATACGCTACACCATGATTATCTTTCACTATACACAACACCGTATTAGATTTCAGTATATGCAACCCTGACTTGGCTTGCATTACACGCAATCGAGACCTTCCTCGATAGCATGTCTTTTACGCAATACCGGGTTTCACTAAACAACGATATATGGTTATTATATTATTATGAACTAGCCTTTATGAATAGTATTAACTAAATTTTGAATGTTATAACATTATTACTTCATCATACACATTTTTTATAACATTTTTTTTGAACAAAATAAATTATTTGGGTAAAATGAGTATTTTGAAAAAAAATGAAGTTTTGCCTCCTTTTGATGGAGCACCCACATTAAATCTAGTTTTTTGACATTTTTATATGTTAAATTTGACAAAATAAAATTCTTATTTAGAATAATGATATAAAAATTTACTTTGGATAATGTTTTCATATTATTCTTATAACTTTCACATTTTAATGAATAATAAAAACACACTATATTTTAATTAAAAACAACTTTTTTCATCGTAATTATTTATATGGTTAAATTATAATATTGAATGATTTTAAATTATAAATATAATAAATTTTTACCATTTAATATAATTTATGTCATCCGCATTGATTTTACATTGAATTCATAGGAAAATTAATTTCAATCTTCTGCAATGTTTTAACTTTTGAATCCCGTTTTCTTAACAATGAGATTAATTTTAAATTAATTACTGTAACTTTTGTGTTTTGAATTATGAAAAATGGATTCCATATTTGAATTATGTGGGTCCAAATTATGTTAATAGGTTTCTTTTAATTTTTTGATATATGAATAGTAACTGCAATAATTTTTATTTACTACAGTTAACGGTAAATCTGGTAATTAAGGGTAAATATAAGATTATAAAATTACCCTAACACTTGAAAAAATCTTACTGGATGATTAAAAGTCGACCCATAACACCTAAGGGTAGGACTAGATTCATTTCATGGACTTTTGACCATGAAATAATATAATTATTATTAAAACCAAAAAAAGTGACAACATGTCACTCTCTTAAATCTTATAAGTGTAATAATTTTAATTTAGTGATAAAGATCATAAAACATCGTATATAAATTATATCTATAAAGATAATAAAATTATATACATCATATGAATTTATTTAGAATATTTATAGATTATATAATTATCATTAATTATGTCACAATAGTGATGTTGAAATTATTTTATTTATTGAAATATCAAATAAATGATTTTAAAAGTATAAAAAGAAATATTATATGAACTATTAAATATTATCCACTAATTTTCTAGGTAAATATTACATGTTATTAATCTATTAATACTTTTATTTTGAACATGCCTTTTGTATATATTTTATTTAAATTCAATCAAATTAATAGTGTCAAAATTGACACTATTGTTATTTTATAAAAATTAGAATTTATAAAATTGTTTAAAAATCAAATAAATTTTTAAAAATTATAATTTAAGATTTATATACTCTAAAATGTCATAATGTATCCAATAATGGAAAATTAACAACACATAAGTGATTATTTATATTAATCTAAAATTTAGAATTCTATTACCACAAATAAAATTAAATAGATTAAATAAGGATAAATCAGAATGATAAGGTTTAAAATAAAATAAAAACATGTATAAATTTTATTGGTTGATTATATTAAAACCCTTTCTCATATAATCTTATAATTGAGTCTTTTGTTTGAGTTTTTTATTAGGGTTTTGAATTTATATTAAACTAATATTTTTGAGGATTCGAAAAGTGCTCCTCTCCTCCCTTATAAAAGGGAACCTCCTCCCTCTCCTCCTCACAGAATTTTGAGCCATGAATATCGTACAACCTCTTACCATTTCTCTTATACAATTCCCTATAAACATCCTAGATGTCCTGGTCTTCTTCAATGACGAATCATCGTTCCCTGTGAGGAGGTTTCAAAGAGGCGTGTCGAAGAAGAGGTAATATCTGTTACTGATTCTTTCAAATTTATTTCTTCTTATACTTATTCTTCTTTAGTTGTTTCATTATGAAGTAATAACATCAGTATCACACATATATGGATATGTTATTATAAACATGAAACAACCCTAATTCGCCTTCTATCCATCCTACAGAAAATGAAATCATCGCGCGTGCATACGTTCAGAATCCTGTCTACACGCCGTGGTGTAATCTGTTTTTCCACCACCACCTTACTTGGATGGGAATAATGGTGTAAAGAATAACTATATACAATTATTATAAAATAATAATGATTCTAATATATTATATCATCCACTCCAATTCCATTCAATAAATATGGGAATTATATCATCGCTAGTGCGTACGTATAGATTACCGTCTCCATGACGCGATGAGATTCATTTTCCATGTTAACAATCCAAGAATGATTATAAAGTATGTATAATAAGTAATAATGAAATATATGAAATAATAATTCTACTAGATTTATCTATATATATATATATATATATATATGTTTGTCATCTACTTAATTCCATTCAACTCAATAAGGAAACGAAAATAGCATTCATGCGTACGAACGGCCTATCGTCTCCATGAACGGTGTATTTCTTTCCATTTATCGATATTATATATATATGTATATTATGAATATATATTATATATAAATCATGTTTTATATTCTGGAATTAAGTAGTCATGATCTAAGTAATCATATGAATAATTACAAGTCAAAACAATGACGATAAACAAAACGATTTTACCCAAAACGCTACATTAACATGAATTTACAAAAGAACGGTTAATATAAAGACATAAATAAACTATATATGATATCATAACAGTAAATATGATTCTTTAATAATTCAATGAAATTATTTAAATCATTATACAATAGTTTTGGATACATACGAAGCATATCAGACCTATGGTAATGGATAACAATCCCAATCTCATTCTTATATGAGATTGTTATTCATAAGTATTTACTGGGGTTATTGTTATCATCTTTTCTAAAAACGTTTTCATGTATGTTTAAATTCCTTTTAAACCATTTTTTACTTTTAGTACATGGTATGTAAGGAATCTTTTTTTTATTACCATAGGAGGTACTTTTTGACTTTTCCGGCAAATGTATGAGAAGAATGTTTTTTAACTTATATGGCATGAACGGATTTTTACGGTTTTACAACGACTTATTTTAATAAAGCCTAATGTATATGATTTCATGACTATTTTCGAAAAAAATCATTTTCTTTTAAGATTTTCATGGAATTTAGTAAAAAGAAAATTATTTTGAAGAATAAATGATATTTTCCTCAAGAATTCATTTCAAGTGTATTATCAAAACAATTTTCCACCTAAGATAACATGATTTCATATGTGTGTGTTTCAAGTATAATGTCTCTATGATTTAAATTGTTTCACTTTTATTATTATGAAAGGATATCCATTTTTTTATGGATTATGTTATGATGAGTTTATGTTTATGGAACCCATTTTATACTTTTGGTAATGATGAATGATTTATGTGTATGTTGTGGAAAAAGTAAGAATGATTTCATTATGAGATGGGTGGGACCTATATCTCCCACCAATGAATTGGGTAAAGATTTATATCTCATGAGATAGACTTGGCTAAAATGGTAAGTTAATCTGGTTCAGTGTTACAGGACTGAAACAAGGTGTGAAATCGATTCCGAAAGGGACTTTGTTCACTAAGATTGTCTTGACAGCAATGCCTTGGCTACTATAAAAATCATAACATGTGCTTAATGGTTTCCACAATTATATGTTTTATTCTCATGATATTTTAGCAGGATCAATGTTTCTTTATGATCTATTCCTTAAGTACTAAAATTTTTTATGTCATTTCTCAAGCTCTTGATGTTTAAAAATAATGTTCATGTATTTAAGTTAAAATTTATATGATTTTTTTTATTTTCTCCATGCTTAACCATACTGAGAATTTGAGCTCACCCTTTTATATGTTTTCTTTTCCCCAGGATTTAAAGAAAGGTTCTAGGTAATAAAACAAGATGGGGATGATCTTAATGGGAGATATTGAAGATATTTCTCCATGATTAGAAGATTTTGTTCTGAGTTTCCAAAGAAGCTAAACTATTATGGTCCTTGTGTGTTTGTTTTTGTTATGTATTAAGTATTCCGCAAAAGTAATGTAATGTATATGTACGTCAAGCCTTGGGTCTCTACAAATAAGTTCTGATATATCTAGAACTTTTTTACTTATAATAGGTTACTTATGAATTGTTCTTATCCTTTATAGAAATCTTCTTATATATATATATAATTAATATCTTTCATTCCAATAATCTTGTTCATCCTTCGAGAAATATTGGATAAATCCTTTTCTGAATGGCCACTATCACTTTATTCAGATATAACAAAAGCATTCTTAGCTTTAAATCTAGTCACCCTTTCCAGATTCATGGATTTAGATGAATTTGTGAAAGCTACACTTCCATTTCCATTATTCTTTTTGTTAAATCAGTATATATATTCATTCTTGTTCCATGTTGAAGAAGAGGTCCCAAGAACTCATCAAGAGTAATGTTAGAGACTTATCTGTTTTTATCAATGACTGTCCTTTTTGATTCCCATCCATTGGAAATAATATCAATTATTTTATCCACAATAACTTCATTTCTAATACATTTCTCTCCCATATATATAGGACTATTGGAAATTATCATAAATATTTTTTGTACCTTTCAAATAGGATCTCAATAAGGAAATACGAATCCATGATATTCATCTCTAAACATAGATCATCTAGTTTCTATCACTTTAGAGGATCCAAAATTTGTAACCTATTGTTTCTTCTAGATAGAGTTGGATGCTTCAAAAAACGATATCTGACTATATATATTCTTGGTCATAGAATAACAGAAGTATTGAGTACCTTGTAATTTAGTTGATATTATTATTTTTCCTGATTGGTGAAGGTTTTTAATTCCTTATATGAAATTATAAATTCACCAGTGAGCATTATAAATTTTTTCACTCCAGTATTGATAAAAAAAGTGTCCATCCTATCTCCCCATTACAAATAATCATTACCATCAGAAATTTGAGGCCATGTCAGATTAATGTTCTCAATGGAACCAATGTTTATACCTTCCATTCTATAAGAAAATATTTTTTCAAAAGAGTTTTACTAGTAAATGTTTATAAGAAAGGATAATAATATTTAAGAAAAACTTAAATAAGAAATGATGAAAAATAAAAACATGATAAAGGAAAATTATATGTAATTATAGGTATTTGGAAGACCACCTCAAATACCAATTGTAAGATAAAAATAGTATATATAGATGATAAATTTCAAGATGGGTGAATTTTAAGTTGAAACCCATTTATTTTTTATGTTAAGGTAAATTATGTTTAAAAAAGATAAAAAGGTAAAATTCCAAACTATCATTCATTATTAAACAATGAAACTATATTACTTAGGGTCCAGATAGATGGATCTGAAAAAGAAACATAAAAACAATTTTCATAGAGAGAGATTCAATGTTAATGCATATAGGATCTTAATTATCAGAGATAGTAAAAGTAAAAGAAATCATATTAAAGTTATAATTTATATCATTATCTAAATACAATTGAATGAAAACCTGAAAAAAAACATGTAACATGAAATAAATATTTTATCCCAAATAGTTGGGTATCCATTAACATTAGAGGAAGGTTCCTTGATTTATACTTTCATGAAAGTCTGTATTACCCTCACTAGCATAAGTCATCGATAAAAATATTAGAGTCTATCTTGCTATCCATGTAAGCCCTTGATCTTTAAGGTAGTTCGAACCTCTATCTTCCTATCCTCGGATGCCCTTGATTATACAGAGAAATAATCTGAGGGTCACTAAGGAAGAAAAACATGTTGTTCATGGCTGAATAAGATGTTCATTAAACACAAAAATCATGATATTATCTCTCTAGAAATTTCACCATATAATCAAATTATGAATTATCTAGATTGATAATTAGCTCAACCAATGAGATCCTTTTTATAAGAAAAACATCAACGATCATCTCCCTCCTCCAACGGTCATATTATTCCATGAATTTCTGGGGGACATGTACATGGGTCACCCAGCCAATAGTTAGTTAGAAACAAAATGTTCGACATAGGTTTATAGTTAAGAAATAATGTCTAATGAAAATGAAGTATATTAACTAAATATTAATATTTATAATCTAAGGAAAAAATAGTATTCAGAATCTAATTAAAAATAATTAAATTCTAGAAACATGGATTTTTTTATTGGGAATTTAATGAATTCAATGTCTGAATTATGAGGAATTCCCAATCATAATTATGATGAAGTTTGATTCCAAATTCTTAGTAATTCAGAGTGTTAATTATAAGGAATTCAATGTCCAGATTCATTTGAATTCTGAGTCAAAATTATTTGGAATTATTAGTCAAAATTATGAGGAATTGAGAGTCTAAATTCTGAGGAATTCAGAGTCATAATTCTGAGGAATTCGAAGCCTGAATACTGAGAACTTCGGCATTTGAATTCCTAGGAATTCAGTGTCTCAATTCCAAGAATTCAGAGTCTGAATTTTAATTAATTTAGAGTATTAATTTCCATGAATTTGGAGTCTGAATTTCAGTGAATTCAAAGTGTGAATTTGAAATAATTTTGAGTCTTTGGAGACTGAATTTCATAGAATTTGGAGTATGAAAATTGAAGACCCTATATCCATAGAACTATAAGATTAATAGGTTTTTAAATAAGGATATAAAGTTTTTACATAGAAAATAAATAGACTTGGTTTTGAGGAGGCATTGAACAATTCAAATAAAACCTAGGTAAGGATAAATATTTTTTTTGAAAAGGGGGATTTTTCTACAAGAAAATAATCATTAGAGAAATATAATTTTCCTTAAGATAAGGTATTTTTGATTTTCAAAACATAGAGGAGTGGAAAATTCATAAGGAAACCTTACTGACTCAACATTGATGTATTCCCTAAATAATTTCATGGTCTTCCTATTAAAAAATGTTTTAGGGTATAAATTAACCTTATTCATGGATATTTTACTATATCAATGGCTCCTTATAAAAATACAAACCCTGAGATCAAATAACTAACGATGAAGTTACAAGAGAATCGAGGGAATGGTTTCACATGCCCTAGTGCCTCACCATGGTTTGATATAGTCCTCTTCATCAAGAACAATGATATATCAATATTCCTCTATAGTGATTATCTTTAGTTCAATGAAATCATGATAAATAAAATGTAACCATTTTCATGGATACATGAATTGTTTGATCGACTAAGTAGGTACATGGATTGCTCGAATGTGAACCTCAAGTTGGGATAACATCAATTAATGGAGAATATGGAAATTATTCGTATTACATCCATTTGATATACTTAGAGTCTCAATGAGTTCATTGTGATGAACATCAGCCTCACTAATGACCCCATGGGTTTCATGGAAAAAAATGAATATAATCTTTAATGATTACCTCAAAAAATCTATTTTAGTGTTTATCGATGATATTGTAAAATACTCTAAGACCAAGTAAGAATATGAGTATTGTTGGAATAATGTACTAAAAAATTGGTTAAGGGAGAAACTATATGAAAGATAAAATAAATGTTCATTATTGATTGTTGATTTATCATTATTGGGTCATCTTATCACAAGAAAATTGATTTCTATGGTCCCATATAATAAAATTAATTTGGGCAGTCACCAAGAATAACATATATAATATAGAATCGTAGTATCCTTCACATAACAATGTATTTCCAATTATTTGTGAAAACATTATTAGGATAGTCTAACCCACTATTCAATCTCACTCGGAAGGGATTAATGTTTTTATGGACTTGTGAATGTTAAGATTGCATCAATGAGTTTAAAAATATTCTTTTCATTTAACCTGTACTCACATTACTAGAAACTGGAGATGATTTTTTTATATACATTGAGGAATAAGATAAATAATTGGATATTTTACTCATGATGAATATTAATGTGATTTCATACACCTCATGGTAGTTTAATATCATTGAGAATAAATACCCGACACATGATCTATAGCATGAAGATATGAATTTTTCATTTAAAATCTCACAAAAAAATTATATGGTGAGAGGTGTAACATATAAATTGATCACAAGATTATAAATTATATATTCACCCAAAAGTATCAAAACATGCATCAATGGAGTGGGTTAAATATAATCAATGACTATAATATATTGATTCTCTATCATCATAGAAAGGTTGAAAAGTAGCTGATTTTATTAGTAGAAATGAACCCACTACTCTATCCATTCTGCGTATTGAAAAAGACCCCAATTTCATTGAAATGTAAATAATGGATCTATAAATCACAACATTAGGAAATTAATCCTTCCATTTCCAAATGATCTCCAATATAACTATCAATGAGAAGATCAAGGAGGCATAAATGGATGATCTGGAGCTACAAACGAAAGTTAAAGCAACAAATGAAGGGAAGCTACATGTGTTCCACATAGATGAAGATGGTGGGATTCATCCTGGGACTAGGATTTGTCTATATCAATTATCTAAGATAAATATGGATCTATTGGATAATTCATATAGCTTATATTTCACCATCCATACACTAAGTAATAAGATATATTATTAACTTTTGAACACTTCTGGTGGGTAAATATGAAGAAAGAGATTGAGGGGTAAATATCATGGTGTTTCTTTTCTTAGTAAGTTAAATAATAGTAAAGGAAGTCCAAATAGAGGATGAAATCATAGCCTATAAGAACATTGAGATGGGAAAATTTCACTATGTTATTTTTCCTTGGCCTTGAAAAAATATAAAGGAAACAATGTGATATGGGTTGTGGTAGATCGACTCACCCAGACTTCACACTTCATTTATCTCTTGGAGGATTTATTTCATGAATAAAATTATAAAGTTATATATAAAGAAAGTGGTAAGGATAAATCTGTTACCACCATTCATTATATCTGAACATTACCCATGGTTCACATCTAAATATTGGAGAATTATTCTCTATGATTTGACTAATCAATTGAATTTCAACACGGCATATCACCCCCATACTAATAACCAATCTAAAATAACTATTCAGACACTTGAGACCATGTTGAGAGTCTGATAAATGGGATTTAAATTTCAATGATATTAGAATATTCAATTAGTTTATTTTTTATACAAAGAAATTTCCACTTGATTATTTAGATGTCTCCATATGAATCCATATATGGGGGGTGATGTAATAATATAACCTAATGGGATGAATTTTGTGAAAAAAAGTTACATGCACTAGATAATGTGAAAGAGATGATAGAAAATATTAAAGTTATACAAAAACATAACACATATGATCAGTGTTAAAAAAAGTGATATGTTAACAACCATCAAAGTGATTTAGAGCTCGATTATGGAGTGAAATTCATCTTTCGTATATCACTAGGGAATGGATTCATTCATTTTAAAAAGAATACAAATCTTTTCCCGTGGTAGATTATCCCCATTTAAATCCTTGATCATATTGGATCAATGGAATATCAATTTTCACTTTCACTAAATTTGGTTTAAGTTCAGGATTATTCCATCTATCCTTCATAAAGAGATCCATACCTATCCCACCACATGTAATGAATATATCGGGGGGAAAACTGGAGAATATTCCCTCATATGAAGAGTAGTCAGTGAAGGCCTTTCTCCATGGAGAAAATGCCTTATATAACCAGATCAGTCAACTTTTCAATGTCTTGTAGAGTAATCATACATATGAAGAGGTGGAATGGGAACATGAGGAATCATTTAAGGAGAAGTACCCTCAAATTATTTAATATTTTAATGATATAAAAATAATTTAATGTTGAAATTGTATAATGGGGGAAAAATGTAATGCCCGTGAATCTTATCAATGGAAATTTCCTTATTATAATAATTTTGTATTGAATGAAACCCAAAATTCACATATAGTACCTAATAAAAACTGTATTCTCATTAATTAAAATTCCTATATGTGATATTTATATAAATTAAGGATCTTAAATCGATAGAATAGTAACCTATCCATTGGAATAGTAATATGACCATTGAGAATAGTAATCTTGTCAGTAGAATAGTAACCTGACCTATGAGTGTATATATAAAATATAGTTGTCTTATAAATGAAAATATAATTATTTTTATCATTGAATAAGTAAATAATTTTTCTAAAATGGTAAAATAAGTGTTGGAATTTTTGTTAATCATAAAGGTTTATTTTCAATTTTTTAAATAGTAAAAAGTATTAAAAGATAATTTATTTTCATAAAATAAATATATAAATTAACAATTTGGTATATAATTAGAATAATAAAATTTTATGAGACTTCAACAATGTTTGTTTCTGAAGCTTTCGTTTGGGCACACGTGTCTGTCTCCTTGGGCGCGACAGGCGCAACTTTTGTTACCCTGCATTCCCACTTTTCAAAGGCGGGTGACATTTGCCCCATATTTAGGGACGTATACTCCATGATCAAAACGGGATGATGGGATGTTGGTTCTTCCTTCTGTGGATCCCCCCTCGGAACTCGTCACCTAGTTCGGGTCTCCCTTATTGATTTAATACGTTATTCGTGAAATTGTTCTCTGTGCCAGACATTCATGGACACCAGTTAATTATGTTGCTTATGTCAAGACATTCCAAGGGGTCCAGTCAGGGCAACAACCTTCAGTTGGAGGAGTAGTCACGTTGAGACATCACTGGCATGTCTGGACGCTGGGGAATTGGTGTGTCTATCTTTTGTCCCTTATTATAGGGATTCTCAAGGGCACGGAAGCTCGAGGCATCCCACATCAAACGCAGGGAATCATATGCAATAGGCATGTATCTGAGGTTTTCCTCAGCTCCATTTGTTTAACATTGGGTATGCCACAAGTTTAACGCCCCACAGAGATGGATCAGACTGATCTGAACACTAGCTGGAGTGTATCAGATTGAAAAACCTCTTTGAGGGATCACCGATATTGGGACCAGCGTGCGGGCAGCTTCCTGAGTACTGTGAAGGGGAATGAGGTTTCATAATCTCACCGGGATGTGACGACCTAGGTAAGAATCCGGATGGACAATAGTTTTAGTCTTGAGTCTCGAAGAGAATTCATACATACCATGCCTTTGCATGGATAAAAGTCCCCAAAGTTCGAGAATTGGATGTGTGGGGCTTACACTCTAGGCTGCCCGAGTATTGGTGAGCCGACGTGAAGGGGATCCTAATGGCCAGGCGGTGGGATTGAACCTCGTGAGGAATCCTACGTACCATGCCTTGACATAGATCAAAGTCCCCATAGTTCGGGTTTGGATGTTGGTGAACTGATGCAAATGAGGACCTTGGTCTAATGGGTGATGGGATTGAACCTCGTGGTGTCTTCCTACGTACCATACCTTAGCATGGATCAAAGACCCCATAGTTCAGTTTTTGTTGTCGGTGAACCGACGTAAATGAGGACCATGGTCAAATGGGTGATGGGATTGAACCTCGTGGAGGCTTCCTACGTACCATACCATAGCATGGATCAAGGAGCCCATAGTTCGAGTGATGGGTCTCATCGAACCAATTTGAAGATGGTCCTTGGTCCGATGAAAAGGGGTTGTTGAACCGATGTGAAGTGGTGACTGGATGGTGGGATCGCAATGTCTTACCATTGGATTATGATGTAGTTTAATGTCATGCAGGAAGGGGGCGTGTCAGAGAAGGGACATGAATATGGACCTTGGTCCGTGTGGATGGTGGGCTTGAACCTCGTAGAGGCTTCCTACATACCATGCCTTGATATGGATCAAATCCCATGTAGTTAAAAATGGATTCGTGTCGGTGAACCGATGTGAGGATAGTCCTTGGTCCGATGGGTGTTCGGCTTGAACCTCATGGAGGCTTCCTACATACCATGCCTTGAAATGGATCAAAGTCCACGTAGTTCAGAAGTACATTTTAATGTCATGCGAGACAGGGGATGAACCGACGTGAAAGGGGGTCAGAATGGCCATTTTTTGGGCTTGAATGCCATGGAGGCTTCCTACGTACCATGCCTTGACATGGATCAATGTCCTTATAGTTCACAATGTATGAGGTTGGGGCTAGGGATGGTGCTTACTCTAATCCCATGTCATTCATGCTCAATGTGGGAAAAAAGAGGCAGTAGAGTGATGATGATCACGTCGTAAAAGGTGCGTCCGTGGGAAGCACAGTAAGGATTACTCATGGATCATACCAAGAAGTGGTGATGGGGACTTACTCTAGGATGGAGGCCTGACGGAGAAAAAGTGTAGCGGAAGAGGTAAAGGGTACCCTCCTGACCATTTCCCCTCTTGATCCTTGTAACCGGGGAAGTACGAAGGTGCATGGGTGCTACCTCCCACAAGAAAGGATAGGGAATGTGTTCGGTGCAATAAAACCTTCCCGTCGTGAATGGGGACATGGTTCCATATCACATCGTACACAATTCTAAGAGGGAGACCTTAGTCCAAGGGGCTACATAGAGGTAAGAGGTAAAGAGGAGGAGAGACTAGCTACCAAATGAGATGGACCTGAAAACGAGACGTTAGGGTGGACCTACGTATCCCATAAGAGTGGGAATCAAGCCATATGTAGTTCTAGGGGGTTCCTTTTAACGTCATTTGGTACAACATACAGTTTAATGTCGTATGGGACAGGAAACATGAGGGCTATATTTTACAACGGGGTGCGCGTGGTGCGGCTCTTGCTAACCCGGCGTGAATGAGGACATAGTCCTTCACCACGCCACGTTGTCCCATAGTCAAAGTCCATAAGTTGGGACATAAAAAAAATTAGCTGAACTCAAGATGGACCCAAAAAAAATATTCCTGGGCGTTCCTACGTAACCCATGCGGAAGGGAATCAAGACAAATGTAGTTCTGAAGAGATCTTAGTTTATGGTCTTAGATCTCGGACCATGAAGGGGTGTAAACCTTCCATGTAAGAGAAGACCACGACACGGTCCCTAAGCCCATGTGAGTCAAACTCGGTGTGGGAAACAAGGGAGAAAGATGCCTATTTCAACACATGGAACACACACCAAAGGGAAATCGGTGTGGAGACCCTATCGCGGCTCTGGTCCTCCTAACGCACAGATGTGCACTGAGGAACAGTACCAAGAGTTTCAAAGTTCCACTTGGACATAATTAGGTGGAGAAGGCTTTGAATCATGTAACCGACATTTTGGGATTAATGGGGTTGGCGTGGCGATGGAGAACAACTGTTAACCGTGGCCGAAATGCAGCATCCATATCGTGTTAGCCTGAAGTGGGAACAACAAATGAGCATCGACCACAGACCATATTCACAACGCGATATTTGTATCGATTTGTTGTCTGCAACCTTCAGGTTGTTGGCCTGTAATGGTAGGAGATCTCTTTGTCCTAGAATCCATGCCACTTGGGGGTCCCTTCGGGTGTGAAAGGTGATGGAAGCCCTAATGAAGAGAAACACAAAGCCTGAAAAGCAGATGAATATATGTCTGAGAAGAGTCCGAGATTCCAGCTACTAAACCAGAGTACCCTTGGGCACATTGGTGAACCACTAATGAGGTTTGATGAAGGCTTCCAGGATGGAGACGGTAAGACAAGGGGCCAAGGTGAAATGGATATTTCCGAGAGAAGGGGCTCGACCCGAAGTCTAGACATTCGGGTGGTCCTACAAATCCTGTAAAGATGGGAGTCAAGACACACGTAGTTCTTGAAGATTCACCGAGGGGTAGATACCCTAAAGGGGATGTGTACGGTATGGAGTGTAACCCGACGTGAATGAGGACATAATCCCGCACCACACCACACAGTCCTGTAAGAGATATACTGGTCCAGGGGCCCAAAAAAACCAAGGGGCCTGAGGCTGGGACTTGGCCAGGAAGTCCTGAACAGCTCGCAGTTTAACGTCTTACTGTGAAGATAAGGGGGGAGTAGGATACTCTAAGAAAGGGAGGGGTATGGCATGACAAATAACCTGATGTGAATGAAGGAATAATCTTGTACCATACTGCACAATCCAATAAGAGAAAATATGGTCTGGGGGACCAAAAACGCCAAGGGGCCTGAGGGTTTGCATCACCCAGAGGAAGTTCATCGCTTGGAGATACAAAGAGGCAGAGTGAACCACTACACTCAATTCTTGGGACATCATGGGGCATACCTAATGATTCAAGACAACTTTTGACCATGTTTGAAACACAGCGTCCCTATAGTGACCTAAAATGGGAGCAACAAATGAGCATCGACCACTGACCATATTCGAAATGAGGGACTTGTATCGGATTGTTGCTTGACATCCTATAGGGTGTTGGCCCGAAGTGGTAAGAGAGACCTTAGGCCAAGCATCCATACAATTCAGGGGACATTTCGGGCGAGGAAGGTGATGGAATCCCATTCAATGAGTTGTTGAAACATAGCTGTACTCATCTACGAAAGAGGCGAACATCTACAGGGAGGGGGACATACTACTAGATCAAGGCTAGCTTGATTTGAAATGGGGAAAAATTATTCACCCATTTATATGTCGTGACCCAAGGGGATGATTCTGGATTTTGGGCTGGTCCAATAGACAAAATGTCCAGGCATTCCTACATATCCCATGAGGATAGGAATCAAGCCATACGTATTTTTTGAAGGCCATGCAGTTTAAAGTCGTGCGGTGAAGACATGGGATGATAGAAGAATAAGGGAGGGCACATGTTGTGACCATTATAATCCCCATATGAGTGGGTCTAATGAAGCTTACTTCACATCATGAAAGGACCCTTCGAGGAGACTATACCCTGGGGGGACAGTGAAAGAGAAGAACTCGGGGCTGGGCTCAAGACGGGCATCTTATAATTCCTAAATTTCCCATGAGGATGGGAATCAAGCCATACGTAGTTATCAAGATGCATTTTGACATCATGCAGGATGATGTGTAGTTTAATGTAATGCAAGACTGGACAGTTTAAGGTCATACAGGACCGTCGTGCGGTTTATGGTCGTACGGGACCATCCTGTTTAAGGTCGAGTAGGACCATACAGTTTAAGGTTGTGCAGGACCGTACAGTTTAAGGTCGTTCCGGACCATAGGTACAGTTTAAGGTCATTCCGAACAATACAGTTTAAGGTCGTTCCAGGACATATGTACAATTTAAGGTCATGTCGGACCATACAGGTTAAGGTCATTCTGAACCATACATTTTAATGTCGTGCAAGACCGTAATGGCTCAGGCAATGTATTTCTTGAAGAAAATAGCATTGGTGGGAGGAGTTATGCGCTCACCATACATGGTAACCAAGTAGTATGGTCCTTTGGAATAAACATTGTGAATGATGTAAGGTTCCTCCCATTTGGGCTCTAACTTGGATGGTTTCCTACCAGGGATCAACAGCTCTCGGAGGGCCAACACCAGGTCACCATGTAGAAAAGAGTAGAGGAGAACCTTCTTGTTGAAGGCTCAAGATATCTTATTATGATGCCTTTCTAGATTGTGCAGTGCAAGTAGCCTACTCTCGTCGAGCGCTTCCAATTCAGCTAGATGGATTCAGTCACCATATCTGGTGACTACTGGTCATAGACTGCAGTACGTAACGATGGCAGCTAGATCTCAATGGGTAGGATGGCCTTGGCCCCATACACCAAGGAATATGGGGTCACCTAGGTGGAAATGTGAGTCGTCGTTCGATAAGACCAGAGAGAAATGGGGATATTTTCCAAACCAATTATTCTTGTTCTGGCCAACCATTTTCTGCAAAATTTTAGAGAGGGTCTTATTGAACGCCTCAATCTGCTCGTTTTCCTGTATGCGATAGAGGGAGGAATGGTTGGAGCGAATGTTGTACCTATCAAATGATTTCTTTAGCTCAGCTACTCAGAATTTTGTGCCATTATCTTTGAGAGGGAAATGAGGGACTCTAAATTGGTAGATGATGTTGGAGGCCACAAAATTGACAATGGATCGAGCCTTGACATCCTTGAATGGGACTGCCTCTGCCCATTTGGAGAAGAAGTCTGTAGTGGTCAGGATGAAACTGCACCAGCGAGATGTTGCCGGTGGGTACGGTCCCATGACATCGAGCCCCCACACCGTGAAGGGCCATGATTACATGGTGGAGTAGAGATTTTCTAGCGGCCTATGTTTGAAATTAGCATAAACTTGAAAAGAGTGACATCTCTTGGCGAACATGATACAATCATGGATCATAGAGGGCCAGAAGTACCACAGCCTCTGGATCTGATGGGACAGCTTCGGCCCAACCTAATGGGCTCTGTAGGAGCTGGCATGAACCTCTTGCATGACCTGAGAAATCTCGACTCCTTGAATGCAGTGGAGGAGAACACCATCGAAACCATGCTTATAGAGGATCTACTTAAGACAGGGACCACTCTTGAGGGTAAACTACAGTGTGTGGCGTTGGATCCGCTCGTGCTCTCCCCGACCATCCAGGAGGCAGAAATTTTGGAGATACTCGACAAAATCTTCTCTCTAGTTAGGATTGGTCTTAACCACTGCATATAAAGAACCTGTGGCTCCTTATGTGGAGGATCTAGCGGTAATATGGTATACACGCGGGCCGTCATAATCCTCTAAGATGATGGGGTCAATGACTCTCTGGTGTGCTACATGTATAATCAGATCATCCTGCAAGGGTTCTGCAAGTGACGTAGCTAAACCGGATAGAGAGTCCGCTCAACCATTCTGTGATCGAGGGCCATGGGTAACCTCTGGTCGAGAAGTGAACTGGGACATTAAATAGAGGGTGGACACCAACAATGGCACGAGCATTGGATTCATGACAACATAGTCTTCATTGACCTGATTGATGACTAGCTTGGAATTTCTTTTTCACATGAAAATGGGGCACATCGATCTCGAGGGCCAGCTCGAGGCCAGTGATGAGAGCCTGATAATTTTCTTTATTGTTGGTTCAACGCTCTGACAATAGGAATGAGTTTGGCATAATGGCTTTTTCCATGGTAATGAAGATGATACCCATTCCCACTATGTTGAGATTAAGATCGTTGATCCTTCTACTGGTGGGACTCTGGGAGGCACCGTCGAAGTGCATTTGGTAACATGAGACGGTATGGTCGACTGAGTGAATTGCCTCATCAGAAAAATATTGGTCTATGGATTGATCCATGGAGGTTGGATGGGCAGCTAGAAAATCTACCAATTCTTGCCCCTTGATAGCCTTATGGGGCACAAACCTGATGTCAAAATGATAGATAATTACCTCCCACTATGCTAGACGGCCAGTCAAAATGGGGAGGTTCAGGATGTACTTCAGCGTGTCTACCCAAGCGACCAACAATACCTCATGGTGCTGCAGGAAATGTCGCAATTTTTGTATAGAAAACATGAGTGTGAAGAAACTCTTTTCAATGGGGGATTATCTGGTCTCTGTATCGAGGAGTATGCGGCTGAGGTAGTAGAGTCTCTTCTATGTCCCCTCATTGTTCTTCTGGGAAAGTAGGGTGCCAATAAACCATTCCACGACAGTCACATAAATGACCAGTGACATTACGGTGATAGGTGGTATCAAGACCGGAGGCTAGAGAAGATACTACTTGATTTCCTCGAAATCGGTATGGTACTCTTCGTCCCATTCATAGGCAGAGCCTTTCTTCATGATCTAGAAAAATGGCTTACACTTTCTAGCCAGATTCGCAATGAATCGGCATATTTAGGCTAAGTGGTTTTGATGACATCAAAGCACTTGATTATTACTCGGGGGAGGCATCTGGCCGATGGCTTTTATCTTCTCCAGGTCAATCTCGATGACCCGATATCTGACAATGAAGCCGAGAAACATCCCAATGGTGACCCCAAAGGCACACTTCAACGGGTTCATCTTCAAGTGGTGGAAATGGGGGAAGCCGAATAATTTCTTAAGGTCCTTTATATGGTCTTGGCACTGATGAGATTTGACCACCATATTGTCCACATAGCACTCCACCAATGTTCCGAGAATTGGCTTGAATATGCGGTGCATGACCCGCTGATAGATGATACCTGAATTTTTCATGCCGAATGGCATAACCTGGTAACAGAAAGTACCTTGGGGGCCTTGAAAGCGGTGGAATCCTCCTCTTGGGGTTCCATCCGGATCTGGTTGTACCCATAATACCCATCCATTATGGATAGGGCTTCAAACCCGGCCGTAGCATCAATCAAAAATTCTCTCACTCGAATGGGAAAACCATACACCGGACAATTGAGGTTGTGATTGCGGAAGTTGACACAGACCGTGATATGCCTGTTCTTCTTCTTGACTGGCACAATGCAGGATAGCCACTTGGGCTACTTTACTTCCTTGAAGAAGTTGGCTTTGATGGGCATGTCATCTTCAGCCTCAACCATAGCACTGTCAGAAGGGTACATCCTTATGATAGGCTGCTTGAACCCGCGTTGGTTTGTCAGGAGACCAAGGCGGTGTACGGATACATGGGGGTATTGTCTTGGAATCTCGTTTTAAATCTAGTAGAACACATCATGGTGTTGATTATGGAAGTCCATGTACCACTTTTGCTCCTCGAGGGACATGGAGGCACTGATCAATGTGGGGCCTCAGATCTTCCTCGCTACAAAGGTTCACCTGTACCAGTTCATCGACCGTGGTAGAGAAGCCTTCTTCAAAGGCATAGGGAGTGTCCTATAGATCCTTTTCTCCACTTGTGGAGGGATATTCCATGGTGGAAGTCACTTATGACCCACCATACTCTGATGGGAGGCTGGTGGGGGCTTGAGCGGTGGTGGTCAGCACATCAAGAGATTCATGCGCTGCTGAGACCATGGAGATGAAGGCAGTTGACCCAATCCCATCTGGTCATTGGCCCAGAGGGCCACGCTTGATGATTTGAAAGAAATAATGGCGCGTCAGATTGGATATTTTACCGCAACCTGGAGAAACAGACACGTATAATGTATTTTTGTTTCCATGGGGCGGACATCCCGATACCGTACGGGGGTAGGAGGTTCTGGGATCACCCGAGCCTGGTTTGTGTAGGAGTCTGAGGTGATTCATAATCATCGCTTGGACCTGTGAATATGCCTTCCTCTCATACCTAAAACAAGAAAACATTGCCCCATTTCAGGGGTCGTGGCCCCTAGTCAATGGATTGTGAAGACATAGGCGTCATCCAGACCTGCCCAATGATCACTTTTGACGGGGGCGGGTTCAACCTCACTTTCCAGAATAAACTTATACTAACTCTTTTAATAGTCAGCATCCAGATAATGAGCTTCACAAGAGGCGAAAGGATATTCATATCCTTGGAAAATTCCTACTCAACCATTGAGGGAGTAATTGAGGAATTGGTGATACGATGAAGGGACTGTTGTGTGCAGGTGGATCCATGGCATGCCCATCAATGCATTGTACGCAGTGTCCTGGGAGACAACCATGAATTCAGTGCTGGATACTAGGACACTGAACTGATTATTCAAGCGGATCTTGCTGACCGGGGTCTGCTCTATCCTGTCATATCCCTAGATCCTTAAATTGGAGGGAGTTAAATCATCCTCATACAACCCCAGATTCCACAATGTCTGATTCGGTATTAGGTTAATCCCAGAGCCCGTGTCAACAAGACAGCGGCGGACATCCACACCATTGAACTGGCCAGTGATGTACAGTGGAAGATTGTGCCCCTTTATGGGAGGGTTTTCGTCTTCACCATAGAATGAGATAACTTCCTGGCATTTGGCATTCTCAATTGCCTTAGCTTGGAAGATTCTGCAGCTGGAACCTCTGTCTCATACGATAGGGGCTCCTTAGGGCCTCAGCAAGCGCCTCACGCATGTCTGACGATAGGAAAAGATCCTCAAGAATAGAGAGCCTCAATCAGATGCCAGCAAGGTGCTTCAGGATATCATAATTTCATGCGAAGTGTGTGATTATGATTACAGGAGGCCGCTCTACAATTGGAGGCACGGAGGGCCCTACTGGCTAAACTGGCGGCTTGCTAGTGCTAGGCATATCCCATTGCTCACTAATCAAGGCCTGAATAGCAGCTTCTAGATGAGGACCAGACAAATGAGATTGGCCTGCTGTAGGGTGAGATTTCCCATGTTATGGATGAGGCATCTCTGCCTAATCTTGATGCAGAAATGGCAGTGGAGGTAGATCTGAGGACACCAAATGAAGAGGTTGTGCATGCTGAGCTCTACACTGGGGTTGCAGTATTGTCTCAGTGGCGTGCACGGACTGGCTGAATTTACTTGATGACATTCCTTGACGACCCATGTGGTCGTGGTTCCGCCGACGTTGGCGTCGGCTGGGGATGTTGGGGAGGTTCGCCGGGCGTTCCCCCTCGTCGGGAGTCATATAAGGATTTACCAACTCCACGGTATTAACCAATGCATATCGTTGAATATAACATGACGAAACTTCCAACACTAGGCGAATTTTGATAGGGATCCACATCTAAGGGGGAATGATTTCACTGAGACAGAGGGATCATGAAAGCATTGGTGGAGTGCGCTGCTTCATCTTGTGATGCCGATGCTTTCCCTTATGGGAAGAGGCCGGTTGAGATGATGATGCAGAGGCGCTAGTTGCAGATTTTGAAGGCTCCAGATGGATCAGGTATTCATGAATAATACCATGGGCGTAGGCGGCTATTTTATGAGCCATCCAATATTCGTACTTCTTGGATCTGTGGCTGGGAACCTACTGCCACTCATCTTCATTGTCACTACCTCTTTCTGACCTCACAAAGACACTAGCCACTTGTGTTGGGGTCAGGCTCAACCTGACTATGTTGTTGTTGACCTGGTCTTGGATCGAGTATTTAAACCCATAGCACTACTTGAGGGTGTGCCCCAAAATATGATGATAGGGTCATTAGGTTTGGAGATCAGTGAGATTCTCCTCTACCGACCTTCTGCACTCAGGTAAGGGCACAATCCTCTGCTCTAGGGCACTACATAAGTAACTGTGGACAGGATCCTCACTGAACGAGTATGACTGGTGTCTTTTTTCCAGATAGGGGGATCTGGGAGCCAAGCCTTGAATAGGGGACCAGAGGAACCTTCCATGGAGGCGTAGCCTGATTATCTCTCCTTGGCTGCAGCGGCACGTTCCACGGGGGAACGTGCGGATTCTGAGGCAGTCGATGCTGGGCAGGAGGCTGTGCCTGAGGTGGAGGGCCTCTGCGAAGTTGTGGATCCGGTGCTACTGGTAGCCATTCTAGTTGCATGAGGGGTTATATTTGGGATACCGCAACATGCTCATATTTGGAATCCCGCCTTGTTGGGATCACTAGGTGCATCAGACGCACCTGACTAGCTTGTTTTAGAGCATCCTCGAGGCATTTGGCCTTATCTGATAAGTATCAGAACCATCGGGGGTAGTTCTGAGTGATCAAGTAAGGAACCGGTTTTTTTTACATTCCTCAAGCACATCATCAGTAATTGCTCGAGAGTTAGTGGGTTGTCAAGGGAGTATGTGAGCCCCTTCCACTGGGCGATGATGTCTGAAACTCGCTCATAGGTCCTTTTCATGCATCTGAAGAGGTTTGTGATGCTGGTATTTCGCGTGGTGGAGATGAAATGGTATAGGGATTTCTAGAGAAGATCCTCCCAACCGGTCATCGATCCAGTGGGGATCAGGTTGTATGAGACAAACACAGGGCCTTCCAATGTCTGCACAAAACATCGGTGCTTGGCAGCTTCCTGCTTTGCTGGAGTCCCCCACATGGGGCCACACCTGGAGGAAAAGTGTTCCAGGTGTTTCGGTGGGTCCCTTGTCCCATTAAAGGATGAAAAAATGGGATTTCCAAAACCTGGGGGTGCGGGCATGTCATCCACCCACACTGTATACGACATGCCATCTGGTGGTACTGACACCTACCGCGTTTCCAACGCCTCGAGCCAGGCGATGAGTGCGGGCATAGGATAGTTCGGGCGGGGTCCCGGTCTTGATGGGGATCCCTTACGACGAGTGCATTACCGGGCTCTTCGAGATGGTATATGGGTTCAGCGGCTCGTAGAGCAGCTGGTGTAATGGCTTACGGGGTAGCTGGGGGAACCCGTGCTGGATTCCTCAGATTGTCGCGTCGTTCGGGAGGGTTTGGTGAGACGTATCACACCCTCTTGTCGTGAGTTTCGGCTTCAACCCTATCTGCGGGAGCAGTATGATCAGGGTCTCCAAGAGGAAGCTTTTCAGGGGGGGTTGTTCCTGCCACTACTGCCCCGACCTAAGATTTCCACAGTCGGATTGTCGCTCTATAGCCCGTTCGGCTAGGAGTTCGTCGACCAGCCTCTTCTGCTCATCATGTTGCTGGCACAACTTAGCCTTCTTGGGGTATTCCTCTATCTTCTACACTAAGGCGGATGGGTCAGAGTGCTTGACAGCTCCAACATGCTCTTTACCCTTGTCGGTATACTGACTAAGTACCAATAACTCTGTGGGCACAGGGAGACCTAGGATGTTCCTCTGCTGGCGGGTAATCCTCCTTGATGGGTCCAACAATGGTGGAACATCCTTGGGGGTAAGTATCCATCAATAAATTCCAGGTCATCCTCCTTGTCCAAGATATTATCCATGAGAACTGTGACCCTTCCCGGGGAAATGTCCTCTATATCGCGTATCGAGTCGGGTTGCCGTCAAATAGGGCTGAAGAAGAGGGAAATGTACTTCCCCCAGCCAGAGACTTGCACGTGGGGGGTAGCTTCCCTGATTATTTTGCGGAGTACCCTGAAACTCTGGATGCATATTTGTTGGAGTGTCCTCGGGCGACCTGGTGAATCAGGTCATTGGGCCAAGTCCAGTGCGGCCAAATCGACCAGATGACATTGCCAGCTGATTTCCTCAATGTGCACTTGGATCAATGGATACACCACCTGATGATAACGAAGGCGGAAGTGTGTTTCCAATAGGGTCTGATGGAAGCACTCAAATTCCTCAGGGGTGAGGGATTCTGGTGCACATAAGTTTGATGCTACCGTCAGCCAGAACTTCTCTGAGACGTGATCTGCCGCAAGAATGTTCCAGAAGATCCTAGGCTCGGATTCAGGGTTTGGCCCCGTATTTCCCCACTCATCGACCGAAGGTGGCCGAGGAACCGATAGCGGTACTTAGGTGGACCGCTGGGGGAGTAAACTAAGCGGCTGAGGATATGACGAATGAGCCAACTGGCCTCCAAATTCTGAGCCATCCTCTGAGGAGTGTGGTGATCTGACCACTATGTCACGATATGTTGGGCTAATAGCCACAGCTTCTGGTGTAGAGATCGCGGTTACCGGCGATGGGTCACGCTATTTCTCAACCACCATTGGCCCCCAAAATAGCTCTTCATAATATCTGGTCGAGGTATAGGGCGCTTCTAGTGATGATGGTGGTGACTTCATGGTCAGAACCTGTGGGACTCCAAAACATTCCTCCTATTGGACCTTCTATGGAAGCTGCGACATGATCTACCTAGCCATATTCTCTTCAGAGGTGATTTCAATGAGATCATGTTCCATAAAGAAAAGAGGTGGATGTTTTTGACACCCAACCTCGATGTCCAACTTCAAAGCTATGATCACTAAGGAGAACCTGTTTGATTTGGGGTTCACAGGTAATCCTTTTACATTGTTCCATGGAAATACTGAAGGTACTCGCATCGCTGAGTGTCTTGATATATTTATAGGTTCTACTAATTGGATCAATCTATTTAATATGTTTCATGTTGGCCACATGGCCCTTAACTATTCGGATCACTGCCCAATTCTCATTGACTATTTTCATGCTGAAAAAAATCGACAACCCATCAGAAACTTAAGATTTGAGAGCTTTTGCGTAAAATATCAGGAATGCAAAGAGGTGGTCTAATAAAGTTGGGCAGGTTCCCAGGAAGATGTCGGCCTCAATCTCCAACAGGTTGCTTTCGGCCTGAGATATTGGAGCACCATGAAATTCCACCAACCTGATAGGCATTTTAGATGTCCTTGAAACGAAGTTTCACAACTTACTCAGGAAACCCCCTTCCAGTGGCAACATTTCCAGGATTGGTGCCAATAAAAGAGAGATGGACAAGGCCCTTCATGTTAAGGAATGATTTTGGGCTATGCAGGTGCGTGAAACCCATATAAAAGAGGGAGACACTAATAGAAGGTATTTACACCAGAAAGCGTCTGGTAGGCACCGAAAAAACTCTATTAGGATCCTTTCACAACATGATGGAAGCAAAGTTTAAGACACATGTGGCATTCACAATGCTTTGGTAGGATATTTCCAGAACCTCTTCTAAATGGGGGCTCCTTTCATGTCTGTTGAAGTGGAAGAATGCATCAAACCTGTGATCACCGAGGAGATTAACCGGCATCTTACAAAAGATGTTATGAATGATGAGATACACATGGCTTTGAAGCATATCCACCTCACTAAATCCCTGAGACTAGATGGTTTTCACTCCCTCGTTTTTTAACAATACTGGCACATCATCTGTCCCAACATCTGGAAAATGATAAAAAAACATCCGAGCGAGGAATAAAAGCATTTCCTCCATTAAGGAAACGGTCCTAGTCCTCATCCTCAAAATCAAGAAACCTCAGGTAATTCCTGATTTTAGACCTATTATCCTCTGCAATGTTTCTTATAAGATCTTCTAAAAAATCCTTGTTAATCGGCTGCGTCCTTGGCTTCCTTATATTATCACCGAAAACCAGAGCGCCTTCGTGGCCAAGCGGCTGATTACTGATAATGCAATTGTGTCCCATGAAGTGTTCCACTCTATGAAAACACGCTCCACTGCAAAAAGAGGAACCATGGACGAGAAACTGTGTATGACCAAAGCCTATGGTAAAGTGGAATGGCAGTTCCTCAGATTTGTGATGCTGAGAATGGGATTCTACACGAAATGGACAGAAATTGTCATGCACTGCATCTCGACTGTCTCTTTTAGAATCAAGGACAATGGGGAGATAACCAAAGGATTCACCCCAAACCGAGGCCTGCGCCAGGGGGCCCCACTCTCCCCTTTTCTCTTCATCTTGGTGGATGATGTTTTCCCTAAACTTATTTCTAGGGCGGCATCCTCTATGTCTATTCATGGTGCAAAGGTCTACTGTGAGGGCCCACAATTATCACATCTCTTCTTCACTGACAACTGCCTCCTTTTCTCCAAAGACACTTTTAATGAATTTCGGGTGATCAGCCACACAATCTAGCAATATGAGTGAGCGCCTGGATAGTCTGTTAACCATGAAAAATCAGAAATCTCATTCAGCACAGGGGTGCCCTCTACCAATAGAGATGAACTCTGTGCATCTGCAGAAATCCATTTGGTCGATAAACACCAGAATTTTCTCAGACTCCCTACGGTGATTGGAGGGTCCAAAAAAGAAATCTTTGCAGCTCTGGTAGACACGAATGAGAAAAAAATTCAAGGCTGGACCCCAAAAAGCATCTCCAAATATGGAAAAGGAACCCTTATTAAAGCTTCCATTCAGTATAACCCAACTACATTATGTCGATGTTTAAGATCCAAACGTCCATCGTCAAACTGATCCATTCACTTACTCCCATCTTGTGGTGGGGAAAAAATGATGGCAGAAATCGACCCCACTGGTTGGCATGGGACACACTCTGCAAGCCCAAGTCGGAGGGAGGGATGGGATTCCGGAATCTTCTGCTGTTCAATGACACACTTTTGGCCAAGAAATAATGGCTCCTTCTTAACTGTCCATCATCTTTATATGCATGGGTACTCTGTGCCAAGTAATATCTCCCCACGGACTTCTCGGGCTCCTTTCCTGGCCCCACCCTATCTTCCTCCAGAGAAGTATTTGGGGTCCCGAAATCTCCTGGAAAAAGGACTGGGCTGGAGGATTGGAAATGGCTCATCTATCAACATCTGGACTGATCCCTGGATTTTTGATAAGGATGTTGTGCATGCCAAAATACCCTTCTCAACCAGGTCTAGAAGATGCCACTGTCAACTACCTCTTTTCAGACCAGGCCTTGGGATGGTGTGTGGAAACGATCCAAGAATGGTTTAATGAAGGAGAGAAAAGAATTATTTAGATAATCCCCTAGGTCCCCAATTCTAGCCTTAACTAACATTTTTGGACCAATGATTCTTTAGGAGAGTTCACGGTGAGATCTGGGAATAGACTGGCACTTGGAATTCACTCTCACGACCCTGATTAGGGACCATGAAAGATCTTTGGAAGCTCAACATCCCCCAAAAAAATCACTAGTTTTGGTGGAAGGTGTGCATGGGCACCCTCCCTACCATGAGCCTCCTTGTTTACCGACATATGGCCAATGTTGAATCCTATCATTTTTTCTCAAATATTCTTGAAAATCTTTGGCACACCATCTTTCACTTCCCGGAGCCATGGAAAATTGGAATAAATGGAACTAATCTTTGGATTCTTCACTGGACATTGCCTCTGACCTCCCCGATCTTCTGATGCGTTGGTGTTACTCTCTTTCATCGTGTGATGCAAGTTGTCGTTTCACCCTGTCTTGGATCATTTGGGTTTGGCATAATGATTCGGTTTTCCACCATGTTCATCGGCCTCCCGAGTTCTAGATTGAATGAGACACTTCATGGATTGAGGGCTGGAAGGACCACAAAGGACACTTTATGCCAGCCGTTACCCCCTCCTGTTCCCCTCACTGGACCCCCAAGGGAATGGAGTATTAAGCATAATGTGGACTCTCATCTCCCCAAGGATGGGCATGTTTCTCTATTCCTCCTGGCTCGAAATCATCTGGGGCAGATCATTACAGCAAAATATGAACCACATCATGCCTTCTAGGAACCTGAAATTGTTGCGGCCTATGCCATTCTGGAAGAAATGATGCTCACGGTGGAACATGGATGGGCTGATATCATCATCGAGTCTGACTACCTTTTGGTTATCAATGTTATTAACCACGATAACGCCTGACTCTAGGCCTTTGGATTTATCGTCAGAAGGATCCGCTCGTTGTGCCAAGGCTTCTCTTGCTGCACCTTCTCCTTTATCAAAAGGGATGTAAACAATAAGACCCATCAGCTGGTGGCCTCAGGCCGCATCAATGTCAACAAACTATGGCTGGACTATTTCCCTTCTTGGCTCTACTTATGTACGACTACTGATATTCACCATTAATATAATATTTCATTCCTCAAAAAAAGTGATGTGGGAATCCGGTGAACTTCACAATCTAGAAGGATGAGGTTGATACACCTTGTTCCTACCTCAGTCCTTGGAACAGAGGACCCAGGGGAGGTTTCCACCACTGAGTCGTACTCTGCTTCAGAATCCAAGAAACGGACCGGTTTGATCTCAGTATGAAGCTTTTTAGTATTCTTCATGCGGCTGAGATGACCCGCCTTCCTTCCCCGGGATGGCTCTTCGGGGAAGGGAACATTCCCGGGGTCAGAAATTCCTTTGGCCGCACTAGTGTAGGGGTGGGGAGTACTTCTTCATGAGTGGGCCGATGTGCGAGGAGCACCGGGGCAGATGTCGAAGGGGACACAGGGAGGACCTCCGTGCTGGATGCTGGTACGGGTGGGACCCCCAATGGAACTGACGGCAGCACGGGTAGTACCTCTATGCTTGGTTCCCTTGATAACATCAATTTGAGGTCGGTCCCCGTACTAATCAGTCCGAACATGGGTATAACCTCCATGCTGGGTGTTGGTGAAGTAAAGATGATCTACAACCCTTGGGTTGATAGGAAGAATAGGACCTTCGTCGGCTTCTACAAGGGTGTGAAGAAGTTCCTCACATTGTAGAGTGACTGGATGTATAATGTCTCTACCTCGGCGGTCCGTGGCGGGAGGGATGGCTCCATAGCCAGTGTAATGAGCACGGGAGAGGCTCCCATACGAGGTGCTGCTACCACGGGGAAGGCCCACATTCGGGTCGAAGGTGTCATGGGGCATACCTCTGATCCTGGCCTGGGAGTGGGAAAGGCACACATCCTCAATGGTGGTTTCACAGGGAGGGCCCCTGTAGTGGGTGGCAATGCTGTGGTTTTGTCCGCGGTGGCCACTTCCTGTGCCTGCAACAAGGAGGGCTGACCAAGCCTTCCCATGGGGTGGTTGGGACCTTGATCTAGGTCAGGAATATAGCTTCCCCTACTCAGCATATGCAAGGGGTTGATGATTCACGTCGGTGGTGGCTTGAGACATAGTAGCCACTAACGTTGACCCCCATTGATGGGTGTAATCCTCGACCTGTGCCCAACGCTGGTGTTGGGTCAGCTGGGCCGGTACCAGTGGTCCACGTAGGTAGTCTAACTGCTCTTCAGCTCGGCAAACCGGGTGGTGGCGCTGGCGCAACCTGGTGGGGGCCCTCGCTAGGAAACCATGGGATAGAACTCTGGCTGGGCAGGCCCGAGCATCCCCTAACTCATCCGCGTAGGGCATGGAGTTATCAAGGAATTCCAGGGAGAGGCCCCTGAAACAATTGAAGGATGGAGTGTGGAAAGGCAGTTACCTATGTGGCCCTCATTTGCGGCGTTGATGTCGAGGCCCAGACGCCTCTAAATCCAGGCAGGCCATGTCCCTCATAGGGATGAACCCCTCATCCTCGTACCTACGTAGAAGGTCATTGATTACTATCTATTGGACAATCTTTGAAGGGGAGAGGGGGCACGGGTTTCTAGTAGTCACGGATGTTGAGGCCGTCGTAGAAAAGGAAGAACCATGCGGTGTAGCCACGTGGATATTGATCCCTCCCCCGAGCCGGTGGGTAGGAGGTGATCGGGTTTCGGATGCAGTAACTGGGATCCTGGAGGCAGGGAGATCTTCTCATTAGTAATGAAAGAAAAAAAGTCAACACCCAGTGCCCCAACGCTATTCCGTCTTCCATGGTCGGTAAGAGGGATCCACGCTGAGAACTTTATAGACCGTGATGCCCAACATTTTGACTTCCCCAACTTCTGGTGAGTTTCATGCCAGGCCTTCTATTTTCTTGGCAGGACCCGACGCTGGATATCTGTATATGGTGACACGTCACTCTACTGATTTCCCAATCACTACTAATCTTCACATAGAGGAGAATAATTTCATGTCGGGTTCACCATTTTTGTTTCCAATGCTTTCACCGTGGTGGATGCATCCATCTTCTTGGGCGTGGTAGGCACGAATTTTATTACCCCGCATTACTGCTTTCCAAAGGCGGGCGTCATTCACTCCTTATTCAGGGAGATCTACTACTTGATTGAAACAGGATGATGGGATGTTGGTTCGTCCTTCTGTGGATTCCTCCTCGGAAGTCGTCACCTAGTCTGGGTCTCCCTTATAGATTTATTACGTTGTTCTTGAATCTCTTACTAGTGCCATACTTTCATGGACACCAGTAAATTACGCTAATTCTTTCCGGAAATTCCAAGGGGTCCGGTCCGGGAAGCAACCTTCAGTTGGGGGAGTAGTCATGTTGAGACATCAACGGTGTGTCTGAACTCTGGGGAATTGGTGTGTCTGTCTTTTTTCACTTATTATATGGCTTCTTGAGGGTGCGGAAGCCCGAGGCCTCCCAGATCGAGCGCGGGGAATCAAATTCCATAGGCATGTATCTGAAGTTTTCCCCATCTTACTGTGTTTAACACTGGGTATGCCGCAAGTTTAATGTCCTGCCGAGATGTATCGGACTAATTAGAACACTAGATAGAGTGTATTAGATTGAATATCCCCCTTTAGGGATCACCGATATTGGGACCGGTGTGCGGTCACCTTCTTGAGTACTGCGGAGGGGAATGAGGTGGCATGATCTCACCGAGATGTGGCGCCCTAGGTAGAAATCAGGATGGAATATAGTCTTTGTCTTGGTCCTCGAAGATACTTCCTACGTACCATTACTTAGCATGGATCAATTTCCCCATAGTTTGAGAATTGTATGTGTGAGGCTTACACTCTATGCTTCCCGGGTATTGGTGAGCCAATGTGAAGGGGATCAAAATGACCAGGTGGTGGGATTGAACCTCATGAGGCTTCCTACGTACCATGCCTTATCATGGATCAAATACCCTATAGTTCAGGTTTGGATGTCGGTGAATCGACTCAAGTGAGGACCTTGGTTCAATGGGTAATGGGATTAAAACTCATGGAGGCTTCCTACGTTACATAACTTAGCATGGATCAAAGACCCCATAGTTTGGGTATGGATTCCGGTGAACCGATTGAAATGAGGACCTTGGACCAATGGGTGTTGGGATTGAACCTCGTGGAGGCTTCCTACGTACCATACCTTAGCATGTATCAATGACCCCGTATTTTGGGTGATGGGTGTCGGCGAACTGATGAGAAGATGGACCTTGGTCTGATGAAAAGGGGTTGTTGATCCTTCGTGAAGAGGTGACTGGATGGTGGGATCACAACGGCTTATCGCTGGATTGGGATGCATTTTAAAGTCATGCAGGACGGGGGCGTGTCGTATAACCGGCGTGAATAAAGAGCTTGGTCCATGTGGATGGTGGGATTGAGCCTCGTGGAGGCTTCCTATGTATTATGCCTTGACATGGATCAAAGACCAGTAGTTCAGAATGGATGCTTGTCGGTGAACCAATGTGCGGATGGACCATGGTATGATGGGTTTTGGGTATGAACCTCGTGGAGGCTTCCTATGTACCATGCCTTGGGATGGATCGAAGTCCACGTAGTTCATAAGTACAGTTTAACATCATACGGGACGAGGGGTGAACCGACATGAATGGCTGTCGTAACGGCTGGATATTGGGCTTCAACCTTGTGGAGGCTTCCTACATACCATGCCTTGACAGGATGAAAGTACTCGTAGTTCACAATGGATGAGGTTGGGGTCAGGGTTGGTGCTTACTCTAAGCCCACGTGAGTTATGCTCAGTGTGAGGAACAAGAGACAGTAGAGACCTGACGATCACGTCGTGAAAGGTGCATCAGTGGGAAGAGAAGTGGGGCTTATGCCTCGACCAGCCAAAGAAGTGGATATTGGGACTTACTCTAGGATGGAGTCCCGATGGTGACAAAGCATAGCGGGAGAGGGAAAGGGTACCACTATGTCCATTTCCTCTCTTGGTCCTTAGAACCAGGGAATCATGGAGGTGCATGGGTGCTACCACTGGCATGAAAGGCTTGGGGGATTACGCCAAAATGGTTTCCCTTCCCCGTGGACAAACGCTACTCCCATAAGGAGGATATCATACCACGTGGAGACCAAGGGGTGTGGAGGATGTCTATGGTTGGGACACCCCACGTGAGAGGCACGGGGCGAAGTCACAGTTTAATGTCATGTGCTGAGGATGAGGGTGCTTGTCATTTTAACATCCTACATCATGGACGAGGTGGTTTTACAACGCACGCCTAGGACTTACATAAACGGTACCCTCTGCTCTTTGTGGGAGGGATGGTACCAAAAAAGTTGTACTAAAGAGGGTTCATAGAGTGAACCATCAAGGGGTCGACGTTAGTGTGGCTATGCGAAGAATAAATAGCCATTAGCGTACCTATGCTAAGAAGCATTAGGCAAATCAACGCTATGGGCGGTATCGTTTGGGGAACATTGATGTCACATCGTACAAACCTGGAGGTTCGCACGGGAAAAGGAATTTCCAAGTAGAAGAGTTCATAAGAAGGGGCCTTGTGGAGCTCGACTATTCTGCGTGGTTGAGGGCCCTTGTGAAGGCGTCTGCTTCGCGAATCGGGGTGCCTTAGCCTTATCATGGGGCAGAGGTGCACATGGAAGGTGCTTCGCGATGTGGAAGGGAATTTGTAGAGCACAGCCTCGCGGGGCAAAGCTGGCTTATGAAGCAAAGTGTCATGAAGAAAGTTGACTCACGATTTACAGTGATCCTGCCTTAGAAAACGGATCATGTGTACATGAAGGGTGTTTCAGGAAGCATAAACGCTCCGTGACAACCCAGGTCCCCTTGGGGATCCCCTTCATTTGGGAATTCCCTTACGATTCGTGAAAGGAATCCCTCTCTAAAGAGGGGATAAAATGAGGCAAGGCGGAGGCATCTCGCGAAGAAAAAATACCTCACATATCTCATGATTCACAGATAAAAGGGTGCTTCACAATTTGGGAGATGAGATGTTGAAAGGTTGGATTCTTTGTGCTTTGGGCTCAGGGGGAATCCGGTATTTATAGGCAAGAGGTGCCACGGAGCAGAGCTGATGCGGCGCGAAGAGGGCTTCGTGAACGTCAGGGGCGTTGGCAGATCATACCGCCTCTATTGCTTCACGGAGGGCTCGTGAACGTCAGGGGAGTTTGCGGAGTGTACCACCTCCTTTTCTTCGCGGAGCGTACCACCTCATTTACTTCGTGGATCATACCACCTCCTTTTCGTTGCAACGGCCTCACGAACCTCAAGGGAGTTCACAGATCGTACCGCCTCCTTTGCTTCGTGGTGGCCGCGTTGCTTGGGGGGACTCCGCACCGTGGCTTTGCGAGGCAGGTCATGGGACCTCCTTTTCTTCATTATTTTTGACCAACATATTGGCACCAACAATGTTTTCAAACATTAATAAAATCAGTTATAAAATTGATAGCACTGTTTTTTGAATAAAATATTTTTTTAATTAAATATTATTATTTCAAAATTTATAAAATTATTATCATAAAATAAAATATATTTTGGAAATATAGACATCAAAAAAATTGATAATTATATTTTTTGTTATTTTTATAAAATAATTCTTGTTTTGGTGAATAATGATATAAAGTTATTTATGGAATTAAAAATTTTAAGGAAAATACATGGAAAATTGAGTCTTAGATGATGAAATAAGCCTTCAGTTATAACTCTCATTCCTTAATAAAAGTGCGTAGTCACTATATTCAAAACTATCAATAGTCTAGAATAAAAATAGTAAACAAATGAATAAAATAATCAAAACACCCCTCTCATCCGCCTATAAATAACACACCTCACCACCTCTTATCCTAAACCATTATAATCATTATAGTTTTATAATATTCTACCCAGTTTCTATTTAAAGACTCTTCCCCATGTCTTTGTCTTTTTGGCCTCACCAAATTACCATTACTATGTTCTTTAAGGAGGATCTCATAGAGATGATATTTAAGATGTAAAATCTTCTATTTTCTTTTAATTCCTTCCCTTTTGTTAATCCCCCCTAAACTCATTTATCAATAGAGTCTTGAAACTCCAATATCATGAACATAGTGGAATGTTATTATGTTAATGGAATATAAATCATCAAATATATCCTCATGTCTTTATTTCTAAAAATGAAAACATCATATGTGAGGTACCGATTCACTGCCTTCACAGATAGAGAATTATCATTATCTGTTACCACATTCATGGATGTCCATAAAATTATATATGTGACCAATTAAAATTAATGAATTAAACTCATATCTTATAATTAATATTCTAGATATTTTTCATCTATTTCAAAATAACATCCATATTTATACTATAACATCCCTATTTCGGAGGCCATCCAGAGACGCCCCGTACCCGGTCGGTCACATGTCCTCAAGCGTATTTCCCTAAATACTAGAGGCTACCGACTAGCAGTGATGGCCTTGGGTGTGATAGTGGGAAAACTATGCCCTAACTGGCAGAGTACACAGTGGATGTAAACAAATAAATATAAGAGTGGAAGCAGTTATAATATCATAGAATGATAAACAATAGAATACTTAAAGTATAAACTAGAGACATATATATAAAATGATGCATGATACATATGTCTTGGAAAACAACCAAACTAGTCACACTGATGGAATACAACAGTGGTAAACCAAATTTCAAAAAAATAAGATAAACACCTCAGCATAGCAAGCCATATCTTGGTACCATGCTCTCCAACACCACAACAACTCAGGTACCCGAAGTAGAAGGTCACTTGACCTTATCTATACCTTCCACAATATAATGTTCATGGGACCAAAAGCAGGACCCAAAAAGGGTGTGAGACTACATCCTAGTATCCAACCACCCAAAGATTTGTACCTAACAATCAATGAGTACATGGCAGGTAAAATTACAGAAAGAAGTAAACAGGAAAGCACAAAGCAGCCAACAATCCATAGTTTAAAGCATTCAAATCACCACACAACATGCGACAACTAAACATAGTAGATAACACAATAGGGAACCCTCTGGGAATTACCCACAACCTATCCCCTCAGGTCATACTATGTAAAACAAGAAAGAATCTAAACATATGGTAACCCTCTGGGAAGTACTCACAACCTATCCCCTTTGGTCCAACCTAACAAGTATAAGCAACCCTCTAGGCAGTACACTCATTCTAACCCCTCTTGTTCAATTCGAGAATAGACTCTCTAAGTAAGAACTCATCGTCAATTCCTTATATAGTCTCATAACAGTACTAAAAGAACTCTGGGGAAGCTCTCAACGCCTCATTCCCCCTATGGCCCACATCGAGGAACTACAGACACTCTGGGGAAGCACTCAACGTCAATTCCCACAATGGTCTCAAATCATAAATTATAAAGACACTGGAGAAGACCTTATTTCCATCCTCCCTATGGTCTATACACCAGGTTCTCACGGCCTTGTGTAAGTCAATCAAGTGTATTAGTACGTAACGGCCATGGTAAACCTCATGAACTACTTGCCTAGATTTCTACAACACAGCAAGATAATAGAACAACAGTCACACCATCCTATAATACTAGGAATGGGAATGTATACAGTATCCTAATAGGTAAACAAGACCAAATGGCCAAAATAGGAAAATCATGCATGGGGAAAACATCCAAGGCACAAAACTTCACCCTAATCACAACAAGTAATCATCTTCTTAGGCATACCAACATAGCATAGACACAATATGGCAAGAATGGTTAACACGCAATACACCATTCATGGGTATTGGGAAAACATTCATGTATAACTAAAATTCATCCTACAGAAAGGCACAAACCACCTACCACAGGGTTAGGAGATCCCTACATGTGATCCTTGAATCTTGTATCTCCTTAAAACGTCATAGATCTATGAATGAATCTAAAATTTTCAACCCATATTCACTAGGAAAAGAAGAGAAATCATGAAACGAGGTTCCAATCGAAGAGAGAACTCACCGATGTGATTCCAATGTAACCGACAGTGTTCGATTTGGAGGACGGACAGAGGCTTAGGGGTTTTTTGAAGATCTGCGGCCGTACGGGTTCACTCGGCCGAATGAGATCTAAAGGAAGTATGTTCTCTCCGTTAGACATGACCCCAGTGCGTTTAATGAAAAACAAAACAAAATAGACGACATGTAATTTTGGAGTACATGGTGTGTACTTTCTATTTCCATACTCCGCATTAGGTAGCCTCCAAGTCCCCCCACATGGTTGTGTGTCTGGATACTACTTGGCCAGCACAAGGCCTACTGCGGCAAGGAAGTATAGGGCGCGTACTCATAAAGTACACGACATGTACTTTGAAAATTTCCAAAAAATTTCTTCTCTAAAAAAAATCAGAATGGAAAAACATAACTGAAAATATGATACGGGTTATTATAGAATTCCCACCTTAAAGAAAATTTTCCCCGAATTTCCCTTGCGCAGCATAGAAGAAGAAACCTCGAACAGTTCCTGCTACTGTGCTTGTACATCAGCCTCCCTCTCCCATGTCTTCTCATGCACCGGCCTGTGATGCCATAGAAATCATACCAGAGGAATAGACTGGCCATGGAGAACCTTTTTACTACGATCCATAGTATGGATAGGATGATTTTCAAATGATGTATCCACTTCAAGCTTAACCTCATTGAGATGAAAGACATGAGGTGGATATGTGAAATAATGTCGAATCTGAGAAACATAGAAGATGTCGTGCATAGTTCGGTACCTCTGAGGTAACTGCAACTGGTAGGAAACCTTCCCAACTCTCTCCAACACCTCAAATGACCCATCATACTTCGAGGAAAGCTTACCCTACCTTAGAATACTCTTCTGTCGCACACTTGGTGTGACACACAGGAAAACCTGATCCCTAACCTCGAACTCCAGTGGTCGTCTATACTTATTTACATATGACTTCTGTTGAGACATTTTAGTATCCATCCGCTTCCAAATTAGATCTAGCTACTCTATGGTCTCCTGAACCAGACAGGGTCCCATCAAAGCTTCCTCTCCAGCCTCTAGCCAACATAAGGGTGATCAACATTGTCTACCATACAATGCCTCATAAGGCGCCATCTGAATAGTCACTTGTAAACTATTGATCTTGGAAACTCCACAAGAGGTATATGCTTCTCCCAATAACCTCTAAAATCCAAAATGCATGCTTGGTGCATGTCCTCAATCACTCGAATCATACACTTGGACTTCCCACCTGTCTTGGGATGGTAAGCCGTACTCAAAAGTACTTATATACCCAAAGCCTTCTGAAGCCCCTGCCAGACCCGAGAAGCAAAACGTCCATCCATGTATAAAACAATGAAGTGCAGAACTCCATGTAGATGTAAAATCTCATGGATGTAAAATCGTTCTAGATCATCAACACTGAAGGTCTCCTTGATCGGAAAGAAGTGAGCAACCTTCGTGAGTCTGTCCATGACAACTGAAATTGTTTCATTCCCTCGAGGCGACCTCGGAAAACCGGCGACGATGTCCATCACGACATCATTCCACTTCCACTCAAGAGTGGGTAACTGTTGTATAATCCCTACCAGTTGATATTGATCTGCCCTCACCTGCTGACAAGTGGAACATATTATGATGAAACCAACATTTTCCATATTAATACCTAGTCACCAATACCGACTGTGTAGATCACAATACATCATGGTGATGCCAGGATGAACTACCCAAACTAAGGAATGAAAATCCCACATCAGCTCCTCGCATATTTCTGATGGTACCCATACGTGCCCCTAGAAATGCAAGATCTCATCCTCCCATACGGTCCATCTAGGAATAGGGTCCTCTCCTGACACACTCCCCCTTAGTACAAGGCCTTATGAATCTGATAGCTTCCTTATTCGAACTCAATCAAGAAGAGTAGAGGTAACATCTACAGAATAAAGAAATTTCTTCCCCTAACTGTATTGCGCCTCCAAATAGATCTCAGAGAATAGATCCATAAGATGCCACTAACTACTGGCCTCCTGAACTGCCTGTATCTGATTCCTCTTAATCAACGCATCAGCCACTACGTTGCCTTTTCCAGGCGTATAGGGAAGCTCAAAGTCAAAGGACAGTAGGTACTCAACCCACCTACGATGTCTCAACTTCATATCACGTTGAGTGAAGATGTACTTGAGAATTGTTTTGGTCTATGAAAACCACAAAATGATCTCCCAAAATATAACATCTCCAACAATGTATGGCCTGAACAACAGCTGCCAACTATAGATCATGCATCGGGTAATTCCTCCCATGTGGCCTCAACTGTAGAGACCCATATGAAATGACTCCATCACACTACATAAGCACACCTCCTAGAATGATACCATATGCATCACAATAAACAGTATAGATCTTTCTTAGCTATGGAAAGACTAGTATCAGTGCTAAGGTAAACCTCCTTTTCAGGTCATGAAGGGCTGACTCACAAGAATCTGACCATAAGAGCTCCACCCCCTTCTTAGTCAGACTCGTCCATGACGCTACTAAGCATGAAAAGTTTTATATGAAACTTCTATAGTACCCAGAAAGCCCTATAAATATCTGCACCACAAAGAAGTTCATTGGATTCTCCCAAGAAACTATAGCTCCCACTTTATCTGGGTCTACTGATACTCCTCCCTTTGAGATAACATGACCCAAGAAGTGAATCTGATCTATCCAAAAGTGGCACTTTGAGAACATAGAAAATAACTGATGCTCCCTCAGTGTATTCAAAATGATCTCAAGATCGTTATCATGGTCGTGTCGAGTGTGAGAGTACACCAAGATATCGTCCACGAAGACCACCGCAATGGAATCAAAGTATAGATGGAATACTCGGTTCATTAGTGCCATGAAAACTGCAGCAGCATTCATGAGACCGAACGACATAACCAAGTACTTGTATAGACCTTATCTTCTTCTGAAGGCTGTAAGAGGTATATATGTTGGTCTAACGTTCAACTGATGATAAACGAACCACACATAAATCATCAAGAACACCCAGGCTCCTCCAAGATGATCAAAGAGATCATCGATCCTTGGCATTGGATATTGGTTTTTATCCGTCAACTCATTCATCTTCTGATTTTCCACACAAAGCCTGAGGGAACCGTTTGACTTCCTCACAAATAGGATAGAGGATTCCCATGGAGAAGTACTGGGTCGGATGAAACCCTTTACCTGAAACTCCTCCAACTACTTCTTGATCTCAAATAACTCAGGTGCAGCCATACTATAAGGAGGAATGGACACCGATGCTGCTCATGGAACAAGCTCGATCAAGAAGTCTAACTCACACTCTGAAGGAAAACCTGAAAGTCCTCTAGAAAGGCATATCTGAAATGATCCACCACTGGAGGAAAGTCTAACCATGAAGTCTCCTAGAATCCAGATAATTACTATCAATCTGGGATGTAACTCCTCCCAACCCTTTATGCTCTAGACCCACTCTGCTCTTCTGGACATCCCACTCACCCCAATGAAGAAAAGATCCACCCTATGGTGATACGAAACTCACCTTACGACTATAACGATCGATGACTTACTAGAATGGAACGAACTAGTCCATCCTGATAATGCCATCATATCCTGTCTTCTCTAAGACATAAAGTTCCAAAAGAAAGTGACATCCACAAACCTATAGAGAGAACTCTTTGCACTGATGTACACTAGATGTTCTAGTCCCCAACGAAGTGACTTGCATCAAGATATCATCAGAAGAAAAGATGCAGAGCTCAATGATCTCCATGACAGTGCGAGATATAAAGCTATGGGAAGCCCCTATATCAAAAAGAGAAGATTCTAAGACTGAGTATACTAAGATCGTACCTCGAACGGTATAAGGTCTGGGGTCCTGCTCCTGTTGGGTCTGATCCACTGCAATAGTATGGCATGTATTGTGGCCTTCTGACCCTTCCTAAAAACTCTTAGATAATCCGTCCTGATGTCGCTAAAAACCGGGAAACTGGATACCACGACCACTACCTCTACCTCAGACTGAATGGCCAGAATAACACCAGTTCCCAGACTGGTGAAAACTGGTGGAGCTTCTCCTGAATGAGTAGTCATATTAGAACCCCTATCACGAGCTTCTTATGAAAATATTTGACAGAAGCGCTAAAGAGTTTCCTTCATTCTGCATGATCGGCACTCCATTGGGTCTCTTGGGAAATGTGGCCTCGTATGCCCTCTCCTTCCACACTGGTTCATAGTACCTGTCTATAAGAAGAAGTATCTCACCTCCATGGATCACTATGCAAAGACTCCCTGTGGTGCTTCCAGCTATAAGTAAGAGGAATAATAACCCTAGATATAGAGTCACCCATGCTCACAACTCCAGAATCTCTCAGATTAAACTCTGTGATTAGCGCCTAGTTGACTATAGAAGAGAAAGAAGTCAACCAGAAGATGTTCACCTACTATTAGATGTCATGCATCATACCATCCTCAAACATCATTTCCATGAACAACTGATCAACTACTGGAATAGGTGTAAACCTCTACAGTTCAGTAAAGTGGGAGGAATAATCCATAACAGAAGGAGTACCCTACTCCAGAATCATAAACTCTCAGGAGCGAACGGCCCTCAGGGTCTCCGTATAGAAGTAATCAAAGAAGATGCGCTGAAACAAATCCCACTCCATAACCTGCTGGTGTCCCGCCTGTGAGATCACATCCCACTACCTCTTGGTGGAGTCCCGAAACATATAGGTATCAATCATGAACCTCCTCTATAAAGGCCTATCAAGATGCTCAATGATCAGCAGCATGGATTCTAGCCATGAATCTGCAGCCTAAGGTACTCCTTCCCCAAAGAATGTGGGAGGATGATGCTGCCCAAAGACCCACATCAAATCAGCCATCGACAGGGTATGAGTTGGTGCACGCTAAAAGGTCTGCATCATCCCCATGAAGCCCTCCCTGAACTGCACATCACCACCTACGTCAGGTACAACAGCTGGTGCCAAGGCTGGCACAACTGGAGGATCTACAGGCAGTCTTTGATCGGCCATGTATGGTGTCTGATCACCACCTAGCAACTGGCGTACAAATAGAGGACGTCTCAGTGGCATGACTCTAGAAGGTCAAGATCACACCTTAGATAAAGCTATCAGGGACCGGAAACAATCTTTGTAAGAAGTTAATAAGATAAATAAAGCACTTGTGTTTTACCAAACATGACTAAATGGCGTGTATAATTCATTCACGACGTGTTCCCCAAAGTAATTCACATGGGCGTGTACTTGTTCCTAAACTGGTCATGTAAAACCCCAAACACAAGGCGTGTTATCTAAAAACACAACCTGTACATGAATCCTCTTCCCCTGCCCGAGTCCTTATACATGGTAATGCTACGTGTATCTCAGAAGACAAGACTATACAGCGTGTTCAATATAGACACGTCATGTACTAGACAGGATTCACTTGGCTCGTGTTGTTCGTGACACGACCAGGTACCTGGGTCAGACTACAAAGCGTGTTCAAGGTGGACACGGTGTGTACGTGAAAGGGTAACGCCAACCCGTGTTGTTCGTGACAAGGCCTGGTACGTGGGTCAGACTACACGACGTGATTAGACGGCACACAATGTGTATTAGACATGAATCAGCCAGCTTGTCTTGTTAGTGACACTGGTGGGCATAGGGTCGAAAATACACAACGTGTATGGACGATACATAGTGTGTTCACTGTAGATTTTTTAAAATCCCATGTCTCTGCCCACACGGCCTTTTACACTGTACGAGAATTCACGAGGTGTACATAAAGTACACGACATGTACTTAAAAAAACAATTTCTTCCCGAATATAAGAACACATGGTGTGTACATAAGATTACATGACATGTATTTTGGGTTTTTCTAGATAGTAAGCCTCCGAAACTACTTCCAAACCCAAAAACACAGAAAGGAGCATTGAAAGTGCCAAATTCTGATCTGTGAGTGCCCATACGCCCTGGAAATAAATGTTTGGAATCCTATACAATTTATAGCAAGAAAAACAAATCAATGATCCACCGAATAATGGTCCATGAGGGCCAATAACTACTCAAGAACCAATGTATGGCGTTTATTCTTGAAAATCTCTACACAAAACAACACAATATCAAAAATAAGGTATTTTTTATCAATGAAACGATCACAATAGCATGCATATTTTACACATCATCTATCACAACAACATGCAATCTCTAATGGATCCTAGATGGAATGAAAAAAATGCAGGAAATGTGATTTCTAGAAAGTTCATATATGATGCATTAGATGGAATACCCTTATCTCATCATGTTCAAATAGAAACAGAACCTCAATAACGTCAACAGTAACAACACAAATCATTTGAATCACTAAAGGTGAAATCATATTAACGATAATAATTGAAAAACCATAAAAATTGCATTTTAATAGAGGTAGATTGGCTTTTCCTTGTACACGGGTTAGTTACTCCCACACACAGCTCATTACCAAGTACATATTCCATCCTCTCCCAGGCTAAGGCCCCAAACAGTAAGTCAATAAAAAAAAATACTTTGATAGAACATTGTAACGTTGTAGTTCTAGAAGCTACCCAGTGGTTCCCCACACCTGGTTGGTCACATGGCCTCAAATACATTTCCCCGAATTCCAGAGGCTGCCGACTAGCAGCGAGGGCCTTGGGTGTGATAGTGGGGAAACAATACCCTCATTGGTAGACTATGCTGTGTTTGTAGACAAATACATACAAGAGAGGAAACAGTAATAATATCATACAATGATATGCAGTAGAAGACTGAAAGTATAAACTAGAGAAAATATATATATAATGATACATGATACATATGTCTAGGAAAATAGCCAAATATGTCACAATGATGTAATACAATAGTGCTAAACCAAAGGGTAAAAGAAAAAAGATAAACTCCTCAGCATCGCAAGCCATAGCTTGGTCCCATGCTCTCCAGCTCCACAGCAAGTCAAGTACCTGATGTAGAAGGGTGCTTTCACTTATCCATACCTACACGAATATAATCTATTTGGGCCCAAAAGCATGACCCAAACATAGTGTGAGACTAAATCTCAGTAGGCAACCACCCGAAGAATTCTGCCTAACAGTCAGTGAGTATATGAAAAGTAAAAGTTCAAAAATCAGTTAATAAGAAAGCACTAAGAAATAAATAGTCCATAGTTTAAATCATTCAAATCACCACATAGCATGAAAGAGTTAAACAATGCAGTTAACACAAAATGTAACCCTCTAGGAAGAACACACAACCTATCCCCTATGGTCGTACCTAGCAACACAAGAAAGCAGCTAAACACAAGGTAACCCACTGGGAAGTACTCATAGTCTATACACGCTGGTCCTACCTAACATGTATAAGAAACCCTCTGGGTAGTACACTTAGTCTAACCTCTCTGGTTCCACGAAAGCATAGACTCTCTGATTAACCACTCACCGCCAATTCCCTCTATAGTCGTGTAACGGTACTAAATGCGCTCTAGGAAAGCACTCAACGTCTCATTCCCCTTGTGGCCCGCATCGAGGAACTATAGACACTCTGGGGAAGCACTCAACTTCTATTCCCCCTATGGTCTCACATCATAAATTATAAAGACACTCTAGAGAATCCCTTATGCCCATCCTCCCTATGGTCTATACAACGGGTTCTCACTGACCTTTTTAAGTAAAGAAAGTGTCACATCATGTAATAGCCAAGGTAAACCTCATGAACTACTTGGATAGAAATCTACAACACAATAGAATAACAGAACAACCGTAACACCATCCTAAAAAACTCAGCATGGGAAAGTAAACAACATCCTAACAGGAAAACAGGACCCAGATGTCAAAATAAGAAAAACATGCGAGGGAAAAACATCCAATGCACAATAATTCACCCTATTTTCAACCAATAATAATCTACTCAGGTATACCATCATATCAGAGAAACCATAGGTCTAGAACGGTAAGCACGCAATACCCCGTTCATGGGTATTTTGAAAAATTGTACACATAACTCAATGACTTACTACAGAAAGTCACAAACCACCAACCTTAGGGTTAGGAGATCGCTATATGTGAATCTCTAAGGTTAAATCTCTTTAAAATTCCATAAATCTATGAAAACGTCTAAAATTTTCAACCCACGATAACGTGGAAAAGAAGAGAAATCATGAAATAAGGTTTTAGTAGAAGAGAGAACTCACCGAGGTGATCCAAACGCAACTAATAGTGTCTGAATCAGAGGATGTACGGAGGCTCGGGGGTTCGGTGAAGATCCTCGGCCATACGGGTTCTCTCGGTCTAACATGACCTAAAAGAAGTTTGTTCTGTCGGCCAGATGTGACCCCGGTGCGTTTAATGAAAAAAAACAAAATACACTGCATGTGATTTTTGAGTACACTGTGTGTTCATGTTGTTTCACACTCAACATTAGGTGGCATCCAAGTCACCCCCACACTGTCATGTGTGTGGCTACTACACGGCCAGCACACGGCCTGTTGCAGCAAGGAAGTACAGGGCATGTACTCATAATGTACCCGACATGTACTTAAAAAATTTCAAGAATTTCCTCTTTTCTCCAAAAACAACAAGAAAGGAAAAACATACCTGAAAATAATATCTGGGTTCTTGCATATACCCATGAGAACAAACCATAAAACCATGAAATGAATGCTCCAATAATAACAAAATTATACATTATAACTCATTTAAATAGAAATAATTGAAAATAAAAAATTATAATAAGTAAAATATATGTTTAATCGTTTTGGTATTAAATTATTAATGGTTATAATTTGATTATATAGGACATTAAGTGTAATTTGATAACACATTCATACATACGGTATGTGTTCTCTCCAAAATTCCATTTTTTCATTAGGGTTACACTTTATCATTATTTACCCGAATGTATATATTAATTATTATTGTATAGTTATTTAAAATGTTGTTTAAATGTTCCAAAATTTCCTACCAAGATATATTTATCCCTCTTTGACGGGGAAGTATATATTTTATAAGGATCCCCTCTCCATTCCTCATTAAAAGGAAGCCTAATTAAATGGGATTTCCCCATTTCTAACATATTCTCAGTTACACTAAATAATCTATTTTAATTTAAAATTTAATTTATTTAATCAGTAATTTTATCATTAAAAACAATCTTATTTCATTTTTTATTTTATATAAAATATTACGCATTTGTCCGCTTTAAAGACTATTTAATTATTACCCATAAACTACTGTAATGTTTCTCCTTTATAATGTTTCTTTAACACAATATTTATATTTTTTAAACATAATTTATAAAATATTTATTCTTTTAAATTTCTATTTTCATTTTTAATTTCCATGTTTGGATTAAATTCGTTTATTCATTTGAACCATTTTGATATTCCTTTTGGTAATTCCATATGACATGAATATGATACTCATTTCATTCCATGGGTGACCCTTATGTTTATTAATCATGTTTGATACTATGTGTGATACACATACACTCGAACATGTTATGATGGGTACTCCATGAAAGAGCTCCAATGTATTGGGTAATTTCCTGTCTTAGGATAATTCATTTATGAGAGTAGGGAGTAAACCTAATACATTATGGAAATCTGTCCACTATGTGATATAGTCATGGCAGTTATCCTTGGTCGATATTTATATAATGTTATATTTTAAATTCAAATTCCTACATTTCCATGATTTCCTTATACCATGTTCAGTATTTTATCCTTATATATGTTTATTCTTATACTATGCCTTTTTACATCATCAAGATATGCCTTTTAACTCATGTGAAATTTTTTATTCCTATGTTTATTTCCTAACTGTTCTTTTAAATTCATCCCTTTGTTCAAGTATTCCACTGGTTATACTATCTAGATTTAATATCTCAAAATATGTTACGAGATCATTATGGAGGCTAAATAATATAAATTTATATTTTGGTTAAATTCATTAAAATTATGTACCTAATCATCCAAAGCTGCAATAGTTTATGATACTTGGATGGTATTTGATGGTTAACTATGATTAAAATAATGTAATTGTGTGTGTAAACGGATAGGGTCTCTATAATGTTGATATTAAATGTTATTATTATTGAACCATTCTTAATTTCGAAGGAATGTTCCAATAGAACAAGGTTATGTGCATATTATTTAAAATATCTGAATGAGGTGAAGATTATTTGAGGTGAAGAAATTTAGAATGTATAATTGAATTCAAAAATAAAAATAAATAAGAGATTGATGACGAGATGGATATTTTGGAATTAGTATTATAATTTTATTTTGGGTTATATGATAATTTTTTTACTCCTTTTATGAGATTTTAATAACAGACTATGGCCAGCCATAGTCAAAAAAAGAACCCAATAGAAAATACCCTAATAGGAATTGGGAGTTATATGAGAATTTTATTAAATATTCTTATAGGATTTTTATAAAACATATATGGACCACCATATCCAATATAAGAGCTACCTCAAACCAAACATGTTTTACCAATGGGATCAAACATGATGGAGGTAGATGTATTCATCCATCCATGGTGGTAGAAAAATGAAAATTTCCCATAAAGAATGAACACAGAATTAAAAGAATTGGGGGCCTACCTGGCCTATAGGTGAGTGTGCATGGAGTTGGAAAGAAGGATCGCATAGTGAGGTGTGATATGAGTGATATCCAAGTGTATAGTGTGTCTGGGTGTAGACCCCTATTCTAACTCAATGGTATCGAGATACAATAATTATTATAAATAATTGGTTGTCTGATTTCATTACATAGGTGGGAAACACAGAGCAGTGTACTATTCATTCACATTAAAAGGATATATAATGATCTGTTACGATAAAATCAATTGACTATGGTTCATTAGATCAATATAGCAGTGTCATATTCATCCTTTACCTCCCAAGGGATCATTTTATGTATAATATTATATGTTCAGAGCTCCAGTAATCGAGTTGCACTCACCATTTCATTGAATATAATCAAATGATTTCATAAGATGATAGAAAATGTTGGAGAGTGTTTTTTATGAATTTCAAGTATGTTTATACATAATGTTTAATTTTGAAAAGGTGTTTATTTTTGAATACATGAATAATTGAATGAGTATGTGTGTTGATAATGAATAATACAGTGATGTGTGTATGGGGTGAATGATGGTGGTGTTATGTTAGTAGGAGCGGGTTCTTTGTAAATAACCCATAACTTTTAATTTTTTGGAATGTGGCGAGCTATAATCTAAGATATCATTGAGAATATAATAGAGAGTTGATAAAGCTCAGTTTTTTTCATTATGGATATAATCATTCTTGTTATGCTTTACCATGAACTTTTGTTCACATGATGATGTTCAGATTTTGTAAACTATTGTAGATTAGTACACTGTGTTACGTTAATGAGAAAATAGAATTGAACTCATGTATATTGTTAAGGGAAGAGTAATGGTGTGTGACATATACTATATGAGAACTATCGCTATATATTGAAAAATATGTTATTTGAAGATATTTGAGATGTAGGGACGAGATATAACATATGTGTGAAGAATATTTATGGGAGTTACATGATGAAGAATCACATTATATTATTATGAAAAATATGAAAATAATATGATACATGATGCAATTAAAATGAATGAATTCATCAATTAAATATAGAAAATTGAATGTTTTTATGAATTAAAATGATCACACTTGAGTTATTAAAGTCAAATGAGATAGAAAATATTTGTGGTAGTATTATGACACAATGTATAGTGAAAAATAAGTTAGTGTATTTAATTTAACAAGAATGAATATAATACAACTACATATAATATAGGTTTCATGAATAGTATGTTGTTAATTAGAGTTTTGTGATAAGAAGTATTTTTGGAGGAAATCATATTAGAGTATTCAGGGAATTGAGATGTTCATGAGAATTTGAAGTTCAGTGGAAAGTAACAATGGTCGGGTAATTGATTACTAGATTCTAAATTTATTGATTAATATTTAGACTAGAAATTTATTATAAATAAGGAAGAATTACGAAATCCTTATTTCACTGAAGAAACTGGCCATTCATAGTTGATCAGATATATCATAGCCATGTCAGTAAGAAATAATTTATGTTCAAGTATATATGAGAATTTTTTATCTAAGAATATGTTGTGGAGAATCGTCAAATAATATTTTTATAATGTACTATATAATCTGATGTGAAGATGAATGGGATTTTTACTAGGGGATATAACTGACTTATGAAAAGCCTCCATACTAGGGGTTAAAATGGTGAATAGTTGGAGGGGATATCTAGCATAATATGGAGAGTTGGATCATTTAGGTGATTATAACAAGGATCAACTAGAGGATAGACTATTCTGGGGTATACCCAGTTACATCCAAAACCATTTTAATTGAAAAAACAATTACAGTGGAGAATACATGTTTGAGGTTTAACTAGATTTTAAATGAGTAAGTCTATGAATTTAACCTTTTGAATAACATCTTCTATGGTATATATAAATATTTATAAACACACGATGATACTGAGTGATTTCATTGTGTGGATCTTGAACCATAAATTTTTTGAGAGAAATAATTCAAAATAAAAAAAATTCCAATCAGTAAACCACTGATTAACCCCACCCCCCTCACTTAGAGGTCAATTCGGATGAGGGAACTACAAAACCATTACAAAATAATCACCATAATGTGTCACCATAAAAGAATTATCCAATAACCATGCTCATTTTTTAATTATACCAAAATACCAAAAATATAATATTGTTTCCTGAAATTCAATTCATATCCTCTATCATATATTGAAAACATTAATTAAAATTATTTTTTTTAACAAAAAAAATATAACAATAAATTCATTAATTTATTAAAAATATACCAAATTAAAAAAAGAATATGTAAGATAAATTTAAAGTATTCAATTTTATATTAATATTCAAATAAGGAAAAATAATATATTTATAACATATTAATCTCACAAAAATTGATCCATAGAGAAATTCAACTAACATAATTAATTAAAAATATAAAACTTTTATAACCATTAAATATAAACAATTTTTTATTATAAGAACCTACATACCATTTTTTCATTATATTTTGGGGTATTCGTTAACATAGTTTGATGGAATGAAAATAAAAAAAGGAAAATATTAATAATATTACATCATGAAACCACAAACACAATAATATAAATATATATTAAATATTACCTACTATGAAATATGTGATATATAAGATGATATATTTTTCTTCCCCATATAATCTTTACTTAAGATATTAATTGAATAATTAAAAAGTAATAAGCTGCTATGGGTTGACTATTCGGTCATCATTCATAAAATAAACTAATAACTTTTATCTCACAATCATTATATTTGTTATATATTTTAATAAATCACATACAAGACTCTATTATTATATATACTCCTACCATTAAAATATTTTTCCAATAATAATTTAATACCATTTTATATGGAATAATCTAAATATTTTCCCACACCCCATGTTATTTTTTGAAAATATCAGAAGTGAGTTACAATTATCATTATTGGTTATAAAGAACGTATATAGGGAGAATAAAAAATAAGTAGAAAATAATTTCTTCCCAAAATGAAACAACTCTAATTTCCTTTAAATATATCAAAATTTATCAAATGGGATTTTATTTATCTAATTATTCGAAAACACATGTAGATAAAACTTTTTTTAATAAGTCATTAAGGATAATAAATAATCAAAAATATTACCTGAAATGTTAATTCATCATTATATGTAATTCATAATTATAATTCATTAATATATCCAAAAATATTTGGGTATCCATCACCATTGTATGATGACATTGAGTTAATATTCATTCATTCACACACATAAACTATAATGACCCAAATTGTTTCCTTGAAAGTGATTGAGCTCAATTTTATATTTTAATTTCAAGGAAATCTTATTTCAAAAAATGGTACAATTGACCTATTATGTGACAAAAAAAATATTTTATAACTACATTGATTTTTTTTCATTATATTTACCCATAGGCTATGTCATAATTGAAATACAAGCACATAATGAACTCAATAAAAATATAATTTATGAATAAAAATATTATTTTTTTTCCTTGCACATGGATTCTGGAGAATTATACTTCTTTCTATAAGGGAACATTTAATATTGGGAAAACCAAGATAGTAGTTGAATATTTTATGATGGACTTTTCTTAGATTCAATTATGGGTTTTTATATCATTCCCCTTATGTGTAAGACATAAAAAGTTTATTAATTAAAAAAATTAAATTATTTTTTGATCTTTTTTACAAAATACTCAATGAATCCCTCTGTATAATTCATGTTAGGTTTTTTATTTGGGTTTATATGTCTGTGAATAGATTTAATACAAGGAAGTTGAATAGGTGAGGGTATATTATTGGGAGGGAAAAACTATTAATCAATTTGATGTGGAGTGGGATTGCAAAATTATACTTTCTGTTTCTCTCCCCTATCAACCGATCATTTTCTTTCTATCTCTCCTCCCCTTTTATCCCATAAAAACATATTAAGAAGGGTATGATTGCCTTAAAAAGGACAAAGACAATAAATGGAGTAAATGAGGATTGAAAATATGCCATCAGATAAATAGAATAATACAAGGATGACATGATTATAGAGGGGGTCATATGACCATGAGGAGGGGTGTCAGAGACAAATTAGTGAAAACTATCAATAGAGGTTGGGGAGGTGAATTTAAAGGAGTGGGAAGATTGTGTAATGGTGGCACTACCCTCTAAAATGACTAAGTAGATATTCATAGATAAATGTAGAACACTAGTATATAAATTCAGACTATGAGATAGTGGAGGCCATATGGAATTAGAAGAAAGAAAATGAGACGGTGGTGGTGTCCTTTAGTGTTATAAACTATCCATTAATGTTTGTTGTGAGTCATGTGAGAGGTTATATAGCCATAGTATCTATATCACAACATTAGTGTCATGAGATTAAAGGGTTGGATAAATGATTTCCATCATTCCTAGCCTTCAGATCTATATTGGATTAGACCTCACCCAATAAACCTCTTTTGGTGGGTGGGGGAGAACTCATTCAAGCCCTACATGTGGGTTTAGTAGTGTAGGATAGATAGTTGGGTCAGCCTAGTGGGGTCGTGGGAGAGAGTATAACAATGTATGCCCGGAGAGCTGGAAAATGCACCAGTCCAAGTCCTCTATAACAACTATGATGGGGAAATGAATCTCCTATGAGTGAAATGTGTCCACCCTATCATGTATTAACAAACCTTACATGTCATATGGTGTACTCATGGGATACCACATTTGTTAAAACCTCATTTGTGGTATTTCATTTTGAACACATAAAACATGAGTCCACTTCATGATGCTAAATAGTCATCCATGGTAGTTTTTCAATATACATCTTCATGGAGTTGTTCGTTAATCCATCTGAGTCTATTGTACTGTTTTTATAGGTATTATTTCTATTTAAATCTATTTTTGTGAGGAAGGGGATTCAACAATATGATAAGAGTGAGAAGGGTTCCACTAACTCTTTATCATGAATTGTGTTCTCTCATCTAGTATGCATTTTTTCATTTTCATATTCAACACATAACAAGTGTGTGTTATTCTATAAGAATTTGAATTTCCTTTTTCAACTTGTGTGAGGAAATAAAGATTCTAGTTTAATAATTAAAATTAATGTGGTTGTGTGATAGTTCTTTCATATAAGATTTTGAAATAGTCACACTTATTTCATATTATTATATTGATGTCACCATTAAATATTTATTGTGTGATTATGACAGAATGCCCCCCCCCCACTGGGATCCCTACAAGGTCATGCAATGGGTTACCTATGGGATTACAGAATTGTGACAAGATATTGGTTGGTAAAGATATCAGAGTGTGGAATATACCCAAAAGTGATATATATATATATATATATATATATGAGCACTAGTTACTCATTTTACATTTTCAATTTTTGTCATGGAATTAAGGATATTTGTAATATATTCCTTGATTCATGAGATCCTTCATGAACCCCTAGGTTACCTTCAAGGCCCAATATAAATTTGGGATATCAAATTCAAAAATTGTGGAATATCTAGCACTCTAACCCCCTATGGTTTCCCATTTTATGTTGAAATCCATATGTTAAATATAAGATAAATCAGTATTCTCCATTTGTATGAGAATTCATTGTTAAGAGAATATCTGGAATTTATTTTATTATATTTAACAAAGGTACTTTTGTACAGTATATTTTTAGTGATGACTACTTCATTAAGTTTTCAATTATGGTTTTGAGGCTTCCAACTAATTATCATTATTCATAAAACACAAAAATCTTTTACCAACATGTATTTGTGATTATAGATAACATATGTTTTGTTGTGGTCAACATATATGTGGTGAAATTGTGGTCTGTCTGGATTAAAATCTATATTGAATCCTTAGCAGATTCTTGTGGGAAATCATTGAGTTACCCAGAGGTGGATATACTGGGTGACGTTCATTCTAATAGAAAATGTCTTTGTAGGAAATAACCTTATTAGTTTCATGTTTTGTTCATACCATTTCATTGATGAACAATTTTATTTCCACTATTTCACAATGAGTTATATAATTTCATTTATTTTTGGTCCATTTTATTTTTCATAATAATTATCTATATTATAGTTTGTTCTATCAACATTATTAATATTATTATTTTTTATGTAGTGTTGTGGAGTGTCTATAGTTGATACTCCACCATGATGCTCATTACCATCCCCAGGATGATTTCCTAAATCCATGGGGTGGAACTCTTATCACATCACTTACCAAAAATGATCTTAATGATCTAAGTTAATTTGGAGTAGTAATAAATTCAATAAATCCTTGAGATAGTGAATAGAGCTAAAATTTATGTGAGTAATAGTTCTGGAAAATAGGGAAATAATGTTAATGTTTTCTTGATGTTTTTAATGAGACCAAAGAATATAGTATAGGGGTCGCGATTGAAATATCATTTCTACAAGGACTCTAATAAAATTCTAGTTGACATAAATTTATTATAAGACATATGAATGATGGAACATTCCCAATATAGTGGTCATTTGTTGATCATTTCTATCTTTTATGAGTCACTTCATTTAGAGATATTTTAATCCTTTGTGGGTTCAGTATATCAAAAAATTTTGGTACACACAGATAACGCTCTAATGTGATGAAGTAGGTTTAGGATTAGTTAAAATTATAGTATTTATTTTCACCATATTTTAGTTGGTTATGAAGAATCTTTTTACAATTCAATTGAGTGGAATTATTGCCTCTTTGGGAGTAAATTCCTCTCTTATTAATTCATAGTGAAAATCATTATTTTATTGGGGAGGGAGATTTTTAACAATAATAGATGTTACTACCCATAATATTAGATATATTTCATGAATTGTGATGAAAATGGAATCATGTTTTCATGAGGGGTGTGTAATGTTATGGCATATATGTTTTTCAATGAATATGATGATCACGTTATAATATGGTCTAGGATTTACTAAACTTATTTTTATTCTTATATCATGCTTAAAATGTGAAATTGTGAGATGAATGTCGAGGTTTATTTGTTGATCTCATGATAGGGATATTCTACCTTAGTTGGAGTATGATCTCTTTATCATGATAGAAAATTATCTGAGGTTGATAAACCCTCACTAGGTGATAATACATTTTATGTATCTAAATCCTAGTTCATTGAATCTATGAGAAATTCCCTATAATAGTACTATGATGGTACGGTGTTAACAAAACATTTTTGGTAGAGTATATTGAGGATGATATTTCCAATTATGGATGTTTTTTATGTAACTCCACCAGTTCTAGATTCACAAATGTGAGTGTAAAAAAATATGAATTCTATGTGTTGATTCACCTTATTTAAGGGAGTTTGTTTTCTTCTCATCTTTAGATGGGAAATGTTGTTTCCTAAATGGAACTGTACGTTGGATGTTGGGATAAGTGTAGATACCCCCATTTTTTAGACACAATTTTTTATTAATAAATATCGGGGAAGATCTAATAGCATGGGAGGAGTTATATATATATGATTCCAGAATATACATCCATGAACACCGAATATGGATAGTTATTATCCTGATAAGAGTATTAATTATCAGAATTTAGAAGAAGATACATGCAATAGATGAATATCATCATGTGATTATAGATTTCATTGGATTATAATTCATGTACACTTCTAGAGACCTTTATACTTTATTGAGAAATAATGGATTGTTCTAAATGCATTAAATACTTCAAAATTAATTATTTTGGGGACACCTTAATCTATACACTTTTCTTCCAGTGTTATCCAATTTATAGTGCCAATATTTCAGTCACCCATTCTATTAAAGTGAGAATATCATATTAATTTATAAGGAATGTGACTAATTAAACATTCAAGTCATAAATAATGATTTTTATTAAATCAACGATCCCTTAACATTCCATGTTGAGAATTGCTCGCTGGGTTTTAGTGAGTATTCACTAATTGTGAGTCTATTGAGTGGATCTGATTATCTTATTGATGATGTGGTCTACCTATTAGATAGTATATATGACAATATACACTATAGGATTGAATGATAAATTAACTTCCGTTCAATATGGATGAATGCATGAATCCATTATGAGGAAGACCCAATATTGTCCCTCAACAGAGATCGCCATATACATCATCTTTTTTTCCATAGATAGTGTTCAGTTTTTTTGGATTGAAATGAAGGCAACCCTATGAGACTTATGATGTATGTGGACCAAACCCATTATATTATCATTTTGTAATGGTTTCATTGAGAAATTTAAGAATTTTCCCTTAAAATACCAAAAGTGTTTAATGATTTCAGTAAACTCTCATAGTGTGTGTTTTTGAATCATTGGGTTATATTATTCATTAAAATTATTTGTCCACAAAGGATGAAAAAATCACAATGGTGTAGTAGTGGAATGATGCATAACTCATTTAGACGAAGATCATGTGTCCTAATGATAGAGAAAAACCTCATCAACTAGATTCAATGGTGTAAAACATGTCCAATATGATATATTGTGCTCACATTAGACATAATGTTTTCGACCCTCACATACCTAATTTGTAATATAGGGCTGCATTGTGATTTTAATGGTGATTTTTTATATTTTTGAATATTCCCAGGTGATAGATCTCAAGGGTTTTCCTAATAGTCAGCATTATGTTACCCACATTATTATATGGATAATGATACTATCTTAGTATTAGAATAAAATATAGGGATAGAAAACATGAGTAGAGACTACCCTTGTATAGGGGGACACTCAATTTTTTATTTTTTGTAATATTTTTTGGTCTACCAATAACATGAAAACTCATTATAAATGATGGATGAGGATATATTCAAAGAAATTTTTATTTTTTTGTCCCAAAATAGTTGTAATCCTTGTCTATAGTGTGTGGAGAGCATGGTCATAAGAATTGACATAACAATCAAATTTTTATTTCTGTGTAATGGGTAACTTGTTTCGATATTCAATGATGTTTTTAAATTTTAGGAATTATGGGAAAATTATAAATGTGTACATGGTTATTCCTTATAAAAGAGTGATAAAAATAGAACAAGAAACCCATTTTTGGTATATTAGATGCCTCTTGGAGATTATATTTTAAATGTAGGATTCTCATGGATATCATGTTTGGGAAGGTATGCCTATGTTTCCTTAGTTACAAAACCTAGAATTATTCATGACATAACTTATAGATAAGTGATGATGGAGAAACTAAAATAGTTCTAAATGATCATGCATCTTGGAAACTCTTTAAGTGAATGTGTGAAACGATTGTGAGCAATCGATGTTGGAGGGTAACATTTATGGGTTATTTTATTAAACATATTTAAGGATTATGTTGTATTTTTCTCATATTTATTTATATGTGATGATTATTGAGATGAATTACTTATTGAAAAATTTATAAATGTTAGAAGAAGACATCTATTGTTGATGATGTTAAAAATAATTAAAAAATGTTAAAGACTAACATTTATGATAAAAATCCATCCATTAAATAATCTTTTTGATGAATTTTCATGTTCAACAGAACATATTTCTAGGTATTGGAGTTAAATTTTATTTGTTCTTGTTCAGATTTAGGGAATTTTGGGGCTACAATTTGAGGTTAAAAATAGTAAAATAATAGTTAATCCAGAATTTACATAAGAATAATTCAATGAATCAATACTGATAAATTGAAAATGTCATATACTCTAAATGAGTTATTAACATCTTTATAAAATTAACATTATGTCAATAAGGAATTTATTTGATTCATTATCACATACAATGTATGAGTCACAGAGATTGAGATAAGGGTCATATTAATTGATGTAATGAAAATTGGAAAATCCAAAGAAATTCTATGATTCATCAAAACCAATATATAAGTTATTAAAATCAATTTAAGTGTAATAAAGACCGGTGTATTATAAAATTTACTCAATCTATGAGTTATTTTAAATATTTTTATGAGTCACCGGATTCAACATAAGTATAATATGATAATGAGCCCTGTAGAGCTACATATAAGTCATTTTAACCTAAAAAAATTCGAGAGGAATAAATGATAATGGTGTTTTGAATTAAAGAATTTATATACATAATTTATGAAAAACATCATATGTGATTCATGAATTAAAATTTAAGGAATATTGCAAGGAAACATTTTATAAATTGAGATCATGTAAGAATATGATTCATTGTATTTATTCATATATTTAATAATATGATATTCTAAATTGATAAAAATTCCATCTAGAGGTTTGTGAAGAGAGTCACACCAAATAAGATGTTCTTTTTTATAAAAGCATGATTCCATTTCTACATAAATGGAAAATTAATAATATAAATGGAAGAATATTTGTTGTAACAAACAGATGTTGAATTTATGTTAATATTGTACATGGAAAATATATCTTATGTCTTTAGGATATGTTAAATGAATAAATTAAATAATAAAAATGAAGATATATAGAATGTTTCCATGATATTTGAAATTTTTATGTATGAATTTAATCCTCATGGGAAACAAAACTATTCATCAAGAAAATTTGATATATCCATATATTATGAAAATTTCGTAAAAATGTATTGAAATAATACTAAAAAAATATTGGGAATAAAAATGGGTGAAGTTAAGGAGATTAATATATATGAGTAATTGATATATGATGTATATAAACTAATGTATTTAATATTATCATTATATAAGAAATCTCACAAAATTTTGTTCAATCAATGGTTTGAATCTATTTAATATGATCATAATCCTATCATTCCATCATGAAGTCTTGAATATTTTTTAGGGATATATATTTAATACTAAATATTTAAATTTATTTATAATTGTTTGGTAATTAATTGGGTCGAGCTATTGTAACAGGTCCATGAACAATCCATTTCTAGATATTTTTATAATAATAAAATCGACTATATTTGTGTGGTAGAATAACCATAACAAACTAGGGATAAAATCTTATTACATGTGGTGAACCACCTTATAAAATATGATGTCTCTATTTTCGTAATTATGAATTGGTATGTATCATGAGAGATAGGTTTTGAATATAAATTATAGCTCAAAAGGTTGTAAAATGTTAATGGTAATGATTCCACCACCACTTGGTGTATTTTTCAATTTTTGAGATCCATTAAAGATTTTTCATAGTTTCTTCTACTATTTGGGGATTATGATAAGTATATGATTTGGATTAATATAAATCTATTTACATTAAAGGAATTCCAGTGACTGATTAAAGTAGTTCTCATTTTTGGAATGAACAAATGGTATAACTAATATATCATGCACTTTATTTTCTAGTATATATCCAATATTTTTTTACAGTTCTTTGTGGGACCCTAACATGTTCTATTTTGGATAAGGAAAATATTGAATGTGATGGAAAATAGTTGATTTATTTATAGTTTATTTTTCAGATAATGACATGAAAATGTTAATTGATTATATAACTACTAATTATATATAGAAGAAGAGTCATAGAATATATTGCAGATTATAAATTTTAAACAATATAAAATAAAATTTAGTGGACCACGTTTTGAAGATGTTATAATTCATGAAGTTGATAAAATTATTGAATTCTATAAAATGGTCAATCTGATTTTCAACACTACTTGACACTTTATAAAAACAATTTTTTATTATTTTGTGATGAAGATGGTTATAAAAATATTACAAGATAATAATCATTATATGTTCTAATAAAATGATGACAGATACCTTGATAACATTAGTATTGATAAAATTCACAACACACTCATGCATTTTGACATGATAATAGGGGAAACACTTAGAAGGAATGTGAAAACTAAAGATAATATTGCAATCAAAGACATCAAGAATTTAAATATGAATATGAGAAGTAATACTATGATGATGATGATGTTATGGAGGGGTTTTTTAAAACACACACTCTTATGTTAAGAAAACTATAATGAGGAAAATTTATATTTGGAGGAAAATTTCCATTTAATAATTTAATTTTTGAAATGGTTATATATTTTTATACCAAATGTCCAATGAATATCAAAAAGATAAATTTTTTATAACAATAATACCTGGAATTACAGCAATAGTGATCACACTTTTTTGAAAGGTCTATAAAAAGGAAACAATATTATTTCATCCAAATCATTCTGAAGAACTTTTTTAAAAGCTGAAAAAGGTGCATTTTATAGTGATGAAATGATTGATAATGGGGAATCTCCCAGAGATGTTTCTCAAGGAGTTATTAAGGAAGAAGAGAAAGAATAAATAGAGTAGTGAATTGAAAACTAAAAAATAAATATTTATTTTATGAAATGGGTAGAGTAAACCTGAAAAAAATAAGGATGAAGAATATATTGTTTTTGATGATATAGGAACGTTGAAAGAATAAAAAGAACATATAATAATATATACTCAGAAAAATGTAAATTAGACACTAAAAAATAATATTATCTATATAAGGTTAAAAAATAAATCATGATATTACAGATGAGGTAAAAAATCATGATGATTTGAATTGAGACATTATCATTGGGGATAAATAAATTATACACTAAAAAATATTGTAGTTATACATGATATTAATAAATAAAAAAAGTGAACTAAATAATGTTGTTAATGAATATTTTGAATATTATAATAAGTATACTTCAATAAGATACTCTAAAAATATTTAATTCATGAAAATACAAATTATAATGAACTATTATGTAAAAAATAAACCACATCTATAGATGAATAAAATGGTAAATTTCAATTTGGTTCAACATGGATATCTAGAAAAAATAATTAATATTTTCAAATATTAATGGGGTATAATTTATGAAAATAGACTATAAATGACTCAAATATTTATGAAAGAATACTATAAATAGTTATTTTTATACTGATCATTTTAATGTTACAAATAATGAATTACACTAGCCTAGTCAATAGATATTTCTCATACAAATATAATATTTTAAGGGTACTAGAAGAAATCAAATTTGTTTCTCCAAAAAACATTTAACTATTTGAAATATATGTCTCTTCATAGATAAAAGTGGTGTAGAAACCTAGAGTATGATTTAAAACAATATATGAGACCATATAAGACACATTGAAAACATCATAAAATTGATGAAGTCAGAAAAATATTTTAAATCATTAAAGTGACTTATGGAAGGGGTGACCTAAAAAATAATTTAGATTTATATATTTAATTTATTCCAGCATAGATGAGTTTTTAACAAAGATTTGGAGACGACCATTGTAAAATAAATTTAAAGAAATAGTCTACTGTAGTATATTTATTATTTAAATATTAAAAATCTAAAAAATTTCAAAGGAATAAACTTTATTTAAGACATATAAAAATAAAAAAGTTTTATCTATTGAGATATGTACATTAGACAATGTAATTGTGTCTTCCAAAATATAGTTCCATTAATATGTTGATAATAATTGAATTAGGAAAGAGTATAATTATTCTAAAACCCATCAAAAAATTATTTTACCTAAAAGTAAAAAATATATGATTTGTAAATATGGTTATGAAAATAATTTATGGAGATGAAACCTTAATGTTTTACTTGTTAAAGGAAATAAAAACTATGGGAATATTTAAAAATATTTATTTTAAGTCCAAACTATAATTTCACTCTCAATAAAGTGTTTCAAGAAGAATACAAATTTAAAACACCATTGGGTGTTCAGTAGTTGTTGATTATTTATCAATAAAGATCAAAGTGGTTAAAATTTATATAAAAAAGATGATTATATACTCTTTTTTAGTTATACAAAAAATATTTTTTTTTGTTTTATAATAAAAATATTATTAATTGTTGACAATAGTGATCTCATAGTCTTTAGAAATGAATAATTAATGAGGTATACTATAAATTTAAATTTTGTTGTTGATATTTTTAATTCCAAACCTATTGGTTAAACCATGAATGTAAAAATATTCATATTGAAAATATAGATTCCATATATTCTAGAGATAATAATGAGAGGCATAAGTATAAAGGAGTAAATTCTGGGATGATGAGACAGCTATATGTTGAAAAAATTATCCAAATCTAAAATCAAATGTTCAAACTAGATCTATTTTTATGGAAACCAGTAATATAATTTTGTGGTAAATTTTTTTACCTTGAAATGATGAAGTATAATTTGAGCACAAGTATTGGCTTCAGGATATCAATGAATAGATGGAAAAATTGAAAATAATGGAATCTTGGATCCTATTCTTATAACTGAGGAAATAAATGATTAGAGAAGAGTAGGTCTTCCAAAATATGTTCTATGAGAAAGATTAATTGGATAAAATGGGTATTATGTAATGTAAATTATATTTAAAAATTAGAGGACATTTCCTTAATGAATGATTTTATCTCATGGATATTCAAAAAAAATATTTTGATCTCTATGGATATTATAGCTATTAGAAGTTTTAATTTATTACAAATGGATGTTAAATAATTCAATTCAAATGGAGATACTGATGGTTGTGTATACATGGAACAACCTGAGGTCTTCATGTAAGACTCAGTTAATATAATGATATGTTATTTGAAAAAATCACTCATTGTATTAAAGAAACAAACAAGATTTTGAAATTTTAATCTTGATTAATAACAAAAAAAATCTAAATTATAGAAATAGAGAATATAAAACAATTTTTATGAGAATAATTATAATAACATAAATCTTTTTATTTAATTTTTCTTGTTGATGATATTTTTATTTCCAAAAATAATTTTTTTTGAATAATTCACAATAAATTTGAAATAATGATTTGAAATTTAAATGCATATAAATATAAAATATCTAATTGGTTGACATGTTTCCAAAAAAATTGATTCTATTTGTTATAAATTTAATAGTGTTCTAAAGAACTCATTATGAAATTTAAAATGTATGAATATGGATAATTTTCCCCATAAAATAATGTCTTGTAATAAATGTTCATGGATTATAAAGGTAGAATATTAAATGAGAAGAAATAAAGATGACTAATTGTGACCCTCCAAAATTTGACAATAAAAAGGTTTGACATATTATATAGTGTCAATATATCTTCTATATATCATTACAATATTATAGAATCACATAATTTTTGAGTAAAAAATATTCTATGAAAAATATCAAAAGATATCATTGATTGTGTTTATACAATAATAAATTTGAGATATATTTTAAACAGTTTATTGATTTTTATTGTATAGGTACTATGGATTTTTGAGTTCCCACATCCAATAGAATATATTATATTTTTAGAATATATGAATCTTGGAATTCAAGGAACCAAACATTACTTATATTGATATCAATATAGAATTAACATGAGTTTAATTGACATGGATCTATATATATGATGTAGATAAAGACAATGTTATTCGACCTGAATATTGAAGATGAATGTATTTTTGTTATAAAATGTCATAACAAGAGTGACATTAATATATACAAAAAGGTTGTGCAACATTCATTGTATAATGATATATGTATTATGTACTATTTCCTAAACTAGTATTTGGATGAGGGAATTATAAGGCCTGAATTTTTCAATAAGAAACGTATTGGTGAGATCCTTACAAATACACTCACAGTTAATTATTTTGAGAAGTTGAGAGTACAAATGCGAGTGAATTCTCTATCCCAACAGCGTGGTATGCCGAATAATTGGTTTTAATTCTCTTTTTATTAAGAACATTATAATTTTTAATAATTATATCCAATATGTAATGGGAGAGAAAAATTTCCCTAATTTTATTTTCTATTATGATGTGTTTTGATGTGAGTGTTATAAAATGATATATAAAATCACTTTTGATTTTCATAATGAATACTCATAGTTGGAGACTAAATGTTTAATGAAAGAAATGAGGTCTAAGATAATTACTCATCTTTTAAAATAAAGGATTCATTATGTAGACTTATAATTTTTCATTTCATGGATCATTATATTTATGTAATTGATTCTAAAAACATTATATTAATTTTGGAATTATTATTAATAGGGGGATAAATGTATATTATAATTTCACTGGCTTTGATTGATGGGTATACATTTTTTGTTATAGAAATGGAACTGAATTTTATTGAGGGAATTCACAACAAATCCATAGATCGTTATTTTTGAACCATTTTATGATATTTTTTCATTATTTAATTAAAAATTTATGTGGTTTTTTTTTTCAGTAGAATATTTTCTACAACATATTATAGAACTCATAAGGAAGATTCTATTATATAATTTTATAATTTACATTAATAATATTAAATTATAGTTGAGGTGGATATGAACTATATATTTAATGAAAATCATTAACATAAAGTTTTATATTAATTTGAGATGATTGAGAAGTATTAGAGATGGATTAAGGGTTATATTTATATAATTTATTAAATTATATTTTTAAAAGTTTAGGTGAATGGAAAAAAGTCATGATTCCCCCTCATTTTGCACACGAATGTTGTTGTGTTTTATTTTCATGAAATTGTAAAATTCCATAATTGTGGATAAGTCAATAACATTCATGTGTGTATCATATGAAGTCCTCAAATAATAAATAAATGTCATTATGTCACAAATAATATGATTTATCTCGATAATTATAATAATAATTTAATCTAATATCGTAAAAATTGGTCAGGGAATAAAAGGTGTACAAGTCATTATTGAATACAAATTATTAATTCGAAAACACATAAAAAATATTTTTCCCTATGTTTGATTCATTCGTTTCAACTAAGAAGTCAATTTCTATTAGTGTATAAATCATTAAAATCTATATAATAATCATTAAAATAATGTCTGAATCATTTATATCGATGAATAAGTCATTTGTACATAACCAAAATTACTGAGTAATGAATGGTCAATTAACTTTGTAATGGTGGTTGATATATAAAAATAATATAATTATCTAAGGAAATTATAGAAAAAATGTTCTGACTATATTATAAGAAAATTATGTTAAATGGAGACTATGTCAAGAGAAGCTTTGATGTTGTTATTCATGAACAAAAAAAATGATCATCCAATTATGTTGTGATTGAAGATGGATACTGAAACACCCCAAAATTCTAAAGAAAAAATTTGTATTCGATAGCATTTATAAAACGCATCAGCAAGCACGTTTGGGAATATAATATCCTGAGATCATAATTCATATTTACTATTTTAAAGAAATTAAATTCTTGATATAGCTTGTAATGAAAGCAAATCCTAGTTATCTTGAGTTACACACTATAGTAACCATCCTTGATATCTTGTGTAACATTCAAAAGGGACTTTCCTTGATATCTAGCATTGTACGCAATACTGAGTGTCACCCACAATAATATATTAGTAAAATATTAAAATTTTATATAATGATATATAAATTAATTATTATGGGTATAATTAACTATCTTGTGAAAATATATTGTTTATATCAATATAAAATTAATCAATGTATTACTAATTAATGAGAAATTAAAATAAGAACCAATTGGATATAAAAAAGAAATGTTATTTTTTTTTCTCTCAAAGGAGTTTTATATTAGTAAAAATAATTAATTATAATTACTGAATCATGTTAATGAAATATAAATTTTATATATTCAACAATATAATTTTTATATTAATCCATTGGGTTTGATATGCATAAGATAAAAACAAAATCTATTTTACACATAAAAACTATATTTTTATAATGGTAATTTTATCACCTTTTAATGGAGAACCCATTTTAAAACTGAATTTTGAAACATAAATTTACATAATATTTTGAACTAAACAACATATTATAAATCAAAAACATAATAATTAATTTAGGGTTAATTTTGGATATCATTATTATCCATTTCATTTTTAATGAGAAATTAAAAATATTGAATTTTTTTTCATAACTACTTTTTCATCTAATTTATTTAAAAGTTAAAATACTAAATTTAATTTTTTTAAAGTTAAATTTGATAATATTTTAATAAATTAAAAAAAATTGTAAATGGAATCAATTTCACTATGAAATTGATTATAAAAAACATAGAAAACTTTCAGATGATTCTACTTTAAAAACCCATTTTTTCATACTGCTGTTAAGATGAATTTTAATATAATTTATTACATTGATTTGATTGGAATTTGAAAAAATGGATTATATATTTTGAATCCACATAATTAATAATTTCTAATAAGACCATATTTTATTTTTATTGAAAAATATTACTGAAAGTAATTAAAGTTATTTACATCGATTAATGTAAATTTAATCTTAACTAAGGACTAAACCTAATCCTTGAGGCCCAAAAGACCTATAAAATAGTCCAACAGATTATATCAGGACATTATTTCGACCATATCCTCCCATTGGATAAAATTTTTACTATTATTTGATCCACTTTCAGCATGAAAAACATGCATGGAATTCACATGTCAAAATATTTTGAGCGTGCTACTCCTCGGCCACTATATAAGGACCTCCCTTCATCCCACTTCCCCACACCTATAAATCCACTATTTATTAACCAAAATCATCAAAAATATCTTGTAAAAAATAAATCCCCTCATTCTAGAAGTCTCCCCTTGGTCAGAGAGCAATTTAATGAATCTTTCGCTGCATTCCAAATTGAGTTACCCGATTAAGAGGTTACAAACTTTCATTTTTTTTATTTTTTATTTCCAGTATAAAACCCCTAAAATCATATTATTCTATGATTTCATAGAAAACAATTATTATAAATATTCTAGTAATTTTGTATTCTATGAATTCTACCTACACTTGAATGAACTTCTATATAATGGATAATGAGATATTGTTTCTGTGTGTTATGAAATGTTTCCTCATGAAATGATGATGGTTCATTTTTTTCCTTTGCCGCCTCTCAAGGTGGACATTATGATGGAAGGTAAGTTTGCATATGATAAATATGATATTTATTATTTATTTATACTCATTAAATCATTTTATTACACATTCCATTAATACATTCCAAATTTCATTAATATTATAAGATCAGCAGAGGAAGTGTGGACTACCACCCCTCGAAGCAATGTGATCCATTCACACTAAACATGAAACGTATAAAGGGAAGTTCCAATTAACAATATGTTAAATAAAGAATCTATGTTAAATTCATGAAATAATTACCACCTATATATATAAAATATATATATATGTCTAAATATATATATCATTCTCATTATTTACCTTTCACGTAGTTAAAATGTTACTACATCGTTTGTGGACTTGTGGACTACCGCCTCCTCGACATGATGTGATTACTCTTATATAAAAAGAATTGTAAATATAAGTATATATGATTAAATAAAATTATATTTACTATATAATGATCATTCTTTAATGATATGGTTTTACATACCTCATTTTCATAACAATCATTGAAAAATATGAATGTTACTCATGAATACGTACGACCTACCATCTCCACGATGGAAACATTGATTTATTTTTCATAACCATATTTAGTGATTTATTTTAAAAGAATAATTTATTTAAAAATATGGTAATTAATTAATTAATATTAATATGGAGATGTTATATAATGTTCCCTTTTACAATAGTTTAATTACCAAAGTTTTGTTTGATACAAAAATTGAATTTGGTCAAAAAACCCGATGTAAAAATAATTATTTATGTAGCTGTATATGAAATAATAATAAGTGAAATGAAATTAATGATAAAAATTAAAATATTTCTCATGAAAGTTGGAAATTAACATACTTTTATCTTTTAGGATGTTAAATTTTGTTCACCCGAATGGAAACTCAAAGTTAGATATTTCATCTTAATTTACATAGCATTAAGACTTATTTTTTGTTATGCACCATGTTTATTTTAAATGGTGTATATAATAACCTTGTACATGAAATATCATGAATATACATACTCTAATGGTAGTATATCATTTTTAACATTTCATTCCTTCATATGGATTATGATTTCAAATAATGAAAAGTTGTGTGGGTCACTTTGGAGTGTCTAATGATTTTCTTCCTCAATAATTACATTAATGATCATTGAATGGTATTTCATATCAAGTAAATTATATAAAAATTGGCCATTAATTTTTTTTATTTTATATACTATATTTATTCATGACCATTTTCAATTATTAATACAATGTTTACACTCGTTGGTACACAAAATGTTTTAAAAATGTTTTTATGAAAACTTGACTTCATTTCTATATTTTTTTAGAGAACCTGTTTTCTTCTAAACACCTTGTTTTAATGAAATTATTTCCTTTTTTAAAATTAATTGGTTGAGATTTCGACCATTTTTTATCATTTCCTAATGTTTTTGATGGAATATTATGGTCACTTTGGGAACAATTCATTGTTCTAACCATTTACCATGAAAAAGAAATGTTCTCCTTCCGTGTACAATATGTATAGATTTAACAGACATAATTATTTAAATGATTATTTTGAATCATTAAAAGGATAATATTCAATGAAATTATTTAAAAAATTTATTTTCAAAGAAATGGTTTTTCATAATGTTTTCCAAATGAAAATGATATTTCCCTTGATAATGTTTCTAAAAGAACTTTTTATAATATTTCCATTCACTAATGACAACAATCCTTTATACTTCACTTGTTGTATCCTGAATTAATACCATACCAAATATTTATAAAGATTGTTTTTGACTAATTTGGCCTAGGATTGTATTTGTATTTACATAATAGATTCATTTTGGAATCCCCCATGAAATATTCAATTTCTTAAGATCATTGAATTTCCCCAAATCATCTGTATAATCAATCATGGATATTTTTATATCCTATAACGTATAAAAGTTTTCATATGGTGTCTACTTTACTAGTTATTTGATTATTTATGGAAATTTTGATAATTATATATTCTTTATTTAAAATGGTAACATGTACAAAAATTTTATTTTTTTATATTATTCAATATGTGGAATGTTTTGGACACGTATAAAATGGGCAAATCCTAGTTATTGATAGACCCTTGATACATCGGTAGTCTCATGGGACAATCCATATCGCTATCCCCCTTAGATGGATTTCTATCCATTATTTTGTATACAATATTTTGAATGGTTTTTATGGTAATGGTACCATGCACATAGGAGACATGGTATCCCATAATCAAGAATTGAAATCTTGTTAGTTTAAATTATTATTCATCCCAGATATTTTACATCGACATATCTATGGATACATATCATTTTTGGTAATTTAGATTTATTGGGTTTCAATTTGTTACATTTCCATATTTATTCTTCGTTATCTAGTTATTTAATGGAATGCATTTTCATTTATTACATTCCAATATTATTTAAGAACCTTCATTAAAATTGTCGATTACATGGAATGTGCATTCATTTATTTATCATTCCATATTGACTACTCCCATTGAGTCTTTATTTCTTCTTCTATATTTTGTTCTTACTAAGGATTTCATCTCACCCTAATTATGTTTACTTCCCTAGGAACCATAATGCATACTATAAAAATATATGTATGGATTTACTAGATGTATTAGAGTTATTATCGATGTTATTTATTTATAAATAAGAAAAAATATGTTCTAATCAGTTTATAATTTTATAATATAATCATCTAGTTTATAATGACTACTAAACTATCATTCCTTTATGAATTTAATTCTTGTAATAATCTCAATGTAATTGAAAGCAATCAACGGCTCTATCATATCAGGTGTCGGGTTGCTACGATTGATATTATATAAATCTTAGTAGAAACCTTGGGAACTAGAATTAGGATAAAATAGGTTCGAGAACATAACCCTAAGGAGGAAATTGAGGATAAGTATAAAATAACATCCTATAATTTTGATAAGGTAGATATTATGTGGTACTTCCCTGATAAAAATCTCTGTTTGGATACTACATGTGTAGGTGGTTCTGGAATAGATGTACATAGGAGTAATAACTCTTACAAGGTGTTTCGCACCTATCCTGGGGTAACCTGGTAAATGAAAATGAGCCTTACTACACACCCAGTTTACACTCATAATGGGTATGTTTTTGATAATCCTTGTTTTCTTTAAACCCTATTCTATTGATTTTGAATTGATAATGACTATGAATGATCAAGGTTAAACATATGGTGTTTTGGATTGAAAATAAGGTGTCATGAGTCATAAAAAAAATAATGATATTATGGATAAACATTATACCAATGAAGGGCATGTGTGAAAATATAACAAATGATTTATTTATGTATTGAGGTTGTATTTAAAATCAATGTTTAAAGGCACTAAATCTATTAAAAAAAATCAAGGATATCCTTGAGATGTATTTTGGAAATTATATTAATTTGTTTTTAAAAATGGACAACATATAGGCTAGGTGACAACCATCAAATCAAACAGGTTCTTGGGTCTTGGAAAAATCACCAAAGGATGATAAGGGTTTCATACCATCCACTAACCTACGCAATGTACGGGTTAATTTTTCAATGTTTTTAGTTAAAACATTTAATGAATAAATGCTAATGATAAACCAATAGTATCTCTTTTGAGGATTAGAGATTAATATAATGACCATATTGGTTTTGGAATATTTTTAATAAAAATAATTTCGAGCTTTTAGTATTTAATAGACCTTATGACCCAATTGAAAGTTTCTCTCATTTATTCATGCTTAAGATATCATTATTGGTAATTAATTTATCGGTGGAATGTAATGAATTAGAACTTGATTAAATAAAAAAAAGTTAGGATTTATCATATGAAATATAAGATCTCTAATTAATTATATTTCATTATATTCTTAGGTAGTAAATGAATTCCTAAACATTTACAAAAACACATGGAAATAAAAATGTTGTCCTAATACCTTAATTTTTGTTGAAAGGATGCCTTCTAAATCATCAATGATTTATGGATTTATGACCCTAAACATTATAATCATAATTAACTTGTTTTTTTTAATGAACTCATTAAATCACTATAAATATTTATTCGTTTCTTCCATGTATGTATCTCTATCTTATAATAATGTTCTCAAACTTAGATATGTAGTTATATGTTAGTCCATGTGAAATTTTCACTTCTGGTTCACCCTTATCTAATGTATGTTTTACAAACCATTCTCATGATGTGTAATTTTTGAAAATTATATCAACATTATCATGTTTAAATTTAATGAATTAAATTTAATTAAGTTGGGGATATTGTAGCACCCCATAATTATACATTACACATTTATATTTGATATCGTGTATGACACGCCTTACCCCAAGCATAAGAGAATATAATATCTCAAGTTTAATTAATGTATTTAGTATTTTAAATAAATTAACTACCTGATATATCTTATAATGGATGAAACATCGATTTATCTTATGTTACACAGAATATTTACATTTCTCTATATATTGTGTTACACGCAAGAGCGACTTGACTCGACATCATGCATTATACTCATGATTGAGTTTCACTAAACATAGATATATTATCAAAATATTATAATTTAATATAATAAGATATAAAATATCTCTTATGAATAGTATTAACTAAATTATAAAAATATATGGATAATACAAATATAAAATGAATTTATGTGTTACAAATTAATGAGAATGAAAAATAAGAACCAGTAAGATATAAAAAGAAATATTATTATTTTTAGGCTTCCAAATGAGTTTGACCTTCATAAACATAATTAATTAAAATTAGAAAATTATTTTCATGAAATATATATGTTATCTATTAAATTAATTATTTTATATTCATCCATTAGATTTTATATTCATAAGATAAGAATGAACTCTATTTTACACACAAAAACATATATTTATATAATGGGAATTTTACCGATTTTTAATGGAAAACCATTTTAAAATAGAATTTTGAAACTTAAACTAGTTTAATATGTGAAAATACAATTAATCCTTTAAGTAGAATCATAATAATTTGGTTTGGGTGAATTTTATATATCTTTTTGAGACTTTTAATTTTTTGATGTATAGTTAAAATATTGAATTTTATTTCAAAATGATTTTTCATATAATTTATTTATAAGGTTAAATTTTTAATTTAATTAGTTTTAATATCATTATTTAATATTTTAATAAAATAATATATTTTATTTTCATTATAATCAATTTTACTATTATTTTTATTATTAAAACATTGAAAACTTGTAAGTGTTTTGACATTTAAAACCTTCTTTGTCATCCCCCATGTATGATTAATTTTAATATAATTTATACCACAAAAATATTGGAATTTAAAAAATTGAATCCATATTTTGAACCATAATATTTTATAATATATAATACTGCCAAAATTATTTTTTACCAAAAATAATAGTGAACGTACAAAAAATTAATGACATCTATTACTATAAAATTAAGATTAACTAAGGACTAAAGAAAAACCATAAAGAAAAATAACCAATAAATTTGAAAAACAATCATTGAATTACCGTGTCAATATATTAGAAGAGTGAAACTCCTTATCCACTATAAAAGGGACTCCCCTCCTCCCACTTCATGACACCTCTCAAACAACTATTTATCATCAAAAATATAACCAAATTTCTCCTAAAAAATACTCCCCTCATCTTAGAAACCTCACATAAGAATGAAATCAATCCATGAATTCTTTTGGTGTAATCCAAAAGGAGTTTCCCGATTAAGAGTTAAGAAACATTCTTGAGGTTTTTAGTTTTATTTCCATTCTCTATCCCGTAAAATGTTATTATTGTATTATTTTATTTAAAAAAATATCCTAAATATACTATTATTTTGTTATGATATGTTTTATATCTACAAATACACACACATCCATCTAATGGTTAACCAACATACAGATTCTTTGTATAATAAACTGATGCCTCATGAAACGATGATTGTTCATTTTTCCATTACCACCTATCATGGTGGAATTATTATGGAAACTCTATTGATATATGATATTTATTAATTTTTTTACTTGTTTAATCATCTTATTACACTAACCATTAATATTTTCCATTTTATATTAATATGATAACATCGTTTGAGGAATTGTGGACTTCCACCCCCTTGAAGCTATATGAACATTTCACACTAAATATGGAATGCATAAAAGTTGGTTTCAGTTTAAAATATGTGAGATTAAATAAATAAATAAATATATATATATATGATATTAATGAAATAATTTAATTCCCTGAAAAATAATATAATATATATATATATATATCATTTTCATTATTAACATTTCACGCAATTAAAAAGTGATAACGTCGTTCATGGGCGTGTAGACTACCGCCTCCTCGACATGATGTTATTCCATTTAAATAAAAAGGATTATAGATATAAGTATATATGATTAATTAAATTATATTTATGATATAATATTAATTATGGGAATATATGGTGTTACTTATCTTCTTTCCATTACAATCATTGAAAAATATGAACATTACTAATGTGTATGTATGACCGACAATATCCATGATCGTAACAATGATTTATTTTTATAACCATCATTAAGGATTGATTTAAAAATTATAATTTATGTATAAATATGAAAATAACTACATGATTAGTATCCATTATATGTAATATAATTACCCCTTTGACCATAGTTGACCTACCAATGTTGTTTTCAACACATAAACTAAATTTGGTCAAAACAGATGACATAGATTAAATTATTTAAGTAGTTGTATAAAACATAGAAATATGTGAAATAAAAGTAACTATAAACACTAAGAGGTTATAAATAATGTATTAAATTATCATAATTTTATGAAACATTGTTTTATATGATATTCACCTAAAATGATACTCATGGTAGTGTATTTCGACTCAATTTACATTCTATTGAAACTTATTTGTTGTTATGAACCTAGTTTGATTTATATAGTATATATACTGACCTTTTAAATGATATTTCATGAATATAATTAATCTCATTAAATGTGAAATGTAATTTAATTTTATTCATTCAGGATGAAAATGATTTAAAATGTGTCCAACTTGTATGAGATATTTTGGAATGTCTAAAAATTATCTTCATCCAAAATAAATTTCATAGACCTTCAATGGTATTTCAATTAAAAAAAATTATATGACCATTGTTCAAAAAAACATTAATTTAATATTATTTCGTTATTCCTTACTATTTTCATGTATTAGTACCATTATTACGTTCTTTAGTAATCAAAATTTTTTGAAATTGTTTTTAAGAAAACATGACTTTATTTAACTCTTTAGTCTAAGAAACTATTTTCTTATAATAACTATGTTTTATTTAAAAAATAAAAAATTTCAAAAAAAAATTGTTAAATACCTTTTTACCATTATTCATTTACCAATTTTTTCAATGGATTTTTTTTTCGAACAATGAATTTTTATAACCCTTTACCATGAAAATTGAATATTCTTTTTTCCTTGTAATGCATGTATTGATTTCCACACAATCATTTCATCAAAGATTCATTTTCATTTTTAAAAGGGTAATTATTAGAGAAAATGTTTTTAATATTTATTTTCAATTAAATGGGTTTTAAAATGTTATTTAAAAACTAATCAATATTTTCTTCAAGAATGTTTCTAAAAATCGTTTTAATAATATTTCCATTGATCAATGAAAAACCAATTATTTTAGTCCACTTGGGGTATCTTTTCTTGATTCCCACATTAATCTTCGTCTGGATGGTTTTGGATTTATTTGTCAATGGATTGTATTTAAATTCACATCCTCGATTCATTTTTGAAATACACTTGAAATAATCAATCTCCTATGATTATAAAATTTCCCCGGATTATCGATATCACCTTTCATGGATATTAATATAGCCTAAACCATAAAACATATTACAAACGGTTTCTACTTTAACAACTATTTTATTATTTTGGGAAATATTGATTATTTTGAATTCTTTATTCAACATTCTTATTTGATAAGAAATATTATTCATTTAAATTATTATATATGAAGAATGTTTTGGAAATGTAAGACATGGGTGGGGCCCGGTTATAGACATCCCCTTGATACATCAATAGTATTATGGGATGAGTAATTTAGAGTGCTTCCATAGATGGGTTTTCTACCCTGTATTATGTAAACTATATTGTGAAAGGTCTTGAAGGTAAAGGTATCATATACCTAGGAAACATGGCATCTAATAATCACTTATTTCCCATATATTAGTTTAAGTAATTATTCAAACATGTGATTTTACATGATAATATATATAAGAAATTGTGTTTTTATGAGGTATTGGTCCTTTTTATTTTGGTTTAAATGGATTTATTATTACCTTATGTGAATTCCTGACTTGAGAACGGATGTTTTAGAGGTTTTTAGGGGTTTTTTAGAGGCTGGAACCATTTTTTGGGTTGAAAATGACCTGGTGCATGGTTTGTGCCCAACCTTCACATGGTTTAGATAAATCGTGTGTGATGTCTAAAAAGTTGTAGGTTCTTAACAAGAGCTTTCTCAAAGTATGTGAATGGACATTCAAACCGTGTGGGGGTAACTGTGCAATTATCCCCTTTCCAGGTAGTGAGGTATGGACGCTTTGCATATAGTTAGTCAAATAATGTGGGGTAGTCATCCAAAGTTCCTCTTACTAGACAGTGAGGTGCACATGGTTTCTGCACAATTTGGGAAACCATGTTGGAAAACCAAGTTATCCTAGTGTGTTGTTTTTTTAAAATTTAAACTAAAAAATATGTTTCTTTTCAAACCCATTTGGGTTTTTCTTTATCCACGCAAAATAGCTCCCTTTGAGCTCTCCCTTTGATCCTATGGTGGAATTTGAGCCTGATCTTTTGTCCGACCTTCATTTTGAGCATGGATCGTTTCTATGGATACACAATGCTATGTTTTCGATTCCCATTTAGAGGATCTTGATTCTTTTGAACAATAGTTGTGCTATTCAGATTTAGGCTCATATACCCTAATATTTTTGACATCATCTGTTCTACATATTTCTTCAAAACTGGGATGAATTAGGACATGATACTGTACAAACTGTCTACTACCATGCTGAGGTGGGTGGTATGTACATTCTTTAGGATTTTCATGGTGTAGTTTTCAGGAATTCAGCCAACATTCCATTTTTTGTACTTTTCAGAGAGGTATAATTATTTTAGAAAGTAGATCATAGTAGTTATAGATGGACCTAGTGAGGTTTACCATAGGTTTTATTTAGGTGTGTTGGAACCCATTTACTATTTCACATTCAGCCATGGGGTGTGAATTTTGGGGTTAACCTGTTTATGCTCGTTTAAACCACCCAAGGAGTGTGTTCTTGTGATTTCCTAATTAGAGGAAGCCCTTAAATGACTTTATAGCTTGAATATATTTCTTATGAGATGTATTTCTACTTTGTATATTGATATATTGTGATGCCATACCTATTCTGATACCTTGTCATAAATGAAATGTATTTATATGGGTTGGTATCCCTATATATAGCTATTTAATGATATGTGAATGAATAATTTGGGAGCGTAGGACCATATGAATGGTAAATGGTAAATTTTTTAGCTTGAGTGGGATTACTCACGGCTGGTTCTTATAGATGTGAGTGGGTATACTCACACGTTTATGAATGTTTAATTTGAATGTTTGAATTCTTAAATGATTGGTTTGATGGGTGTCATAGACTACTCTCCATGGATCTAGAATTTGATTGTGGATGCCTTGGGTTGACTCTGCCCTTGGGTCTTGATTCTGTGGGATGCCAAAGGCCTTGTGGCCAAGTGGATCTGGCTTGTTTGGGCTCACGTAGGACTTGTTATCGCCATGCTCCTAGGACCCCAACTAGTGCCTAATTGAGTTTCCATCAGGGATTCCCATGGGGCTTGATGGGATACCTTAGACATGCTCCTTGAATCTTGCCCTATGTGGTCTAGATATTATTACTTAGATACCTTGGTCTACTAACACCTTGGATCCAGTCCTTGCGGTCAACACTTCACTGTACGGCATGGTCATAAACTACTAACTTCACTATACTGGATGGCCATTGATTGCTTGATATAGATGGATGTACGATGTGGCCGTGTGATTTTATTTGTGACTTGTTATTTCTACTTTGTTAAGATATGACCCTCTTTTATATGTATCCTTGAGGGATATTTGGTTTCACTTGTTATAGTCAACTTATTTTATGGGCATATGCACTTACTTACTGGTTGTTTACACTTTCTTGCGCCTTTGTAGAATATTTGATGGAATAGTATAGACCTTGGTGGATGCCTATTGGGATGTTTATCTCACGCCATGATTAGGCCACCATGGGGACCCAAATAGATTATATGGTTTCAAGTGATGATAGGGGAGATCTCCCTTGTACAGGTTGTTAAATGTGGTTTGGAGCAAGGAAGAATAGGACCAAGCTAAGGAATGCAATGTTGGGATACATTTTTGGTGTTTTATTTGTTTTGGGCCACATGCATTGTATTGTATTTCCATGTAATATTCTAGATTCTTTATAGATACTTGTACAATCTCCATCAATTTCGTACATGAAAATACTTTTGGTTATTGTTATGTATTCATACTGCCATGTCTAATATTTAGTTCTCAGTTGTTTGATTCGCTTCCACTAGTGTATATATTTTACTTCCACTGTGATACATTGGTAATGAGGGAATAGTCTCCCCAATGACTCACATATTCCCTTTCTTCTAGTCATAAGCCTCTGGTGTTTAGGGAGATGCGCTTGAGGCCTTTTGACCAACCTGGCTCGGGGCACTATTTCGGGTAGCATATGAGTTCGTTGCAATACAAAGTGGTAACAAAGGAAGGATTATTTTTTGGTTTGACATAAAATTTGTTTAATTATAATGGGATATGAAGGAATTAATATTTGGTAATAAAATGTTCTTGGGAGTAGCTACCCATCATATAGGGAAAATTCAAATTACCTTGAATTGACTTCTCATTTTATAGATTTTGGACTATAAGTGTTGAATTAATTTCACTATTGGGTGATTCACATGATTTATTCAATTGCTATTTATGCAATTTTTTATTCTATTTCAGTTTCAACCAAATTGAGATGAGGAGTTCTATCTCATGAATTATTTAGTAACATGTTAGAATCACATTCCATGCATTATTTCATACCATCTAGGATGCATTAGATATTTCATGTTGTTTTGATAGTTGACATGATAGTTGTGTCTGCTATTGTGTTAGCTGGGTGTAGTAGATAAAGAGGTCACATCATATTTCAATCCATAAGTATTATGTGACCTTATGAATTAGTAAGTGAAGCACCAGTGCAATGTAAATTTTAAATGAACTTGTTACATCTACTGTTTGAATGGGAACCAGGTTTTGGGTTCCTGAGGAGTTATGGGCCCTCATTGATTTAGAAAATGTTAATCCATTGGGGGAATATTTTGAGTAAACTGAATGTGAAATTGAAATGGAAACATGAATGGTGGATAAGAAAATAACATAGACCATTATTTTGAGTGGGTGAGAGGCATTGTATCAGGTGGTTCGATTACTTTTCTTTATATTGTCTTAGATTTAGGTGCATGCTGTGGGTTGACTTGGTTTATAGGAAGGTTTTGATCTGTCATATGCTTTCGAGCATGGTGCCTTGATGTTCTTCTTTCCTGAAGCATGTGTTTGGAATTGTAAAGGCATGCCACCATGTCTCAATCTAGTGGAATGCCCTGATGGAGGTGATTACCATACTTTTGTGTCAATGATTCATAGACTATGGGATGATCCTCCTATAGTGCTATTTTTGGCACCTGAGTCTTCTTCAGACACAGGTGATGAGAAATAGTTTTGCAAGGGTTTCTTTCACTATATGAAGACCTTTTAGGGAGCACCGCAAATAGCCTCGATTATGGCTAAGCTGACACTGGTGTTCTAGAAGTAGCATCCTATAATGATTTCAAGGGATGTTGGACCACATGCTATAGAGATATGTCTAGAGACCACATTCATGTTTTTATATCATATGGAGATGACTCCGGAGTGGAGGGTCAGGATCATGACATACATTGTACATGGTGCGGAAAATCACTGTTGCAATTTTTTGAACCATGCTGATGGGATACGAAATATAAGTTGGGATAAATTCCAAACCCGCTTTTACCACTACTTTTAACCTGTGACTCTACTAGCAGATCGGGCTACTGAGTTTATGCATCTATAATAGGGTGCAATAAAGGTTATGGAATACTCAAAACACTTTATAGAGATACTGGGTTTTTCACCAATGTATCTAACTGATGATATTTCAAATGCGAGGTGCTTTGAGGAAGGTCTCAGACATGCTATCATATTATAGGTCAACATGTTCAGGATGAATTATATCACTGAGATTGTGAATCAGGAACAGATTACTGAGTCGGTCCTGAGGGATGATGGGGGTACAAAATTGGGGAGTATTGTTTCTCGCCCCAATGGATATGTGTCTTCTGGTAGGAAGCGTCGTTTCGAGGCGTCTTGTGATGGAGTGAAAGAAATGGCGTGGGTGTAGGGAGCTTGGTGTTTTTACATCAATGTCGTAGGTGAGGCCCTATGAAAACATAGAACAACCTCGACCTAGTCGAATGAGGTGCTCGCGGTAGGATGGGGAATAAGAAGCGGTTTTGAAGGTCCTTCCCTCCAGCTATGAGTGGTAGGGGTCCCGCTCTGACATCAGGTTCAGATACAGGGTCTACAGCTCCGCGTCAGGCTGTGAGCTCAAGAAGGGTAGGCTAGTAATGCTTGGGAACTAGTTGTCAAGGTCATGGTAGCTAGACACCGATTTCTTAGAGGCAACAGGGCGGATCAGCTCTAGGTAGCCAGGCAGGGCCATGTTGTCATGGAATAGGCGAGACTTATGTATTGGAACAGAACCAATAGGAGAAGGATCCCTGAAAGTCTACAATGAGATGTATGATTTTAGAAGCTTCAACTATTTCATATTACCTTTTCAATACATGTGCCTCTCACAGATTTGTATCTGAAGGTGTAGTAAAAATCCTTGGGATTGTTTTTTTCACTGAGTGTGTTTTGAATCTAGACAAACCATTGGGAGTTATAACGGGTGGTGTGCACTAGTGTATGGAGTGTTCCCATGAGGTTGGAGGGTGTCACATTATCTTATATCTTTTTTTCCTCAAGATGACAGGGTTAGAAATCCTTCTCGCAATAGACTGGCATATTGCTTATCATGTGTATGTTGATTACTATGATTGGAGGTTTACATTCATATCGTTATATGATGCAATGTTAATTTACAATGGTTAATGGGTTGTTTAGGAAGGAAAATATGAACTCAAGCATTGTGGGATTGATGGGATGAAATATTAGATTTATAATTTGTTTCTATATGATCAGGGAGTGGGTCAGGCATACTTTCATATAGTGTTTGAGTGCTTCATGGACATCTTTCCCCCTGACATTTTTGGTTTACCTCATGAGGGAGTGGAGGAGTTATGCATCGAGCTAGTTCGAGGAGGTGCATCAGTATCCATTCCTCTGTAAAGGATGGATATTACATAGTTTCATGAGATCAAGAGGTAGCTAGAGGATTTCTGGAAAAATGGGTTTATCCGATCTAGTACTTGTACATCGGGTTCACCAATCGTTTTTTCCGAAAAAGGATGATAGAACTCTTAGGCTATGGGTGGATTATTAGAAACTGAACCAGCTATTGGATAAAAACTGATATCCCTTTCCATAGATAGGTGACATATTTGATCATCTTCAAGGAGCATGAGTGTTCTCAATGACTGACTTGAGGTCTGGATATCATTAGGTGTAGGTTCGACCTGTAGACATACCTTGTACAACCTTTCTTAATAGGTATGGGTTATATGAGTACCTGGTCATGTCCTTCAATGACACGAACACGCTAGTGATTTTCCTAGTTATGATGAACAGAGTGTTCCATCCTTAATTATATTCTAATATGGTGGTTTTCAGGAAAAATATCCTCCTTTATTTTCAAAATCGACACGAAAATGACAACCATCTTGAGATTGTTTTGAATAAACTAAAAGAACATTAGTTAAATGATATGCTTTCAATGTTCCAATTTTGGATGGATCAAATTCACATCCTGGGTCACATAATCTTAGAGAGAGGAGTGTTAGTGGACCCAGAGAATGTGCGCAATGTGGATTCCAAGGATCAACCCAAGAACACTTTTTACATACGAAGTTTCTTGGGGATAGCTGGTTACCACTGGAATTTTGTACAGGACTTCTCATGCTTAGCAGCTCCATTGATGGGCTTGACTAAGAAGGGTGTTATTATTGTTTGTTTAGAATCCTTTGAGAAAACCTTTTAGGATATTAAATGTAGGTTAACATCAGCACCTGCCATGATACTTCCAGTGCAGGGAAAGGACTACACGGTGTACTGTGAAACATCAGGTATTGGGGTGACGGAAGGGCTGATGCCCGGAGATCGAGTAGTGGAATATGGGTCTCTGTAGTTAAGGCCTCACGAGGGTAATTACCAAATTAAAGATCTTGATTTAGTTGTTGTTGTTCATGTGTTGTGCAGTTGGACGCACTATTTACTAGGAGATCATTTTTTGGTGTATACAGACCACAAAATCATCAAGTATATCTTTATGCATCAGGATCTGAATTTGAGGCAGCGAAGGTGTGTGGGGTATCTATAATAAATTAACATCGATCTTGGATACAATCCATGTAAGGGAAATGAAATATCCAATGTACTGAGCAAGAGGACTCAAATATAGGATGTGCAACATGCTAGTATCAAGTGATAGCTTATGGAATTTTTCTATGAGATGCATGAGGAGGGGCATGACATACAGGGGAAGTTTTTTTTCATCCATGGCTGCTACCTCTAACTTGTTGAAAAGAGTTAGGATGAGGCATATATCAAACTCATAATTTCTAGTTATATGGTATGGTGTGGCCGGTGAGAACCCTCATCCTGGATGGATGGTATGGGATGATGAGATCCTATGTATTCATGTATGTGTCTGAATTTCAGGGGACATACATGAGGAGTTGATGCAGGACGTTCATGCTTCAGCATGGTAAGTGAATAGTGGGGTCACCAAGACGTACCATGACATGAGACGATAGTACTAGTGACCAGGAATGATGATATTAGTAGTGGGTTTTATTACGAGGTGTTCCACAAATCAGTAGGTGAAGTAAGAACAAGAGTGACCAGTTGGGCTTTTACATTAGTTACCAATCCTAGAGTGGAAATGGGATGATGTGATGATGGATTTTGTAATGGGTTTTTGGGGGTCTCCATGAGGTAATGATGGTGTGTGGGTTTGAGTTGAAAGGATTACAATGGTCTCACATGTATTACCGATCAAGGATACATTTTGTGGTGATAATCTTGAAATGTTGTACATTCGAGAGGTGGTACGACTTCATGGGGTCCTAAAAAATATTGCTTCAGATTGGGATTTCCGTTTTAGGTATCATTTCTGGCAGAGTTTTCAGTGGTAATTGGGTATACAAGTGCTTCTGATCATAACAAACTTCTCTCAAACAGATGGTTGGTCAGAGCGTATGATATAAATGCTAGTGTACATGCTTTGAGCATGAATCCTAGATTTTGGTGGCTATTGGGAAAGGCATAGTCCTCTAGTTGAGTTTTCCTATAATAACAATTATCAGGTGATGATACAGATGGAAACATACAGGGATTTATAAGGTAGTTAATTCCATTCTCCTCTATACTAGTTAGTGGTAGGAGAGCCATCGTTGTTTGGACCACAACTCATGTAGGAGTCATCTGAGCAGGTCTAGATGATTCATAAGTGGATGGCTACAACAAAGTGTCACCCAAAATCATATGCCGATCTAGGTATATGACCTCTAGAGTTTGAGGTCAGGGATCAGGTTTTCTAATCTACTTCACCGAGGCTGGGACACAGGAAGATCAAAAGATATGGTAAACGTTCATCGAGATATATTGGGCCGTTGGAGATTCTAGGGACAATCAGGAAAATTGTCTATTGGTTGATGTAACCACAGTGGAAATGATCTATGCATGACATTATCCATGTATCTCAGCTACACCACTCTCACTCAGAACAATCTCATATTTTTTAACCTAAGGAGGTTGGGCATCAGGTTGATGCATCCTTTCAAGAGCATTTGATCCGTATCGTTGACAGGAGCACGAAGGTTCTTCCAGGATAATCAGTTCTCCTATAATGGGTTCTACGATAGCATTTCCATTTACAGGACAAGACTTGGGAGAGGGAAGATGGTGTACATGATTAGTGGTCGATGTTCTTCTCAGATGAATCTTGACAACCTTTTAGTAGGTAATTCGAGGATGAATTTCTATAAGGTGGGAAGATTGTAATAACCTAGGTGTTTGTATGAGGTATTATTCCTTTTCTTTTGGGTTTAAATTAATTGTTATGACCTTATTTGAATTCTTAACATGATCATGGATGTTTTGGTGGTGTTCGGGGCTTATTTAGATGTCGAAACCAAGTATTTGGTTCAGAATGACCAGGTGCATAGTTTGCACACTGCTTTCACAGGGTTTAGTAAAAGTATGCAAGATGTATGAAATGTTATAGGTTTTTAGAAGAAACTTTTTCAAGGTTTGTTCATGGTTTTTCAAATCGTGTAGTGTATCCTTGAAACTTACCCCTTTCAAGGTTTTGAGGTGTGCACGGTTTTCACATGTTTAGTCAAACCATGTTGGGAAACCATGCGAAGTGACTATTTCTAGACAGTGAGGAGCACACGGTTTCTGCACGGTTTGGGAAACCATGTGGGTAAACCATGCAACCCTATTATGTTGTTATTTTTAAAATTTTAAAATTAAAAACTCATATTTCATTTTAAACCTATTTGGGGTTTCCTTCTCCATTCACAACAGCTCCCTTGGAGATCTCCCTTTGGTGCCTATGATATGATTCGAGTATGATCATCCATCTGACATCCATTTTGAAAGTCGATCATCTCTACTAATCTGCAACAATATTTCCTTGATTCCTTTTTAGTCGTTCTTGATTCTTCAAAATAACGGCTTCTCTGTTTCAATTTAGGCTCATATACCCTAATATTTTATTGTTTGTCTATTCATCAGAGGCCTTAAAAACCGGAATGACTTATGACACAATGTTGGATGAGTCATCTACTACCATGGTGAGGTAAGTGTTCTATACTTTATTTCAGATTTTCATGGTATTTTTTCAGGAATTAGGCAGATATGACCTTCATAAAACATTATGGAGAGGTCTTTTATTATCGATTATCTTATTATATATATAAATCGACCTAGTGAGGTTGACCAAAGTTTTTATTTAGGTGCGCCGGCACCCGTTGCTTGTTTCAAGGTCACCCATTGGTTGTGCCTTTTGGTTTTAACATGTTCATGCCTATTTAAACCACACAAGGTGAGTGTTTATGTGATTTTCTAGTTACATGAATCAGTTAGATGCCTTGATAGACAAAATACTTTTCTTACGAGATGTATTTCCTCCTTACATATTGATATCTTATGACACCATGCCTATTTTGATGACATGGATTAAATGAAATGTGTTTATATGGGTGGGTATCCCTATATGTAGATGACTTATGGAATTTTAATGGATAATATGGGAGGGTATTCCCAAATGAATTGTAAATGGTAAATTAGTTTTCATGAGTGGGTATACTCAGGTCTTGTTCTTGATGTTGTGAGTGGGTATACTCCCATGTTTATGAATTTTTAATTTGAATGTCTGAATGAATAGTTTGATATATGCCATGGATGACTCTCCATGAATCTGCAACATGGTAGTGGATTCCTTGGGTTGAATCTTTCCTTGGGTCTTGATTATGTGCAAAGCCCCAGGCCTTGCTTCCTTGTGGATCCATCTTTCTTAGGATCGCGTAGAACATTCTATTTCCATGCTATTAGAACCCCAACTGGTGCCTAACTAAGTCTCCACTAGGGATTCCCAAGGGACATGAGGGGATTCCTTTGAAATTCTCCTTGGATACGTCCCTTTGTGATCTAGATATTATTTATTTGATACCTTAGTAGGCTGACACATTTTATCTGTCCCTTGGGTCTACACATCACAATACGGTGTGGTTGTAGATTACTGACCTCACTATTCTGTGTGGGTGTGGATTTCTTGATATAGATGGATGTACGGCATGGACATTTTCTTTTTTTGTGACCAATTATAGCTACCTTGTTAACAGATAACTCTATTTTTAAGGTAGCCTTGAGGGTAGTTCGTTTTCACTTATTATTGTAGACTTATGCAATGGTCATATGCACTTACTTATTTGTTGTCTAAAGTTTCTAGCACCTTTGTAGAATTCATATTAAAATCGTATAAGCCTGGGTGGTTTCCTACTGGGATGTTTATCTCACACACTGTTTGGGCCTCCTTGGGGCCCCAAATAGATTATATGGTTGGAGATGATGATAGGGGAAAGCTCCCAAGTATAGGTTTTTGACTGTGGATTTGAAGCATGGAAGCATAAGACCAAGATGAGGCTTCCGATGCTTGGATAGCTTTTTCTTATTTTGTTATTTATGGGATACATGGTTTTTATTGTATTTCCATGTACTGTTCTGGCTTCTTTCTAGATACTTTTACAATCTGCATCATTTTTGTACAAGAAATACTTTTGGTTATTGTTAAATATTCCTATATTCTTGTCTTACTTTCAATTTCAACTATTTGTTTAACTTTTACTATTGTATATAATTGTCTTCCACTGTGATACTCTAGTAATGAGGCCATAGTCTCCCCACTGACTCATGTAGTCCCGTGCTGCTAGTCGGAATCCTCTTGCATTTGGGATGTTTCTCTTTAGGCCTTGTGACCAACCAGGCTCAAGGCACCATTTCGGGTGGCATCTGGGTCTAAGACGTTACAATATCTATGGATAAATTTCATTTTAAATTATTTAGATGGAATGTTCTTTAGTTTCATACATTTCCATATTTATTTTTCCTTATATAGTTTATTAATGTCATGGATTTTCACTTCTCACCTTTCTATATTGTTTATGAACTTTCATTTAGTTATTGATTGCATGGATTGTCTATTCTTTAATTGACCATTCCATATTGACTATTCTCATTTATTCATTATTTCTTCCATAATATATTCCACTTACAGGGAATTTGATCTCACCCTTATTGTGTTTCTTTCCCCTAAAATCAAAGATGTCTACTATGAAAGGCATTCATGGATTTGTTAGATTAATTAGTGTTATTCAAAAAGTTATTTATATAGAAAGAAGAAAAAATATATGTTGTAATTAGTGTATTCTTTTCGCATGTACATATCTAGTTTACTAAAACTACAAAACAATCATTCCTTTTGGATTTTATTACTTGTAAGCATGATATTGTAATTGATATTAGACACTAGCTATAGGCTATCTAGGGTCAGGTCGCTACATTTATTTTTAAAAAATGCATACCATATAAGAGGTTCATTTTTCAAATAAAATTATAGGATGAATAATTAATTGAATAAATAAAATGAACAAAAAATAAGTCTGTTTTTAATGAAATTGAATAATTGCATGTCTTAATATTTTTTTGGGAAAAGTGAGACAAAATATAAAATATAATTAAAGGTTAGGACATAACATGGAATAAATGATGAGATCATGAGATTTTCATAGAGATTTCAAATTTAATATGTTGATAGTATTAGTCATTATAAATATATTTTTTTGTTAGTAAAATTCATTGTTTTCCAAGATGAAGTAAATGTCCAAAAAATAATTTACATTAATATGCATATAATATTTTCAATATAATATATCAAAATGATGATGATGATTAAGAAAATACTTAAAATGAGAAATGAATATTATACTATGACATTTTGAATATCTCCTACAACAATGAATGCTAACCACATTCTAATCAATCAATGGTATGAATCTAAGTTAGAATATCACAATCATATTAGGCCTACATGAAGGCTCAACTAATTATAGTAAATTTTTCTTCAAAAGGTAGTGGTTAATTTTTTTTAAATTTCATAGTTGTAATTGGTTATATAAATCAATTACATCAAGCCTAGTCGATAACATTTCCTATAATTTTGTAGATAAAAAGAGAGAAGCAGTGTGTGTGGGATAATAATTATTTCATACCAGGGATGTAGTGATCTATAAAAGAGTTGAACCTATTTAAAAAATTTGATGTATCAATTTTATTATTTCATCATTAGTGACTATATTGGGGGAATAGTGTAGATAATTTATTAGATATGAAGGTTTTCCTGAAAAAGTAAATACATTTATTCACCCACCCCACCCCTCAATTTTATATATTATTTATTTTAGCCATTTATATTCTCATAAAATGACTTTCAGTAACACTCTTGTAATTTTGGGGAATAATAAACTCCCACTAAGGAAAATACTAATAATTAACATTTATGAGACCTATGTTTTGGGTTTATAGATTTTATTTTACCATTAGGATGACTGGACAATTTTTATGGGAAACATTTATTGAATATAAATCATTATTAAGAATCATGTGGAGAATATTTTTAGGTCTAGGGATGATTTATTTTTTGATGGGATGGTATCAATGTATTTAGTCATAAAAGGATATATTTCCATATTTGGTTGAGGTATACTATGTTTTCATAGAGTTATAACCTCAATAGATGAAACTAATGTGGGAAAAGATGAATAGTTATCGACATGGTATATTTTTAAGATTCCTTACTGAGGAGATTCAATAATTAAAATTTTATGGTTGAAAAGTATTAAAGGTGGTGATGATATGGTAGCCTAATTTTATTATCAGTTGATAATTTAATCATTTTTAGTTTCATAATCTATAGACTACCCAAAAAGAAAAAAGGTAAAATATTAATAGAATATTTTCATAGATCATTATCTGATAGTATCAGAGATTTTGGGTTAAGGTGTATACATCATGGTTATGGAAATGTATAATATATTGTGTAGTGGGGCATTGATAAAAATATATTTATTATTAAAATATTATTATTTTCCCACACACATTATTTTTTTAGAATTCATCAATTTCCCATCATCGATGCATTAGATGGGAAAACAATTACCACTTTTGATTATGGAACTTGGATTTTATCTTATAGTATTGTTGGTTTCATTTACAATGTGAAACCAATATTTTTAACATCATGAGTGGTTTAATTAAGAAATTTTTCTGATTTATTTATTTTTTGATATGTTTTATTTTACAATTTTAGGACACCCTCAATATAATCCTTCTTCTATCACCACTATAAGAATTTTCATTTAAGGTTAACCTAAACCCTAGGTCGAGGAAGAATATTAGGGAACCAAATCATGGATGGCAATGACATTGGATTGAATAATATACCCCAATACTTTCAATGGCCAATAATGTGACCATGATATTTGACAACGATAGATCTTGAGAAACTATATGGCTCCTTACATTGTATTTATTATATGTTTTTCATAAATTATAAATTAGTTTTTTGAAATTAAATCATCAATATTTGATAATGAATCAATTTATATAATTTTTCAATTTTATTTTTGTTTTAATTAGTCATAATTTATTCTTATTTTAAAAGGCTCATTCCAATTATCAAAACCCTCTATCACAAAATTTGATGGGATAAGTTACTAAAACCTAACAATGATCATAGATTTCTGGTGAAAAATATATGTTTTCAATGATTAATGGTTTCATGAAATTATCCTTAAGGTCTTTTCATGAGTCTGGTTCACTCATTAATTAATTTAACATAGGGGGCCACATTACCTCAAGCCATCACCATCAGGGTCCATAGGCTACCGACTACCAATGAATTTCATTTATTTTACATTTAAAATAAACTATCCACTTTATGAGAGATCAGAAAATTCGTAGATTATAATGATAAACTAGAAATAAATAAAAAACATAAAATAATAATAAAGGAGAAGAAGTAAATCAACCAGATACTATAAATATTCATGAACAGAAATAGTAATATATAATGATGATGTCATTAACTAATATAGAATTGGAGTATGTTGATGAAATAGAATGTATTAAAATAGTACTAATATAAAAATGTTAAAAAACCAAAACCAATTATCTCCTTGAGAATCTTGAGAAATGGATCATTCATCATCTCTCAAGATGCCATCCTAGATGAAATAAAGCATCCATAGCTTAACACTTACCTTTATCCTTACCTTCATCCATGAGGTTTTTCTAGGTACTAAATGGTGTCCCATACTAGTTGTTAGTAAAAATTAGTAGGCCACCCCCAGTGATGTCAAATAAATATCCAATTTTTGAATATAATATATAACGGTATGAAATATATTAATGGGTAAGAGATTCCGAAATATTGGGGAACAAGGAAAATTATTCAATCATTAGAATAATATGGATATATCTAAGAGGGGAACCATTCAATGTGATCCTTGAAATATATTTGATTGGAGCGCAAAGAGATCATCCTATGTTGTAAGTTTCTCTGGAAAACCAGATGCATCCTTGGATCTAATCCTAGTCATTGTAATATATAGATTTCATAGAATAATATTTTGTGCTTTTATGTTTTATTCATCAACTTAATACATTTAACTCATCCTTGGTTTTTGACGACATGGATGATAGACCAATAATTTGAGTTATTTTTTATGAGTTTACTCTTGGAATTTTATGTATGAAATCCCTATCTCACTCAGAACAAGAATAAACTATAATCATGTTATCATTTTTAAAATTGTAATCAATCATAAGATAAATTTTGATCAAGTTCCATGAGAATAATCCATTCCATTAATTCATTATGGGATTTCCGTTTATAGGTGACAGACCAAACAAACCATATGGTGTTTTTTGTTCAAGCCAGGAATGCTTTTCAAAGTCAATTAATTAGACACACCTTAATGGGTGTTTCAATTTTTGGTTATAAACTTCCAAATATTTCAACCTATGTTATGGAATGTCAATGTTATTGTCTAGGTGATTAGTTAATGCATATACACAATTTAGATGCATCATGCAGAATGATCAAAATGTAGACCAATAGAAAAATTCATAAAAATATACATTTAGGTTAAATTATGATAAAATATACCATATAATGGTTGTCTAATCCACTCCCAATATCAGCCACATATTTGGGTTGGAATGAGAGAAAATGAAAAAACTATCCAAATGTCTGGAAAATAGGGTACATGAGGCTCTATGAAAATGACATTAAAGATGGAAAATAAAGAAAAAAATCGAAGGGAAATAATTTAAAGACATGTTTCGAGGGAACCAATCAGATGAAAGAAGAGAAAATTATAATCCATAGGTGGGAGATACCCCATATCCTATAATAGGGAATAAGGGGATATCTCATCTGGTGGATGTTGATAAAATGATGGGGGTTAATAAAGAACAAAGGATTAATGGTTAGAAAAGAAATTTCGTAGTTTCCATCTTTATAAAAAAATATGGATTGGATGAATGGTTGTCCAAATATTAGAACAACTATGTGATTCCCACTATCCATTATCATACACCTCACATGGTTTATGAACACAGTTAGAAAAAATATGTGAAAACAATATGAGCATTATTTTAAATAAGTGGGTTTTCATGGTTGGGGCCCCCTATTGAAATATTTGAATAATTGTGCCTCACCCTCTTTAGGCTACATGGTTGAAATGAATAATTATTATTAACATTTCACCCCGAAAAATTTATTTAAAATTGATTACTCTAGGCTCTGAACAAATCCCAATCACTATTAAAACCACCCTGAGGTCATTGGGAACATTCATTTAGATAAAAAATGATTACAATTAAATTGAAATAACGTATACCTAAATTTAAAATAAGGATATGAAAATAGCCATTCTTTAAACAAATCATCCTTGAGTTGACCTTCTTACAGTAGTTTTGTTGTATCCATAAATAACTCCTCCAACTGAGCATTTATATCTGAATCTCATTCAAATTCATTTTTTGGTACAAGACCATTCTTCAATAGAACCCAATACATATGAACTATTATATCATAATGATTCATCATGAAACGATATATGGAATGAATTGGATACTCATCAATATATGTATCATCTTTTTACTAAAAATTCTAAAAATAAAAAACCTGAGATTGTACAAAATAATAATGTTGATGCATATAATCATTGAAGATTTCATGCACGGTCAGGTAAATATTTAGAATAGCTATCCAATATGAAATTGGCCTGAACCTTTCCAAGTTATTGAAAGGATTAATATATTTATTTGATAGCTCCCCTTTACACTAAATCTGTCAATTACCGAAACTAGTAGAAACACATATGATAACACGATCCCACACCGCAAACACTAGTGGTCTACAATGGAAATGGGAATATGAAGTATACCTAAAATGATCCATATCCATTTATTTAATGATCAACTATACCTACTCTAATTCATCCTAAATGAAATGAGGTCCCATTACCACTACCTCCAATCCCTATAACTAAAACATAGGTAAAAGTAATATCCTATAGTAGAGTTCCTCATACAAATCTGTTTGGATAGTACCCTACAAATTGTTACAATAGGAAAAAATTTCATGAGAAAAGTGAATATATCAACAGTCTCTAAAAAATGTACACATGTTTGAGTCAGTTCCGCCTATACATATATAGTGTGGTTGAACTGATCATCAATGTGGTAGTGTTATGTTGTACTCAAAAGTAACTATTAGGAAAGAGCTCTCTACAATCTGTGATAGAACATGGAAGTGAAATGAGCATGAAAATATAATATGATGGTACGTGGGATCCCATGAAGGTGTATGTTATCTCTAATATAATTCCTCCCAATCTCATCTATTGAGAAGGTCTCCCGAATTAGAAATAAGTGGGATACCTATGTCATTATATTCATAACAACTACATGGTGTCACTGCCACAACTTTTCTTCGGTAACACCTTCATGAAATCCATATAGATTTCCTACCACTTCAAATCTTATATAGTTAATGGTTGAAAGAGTATATTGGGTCACTAGTGTTCCTTATTAACCTACTAGTATATGGATCACTGAGTAAAAAACTCATTCCATACCTTTATTATCACAAGTAACCAATATAGGAGGCACATATCTTGAAATATTATTTGTTGACTAAGATTAACTATCTATCTAGAATATTGATATTATCACATAATATACACATAAATTTCTAAAATATTATAGACACACCCATGCACTTGTAGGGTATTATCACTATCAATAACTCAATGATTTTTTGGGTCCCCAAAGAATGCACTTTCCCTGTGTATCATGCTTGTGGGATATAATTATTTTCTTCTTTAAGCATGTTATAAAAGTTATTATTACATTTCTCAATCCATGAGAAATGGGTTTTCATGAAACTAATTAATGTATAGATTCATTTTCAAATGATGTTTCTTCAATTCAAGTTCACCACCAGATTCATGAACAGTATTAATCTGAGTTATTCAGAATAGAGCATCAGCATCTGCATTTATCTTAACTGATGTGTAAACATGATCAATGTAAAAGGATATTAGGTCTTCATCACATATTCTATTTCACTGGTTCATGTCATGTTCATAGGATATGTATATGAGGATATTATTGACCTTGATTATCAGGAACCATTCCCTAATAAATAAATGTATCTAGCGAAAAAAGGCATTAACAATAGTTTCTAACATGAACTTGTGCATCATGTAATTACACTTGTGAGGTGTAAAATGATGATAAATATAAAATAAAAATATTTTCACCTTCATCAAAATATATTCCATACCAACAACAAATTCATTATAATAAACAGTGTAGCCCCTTCTAGGTTCAGGAAATGCCAGGATCGATGCTAAGAACATCATTTTTCAACACTTGAATGACCTTCTCATAAGATTAAAATCCTAGAAATAATACAAATTCATTGGTCAAGCCCATATGTTGAGAAACATGGTATAAGAATTTTTTTAATGAACAAATTATAGTAAGTGTCTAGGGCCATGAAACTCTATACATAAATTAAAATTTTAGGATATTGTTTCTGATGCTTTCATTGGGGTGTGGATCTATTCTTTTGAAGGAGGAATGTGTTGTTTGTTACCTTCTATTCACACATTCCAAAGGTTGGTGGCATCCATCACTTATTTAGGGATGTTTATTCCTTAATCGAAATGGTATAATGGGATTTCAGTCTCTCCTTCAATTTATTCCTCCATGGAACTTGCTACCCAGTTCGGGTCTGCCATTTACACTTAAGACTTTGTTCGTGAAACTCTTCTTAGTTACATGACTTCATGGATGCTGGTTAATTACTCTACTCCGGTCAGGACACTCCAATAGGCCCGGTTGAGAAAGCAACCATCCATCGGAGGAGTATTCACGTTGGACATCGCTGGTGTGTCTGGATGCAAGAACACTAATGTATTAGAGTTTCTTCTTGTTATGATATAGTTTCTTGAGGGCACAGTAGCCTATGTAATCCCATGTTGAATGTGGGGAATTATATTCCATAGGCATGTCACTGAGGTTTTCCTCAGCATCCCATGTTTAACACGGGGTTAGTCATGAGTTTAATATCTAGTAGAAATAGATTGAACTAATAGGAACACTGATTAGAATGGATCAGATAGGTGAAACCCCCCAGAGGGAACACTATTGACAAGGATAACACATGATTAGTTTCTAGATTGAATCTAGAAGAAGTGAAAAAGTGGGTGACATTATCTCACTGGGATGTGGTGGCCCAAGTTAGAATCATGATGAATATGGATAGTTCAGAATGGATGGACAATGAGATGGAAATGACATGGGGATGATGGTGATGTTGGGCTTGAGCCATGAAAAGAATTCCTAGATATCCTTGTGGAATCGAATCAATGTCCACATTGTTCAGTGGGGCGATGTGACACATGAGGAGGTGGCCCATGAGAATGGATGCATGGATGGGATTAGGAGGATGTAGAACCTCCAGGATGGGGAATGACCTTCCTGAGACACATTGTTTTGAGGGTCATACCATGATGGGACATGAGTGAAATTCATGTACCTCATGGAGGCTTCATATGTATCCCCTTGGTGGGAAACCAAAGTCCACATAGTTCAGGATGGGGGTATAGAATCGGGGTGGTCACATAATACAATGACTCGACAATATATTGGGGCATGTGTGTGGTCAGCTGCACGAGTTGGTCTGACGCCACAAGGGAAGACCATATATTTCGGTCCCAGTGAAGGAGACTACAGCGGATTACCACCGGATGGGGATAAAATGGCTTAGTGATGGTTGGGGATGAGAAAAACTTACCACTAACTGTGGTTCAAATGGCTTACCACTAGTTGGGAATCACAATGGTTTATCATCGATAGGGACTAAAATGGATTACAGGTGGATGGGGAAACAATGTCTTACAATAGGTTGGGATTGACAATGGCCTACCACTAACTAGGGTTCTAACATCTTATCTGTGGTTGGGGTTCACAATGACTTACTGTTAATTGGGAATGGAACTCAGGGAGGCTTCCTATGTACCTTGTCTAGGAGAAATGGATCATATTCTACGTAGATCGGTAGTATACATTTTAACATCATGTGAGATGAAGGAGGGGGGTGTAATCTTTAAGATCTTATAGTATAACTGTGGACCGACCTGGAGTGGTTGGGACCAATTAGTGTTGGTATTGAACCTCAGGGAGGCTTCATATGTACCCTACCTGGGAGAACAAGATAAAAGTCCACATAGTTCAGAATGGGGGATATAGTTTTACATCATGGGGGACAAAGGTGAAGAAACATGAATGGTTTGGGATAAGTAGGTGTTGGGATTGAAACTCAGGGAGGCTTTCTACATACCTTTCTTAGATAGGGGCAAGGATCAAATTCCACGTAGTACAGGTTGAGGGATACAATTGGACATCATTCGGGATGAAGATGAACGGATGTGATGGGGTCGGGACAGGTAGGTGTTGGGCTTGAAACATAGGGAGGATTTCAAAATACCTTACCTTGGAGACAAGGATCAACGTCTATGTACTTTGAGATGGTTTGGGATTTATAGGCTAAAGCGGTCCAGGAAGGATTTCATGATTAATTCTTACTATAACCCCATGTGATTCATGCTCGGTGAGAGAAACAAGGGGTTTCAATGACTTGAAGATCAAATCGCGAAAGTTGTGAACATAGGAAGTGGGGTGGGGCTTACACGTGATTAATGGACCAAAGAGGAAATAGGGTATTATTCATGGTTAGCAAGACAAGGAGATGGATATTGGGAATTACACCAGGATGGGGGCCCAAGGGAAACAAATCCCATAGAGGGAGGGATGAGGTAACGAAGGTCCGTATGTCCAACTCACCTATAGTCTTTGGTAAGGATGAAGAGAGGTGGATCAGAGATGCTACGTCCCGTAATAAAGGCTAGAGGTTTACACTATGATGGTTTCCCTTCCACACAGACAAACATCACTCCAATAAAGGGGGTCCAATTCCATTTGAGGAAGTTCTCACTCCCATGGAGATGAGCGAGCATAAAGAATGTCCAAGGTGGGGCACCCCATGTATAATGCATGGGGTGATGCCACAGTTTAACATCTTGTGATGAGGACTATAGTGCTAGGTAGTTTAATATCCTACATCTTGGATGAGGGGGGTTCACTCCCTACCCCCATGACTTACATGAATGATAACTACCCACCCTTAGATAAGGGAAGGAATCAATAATTTCGTGGCATCGGGGTTCTGTGGAGGGATCCAATGAGGGGCCCAAATTAGGATGGCTATGTGAAGAAATAATATCCTTTAGCATTATTGGTGACACTATGGAGCATCAGTGGTGAATGGGGCTTATGAATGGAAGTAGCCCAGGGGCCACTAAAAAGTGGCGATGGTGGAAGGGGCTTATGCATGCAAGCATCCCATGTGTCTTCCTCATGTCTGGTCATGTGGGCATCCCAACTCACTTGTTGGTGGGGGAATATAATTATGGAATACACCTATGAACTAGAACACAAGCAGATAAAACCAAGTTCATTGGAATTATTTTAGACAAAGGGTGATGAAAATTGTGAATCACATTCCAGGAATTTGGAATGTGATGAGGGTGGCATGATGTTGGAGGATAATTGATGACCATGTTCAGAACACAGCATCCATGTCACGTTAGCCTGAATTGGGGGAAAACAAATGAGGGTGAACTGCTGACTATGTTCAAAGAACATATCCTAACTTGAAGTTTCATCCAATGTATTTTAGGGCATTGGGATTGGACAATAGGTGAGTAGAGGTGACTCAGGACCACGACGTTAGGTGGTCCCTTCATACATGAATGAGGATGAAGATCTTAATGAAGGATATACAAGGAATGATGTGGAGTGATGGAGTGCTCTAATGGTCTACAACTCTCTTGAAATTACACCATTATAATCATGGAAGGAGGAATCTTATTCTTGGTGCAGAAGGCTTCTCTTTTTTAGAAGAAGAGGCATCCTATTATTTAATGATAGTGCAGACTATAGTTTATAGTCTTTTACATATAACTATTAGAACTTATGCTTCATGCAAAAATCGTCTCTTTTTTTAGAGCAAGTGGCATCGTATGTTTTCTATATAGGGTGTAATAAGTCATATATATAAGACTATTTGGCATTAGGGGCCTAGAAATGGTCGATGTTGGGACATACACAAGAGCGGCCCTTTCTTGTTCAACTAGGAATCAGATTTAGGTGAGGGGGTTTGGATGAGTAACTTGAGGAATGGTTTGACTTAAAGTAAAATGGGGAATTGATGATGAGAAGCTCGACTCATGTTATTCAAAACAAACCAAGAGGAGAATGTTAGCTCAAGGTGTTTCAAGTAGTGTAGAGGATTATATCAAATCATGGAATTCCATAGTTGGAAGGAGGATGCGTATAATGGTGCAATGGAATATTTTGATATACCAGGATGAAAATTTCATGCTGCGACTCGCTATTTTTCATGGGGTCAGCAACAAAAGGGAAGGGACCATCCCAGAGGGAAAGGAATGCAGCCCGGTGCTGATCCAGAGTGGCGTGAGGAGGCGATGCTATTACAATATTGAATGGTCTGAGCGAAGGTAAGAGCTTCCCAAATGATAGTTCTTTATGAAGTATCTTCTCAAAGGAATGCTGCTCGTAGATCATGGGGTCTCACGAAGCAAGGGACCTCATAGAGAATAGGTTATCATGGATAAAAGGGGCTTTGCGGAGATGAGGGTATCATAGTGAAAAGGTATTCATAGATATGAGGGTCTTGTGGATTAAAGGGCTTCACAAAGATGAGGGTGTCACCGAGAAAATGGGCTTCACGGATACTCAAGAATCCAGGAGGAGCTCCCTTCTTCGCAAAGGGTGGATCCCTTTGCATAGGGAATTAGTTTGTGTTGCTCAGGAGCTCCGTAAAATGGGAGATTAGATTCCCAAGGGGCATCGTAAATGTGTGTGTTAAGGTGTTGATGTGGCTATTTATAGGTGATGGAGTTCGGTGGAGCTCTCCACAATGAAAAAATGTGCACTGTGAAGAGAAAATGATGCTGCGATGTAAGTCATGCTCCACAACTGGAGGGAGTTCCATCAATTTTTGAATAGTCATGGAGGCTACCTTCATGGCCTTTGCGGTGCTAACATAGGCTCAAATCATGTTCCCTTATGTTTCGTTTAGTCACATGGGCTATCGTTACAACCTTCATGGTACTCGTAAAGGCATCGTTCAAGTTCATCTGCTCTGTGATCATAGAGGGAGCTTCACCAATGGGCTCCGTGAACCAGTTTTCCAGCCCAACTACTAATTTCCATAACTCAACCTATAACTCTTTTTGGGCACTATTACTTTTCAAATATATGATTGAAAACGGGCTATGCTCTTTGAGAATTTATGGAAGTATTTGGAATATCTTTTGGATGTGTTTTCCAGTGTCAATAGCTTCTATAAGGAAACATCTACTCTCTCGTCCTGATCCATTGATTACACTATTTATGATATTGTTTTACCTAATGGGATAAATTTTTCATTCAACAAGTTGAAATTATTGTTCTTGGAAGATAGACAATTCTAGTTGGATAGTAATATAGATGTAAATGTATATGAGATGGAACAATACAAGAGGGGGTGAATTATAGGTTTAAAATTATTGTATTAAATCTATTAATAAGAAACATATTTTAAGAGATACTAAATTTATATTATTAAAATAAAATGGTTGAATTGTTCAGGGATTTGATGGACATGATATGATATGATATGATACCACAGGTTTTCAAAAAACAATTTTATTTGAATTGAATACAATGAACTGAGTATAAAAAATGTAAATGATTATACCATAAAATGTATAGAATATTTTAATAAAGTATATAAAGAATGTATAGTAATTAAAAAAATTACAACAGAAAAGAATATAAATAGAAGGAAGAACTAATTGATTCCCTTTCTATTACAAATCATTGTGGAAAAGTAAAGGAATTACAATTATTTTATCCCAATGAGTAGGGTAACCGTTCACCAAAGATAAAATGTATGTCTTTCTATTACTTTGGTAAGCCCTCGATATAATGATTGGCATTTAGGTATTCTTATCGAAAGAATCCCTCGATTAAGAAGGTAATCATCACTTATGTCTTTCACATACATTAAATCTCTTGATACAACAATTGGAAGCACTGTCTTCTGATCCTCATAATCACTTGATCGTTATCACAATGATCAGGCTCACAACGAAAAACAAAGCAATTATTGAAATAAAAAACAAGGAACAAGACGTTCTCTTCTTGTATGTTCAAGGTTTTTCACATGAAGAAATTGAGAGCTTACATCATCTCTATCTAGAATCACAATAGTGTCTTGTATATTTAATCATCCATGTCTATCTTCTCTTATTCAAATGACCAACTATTTATATGCTTCCGGTCTAATGATCATATTTGATTTCAGTAGTCATATTTATCCAAAAAACAATGATGGACATAGACACCTGGCATTAAAATTGTAAAACAATATAGAATACATGACATCATTTTTATTAGCGTCTGACTGAATCAACCACGTTGTTTTGGTTAGAAAATATTAAGTACAGAATTATGAAAGATTCAGTAATTTTAAATATTATGTAAAACATGCATGAAATATTAGTGTAAGACATGGGTATAATGGATTACATGAGTATGAAACATTTCTTAGTTATGATGCATATAATGTATATGAAACATATCATAGTTATGATTTATAATGAGATTATGATGCATAATGTAATTATGATGTATATCATAGATACGATACATGGTTAAAATATAATTACAATGCATAAAATGTTTATGGTTCATGATAAAAATGATTAATATGAATACGATGCAAATCATGATTATGATGCACCACATGGTTACAATGCATAGTTACAATGCATAAAATGAATACGATGCATATCATGATTATGATTCATGGCATGATTATGATGTATTACACGATTACAATGAATATTATGTTTATGATGCATGACATGATTACTATCCATATTATGATTATGATGCATGGAATGATTATGATGCAAAAAATGAATATGACACATCGAATGGTAATGATGATATGATACATAGCATGGTTACAATGAGAAACAACATATATGATTGTGATGAGAAATAACATATTTGATTATAATGAGAAATAACAAGCAATTATGGATTTCTAAAAGAAAAATATTTATGGGAAAGTCTAAATACATTTTCCCCAACAATCTTCCCCTTTTTGGAAATCACAAAACAAAACAAACAATATACACATAACTATCCCTAATTATAGTAACAATTCTGAATATAAAATTGAATATGACTAGTTTCCATTTTAGGATAAAAATATCACTAAAGATCATATTAACATTACATTTACTTGTGATTTATCTTCCTTATAAAGGTATTATGCCTTTTTCCATTTTATTTGAAAAATATTCTATATAAAGAAAATTCTTATTTTCAAAATTATTTTCCCCCTTTGTGATTTTCAAAAAAATAAGGGACGGAATTATTTTCCAGCATGGAGTTTGAGAAACAATGTACATGAAACAATGCAAATTACATGGAATTAAATTAGTTTCTATTACAAGAAGAGAACAAAAAATAATTATTTATCTTTTGGTTTTTCCATGAGTTTGACAACATATGGATTAATCTTATGGAAATAATTTCAATCCTCCACCAACTTTTCAAGAGAAACATTCTATACCTTTAGCTTCCCATCCTGTTATGCAATAATCATTTTTGGTTTTCAGATCCTTTCTTCATGGGACCGATTGATTTATTCCTATGGTTTAAGCCTAAATTATTTGAAATTTAAGTCATACACTTTAAGTCAATATGCCTTCCCTAACATTACAACACTATTTGATAGTAAAATAATATCATGAAAACCATTTTACAATTGTGACTTTTGATTTTCAATCTCATTAGAGGATATTCCTTTTCAGGTACTCAGACATTGAAAGGATTATACTTTTTCATGAAATCCAGTAGACAACATTTGGTATACTGAATTGAGATAATTTATATTCTTAAAAAATTAATTAAAAATTTCCTCATGATTATTGAGATTATCATCAATGTTGTACGACCATTTAAAAACATTGTTACAAGACTTTCTATACATAGGATAATATTCCTCAAATACATTGAAATCAGATTCAAGATTGAAAGACATGTCCATCAATGTCATGACATAATCTATTCTTTCTTTATGACTATTAGAAATGATATCATTCATGGCATCAATTTTTTTAAAGAATGGTATAATCTCTTCCAATTTGTTCAATGTTTGTTAAATGTACTGAATTCCCGTCACTATGATTGTTCTTTCTGAATTTGTATCTTCATTGTATTGAAGAAGATCTCCAAAATCAGTTTCGGTACTGAAAAAAGGAGCTAGTTGATTTTGATTCCTATTAAAATCATATTCTTCCACTTTATCTGATATTTTAATGACTTCCATCAACGTATTCTTTTGAGTGACATCTTTTTATGATTGAGGATCATGAGATGGAAATATAAAATATGGGACTTCTGATGATTATGATGAATAATTTTTCAGGTTTTATATATCATTATCTTAAACCTAATCTTATAAGTATTATTTTTCATATTTATCATGTTCTTCTTCTTATTCTTCTTCTTCAATTTTATGATTGAGACTTTGTGTAGCTGATTTTTAGATGCCTGTTTCTATTTCCCTTTCTATGCTAGATCTGATTGACTTTTAATAGTTGGTTCTCTTATGAAAATTTTATTTTAGTATTGTTTATCTCTCTTAAGAAGACAATCAACATCAATAGATTTATCCTCTCTCTTATTCATTCTCTTCTTCTACTACTATTCTTTTAATGTCTCCTTCGTTCTTAATTTTTAGCTATGGATTCAGCAGGTTCCAAACTGAATTGAGGATCACCTTCATTCCATTCTTCATTCTTCTTCCACCACTCTTCCTCAACCACATCCGAAACTTCTTTTTGTTTATTTCATTTCATGGGGGTTGTAGACATAGATATCTTCCTATTTCATGATGTTCATTTGGATGGAATTGATGGTTTTCACTCTCATCGCCAATTTATTTTTTATTTCTCAGCTTCTAGACTGTTCTCAAACTCTATGTATTCAAGATTTATTGAAAAAATGTGTCTTCTGATCATATCCTCACTGATATGGGGATCTTTAAAAGAAGTCATATCTCATTTAATTGACACATTTCATAAATATTTGCGATCTTTCAAAAATGTTCTTTGGATGGTCAGAAATATGATCAAATACAACATTGCACCATATTTAATATTCATGATAGACAAGAAAATAAAACCCATAAGATTGAACATCCTCATATTCGCTAGATGATCAAGCACATTGACATACAACACTTTCATAGTTTCCATAACACCATTTATCGGAACTATGAAACCATTCAATTCAGAGGGTAATGAGATTATTTTTAGGTGATAAATGATTTACATTCCTCTTATCATCACGAATCTCAAAAAAATATTCTTCATATTTTCTTTTATTAAAAGCCCCATCAAGTTCCACTAACTTGTGGGAAGTACAAAGAGAATATACCTTTGATGGAACATATAGGAAAGAATCTAATTATCTTATTGAGGTTTTATATTTCATATAATACATCATAAATGATATCTTGTGTCCATTAACTATCCCCATTACTTTATATAATTGTAACAATTCCTCATCAAATTCTAAATCTTTATCTGAATCAGGTCTTTTGATACATAGAGATTTCCATACATGTACATTTATAATCCTTTTCAATGAAGAATATTAAGAATCATCAAAATATCATGAAACTAAGATTTCACCTCAAAATTTTATAGAATAGAAATATTTTGGAGACCTTTGTTTTGGAGATGAAGTATTTGACTAAGACATGACAGACTCGAAAAAAAATCTAAAAAATTTTGGTTTTTCCATGATACGAAATATGAGGAATTCTGTAATTATGAAATCTCAGGTAAAATCTGGTTACAAACCGTCCTGGCTATTTATAGGACATCAAAACATTGGAAAAAAAATGAAGTATTTCAATGTGAGATGTGTAAGGGTTCTATAAAAAAGAATGTTTATGGTCAATATTAGTTCTAAAAGATTCAACAATTCATTTGATCTCTTGTGGTTTAAAAAACATTTATAATTAATGTGACTAGAAATTAAATGAAAGAGTTGAATAGAAAAAATTTGAAATAAAATAGACAATATACGGTTTTAGAAAGCATACCTATCAGAGTATCAGGATCGATATATTGTTTTTAGTATATTGTGATAACAAAACATAAGAATAAAATAAATAAGAATATGAAACTGATAATAATTCTAAAAACAATAAAATATTCTATTACTGATTAAATGTGAAACAGATAAACTCAAAACTGATGAAATATAAAATAGATAAAATGTAAAACTGATACAATTTAAATATGATTAAATGTAAAAAAATTAAATTTAAAACCGATAAAATGTAAAATAGGTGAAATTTAAAACTGATAAAATGTAAAACCAATAAAATGTAGAACCAATAAAATGGAAAATAGATAAAATGGAAAACTAATAATATATAAAGCAGATAATAAAAAAGTATAATCCCCATTTGAAAAGAGGTAAATTAATGTAAGTAGATGGTTTAAACATGAAGTATATATAATTGATTACATTACAGTGATCTTTCGTAGATTCTATTTAATGTATTAAAATCTATCAGAAGATAACTATATTTTTTAAAATTTCATTATGTTGTTTTTAGATGCCGATTAATTGTAAAATAATAACTAATTTTTTTGTGCGGTCTCTAAGAATGAGATTCATAATATCTATGTGTTTTTCATGTTAGTGATGTGCTGGTTATTAACTAAAAGAAAAAACACTAATATTTTCACATAGTATTTGAGTTTATGGAAAAACTCATGCCATAGTATGAGAGTGTACCTGGCATCTATAAAACATGATCACAACAACTTCTAGCTATAATTTATTCACAATTAGTACTATAATGTGAAAATGAATTTATTTTTTTACAAGATCAGGGAACTAATGAATTTCTTAAGAAATTGACATGTTCTGGATGTTCTTTTTCAATCCATTCTAGAACAAAAAAAAAGTAAGTATCTAAAAAACTATTTAAAATAAAATCATTTATAGAATAATCAAATAGTCTTAAATCAATGGTTCCCTTTATGTGGTGAAAAATTCATTTTGTTGCTACAAACTGAGAATCATTTAGATTGGATTTATATCCCGCAATAAGAATACAGAAAACAATATGTATGGATGACTAGATTTTAAGTATAACAAACATCCTTTCATACCTCTAAATGTTGTTTGATCTATTAGTTTCACAGCTTCATCAAAATCAAATGAATTTGAGGTAAGGATTACAGTGCTTATAGTTTTAGTGTTTTTATTTCCATACTCTTGAATAATATCATTCATATAATTATGTTGAGTTATACGGGTTCCTTCTGGGTTTTGAGAGATTTGAAAACCTAAACAAAATTTTAACCCAGCCATCATACTCATTTCGAACAATGATTTCATGAGATTCACAAAAGAATCAGTTAGAGATTGCTGAGATGATCTCAATATGATGTCATCAGCATAGATTTTAATAATAAAAATTTTTTATCATTTTTTATAAAAATAGATGGATTTGTAGTACCCCTAGAATATTTTATTGTAAAATAAATTTTGTAAGGCTATAATACCATGCTCTAGGGGATTACCTAAGGCCATATAATGATTTAGTACGTTTAAAAACATGATCAAGATGTTTTGAGCCCTCAAAAATAGGATGTTGTTCTAAAAAAACATATTCTTGTATATATTCATTATGTAAAGTACCTTTTATGTCCATTTTAAAAAATTTGTAGTTAAATAATGATGCAAAGGCTAATAGAATTCAAATAGATTCAATTCTAGACATTAGAGCTTAGGATTATTCATAGTCTATTACCTCTTGTTTATTATATCCTTTAGCGAAAAGTCTTGCTTCATTTCATATAATGACTATGTATTCATCTCATTTGTTTTAGAAAACACAATTTACTCCAATTAATGTTTTTTAATTTGGTCTTTAAACTAAGGTCTATACCTTATTATTTTCAATTTCATTTATTTCATCATGCATTGATTTGATATAATTTTCATGACCTAAGGCATCATTAGAATTTTTAGGTTCAACTGTGGAATGAAATGAATGTTTTTCTATTTCATTTCCCAAGGAATTTTTAGTCCTCACAGGTCGATTTACATTACCAATGATATTATCACTCAGATGATTCCTAAGAAAACATTGATTTGGGTTTTGTAAAACCTATTCATCAACACGAGGTAGAAAGTCTTATGGGGTAAACATTTCATAAACATTTTCTTGAGTATTTCCCTTTTTAGAAGAGTTTTACATTAGATATTGATAATCCATTTGTGAAAACACATCTGTTGATGAAGGTAGAGGTCGTTTAAAAACAAAGGGTTTAGTTTCATCAAATTTAACAGGCAATGTTTCTTCAACAATACAAGAGGTTTTTTTAAAAACTCTATAACCAGTAGAAGTAGAGAAATAACCTAGAAATATCACTTCATCGGATTTGGGTTCAATTTTATGTATGTTATCTTTAGTATTCAATATGAATATTTTTCATCCAAATACTCTGATGTAAAAACCATTAGGTTTTAAGACATCCCATAATTCATAAGGTGTTATATTAATAAAATATCTATTAAAAACATGATTTATAGTATAAAATGCATTACTTATAGTTTTAGCCCATAAAATCTTAGAATTTGAGTATTCACTCAACAAAGATCCTATCATTTCTCGTGGAATACGATTCTTATCTCAACAACACCATTTTACTAAGGTATTATTATACCATAAAATTTTGGGGTAATAACTTTCTAACTAAAAAAAATTTCAACATATGAATATTGATGTTCTACACCAGGATAACTTCAAATAGTTATCAGTTGTAGGTTTTTCTCATTTTTAACTTGGGCTCTATAATATTTGAAATAGATTAATTCTTTAGAATTATTTCTTAGAAAAGAGACCCATGTAAATATAGTGTAGTCCTCCATTAAAAATATATATAGTATTTTCCTCCAATACATCCAGTATTGTGGGACCAAAAATATCCATGTGCACAAAGAATAGTGCATTAGTTATTGAAACTTCATTAATTGATTTAAATCTAGTTTAATGTTTCTTTATATATTAACAAGGGTCACAAACATTTGATGAATCAATTTTGAGATCCAGTAAATCCATAATAAGTCTCTTCTTTGGGGGTTTGTAATGGTTTGTATGGTTACAGTGTCCTAACCTTCTATTCCATAACCACAATTTTTCTTCAATTGCACTTAGGAATGATAATTCGTGTATCCTAAGGACTTTTATGTTATGTGTGTTTACATTCTCATGCCTATGGGAAGAGATAATGAATTCATCCTTGTAATTGTGAACTAAAAATTTATCATTCCTAAAATTCACAAGGTAACCATCATCACATAATTGAAATAGTCTTAAATGGTCGTTCTTAAGGCCTTTAACAAACAAAATATTTGAAATTAATACTTCTCCTAAAATAAAAATATTACATATACCATAGTTCATTCAATGAGTATTATATTTAAAAGTCAATATTCCTCCATCAATTTCAATGATCATTTTAAATAAATATTTATTTCTTGTCATATATCAAGAACATATACTATCCATGTATGAAATATTCTTGTTGTTCGTACACATTCTATGTTCATGTAAAATGAAACAATTAGATTTTTGGAACCCAATAGTGTAAGGATCTGGAAATTTTAGATAAAAGAACTTTAGGAATCCAATTTTTTGTCAAAGTTACCTTTAAGAAATAAGAAATATTGGGTTTTATTAATGGAATAATTTCTTTCCCAATATTCATAACTTTGAATCTTAGTGAAAATGGGGCATGTTAAAGAATGAAATATTTATGTCTAAAAATAGGTTTTGACCAAGAATAACCTATTCTAGAATTATTTCATAAAGAATTAATTTTTGAATAAATCTCGTCAAATTATTATTTTCCATAAGTAATGATTAATAAAAGATTCTTAAGAGAAAAAATTATATATTTTAGTTGGATGAATAAATTTTAATTTTCACAAGAATTTTATTTGAAATTGGTTTTTGTTTGAAAAATATTTTTCTATAAAACACGTTTTACAAAAACCATTGAATGTTTATCCTTTTCAAAAGTTTCTTCTAGAAGGTTTTTTGAAATATTTCCTCAATCCAGATTTTTATGATCAATATCTTTTGAATGATCTTATACTAGTTTTGTATAGATAGATATTTTAGAATTTTTAATATTATGATTTTTCTTGAGTTTTCAATTATCATTCTCATCTAATTTGTAAAATCATGATATATCTTCAATAGAAGGTAAATTATCTTCTACTGAGGAAGCTTATTCATTATAAGAGTAAAATTATTTCTAATAAGGATAATTGGAATTTAAGGATTCCTTATTAAGAGATTCATGGTTGTGTACCTTATCCATCAGATAATTATTTTTAATAGGTACTATAGCTATAAGTCCAATATTCTTCTTACTAGAAGAATCATGTTTAGAAGATTCATCAAAATAATCACCATCACATGTTCTCCATGTATCATTTTCTTTCAACAAATTCTTTTTTTTATACATGTAAAAAAATTTCCTTATTCCATCAAAAAATTTATCCTTTCTGCCTTTTTTTTATGTAAACAAAAATATGGTCTAATAATACCTGCTCCTTTACATTCATAGCAAGTTAATTGAAAGTCTTTTTTGTCCATTCTCTCTTTATTTTTGAATCTGTACTGAACATATTTCTTTTCCTCAATCTTGTTCATTTTTTGAGAAAGATTTGAGAATTCATTCAATGAATGATCACATTCACTATATTATGATAAAATAATATATTTCTTAGCTTTTGATCTAGTTACCCTCTCTACTGTCTTGTATTTAGAGGTAGTAGTGAAAGCTACACTTCTGTTACCATTCTTATTCTTATTAAAATATGTATCTCTTTTTTTATTTTCTGGTTCTATAAGAGAGTAAAAAATAATTTCTCAATATTGACTTGAGTAACATTACTATTATAATAAATATCTGTCCTTTTTAATTCCCACTCATTGGTAATTATTTCAATTATCCTTTAAACAAGATTATCATAAAAAAGATATTTTTCTCCCATAGATTGAATACTGTTGACAATTTTAATAAATCTTTGTTGAATCTGGAATACCTATTCTACATAGGGAAAAACAAAACCCTGATACACATCTCATTGAATGACTCTTCTTGTTTCTATAAATTTAGATGTACTAAAATGTGTGACTTCTAGTATCTTCTCGATACAGTTGGCTACTTCGCAAGATGATATCTGACTATATATATTTATAGTCAATGAATATAACCAATTATTGCATACCTTGTAATTTATTTGATATTCTAGATTCATTTTGTTGGTGAATGTTTTGAAGTTATTGCCAAAAATTTTGTAATCTCCAGTGATCATCACAAAATTATCTACCCCAGTATTAATAACAGATGTCTTCATTTGACCTTCATAGTACTCATAATCATTCCTATCCAAAATAGGTGGTCTAGTAGGATTTATATTATCAATTGATACAATATTCATTCCTTTCATCTTATAAAACGACACTTTTCTACTCTACATTTTAGTGTAGAAATTATATATAGACAAAGGGTCTATAAAGAAATATAAAAATATTATAGAATGAAATAAAATATTTAAAACAAATCTATGAAAACCTGCTAAGATACTAATTTATGGATCATCATATTTATGTAAATGTATTTGTGATGGAACAATACATGAGGGGGTGAATTGTAGGTTTAAAAGTTTTGTATTTATACTCCAAAGAAGAGACAATGTTTAAGAGATCATAAAATACTATAATTCAAAAACAATTCAAATGATCGAGAAAGTCCTGGAACAGATGGATATTATATGATATGATATGATATGATACGATATGATACCACATGTTATTAAAAAAATTTATTTTAATGGAATACGATGATCAGAGTATAGAAATTGTAAATTATTCTACAATACAACATATAGAATCTTTTAATAAAATATGTAAATAATGTATCATAATTAAAAAAATTACAATAAAACTAAATTTTAATAGAAATAAGAAATAAAATAATAACATTTCTATTAAAAATAACTGCATAAAGGTAAAAAAAATTACAATTCATTTATCCCAAATAGTAGGGTATCCTTTCACCCAATATAAATGGTCTGTCATTCCACAACATGGGTAGGCCATCGATAAGATGATCAACATGTCTGTCTTCCCATCCACAGAATACCTCGATTAAGAAGGTAATTAGAACCTCTGGCTTTCATATACATTAAGTCCCTCTATACAATGATTGGAATTACCGTATTCCTATCCCTAGAATCCCTCAATCATTGTCACAATGATCGGCCAGAGAAAGGAAAACAATGCACTTATTATAATACAATAACTAGGAACAAGTTGTTCATTTATATTATCTTCATATATTTTTTCACGATGTAGGGGTGAGGTTACCCAATGTCTCTCTAGAATCACAATAGTGTCTTGTATGTTCAATCATACAAGACTATATTCTCTGGTTCAAATGACCTCCTATTTATAGTATTTATGTCCAAAGGTCAAGATTTATTTCGACAGTCATATTTCTCAAAAAAACTCAGAGGTACTTGGACACTTCACATTACAGTGGTAAAAAAAGATACACAAAGTTGTTTGGATTAGAATCTAAATAACTCATTGACATCATTCTGGTTAGAAATAAATAAGTACATATGTATGAAATAATGATTAAGATGAATTATAATGTTAAAAATGTATGCAGAATTGGAGTAACACATGAGTACAATGTATTACAAGAGCACAATACATAACTTAGTTTTGATGCATATCATGGATATAAAACATAACATAGTTATGATGCCAAATGTGATTACAATGCATAACATAATTAAGATATATATCATGGATATGATACATGGTTATGATGCATAACATGAATACGATTCATATCATGATTACGATGCATAACATGATTATGATTCAATATATGAATATGATGCATATAATGATTATAACGCATTACATAGTTATGATTCAAAGTTATGTTGTATAATATAAATACGTTTAATATCATTATTATGATGAAAACAAGGTTACGATGTATAATATGATTATGATTCATATTATGATTATGACGCATGACATGATTACTATGCATATTATGATTACGATGCATGACATGATTACGATGCGTAGCACAGATATGATACATAGCATGGTTACAATGAGACGATACATTGTATGGTTATGATGAGAAACAAAATATATGATTATGATGAGAAACAACATATGTGATTATAATGAGGAACAACAAATCTTATTACGATGAGAAAAAATAATAAATATGTGATTTCTAAAACATAATGATGAATTGGAATGTTGAAATACAATTTGACTCAACAATTCTCATTTATTGTACTCACTAAGATATCAAGGTGTTTGAAATGATCCTTTCTACTCAGAGAATGCATATTTATAACTTCCATAAAAACAACCACAAATTGATCTAGATGCATGTGGAAAACCATATCATCAAGGTCATGATTTTTTTTTGAGAGAACATAATTACAAAAAAAATATGATCATCCATTCTTGAATTGGAATGTCATACAAGATATATATATGAGATTAACACACACCGTTTGGTATCCTGATTTCAAATAAATACATGAGAGGATCATGGATTATTAGAGATAATAAAAAATATATTATATTCCATGAAATGGAAACAAATTCTTAATGGAAATATTATTGAACTATAAGTAATCCACATAATTCAATAGTATACCATACACCATCTTGAATAGAATACTATGAAACCCCCATGTAGAAGTACAAGGTAGGATGAACCCTTCGGAATCATTTTAATTACCTGATAAATTATAAATAAAACTCACCATGCAATATATTTAAATGTATTATTATATATGGTTATAGAAAATCCATGTACTTATTTTGAATTATTGGATTTATTTTTCCTTTAAAATTATTACCATTGATAATATATCCACTAAATAGTTTTCATATGATTAGTAAAAATATTTCGGTGTTTACAGATCCAATTATCATAGATAATGGAAGTGATAACCTCATCCTGCAAGATCATACCCTATGAAGCCCATTTATTAGTGATTCCAAGGGAGATTGAAATTTTTAGATTTTCTATTCAGAAATCCCATGTTGAGATCTGAATACATAATCATTTTCTATGCTTTTTGTGGGAGACGTTCAAGAGCATTGAGATCCAGACTAAAACCATGTTCACAAAACTACCCCATGAAAGTCCCACCATTGAACACCTCACCCATTGGAGTTTTCTGGTTTATTAAAGTTATATGGTACAATACCCTAGAAATATGACTATATATATTATTATGTATAGAATAATGAATATATTTCCTTCTTATTATTGTTACAGTATAAAAGATATCTCTTTTGATTCAATAAAACACAAATAGTATTTTTGGTTGATATTAAAATTTGATTAAAGAAAATATTTTGATTAATTAATATATTTTTGAAATAAATAATATTTTAATAAAATATTATTATAAATGATCATATAATTTTAATGATGTCAAATGAAATTTTTATTGGGGTTTAAAAATTGTTAATGTCAAAAACATATCATTTTCAATAAATGTCAGCTGTTGTTTTAATTATGAGAATTAATATATTTTGAAAATTATTTAGATAAAATTAACTATATTTGAGGAATTATATTGTAAAAACTTTTCAATAGTTAATTTTTCAAATATTATTGTGAAAGCCAAACGTCGGGGTAAAAATTAATATTCTATAAATATGCTTTGTGTTTAATGACATCATAATGAACTAAAAGTGATGTAATAATTACCATAAATGTGATAAAAACCAAAAAAAAATATTTACCCTATAAAATAATTCTATTTCATGTTTGTTTGGTTTATTTTATAATGCCATTATGAATCCCCCAAGACATATAATATATTTTAAGGCTTCGAAATTATTTCTTTAGTAGTGTGACACACCTCTACATAAGAAACAACATTATTTTAATATATTCGTCCCTAGGCTTTATATAATAATAAAATCTACTCCCATTTGATAGAAAACATGGAAAAATCCATGGGATGGTTTGAGGTTTTGGGTATTTATTATGTTGATTCCAAAACCTAAATAATAATGAAATAGGAATTTTTCCTATATAAACCCTCCAAAGATCCCATTTATCTTCACTAAAACTCCTTAGACCACCCCCATAATCTTCCCTCCGCTCTCTAGACTCTCCCAAAGGATCCCCCAAGCTCTCATGATTCCCCTACTATGTATTTTTGGTCACACACTCCAGTATGTAATCCTTACCTTCATCTCCTTCTTTAAAAATCAAGCACCTTCTTTGAAATTATTTCATTAAATTTTAAATGGTTGTGATTTCATTCATGTATAATACTTCAATTAATATGAAAATTATTTTATTTTAATTAGGTATCATTTATCACCCAAATTGTTTTCCTACCTATGTCATTACTCTAGTGAAATTCCCTAAGGGATCCTCACCTACCTCCCCTCCTTTCAATTCATGCACCTACTTGTGAATTTGTCTTCTTAATTAATTTTCTTAATAATTTCAATCATTTATAAACATTACTTTATTATAAATTTTTTTTATTTTAATTATATAATATTTTTCATATATCATTTTTACCATTATATATGCTATCACTATGGGAAACAATTGTAAGGTATTTCTATCCTCTCTTTTTATTAAACCACCCCATTTTGGATATGATTCATAATTTTAGTTTTATAATATTATAATAAATCCTTCCAAATCACCCTTACTAATAATTTCATGTATAAATGATGATATCCCCCCATCAACTCTCATTAATAATAACACGATCCTTTATGTACACGTTATACCATGTCAGAATATAGTTTGGATTCTTTTCATTATTCTAGATTCTCCATTACCATACGCCTTTTATTTCTAATTTGGATGGTTGGGATATGTTTCTCTATGCACCTATGAATTTTCATTTTATTTCTATGTAATGAGATACCCCTTTCTCTATCATTAACAAATTTTGTGAATCTTTCAGTGATGTTGTTCGGTTGCCAAAATTTCACCATGACATTCCATGATAAAGCTAATGTGTAGTGAATACCATATCCATTTCTTATCAAGGGTGTTCACATTTATGAAATTATAGTTTTTGATTGGTAACTTAAATATATGTATTCCACACAACTTGATCATGAAAAAGTAATATTGAATAATGAATCCATGTTGTATGATCTATGTGGAACACCTAAGCATGACATTGAAATGAATATGATGGGTGCGCCAAGATAGTGCTCTAATGAATTGGGTAATGTTTAGTGTCATGTTATGTCACATTAGGAGAGAGAGTGAACATAATTCCATTATGGTACTTTTTACACCAAGAAATCTTGAAGGATTCTCGTTGACATATGTTTATGATTCATTGTTTTATATTGTTTCAACATTTCCCATGATAGGATTATCATGTTATATCAAGCCTTATTATTCATTCATCCTTTAATTAATCATTGATATGCCAATTTTATAAGTTGTTTCAATTATGGAATGTTTATTCCCATACTGGGATTTATAGATCACCCCATTCTTTTCTATGCCTCCAGGTTATCCCATACAGATTTGAAAAATACATGGCAATTTCGAACCATGTTATGGTTGTTTTTAAAAATGTTTTTGTATTCCATGTCCATGATGTTATGTTATGTACATATCCCCAAAAGGATAAATATATCTCTATATATTGGGTTTTATTAAGTGTAATTTTTTGTAATAAATCATGAATTAATGTGTAATAAAGAGATTGTTTTTCATAGTTGGTATTAGATAAAAATATTAGTTATTTTTGGGATTATGATTACAAACCCCTAGTGAAAATCATTATGGATACAATTAAGTATAAAAAATATAACTTTTTTTTAATATAGAGTAATATGTTTGTCAGTAATATAAATCCTTGTGTATATATTACATGTGTATGTGGTTTTGGAGTAGATGTACCTTAGAGTAACAACTCTGATAATGTGTTTTAGGACTTACATGGGGTATCCTAGTACCTAAAAATGAGTCTTATTGTCTAAATGGTTTGAAATTCTTATGGTATTTTATTTGGTAAATTCATAAGCTCATTATGAACCATTATTATAGGAACAAAAATTACTATAATAATTTATTTTAGGAAATAGATCAGGTATAAAATATATTGAATCATAGAAAATAAAAAGTTATGTAAATAAATTTAAATTATCTGTTATACCTTAAATTTCATTAGATCCCCCTTTATGTGTTTAATTTTTTTAAAATAATCATCCATAAATTTCCATTTATTCTAGACAATTTCTAGAAATTGGTGAAATTTGATAAAAATAAAATGCAGTGGGAAATGTAATGAATGCCCTATTAAGATACCCAATATAACAGGATAATGAACTACAATCATTGTCATGATTGTCTCTCAGTTGACTTAGGATCTAAAAGAAATTCTGGATGAGGAGGAGCGCCTAGACCCCACTGAGATAGAACAAGGTATAATCAAGATCTTTATGAAAAAAAGGCCTCCCACATTCAATGGATCATCTTATACCTTAATCTTGGAACAATGGATCAACTTGATAGAAAAGATCATCTATATCCATTAATCTTATGAGAAATAGATGGTTCTAATAATTTTTTATCATATTGATTGAGAAGATGATTAGTGGTGGATATAAATCATGAATATGAATCCCAAGGAAGATAATTAATCGATGAAGTTGAAGGAATTTGGAAATATGTTTCCCAATAACTAATTTCCAGACACTATCTAACTTAAAATGGATAGGGATCTCCTTAACCGAATAAAAGATGATGAATCTAACAAGGCGTACATGGAGAACTTCAAAAGAAATTTACTATATACCTCTAGTTTTATTGTTACCCCCAAATGTGAGGTTGACCACTTCTTTTGTGGTCTAAAGCCTAGTATATGAAAATCCATAGTTATTCATGACTTTGATAGCTATGAGGAAATTCTCTTATGTGCACTCAACTAAGAATTAGAGATCAGTGAACCCCAAGGGTATTTTTTGGATATGAATCAACAAGTAGAGTGTAATTATGGAATATTGATGGAGAAATATAATAGTGATATTTAATTTCATCATCCCACTTGTCAAAGTTGTGGAAAGAAGAAACCCAAAAATTTCAAAAGGGGAAAAATGTTTTAGGTATCGGAAGGAAGGAAAAATAGATGATAATTTATCTCTAGATAATCCCATTAATGTGATTGAGGAATGGAATGTTGTAATCAACCATCAACACATTATTCATTTCTACAACCTCAAGGTACTGGGGAACTTTGAAAACCAATTCTATTAGCCATGGGTTTTCAAAGGCAATTGACTACCTCCAAGGAATTAAGGGGGAGCCATTTCTATCACAACTACTGAATTTAATCCTAAAAATGAAGTGGTGACCTGTATAATAGTTATTAATTCTTGAAAAGAGAATATATTTTTTTATTTTAGTTATAAACAATCCTTCATGCCATGAATGATTAGATGAAGTATTCAACAACCACAAAAAATGAATGGATGTAGAGATGTTAGTGAAAATGGAAAGTGGTTCAATTGGTTCATACAATGTATATAACTCATCCACTATCATAATTTCAGGGATGAAAATCCTAAAGAACCATCTCATTAACTATTTTATATAATTTGATGCCATTATGGCCATGGACTCACATTCCATATATAGATCCAATAGAAATATCGGCGAGAAGGAAATCACTCTTCATATTGAGAATCGACCCTGAATTATGTATAATTGAAATGAAGAGGATGAATATTTTTTATCACCAACATCTCAAGCATGGATATTATTTACCTACAAGAAAGCGTATTTAGCTCAAATTATTGACTCTAAGGAATGAACCATCCTTGAAGATATTAATATTTTGGGGGAATATAAAATATTTTTCCCATGTAATATCCTAGTCTTCCTCCTAGCTGATTTGTTCAATTTTCCATCAATCTTAAACCTAGGGTGTTACTATTATCCAAGACACCATATATAAATCAAGTTGCGAAACAAGAGTATATGAAGAAGAAAATACAAGAGAATATGTATAAAGGGTTCATACAAACAGGTGATTCCCCATGGGGTGCACCAATCCTCTTCATCATGATGAAGTATGAGTGGGTGCTTCTTTTCAATGATAATCATGATATCGACAATATCATGCTGAAGAACAATTATCCACTACCTTGTATTGATGAATTTTTTGATTAGATTTGTAGACAAAAATAGTTCTACTAGGTGGACATTCTATCAGAATACTATCATGAAAGGTTTAAGAAGGAAGATATCCCCAATACATGATTTTGTATAATATAGTGGCACAATGAGTTCATACTGATTCCATTCAGACTCACTAGTTCTCTATATATCTTCATGTAAAATATTAATAATGTCTATAGATATTACCATGAAAAATTTAGAGTATCCTTTATAGATGATATTCTAATATACTATAAAATAAAGGAGGATAATTAGATGTATCTCAGTACTATTTTAATGACCCAAGAAAGTAGAATCATTTTGGAAATTAAAGAAATGTGAGTTCTAGTTGAAGGATGTCTCTTTCTTTTGGCATATCATCAATGGAAATTGTATATATGTCGACAAGTTAAAAACAGATCAAATTGAATGATGGTAGAGGACAAAATCAAAAATAGATATATGTAGTTTCCTTTGGTTATCAATTTATGATAATATAGTTATGAGAAATTTCTTGATATTGGAAATACTTATAACCATGATAAAAAAAATAAGGAAGTGATTATTTTCTAAATGCAAGAGTTTGAGGAAGCCATCAATGTAAAGACCAAGACCCCAGTTTCCTAGAAAAAATGAATTATGTTAATAATTTTCCTGATGAAAAGAAATTAATATCCCAATGGAACAAATAGTTTAGAAATTTTGAAGAAAAAATATAAATATAACTTTAACATTACACTTGAAATGAAATACATAATAGAAATTCCACTGGAAATATCTATGAATCCTAAAATACCACTATAAATTATTCATATTTTTCATCTTCACAACCTGAGTAAAAATAAAATATAATAAATATGTGTGCTCATATGCTTGGTAGGGTAATTAATATGATAGAAGTTATCATAAACATAAATACATGGAATAGTGAACAATTAAAAACACATGCATATCAAATTATACATGAGAAAAATATGGTAGGAATGAAAACTAATTAAATAAGTCCATATAAATTATGATGAGAGAATTAAAAATAACCATTGGTATTATACTAGTAAAATAATAACATGATTTATAAATTTCTATTACAATAATGGAAGATATAATAATATCGGACATCTGAAACATATTGTCAAGGTGTCGACCAAGACATTTGAAAATACGTGGGTAAGGCCTCAACAAAAACCCTATTCTGTTTTGTCTAATAATACCTATCAATTCATCAAGTGGATATAAAGTGCCCCACCCATCACCTGATAAGTCCAATTAATTTCAATGATAAAGGGGGGGGGATAACATGAAGATATGAAATAATTTTCCCCAACTTGTGAATATAAAAAATAACAATTCTGGGTAGTATGGTGAATGGTATGAAGACATCACATTAATAGTAAAAGTGATAATAAACCATTTAATACAATATGGTATATGATAAACATAATTACTTAACCTCAATAACACAAAACATTCAACATATGTGTTCAAATAGACAAAATTAATCAAATAAAATCGTCGAGGAATTTTTGGGAGATATATACTTTTACTTTGAAAAGAATAGTTCATTTGGAAAAATATTTGAATAATAATAGAAATGAAATAATTTATTTTTTCCATGATAAAATCAGTGTTATAAGGCCCCATCCTTAATCCTTACTTAATCTTGAGTTATTACATGATTACACATTGAGGATCTTTTCGGGTTTAGAGTTTTAGAGAATTAGATCATAAAACTTGCATTACATTCCACATATAAACAATGTGGTTACATAAAGATAGTATCATTCATTCACATCAATGGAAACATATTTAAAATAAAACATGGATTCTTTCTTGACACTTCCTTGACACTATCATCATATCATGTACCTTTCCCTTGACCTGTGAAAAACATTTCAAAAAACTTGGGATGAGCATAAAAAGCTCAGTAAGGGATATAATAATATGGAAAGGAAACATGGGTATATATATATATAATATTGAAATCATACTTTACCCATAAAACATAAGCACTTTAACATACCTCGTCAAATCATGAATAAATCATAGAAATCATAAGACGTAAAGGTAACTTGAGGCATTCATAACATTATTACGTAGGGAGTAACCCTCTTGGTTACGTTTGGAATACCCATCACAGTATATTCCCTAAATCTCTTCGGATAAACCTTACCGTTTCACTCCTTCGTGTTAACCAATGCATTGGAGAGCTATATCGGGCTCACCCGCCCTTAGTCTACCACGGAACCACCCGTCTTCATAAAAATGCCCAAGAACCTCAACATAATCGTATCACATAAAACATGCATAAAGGAATCATAACATTTCCACCTTTCAATCACAAGATGTCAATACAACACATCGATATAAAAACATTATGAAAAAAAATTTAAATACCAAAATAAAAGAAAAGTAAAACATGGTATTTATTTTTCTTTTAAAAAAAGTATGGCTTGTAGAGGAAGCCGAAACTCAAATAATGGTCACGGTGGCGGAGAAGTCGTTGTCGCTGCATAGGTACGACAAAAACATTCCCTTTTTGTCATTTAGTAAAATTATTCGTATAAAAAAGATTCCTTTTGGATAAAAGTAAAAGTCAAATGGGTTTATACACCCTATAAAAGAGGGTTGTGTATAAAATAAAATATGCCTCAATGAAAAGAGATTGAGACGAAGTCCCATACCTCGGGTCCGACTTGACTCGATCGTTCGTTAATCTCCTGAATAATAAACTTGAGTTATTTTATACTTGTTTAATAACCTTTTTAAAGTTCATTATTCCTTTTATATCACTTATTGCCATGTCATGAACACTATGTAATTATTTAAGTTAATAACGTTCATTTTAACGATCATTGGTACTTGAGTAAAAAATAAACCCTTTATAATTACAAGTTTTTCATGTATCCATTATATCCATAATTATTATCATGATGTATATATCATATATATCATATATATCCAGTAAATTCATGCATTTATAGTATTACATAATCATTTAGAGGTAAGAAATGAAATTCATCGTTCATGGAGACGGTAAGCCGTACATACGCATGAACACTACTTTCATTTATATTTCATATTTTATAGAATGGAATCATAATTATATAAAGGTATATTATACTTCCAGTATATTATCATATATAATATCATAGTTCCATCCTTTATACGTCCCACATATGGTATTAAACGAATCAAATCACCTTGAGGGGGCGGTAGTCCGCACTTCCTTAAATGAAGATATCACGTTTACCCATAATGGAAACCATAATGGTATGCCCAAAATGAAAAATACAGAAGCTTAGTGAAAACATAAAAATATTATATATCATATATATAAATAGTTACATCTTAATGGCCACCATTGAAGGTGTTAAAAGAATGCTGAACAATCATCGTTTCGGGAGGTATAAATTCACCATCCACAGAAACAGTATGTCCTTTAACCATTAGATGTAGGTGTCTGTAAGTTTAGCTAGAATAATTCTTATAAAAACATCCTAGTATATTGAATATACTAGACTTTTTACAAAAGAAATGAATAAAAAGAGTTTAGGGGGTTGGAGAAGCAAAATAAAACAAAAGGACTCAAGTGAAGACATTACCTTAAAATCGGGTAACTCCATTTGGTTTGAGCTCAAAGGCTTCCTTGGGACGACTTATGCCCACATTTAGGATTCAAGGAGTAATAGAGGGATGTGGAGAGACAAAATGATCAAGGGTTGGCCGAGCCAAAGGCTTTGGGAGTTTGGGTAAAGAGGTAGAGGTGGGGGCCTTTTATAAGAGGAGAAGAGGGGCACTCTTGGAAAGTAAAGAAATGTTACTTTATTTGAAAATTATTTTAGGATTAAAAAAGTCCCACATTGATATAATTAAAGGTTAAGGTGATACGAGTTCGAAATCCACCCATCAAATAGGTTTTCGACATGTGTAGTTCATAGATTTTACATTATCATTTCATTTTATTTAAATCCTTTATTAATGAGGTAATCGCTGCATCATCATGATGTCATAAATAATTTAATTTATATAAAGTATAAAAATTATAAAAAAACTACTATGATGTAGGAAATCTTTTTATCTTTCCAATGACTATTTATAATAAAAAATCTTACCTGTATAACCCCATGTAAAAAATTTTTTAGTAAAACATCTCATGATTGTGTCATTTTTATTTTAACATTAAATAAAAAGTTATTTATGTAATTTCCCAACCAAAGTGGCTTCATGGGGTCCCCAAGTTGACCCATGGATTTTATTTGTCGGCCATGACACATCCAATGAGGTTAGTACATGTGTCAAGCTCATCTCATATTATTAAAACATTTTGTTTACCTTAAACTACACTAATTACCACTAATCGCGATTAAAAACATAAAAGTTACTATTCACCAATTAATTATTTTAATCTCATTGAACAACATTTTACTTCTTAATGAAAACCATGTATGTCGTATTTTTGAAAATCAAATCACAGAAGTGGCAAATTTTCATTTAAACGAAAAATCTGTTTCTTTAACTACCACTTAGTGTTTTCACTATTCATCAAAAATTGATGTTTTTCAGAAAGATACCAAAACTTCACCATAAGCTATATTCGATATTCCAAATTCAAAAATGATTCATATTTTACAAAATTAAAAACATTTAATTTGCATTAATTAATTTAATAACTAATTCCTGCTGTCATGATAAATAGCGTGTTTTTATGAAACAATAAGTATCAAAAGATTGACACTAGTTTAAGTCCAATTTCAAAGTGAAATTGATTACAATGACCACCATTGGATAAAATGGTAAAAATATATTCTAATTTCACTTCAAACCCAATTCAAAATATAATCTAATCATATAAATAAATTAGATTAAAAAGAGGTTTTGAATTAAAATACAACATTTTTCACTATTCATTAAAAAATGGACTTTATCAAACAAATACCAAAAATTCACACAAAGTAAATTTTGATCTCCCAATCATAAATAATAAGTTTATTTTGACAAACATAGCATATAAAAGTGTCAAAATATAGATTTAAAAAGGGTTTTCCATCAAAGGTAGTAAAACAATCTTTTAAGAATAATAGTGTATTCCATGCATAAGATTGTATTTATTTCCATTTTAAGCCTCTAAAACAATATCATAATCATTAATAGACATAGATAAAAATTTCTATTATTCATTACTTACTTGGGATGTTACATCCTTCCTTCTTTAGAAAATTGTGTCCCCGCAATTTATTTACTTATCGAATAAATGGGGGTAGTTATCCCTCATTGCATTTTTAGATTCCCATGTTGCCTCTTCCATCATGTGGTTTTTTCACAAAACCTTTACCAGATTAATCACCTTATTCCTTAACACTTGCTCCCTGTGGTCAAGAATCTGGACCGGTTGTTTCTCATAAGATAGGTTCTCTTCCAGCCGAACTACCTCTGGACTCAAAACATTAGATGGATCTGGTATATACTTTCTCAACATCGAAACATGAAAAACATTGTGTACCTGAGATAAACTCGGAGGTAAAGCCACATGGTAAGCAACCGATCCAACTATCTCCAGAATTTCATATGGTCCAATGAACCTTGGACTCAGCTTTCCTTTCTTACCAAATCTCATCACACTTTTCAATGGAGAAACCTTGAGAAAAACATGATCACCTACCTCAAAAGAGAGATCCTTCCTCCTATTGTCCGCATAACTCTTCTGCCTACTCTGAGCTGCTCTCTTGTGTTTCTGTATCAGCTGAAGTTTTTCTGCCATCTCTTCTACCAATTCTGGTCCCATCAACTTCCTTTCACCCACTTCATCCCAGAAAGCTGGAGTTCGACACCGCTTCCCATATAATGCCTGAAATGGTTCCATCTGTATACTAGAATGAAAACTGTTATTATATGAAAATTCAACCAAAGAATGATGTTGGTCCCAACTTCCCTGATAATCCATCGAACAAGCTCGTAGCATATCCTCCAAGGTCTGAATCGTTTGTTCTGACTGCCCATCTGATTGAGGATGAAAAGCTGTATTAAAATTTAATTCAGTACCCAACGACTTCTGAAGGCCTTTCCAAAAGTTAGAAGTGAACCTGAGATCACGATCAGATACAATGGAGAGAGGAACTCCATGTAACATGACTATCGCTTTAAGATAAAAACGGGAAATTTGATCTAGGGAAAAAGAATCTCGTATAGAAAGGAAATGAGCAGCTTTAGTCAAGCGATAAACAGTAACCCAGATTCCATTATTACCTCGAGATGTCTTCGATAATCCCACAACAAAGTCCTTGGATATATTCACCCATTTCCACTCTGGCACTGGTAAAGGCTGAAGCATCCCTTTCGGTAACTGTCGCTCTTCTTTAACCTACTGACAAGTCAAACACTTCACAGTAAAATCAGCAATATCTCTTTTCATTCCATCCCACCAGTAATACTCCCGCAGATCTCTATACATCTAAGTACTTCCAGGATGAACTGAAAACGGGGAACTATGAGCTTCACATAACAACTCTCTCTTCAACTGTGAATCACAAGGCACACACAATATATTCCCAAATATCAAAACACAATCATTATCAATGTTGAATTCAGGAAACTTACCTTTCTGAACCAGGTCTACGTTTTTTTGCAACTCAATGTCTTGCTTCTGTGCTTGCTTGATTCTGTCTGATAGAGAAGATTCCATTGATACCTGAAACAAAGCAGATGAACTTCCTGCACCAACAACTTCTATGAAAAAGTTCATCAAATCCTTAACCAAAGGATCACGTTCCAAACACAACATTGTTAATGAATAATAACTTTTTCTAATCAAAGCATCATCCAATTTATTTGCTTTTCCCGGATGGTAATGAATTGTACAATCATAATCCTTGATTAATTCCAGCCATCTCCTTTGTCTCATGTTTAACTCTTTCTGAGTGAATATATACTTTAAACTTTTGTGATCAGTATATATTTCACACTCTACTCCATACAAATGATGTCTCCAAATTTTTAAAGCGAAAACAATAGCAGCTAATTCCAAATCATGTGTAGGGAAATTTACCTCATGAGTTTTCAACTGCCGTGAATCATAATCAATTACCTGATCATTCTGGATTAGGACGCAAGAAAGTCCTTTCAATGAAGCATCACTTTATATAACAAACTCACCATTCCTGGAAGGTAGTGCCAAAACTGGAGCATTCACCAATCTTCTTTTCAGTTCCTGAAAACAATCATCACATTCTTTTGTCCAGATAAACTTAACACCCTTCCGAGTTAGCTTAGTCATTGGACTAGATAACCGTAAAAAATTTCTAACAAACCTTCGGTAATATCCTGCCAAACCAAGGAATCTACGAATCTCTGTTACATTTGTGGGTCTTGGCCATTCTTCAACAACCTTTGTTTTTTCATGATCAACGGTTATCCCATCTTTAGAAACAATGTAACCAAGGAAAGAAATTTGTTTCAACCAAAACTCACAGTTGCTGAATTTCCCATACAATTTATTTTCTTTTAAGGTTTGCAAGATAACCATTAAATTTCTTTCATGCTCCTCTTTACTTTTAGAAAACACCAAAATATCATCAATGAAAACCACCACATACTTATCCAAGAACTCATAGAAAATTCTATTCATTAAGTCCATGAATACAACAGGTGAATTGGTTAGCCCAAAAGGCATTACTACAAATTCATAATGGACATATCTTGTACGAAGCGCGGTCTTCGGAATATCTACTTCCTTTACTTCCAGCTGATGGTACCCTGATCTCAAGTCAATCTTTGAAAAATACTGAGCTCCCTGGAGCTGATCAAACAAATCATCGATATGAGGTAAAGGATATTTGTTCTTAACAGTGATGTTATTCAAGGCTCTATAATCAATGAAAAGTCTCATTGAACCATCATTCTTTTTAACAAATAAAACAGGAGCTCCCCATGGTGATGTTCTAGGTCGAATGAAACCTTTCTCTAATAAATCTTGCAATTTCTCCTTCAACTCTAAAAGTTCAATTTGATCCATTCAATAAGAGGGTTTTGAAATTGGCTTTGCATCAGGAAATAAGTCAACAGTAAATTCAACTTCCCGATCTGGTGTTATTCTAGGCAACTCATCAGGAAAAACATCAGGATACTCATTTACCACTGGCACATCATTAATCTGAACAGTTCCTTTGTTTTCAACGATGTGTGCAAGGTAACATTCATTTCCATCTTTTACAAGTTTCTCGGCCTCTTGATATGTTATCAAAAGTAAGGGTTCATTATTGTAAACAAACTGAAAGACTTTCTGAAAATAAACTTCTTTATATCTACAGTCAATCTTAGCATGATAAATAGAGAGCCAATCCATACCCATGATAATATCAAACTCTACTAGAGGTAGAACAATAAGGTTTTCAAGTAGGTTGTTTCCACAGATAAGGATAGGAAGATTCTTATAAATTCTTTTTGCCTCAACATTTCCCCCAGGTGTTTTTACCAAAAGTTCTGGAGTCATTTCTTGAGATGGTATACCCATTTTACTAGAAAAGTTTTCAGAGGTGAAATAATGTATAGACCCCGAATCAAACAACACACTGGCATAATCTGAAAAAACATACAATGTACCTGATACAACTTCATTTGATGGCCCGACATCTACTGAAGTAGTTGTAAAGGATTTCACCACCCCTTTCTGCTTGTTGTCTAACTGCTTCCCATCATTCAAGCTCTTTTTCGGACACTAGTTTGCATAGTGACCCATCTCATTGCACTTATAACATGTCACTAACTGTAAATCAAATTTGGTCTTACCTTCACCTTGATCCTTTTCAGTGCAATCACGAGCCTTATGTCCTATCTTACCACATCGGTAGCACTTTCCAAAATTCAGAAGACATTCCCCAGCATGCCTTTTGCCACATTTATCAGAAATTGAAAACTTAGTTTTCTTACCATCAGAATTTTCTGAAGAATTCAAACCTTTCTCCTTCCACCTCGATCTCTTCTTCTGTTGGTTGTTATAGAACACTTGATCATCGGAAAACTCCATTTCCACCTTCTCAGCACATCGAACAAGATTTTCATAACTTTTAAACTCATGAGAATCTAATGCCCTTTGATATTTTGGCTTTAATTCTGAGTAAAAATGATTTATTTTACTATCAAGGTCTCGGATAATATTTTGAGCATACCTTTCCAATCGAGTGAACCTTTCTTCATAGGTTTCCACTGAGTCTTCCTCTTGCCTCAATTCCAAGAATTGCCTTTCCATCCTAAGTCAAACAGCCTTAGGAAAATACTTATCAAGAAACATTCCTTTGAATTCATCCCAGTCAAGAGCATCAATCTCATCAGCGTCCCTGATATTTGTAACCATAGACCACCACTGTTCTGCCTCACCCTCCAAACGGAAAATAGAAAGAATAACCTTTTGATTGTCTGAACACCCCATGACATCAAAAATATTCTCCAGTGATTTAATCCACCATTCAGGTAACATAGGGTTAGATGATCCTCTGAATGATGGAGGATGTTGCCTAAGGAAATGTTCCACCACTGACATGTTCCTCTGCTGTTGATCTGGCTGATCTCGTGCATGGATACCACCACCATTTATCTCTTGAGTCAACTGCACCATTACTACAACAAACTGTTCAGTTCCAATTCTGACCATCTTAGGATGATGATTTCGAAGGTTATTTCCTTCTGTATGCCTTCCTAGCACTGCTTCCCTATTTCCTCTACGGATAACCATTCTGTACAAACATGTCTTAGATGAAGCAACATGGTAATCTTCAAATAATATATCACTTCAATTTGACCATAAAAAAAATACTTTTGGATAATCATTTAATAGAATTCTAACTCCTAAAGTTATCTAAACCTCCCTCTTATACAAACTTTAAGGCCCCAACCTTAAACCTTACTTAATCTTGAGTTATTACAAGAATACACATTGAGGATATTTTCAGGTTTAGAGTTTTAGAGAATTATATCATAAAAAATGCATTACATTCCACATATAAACAAAGTGGTTACATAAAGATATTATTCTTCATTCCCATCAATGGAATCATATTTAAAAAAACATGGATTCTTTCTTGACACTTCCTTGACACTATCATCATATCATGTACCTTTCCCTTGACCTGTGAAAAACATTTCAAAAAACATGGGATGAGCATAAAAAGTTTAGTAAGGGATATAAAAATATGGAAAGGAAACATGGGTACGTATATACATAAGAATGAAATCATACATTACCCATAAAACATAAGAACTTTAACATACCTCGTCAAATCATGAATAAATCATAGAAATCATAAGACGTAAAGGTAACTAGAGGCATTCATAACATTCTTACGTAGAGAGTAACCCTCTTGGTTACGTTTGGAATACCCATCACAGTATATTCCCTAAATCTCTTCGGAGAAACCTTAACGTTTCACTCCTTCGAATTACCTAATGCATTGGAGAGCTATATAGGGCTCACCCACCCTTAGTCTATCAAGGAACCACCCGTATTCATAATAATGCCCAAGAACCTCAACATAATCGTATCACATAAAACATGCATAAAGGAAACATAACATTTCCACCTTTCAATCACAAGATATCAATACAACACATTGATATAAAAAAATTATGAAAAAAATTATCAATACCAAAATAAAATAAAAGTAAAACATAGTATTTATTTTTCTTTAAAAAAAGGTATGTCTTGTAGAGGAAGCTGAAACTCAAATAATGGTCACGGCGGAGGAGAAGTCGTTGTCTCCGCATACGTACGATAAAATCATTCCCTTTTGTCATTTAGTAAAACGCTTCATATAAAAATGATTCCTTTTGGATAAAATTAAAATTCAAATGGGTTTATACACCGTATAAAAGAAGGTTGTGTATAAAATAAAATATGCCTCAATGAAAAGAGATTGAGACGAAGTCCCATACCTCGGGTATGACTTGACTCGTTCGTTCTTTAATCTCCTGAATAATAAAATTGAGTTAATTTCTACTGGTTTAAGAACCTTTTTCATGTTCATTATTCCTTTTATATCACTTATTGTCATGTCATGAACACTATGTAATTATTTAAGTTAATAACGGTCGTTTTAACGATCATTGTTACTTGAGTAAAAAATAAACCCTTTATAATTACAAGTTGTTCATGTATCCATTATATACAGAATTATAATAATGACATATACATCATATATATCTTATATATCCAGTACATTCATGCATTTATAGTATTACATAATCATTTAGAGGTAAGAAATGAAATGCACCGTTCATGGAGACGGTAAGCCGTACGTACGCATGAACGCTACTTTCATTTCTATTTCATATTTTATAGAATGGAATCATAATTATATAAAGTTATATTATAATTCCAGTATAATATCATATATGATATCATAGTTCTATCCTTTATACGTCCCACATATGGTATTTAACGAATCAAATCACCTTGAGGGGGCGGTAGTCCACACTTCCTTAAATGAAAATACCGCATTTACCCATAATGGAAACCACAAAGGTATGCCCAAAATGAAAAATACAGAAGCTTAGGGAAAACATAAACATATTATATATCATATATAGAAATAGTTAAATCTTAATGGCCACCATTGAAGGTGTTAAAAGAATGCTGAACAATCATCGTTTCGGGAGGTATAAATTCACCATCCACAGAAACAGTATGTCCTTTAACCATTAGATGTAGGTGTGTGTTAGTTTAGCTCGAATACTTCTTATAAAAACATCCTAGTATATTGAAGATACTGGAGTTGTTACAAAATAAATGACTAAAAAGAGTTTAGGGGGTTGGAGAAGCAAAATAAAACAAAAGGACTCAAGTGAAGACATTACCTTAAAATCGGGTAACTCCATTTGGTTTGAGCTCAAAGGCTTCCTTGGGACGACTTATGCCCACATTTAGGATTCAAGGAGTAATAAAGGGATGTGGAGAGACAAAATGATCAAGGGTTGGCCGAGCCAAAGGCTTTGGGAGTGTGGGTAAAGAGGTAGAGGTGGGGTCTTTTATAAGAGGAGAGGAGGGGCACTCTTGGAAAGTAAAGAAATGTTACATTATTTGAAAATGATTTTAGGTTTAAAAAAGTCCCACATTGATATAATTCGAGGTTAAGGTGATACGAGTTCTAAATCCACCCATCATATAGGTTTTTGACAAGTGTAGTTCATAGATTTTACATTATCATTTCATTTTATTTAAATCCTTTATTAATGAGGTAATCGCTGCATCATTATGATGTCATAAATAATTTAATTTATATAAAGTCTAAAAATTATAAAAAAACTACTATGATGTAGGAAATATTTTTAGCTTTCCAATGACTATTTATAATAAAAAATCTGACCTGTATAACCCCATGTAAAAATTGTTTTAGTAAAACATCTCATGATTCTGTCATTTTTATTTTAACATTAAATAAAATGTTATTTATATAATTTCCCTACAAATGTGGCTTCATGGGGTCCCCAAGTTGACCCATGGATTGTATTTGTCGGCCATGACACATCCAATGAGGGTAGTACATGTGTCAAGCTCATCTCATATTATTAAAACATTATGTTTACCTTAAACTACACTAATTACCACTAATCGCGATTAAAAACATAAAAGTTACTATTCACCAATTAATTATTTTAATCTCATTGAACAACATTTTACTTCTTAATGAAAACCATGTATGTCGTATTTTTGAAAATCAAATCACAGAAGTGGAAAAGTTTCATTTAAACGAAAAATCAGTTTCCTTAACTACAACTTAGTGGTTTCACTATTCATCAAAAATTGAAGTTTTTCAGAAAGATACCAAAACTTCACCATAACCTATATTTGATATTCCAAATTCAAAAATGATTACTATTTTACAAAATTAAAAACATTTAAGTTGCATTAATTAATTTAATAACTAATTCCTGTTGTCATGATAAATAGCGTTTTTTTATGAAACAATAAGTATCAAATGATTGACACTAGTTTAAGTCCAATTTCAAAGTGAAATTGATTACAATGACCACCATTGGATAAAATGGTAAAAATATATTCTAATTTCACTTCAATCCCAATTCAAAAGATAATCTAATCATATAAATAAATTAGATTAAAAAGAGGTTTTGAATTAAAATACAACATTTTTCACTATTCATTAAAAAATGAACTTTATCAGAAAAATACCAAAAATTCACACAAAGTAAATTTTGATCTCCCAATCATAAATAATAAGTTTATTTTGACAAACATAGCATATAATATTGTCAAAATATAGATTTAAAAAGGGTTTGCCATCAAAAGATAGTAAAACAATCTTTTAAGTATATTAGTGTATTCCATGCATAAGATTGTCTTTATTTCCATTTTAAGCCTCTAAAACAATATCTTAATCATTAATAGACATAGATAAAAATATCTATTATTCATTACTTACTTGGGATGTTACATCCTTCCCCCCTTTAGAAAATTGTGTCCCCGCAATTTATTTACTTATCAAATAAATGGGGGTAGTTATCCCACATTGCATTTTTAGATTCCCATGTTGCCTCTTCCATCATGTGGTTTTTTCACAAAAACTTTACCTGATTAATCACCTTATTCCTTAACACTTTCTCCCTGTGGTCAAGAATCTGGACCAGTTGTTTCTCATAAGATAGGTTCTCTTCCAGCCGAACTACCTCTGGACTCAAAACATTAGATGGATCTGGTATATACTTTCTCAACATCGAAACATGAAAAACATTGTGTACCTAAGATAAACTCGGAGGTAAAGCCACACGGTAAGCAACCGATCCAACTCTCTCCAGAATTTCATATGGTCCAATGAACCTTGGACTCATCTTTCCTTTCTTACCAAATCTCATCACACTTTTCAATGGAGAAACCTTGAGAAAAACATGATCACCTACCTCAAAAGAGAGATCCTTCCTCCTATTGTACGCATAACTCTTCTGCCTGCTCTGAGCTGCTCTCATGTGTTTCTGTATCAGTTGAAGTTTTTCTGCCATCTCTTCTACCAATTCTGGTCCCATCAACTTCCTTTCACCCACTTCATCCCAGAAAGCTAGAGTTCGACACCGCTTACCATATAATGCCCGAAATGGTTCCATCTGTATACTAGAATGAAAACTGTTATTATATGAAAATTCAACCAAAGAATGATGTTGGTCCCAACATCCATGATAATCCATCGAACAAGCTCGTAGCATATCCTCCAAGGTCTGAATCATTCATTCTGATTGCCCATCTGATTGAGGATAAAAAGCTATACTAAAATTTAATTCAGTACCCAACGACTTCTGAAGGCCTTTCCAAAAGATAGAAGTGAACCTGAGATAAAGATCAGATACAATGGAGAGAGGAACTCCATGTAACATGACTATCTCTTTAAGATACAAACGGGAAATTTGATCTAGGGAAAAAGAATCTCGTATAGCAAGGAAATGAGAAGCTTTAGTCAAGCGATCAACAATAACCCAGATTGTAATATTACCTCGAGATGTCTTCGGTAATCCCACAACAAAGTCCATGGATATATTCTCCCATTTCCACTCTGGCACTGGTAAAGGCTGAAGCATCCCTTTCAGTAATTGTCGCTCTTCTTCAACCTACTGACAAGTCAAACACTTCACAGTAAAATCAGCAATATCTCTTTTCATTCCATCCCACCAGTAATACTCCCGCAGATCTATATACATCTTAGTACTTCCAGGATGAACTGAAAACGGAGAACTATGAGCTTCACATAACAACTCTCTCTTCAACTATGAATCACAAGGCACACACAATCTATTCCCAAATATCAAAACACAATCATTATCAATGTTGAATTCAGGAAACTTACCTTTCTGAACCAGGTCTACCATTTTTTGCAACTCAATGTCTTGCTTCTGTGCTTGCTTGATTCTGTCTGATAGAGAAGATTCCACTGATAGCTGAAACAAAGCAGAAGAACTACCTGCACCAACAACTTCTATGCCAAAGTTCATCAAATCCTTAACCAAAGGATCACGTTCCAAACACAACATTGTTAATGAAGCATTACTTTTTCTACTCAAAGCATCATCCAATTTATTTGCTTTTCCCGGATGGTAATGAATTGTACAATCATAATCCTTGATTAATTCCGGCCATCTCCTCTGTCTCATGTTTAACTCTTTCTGAGTGAATATATACTTTAAACTTTTGTGATCTGTATATATTTCACACTTTACTCCATACAAATTATGTCTCCAAATTTTTAAAGCGAAAACAACAGCAGCTAATTCCAAATCATGTGTAGGGAAATTTACCTCATGAGTTTTCAACTGCCGTGAATCATAATCAATTACCTGATCTTTCTGCATTAGGACGCAAGCAAGTCCTTTCAATGAAGCATCACTTTATATAAAAAACTCACCATTCCTGGAAGGTAGTGCCAAAACTGGAGCATTCACCAATCTTCTTTTCAGTTCCTGAAAAAAATCATCACATTCTTTTGTCCAGATAAACTTAACACCTGTCCGAGTTAGTTTAGCCATTGGACTAGATAACCGTAAAAAATTTATAACAAACCTTCGGTAATATCCTGCCAAACCAAGGAATCTACGAATCTCTGTTACATTTGTGGGTCTTGGACATTCTTCTACAACCTATGTTTTTTAATGATCAACGGTTATCCCATCTTTAGAAACAATGTAACCAAGGAAAGAAATTTGTTGCAACCAAAACTCACAGTTGCTGAATTTCCCATACAATTTATTTTCTTTTAAGGTTTGCAAGATAACAATTAAATTTCTTTCATGCTCCTCTTTACTTTTAGAAAACACCAAAATATCATCAATGAAAACCACCACATACTTATCCAAGAACTCATAGAAAATTCTATTCATTAAGTCCATGAATACAATAGGTGCATTGGTTAGCCCAAAAGTCATTACTACAAATTCATAATGGCCATATCTTGTACGGAACACGGTCTTCGGAATATATACATCCTTTACTTCCAGCTGATGGTACCCTGATCTCAAGTCAATCTTTGAAAAATACTGAGCTCCCTGGAGCTGATCAAACAAATTATCGATATGAGGCAAAGGATATTTGTTCTTAACAGTGATGTTATTCAAGGCTCTATAATCAATGAAAAGTCTCATTGAACCATCTTTCTTTTTAACAAATAAAACAGGAGCACCCCATGGTGATGTTCTAGGTCGAATGAAACCTTTCTCTAATAAATCTTGCAATTGCTCCTTCAACTCTAAAAGTTCAATTTGAGCCGTTCAATAAGGGGGTTTTGAAATTGTCTTTGCATCAGGAACTATGTCAACAGTAAATTCAACTTCCCGAATTGGTATTATTCCAGGAAACTCATCAGGAAAAACATCAGGATACTCATTTACCACTGGCACATCATTAATCTGAACAGTTCTTTTGTTTTCAATGATGTGTGCAAGGTAACATTCATTTACATCTTTTACAAGTTTCTCGGCCTCTTGATATGTTATCAAAAGTAAGGGTTCATTATTGTAAACAAACTGAAAGTCTTTCTGAAAATAAACTTCTTTAGATCTACAGTCAATCTTAGCATGATAAATATAGATCCAATCCATACCCAGGATAACATCAAACTCTACTAGAGGTAGAACAATAAGGTTTGCAAGTAGGTTGTTTCCACAGATAAGGATAGGAAGATTCTTATAAATTCTTTTTGCCTCAACATTTCCCCCAGGTGTTTTTACCAAAAGTTCTGGAGTCATTTCTTGAGATGGTATTCCCATTTTACTAGAAATGTTTTCAGAGGTGAAAGAATTTATAGACCCCGAATCAAACAACACACGGGCATAATCTGAAAAAACAAACAATGTACCTGATACAACTTCATTTGATGGCCCGACATCTACTGATGTAGTTGCAAAGGATTTCACCACCCCTTTCTGCTTGTAGTCTAACTGCTTCCCATCATTCAAGCTCTTTGTCGGACACTAGTTTGCATAGTGACCCATCTCATTGCACTTATAACATGTCACTAACTGTAAATCAAATTTGGTATTACCTTCACCTTGATCCTTTTAAGTGCAATCACGAGCCTTATGTCCTATCTTACCACATCGGTAGCACTTTCCAGAATTCAGAAGACAGTCCCTAGCATGCCTTTTTACACATTTATCAAAAATTGGAAACTTAGTTTTCTTACCATCAGACTTTTCTGAAGAATTCAAACCTTTCTCCTGCCACCTCGATCTCTTCTTCTGTTGGTTGTTATAGAACACTTGATAATCGGAAAACTCCATTTCCACCTTCTCAGCACATCGAACAAGATTTTCATAACATTTAAACTCACGAGAAGCTAATCCCCTTCGATATTTTGGCTTTAATTCTGAGCAAAAATGATTGATTTTACTATCAAGGTCTCAGATAAAATTTTTAGCATACCTTTCCAATCGAGTGAACCTTTCTTCATAGGTTGCCACTGAGTCTTCCTCTTGCCTCAATTCCAAGAATTGCCTTTCCATCCTAAGTCAAACAGCCCTAGGAAAATACTTCTCAAGAAACATTCCTTTGAATTCATCCCAGTCAAGAGCATCAATCTCATCAGCGTCCCTGATATTTTTAACCATAGACCACCACTGGTCTGCCTCACCCTCCCAACGGAAAATAGCAAGAATAACCTTTTGATTGTTTGAACACCCCATGACATCAAAAATCTTCTCTAGTGATTTAATCCACCATTCAGGTAACACAGGGTCAGATGATCCTCTGAATGATGGGGGATGTTGCCTAATGAAATGATCCACCACTGACATGTTCCTCTGCGGTTGATCTGGCTGATATCGTGCATGGATACCACCACCATTTATCGCTTGAGTCAACTGCACCATTACTACAACAAACTGTTCAGTTCCAATTCCGACCATCTCAGGATGCTGATTTGGAAGGTTATTTCCTTCTGTATTCCTTCCTAGCACTGCTTCCCTATTTCCTCTACGGATAATCATTCTGAACAAACATGTCTTAGATGAAGCAACATAGTAATCTTTAAATAATATATCACTTCAATTTGACCATAAAAAAATACTTTTGGATAATCATTTAATAGAATTCTAACTCCTAAAGATATCTAAACCTCCCTCTGATACCAACTATAAGGCCCCAGCCTTAAACCTTACTTAATCTTGAGTTATTACAAGAATACACATTGAGGACCTTTTCAGGTTTAGAGTTTTAGAGAATTAGATCATAAAACATGCATTACATTCCACATATAAACAATGTGGTTACACAAAGATATTATTATTCATTCCCATCAATGGAATCATATTTAAAATAAAACATGGATTCTTTCTTGACACTTCCTAGACACTATCATCATATCATGTACCTTTCCCTTGACCTGTGAAAAACATTTCAACAAACTTGGGATGAGCATTAATAGCTTAGTAAAGGATATAAAAATATGGAAAGGAAACATAGGTACATATATACATAAGAATGAAATCATACATTACCCATAAAACATAAGCACTTTAACATACCTCGTCAAATCATGAATAAATCATAGAAATCATAAGACGTAAAGGTAACTAGAGGCATTCATAACATTCTTACGTAGAGGGTAACCCTCTTGGTTACGTTTGGAATACCCATCACAGTATATTCCCTAAATCTCTTCGGAAAACCTTAACGTTTCACTCCTTCACATTACCTAATGCATTGGAGAGCTATATAGGGCTCACCCACCATTAGTCTATCACGGAACCACCCGTCTTCATAATAATGCCCAAGAACCTCAACATAATCCTATCACATAAAACATGCATAAAGGAAACATAACATTTCCACCTTTGAATCACAAGATATCAATACAACACATTGATATAAAAACATTATGAAAAAAATTTCAATTCCAAAATAAAATAAAATTAAAACGTGGTATTTATTTTTCTTTAAAAAATGGTATGGCTTGTAGAGGAAGCCGAAACTCAAATAATGGTCACGGCGGAGGAGAAGTCGTTGTCGCCGCATATGTACGATAAAAACATTCCCTTTTGTCATTTAGTAAAACGCTTCATATAAAAATGATTCCTTTTGAATAAAATTAAAAGTCAAATGGGTTTATACACCATATAAAAGAAGGTTGTGTATAAAATAAAATATGCCTCAATGAAAAGAGATTGAGACGAAGTCCCATACCTCGGGTCCGACTTGACTCGGCCGTTCTTTAATCTCCTGAATAATAAACTTGAGTTAATTTCTACTGGTTTAATAACCTTTTTCAAGTTCATTATTCATTTTATATCACTTATTGTCATGTCATGAACACTATGTAATTATTTAAGTTAATAACGGTCGTTTTAACGATCATTGTTACTTGAGTAAAAAATAAACCCTTTATAATTACAAGTTGTTCATGTATCCATTATATCCAGAATTATAATAATGACATATACATCATATATATCATACATATCCAGTACATGCATTCATTTATAGTATTACATAATCATTTAGAGGTAAGAAATGAAATGCACCGTTCATGGAGACGGTAAGCCGTACGTACGCATGAACGCTACTTTCATTTCTATTTCGTATTTTATAGAATGGAATCATAATGATATAAAGGTATATTATAATTCCAGTGTAATATCATATATAATATCATAGTTTCATCCTTTATATGTCCCACATATGGTATGTAACGAATCAAATCACCTTGAGGGGGCGGTAGTCCACACTTCCTTAAATGAAGATACCACATTTACCCATAATGGAAACCATAAAGGTATGACCAAAATGAAAAATACAGAAGCTTAAGGAAAACATAAACATATTATATATCATATATACATATAGTGACATCTTAATGGCCACCTTTGAAGGTGTCAAAATAATGTTGAATAATCATCGTTTTGGGAGGCATAAATTCACCATCCACGGAAACAGTATGTCCTTTAACCATTAGATGTTGGTGTGTGTAGGTGTAGCTCTAATACTTCTTATAAGAACATCCTATTATATTGAAGATAATGGAGTTTTTACAAAATAAATTAATAATAAGATTTTAGGGTGTTGGCGAAGCAAAATAAAACAAAAGGACTCAAGTGAAGACATTACCTTAAAATCGGGTAACTCCCTTTGGTTTGAGATAAAAGGCTTCCTTGGGAAGTCTTATACCCAATGTGAGGCTTCAAGGAGTAAGAGAGGGATGTGGAGAGACAAAATGAGCAGGGGTTGGCCGAGTCAAAGGCTTTGGGTGTGTGGGTAAGGAGGTAGAGGTCGGGGCCTTTTATAAGAGGAGAGGAGGGGCACTCTTGGAATGTAAAGAAATGTTACTTTATTTGAAAATGATTTTCGGATTCAAAAGGTCCCACATTGATATAATTCGTGGGTAAGTTCATAAGGGCTCTAAATACACCCATCAAATTGGTTTTGGACCTGTGTAGTTCATATATTTTACATTATCATTTCATTTTATTTAAATCCTTTATTAATGAGGTAATCGCTGCATCATCATGATGTCATAAATAATTTAATTTATTTAAAGTATAAAAATTATAAAACAAATACTATGATGTAGGAAATCTTTTTATAGTTCCAATGACTATTTATAATCAAAAATATGACTTGTATAACCCCATGTAAATATTTTTTTAGTAAAACATCTCATATTTGTGTCATTTTTATTTTAACATTAAATAAAAAGTTATTTATGTCATTTCCCAACCAAAGTGGATCCATGGGGTCCCCAAGTTGACCCATGGATTGTATTGGTCGGAAATGACACATAAAATGAGGGTAGTACATGTGTCAAGATCATCTCATATTATTAAAACATTATATTTACCTTAAACTAAAATAATTACCACTAATCGCTATTAAGAACATAAAAGTTACTTTTCACCAAAAAATTATTTTAATCTTATTGAACCAAATTTTACTTCATAATGACAACCATGTATGATGGATTTTTGAAAATCAAATCACAGATGTGGCAAAGTTTCATTTAAACGAAAAATCAGTTTCTTTAACTACCACTTAGTGGTTTCACTATTCATCAAAAATTGAAGTTTTTCAGAAAGATACCAAAACCTCACCCTAAGCTATATTTGATATTCCGAATTCAAAAATGATTTCTATTTTACAAAATTCAAAAAATTTAAGTTGCATTAATTAATTTAATAACTAATTCCCGATGTCATGAAAAATACCGTGTTTTTAAGAAACAATAAGTATCAAAAGATTGACACTAGTTTAAGTCCAATTTCAAAGTGAAATTGATTCCAATGACCACCATTGGATAAAATGGTAAAAATATATTTTAATTTCACTTCAAAACCAAGTCAAAAGATAATATAATCATATAAATAAATTAGATTAAAAATTGTTTTTGAATTAAAATACAACATTTTTCACTATTCATTAAAAAATTAACTATATCGGAAAAATACCAAAAATTCACACAAAGTAAATTTTGATGTCCCAATCATAAATAATAAGTTTATTTTGACAAACATAGCTTATAAAATTGTCAAAATATAGATTTAAAAAGGTTTTGCCATCAAAAGGCAGTAAAACAATCTTTTAAGAATATTAGTGTATTCGATGCATAAGATTGTATTTATTTTCATTTTAAGCCTCTAAAACACTATATTAATCATTAATAGACATAGATAAAAATATCTATTATTCATTACTTATGTGGGATGTTACATCCTTCCCCCCTTTAGAAAATTGTGTCCCCGCAATTTATTTACTTATCGAATAAATGGGGGTACTTATCCCTCATTGCATTTTTAGATTCCCATGTTGCCTCTTCCATCATGTGGTTTTTCCACAAAATGTTTACCTGATTAATCACCTTATTCCTTAACACTAGCTCCCTGTGGTCAAGAATCTGGACCGGTTGTTCCTCATAAGATAGGTTCTCTTCCAGCCGACCTACCTCGGGACTCAAAACATGAGATGGATCTGGCATATACTTTCTCAACATCGAACCATGAAAAACATTGTGTACCTGAGATAAACTCGGAGGTAAAGCCACTCTGTAAGAAACCGGTCCAACTCTCTCCAGAATTTCATATGGTCCAATGAACCTTGGACTCAGCTTTCCTTTCTTACCAAATCTCATCACACTTTTCCATGGAGAAACCTTGAGAAAAACATGATCACCTACCTCAAAAGAGATATCCTTCCTCCTATTGTCCGCATAACTCTTTTTACTGCTCTGAGCGGCTCTCATGTGTTTCTGTATCAGCTGAACGTTTTTTGCCATCTCTTCTACCAATTCTGGTCCCATCAACTTACTTTCACCCACTTCATCCCAGAAAGCTGGAGTTCGACACTACTTCCCATATAATTCCTGAAATGGTGCCATCTGTATACTAGAATGAAAACTGTTATTATATGAAAATTCAACCAAAGAATGATGTTGGTCCCAACTTCCCTGATAATCCATCGAACAAGCTCGTAGCATATCCCCCAAGGTCTGAATGGTTCGTTCTGACTGCCCATCTGATTGAGGATGAAAATCTGTACTAAAATTTAATTCAGTACCCAACGACTTCTGAAGTCCTTTCCAAAAGTTAGAAGTGAACCTGGGATCACGATCAGATACAATGGAGAGAGGAACTCCATGTAACATGACTATCTCTTTAAGATACAAACGGGAAATTTGATCTAGTGAAAAAGTATCTCGTATAGCAAGGAAATGAGCAGCTTTAGTCAAGAGATCAACAATAACCCAGATTGCATTATTACCTCGAGATTTCTTCGGTAATCCCACAACAAAGTCCATGGATATATTCTCCCATTTCCAATCTGGCACTGGTAAAGGCTGAAGCATCCCTTTCAGTAACTGTCGCTCTTCTTTAACCTACTTACATGTCAAACACTTCACAGTAAAATCAGCAATATCTCTTTTCATTCCATCCCACCAGTAATACTCCTGAAAATATCTGTACATCTTAGTACTGCAAGGATGAACTGAAAACAGAGAACTATGATCTTCACATAACAACTCTCTCTTCAACTGTGAATCACAAGGTACACAAAATCTCTTCCCAAATCTCAAAATGCAATCATTATCAATGTTGAATTCAGGAAACATACCTTTCTGAACTAGCTCTACATTATTATTTAACTCACTGTCTTCCTTCTGTGCTTTCTTGATTCTGTCTAATAGAGAAGAATCCACTGATACCTGAAACAAAACAGAAGAACTTCCTTCACCAACAACTTCTATGCCAAATTTCATCAAATCCTTAACCAAAGGATCATGTTCCAAACACAACATTGTTAATGAAGCATTACTTTTTCGACTCAAAGCATCAGCCACTTTATATGATTTTCTCGGATGGTAATGATTTTTACAATCATAATCCTTGATTAATTCCAGCCATCTCCTCTTTCTCATGTTTAACTCTTTCTGAGTGAATATATACTTTAAACTTTTGTGATCAGTATATATTTCACACTTTACTCCATACAAATGATGTCTCCAAATTTTTAAAGCGAAACAACAGCAACTAATTCCAAATCATGTGTTGGGTAATTTACCTCATGAGTTTTCAACTGTCGTGAGGCATAAGAAATTACCTGATCATTCTGCATTAGGACGCAACCAAGTCTTTTAAATGAAGCATCACTGTTTATAACAAACTCACCATTCCTGGAAGGTAGTGCCAAAACTGGAGCATTCACCAATCATCTTTTCCGTTCCTGAAAACAATCATCGCATTCATTTGTCCAGATAAACTTAACACCCTTCCAAGTTAGCTTAGTCATTGGACTAGATAACCATGAAAAATTTCTAACAAACCATCTGTAATATCCTGCCAAACCAAGGAATCTACGAATCTCTGTTACATTTTTGGGTCATGTTCATTCTTCAACAACCTTTATTTTAACAGGATCAACGATTATCCCATCTTTAGAAACAATGTGACCAAGGAAAGAAATTTTTTGCAACCAAAACTCACACTTGCTGAATTTCCCATACAATTACTTTTCTTTTATGGTATTCAAGATAACCCTTAAATGTCTTTCATGCTCCTCTTTAATTTTAGAAAACACCAAAATATCATCAATGAAAACAACCACAAACTTATCAAAGAACTGATGTAAAATTCTATTCATTAAGTCCATGAATACAGCAGGTGCATTGGTTAGCCCAAATGGCATTACTACAAATTCATAATGGCCATATCTTGTACGGAACGTGGTCTTCGGAACATCTGCTTCCTTTACCTTCAGCTGATGGTACCCCAATCTCAAGTCAATCATTGAAAAATACTGATCTCCCTGGAGCTGATCAAACAAATCAACGATATGAGGAAGAGGATATTTGTTCTTAACAGTGTTGTTATTAAAGGCTCTATAATCAATGCAAAGTCTCGTTGAACCATCTTTCTTTTTAACAAATAAAACATGAGCACCCCATGGTGATGTGCTAGGTCGAATGAAACATTTCTCTAATAAATCTTGCAATTTCTCCTTCAACTCTAAAAGTTCAATTTGATCCATTCGATAAGGGGGTTTTGAAATTGGATTAGCATGAGGAACTATGTCAACAGTAAATTCAAATTCCCGATCTGGTATTATTTCAGGAAAATCATCAGGAAAAACATCAGTATACTCATTTACCACTGGCACATCATTAATCTGAACAGTTCCTTTGTTTTCAATGATGTGTGCAAGGTAACATTCATTTCCATCTTTTACAAGTTTCTCGGCCTCTTGATATGTTATCAAAAGTAAGGGTTCATTCTTGTAAACAAACTGAAAGTCTTTATGAAAAGAAACTTCTTTAGCTCTACAGTCAACATTAGCATGGTAAATAGAGAGCCAATCCATACCCAAGATAACATCAAACTTTACTAGAGGTAGAACAATAAGGTTTTCAAGTAGGTTGTTTCCACAGATAAGGATAGGAAGATTCTTATAAATTCTTTTTGCCTCAACATTTCCCCCAGGTGTTTTTACCAAAAGTTCAGGAGTCATTTCTTGAGATGGTATTCCCATTTTACTAGAAATGTTTTCAGAGATGAAAGAATATGTAGACCCCGATTCAAACAACACACTGGCATAATCTAAAAAAACAAACAAAGTACCTGATACAACTTCATTTGATGGTCTGGCATCTGCTGATGTAGTTGCAATGGATTTCACCACCCCTTTCTGCTTGTAATCTAACTGCTTCCCATCATTCAAGCTCTTTTTCGGACACTCATTTTCATAGTGACCCATCTCATTGCACTTATAACATTTCACTAACTGTAAATCAAATTTGGTCTTACCTTCACCTTGATCATTTTCAGTGCAATCACGAGACTTATGTCCCATCTTACCACATCGGTAGCACTTTCCAGAATTCAGAAGACATTCCCCAGCATGCCTTTTTCCACATTTATCACAATCTGGAAACTTAGTTTTCTTACCATCAGACTTTTTTGAAGAATTAATACCTTTCTCCTGCCACCTCAGTCTCTTCTTCTGTTGGTTGTTATAGAACACTTGATCATCGGCAAACTCTATTTCCACCTTCTCAGCACATCGAACAAGCTTTTCATAACTTTTAAACTCACGAGAAGCTAATTCCCTTCGATATTTTGGCTTTAAAACTGAGTAAAAACGATTGATTTTAATATAAAGGTATCGGATAAAATTTGGAGCATACCTTGCCAATCAAGTGAAACTTTCTTCATAGGTAGCTACTGAGTCTTCCTCTTGCCTCAATTCCAAGAATTGCCTTTCCATCCTAAGTCGAACAGCCTTAGAAAAATACTTCTCAAGAAACATTCCTTTGAATTCATCCCGGTCAAGATCATCAATCTCATCGGCGTCCCTGATATTTTTAACCATAGACCACCACTGATCTGCCTCACCCTCCAAATGGAAAATAGCAAGAATAACCTTTTGATTGTCTGAACACCCCATGACATCAAAAATATTATCCAGTGCTTTAATCCACCATTCAGCTAACACAGGGTCAGATGATCCTATGAATGATGGGGGATGTTGCCTCATGAAATGTTCTACCACTGACATGTTCCTCTGCGGTTGATCTGGCTGATCTCGTGCATGAATACCACCACCATTTATCGCTTGAGTCAACTGCACCATTACTGCAACAAACTGTTCAGTTCCAATTCCAACCATCTCAGGATGCTGATTTGGAAGGTTATTTCCTTCTATATGCCTTCCTAGCACTGCTTCCCTGTTTCCTCTGCTGAAAACCATTCTGAACAAACATGTCTTAGATGATGCAAAATGCTAATCTTCAAATACTATATCACTTCAATTTGACCATAAAAAAATATTTTTGTATAATCATTTAATAGAATTCTAACTCCTAAAGTTATCTAAACCACCCTCTGATACCAACTATAATGCCCCAGCCTTAAACCTTACTTAATCTTGAGTTATTACAAGATTACACATTGAGGATCTTTTCGGGTTTAGAGTTTTAGAGAATTAGATCATTAAACTTGCATTACATTCCACATATAAACAATGTGGTTACATAAAGATAGTATTCTTCATTCCCATCAATGGAAACATATTTAAAATAAAACATGGATTCTTTATTGATACTTACTTGACACTATCATCATATCATGTACCTTTCCCTTGACTTGTGAAAAACTTTTCAAAAAACATGGGATGAGCATAAAAAGCTCAGTAAGGGATATAAAAATATGGAAAGGAAACATGGGTACATATATACATAATAATGAAATCATACTTTACCCATAAAACATAATCACTTTAACATACCTCGTCAAATCATGAATAAATCATAGAAATTATAAGACGTAAAGGTAACTTGAGGCATTCATAACATTCTTACGTAGAGAGTAACCCTCTTAGTTACGTTTGGATTACCCATCACAGTATATTCCCTAAATCTCTTCGGAGAAAACATAACATTTCACTCCTTCGTGTTACCCAATGCATTGGAGAGCTATATCGGGCTCACCCACCATTACTCAATCACAGAACCACCCGTCTTCATAATAATTCCCAAGAACCTCAACATAATCGCATCACATAAAACATGCATAAAGGAAACATAACATTTCCACCTTTCAATCACAAGATATCAATACAACACATTGATATAAAAACATTATGAAAACAATTTTCAATACCAAAATAAAATAAAATTAAAACATGGTATTTATTTTTCTTTTTAAAAAGAGGTATGGATTGTAGAGGATGCCAAAACTCAAATAATGGTCACGGCAGCGGAGAAGTCGTTGTCGCCGCATAGGTACGAAAAAAACATTCCCTTTTTTCGTTTAGTAAAACGCTTCGTATAAAAAATATTCCTTTTTGATAAAAGTAAAGGTTAAATTGGTTTATAAACCGTATAAAAGAAGGTTGTGTATAAAATAAAATATGCCTCAATGAAAAGAGATTGAGACGAAGTCCCATACCTCGGGTCCGACTTTACTCGGTCATTCTTTAATCTCCTGAATAATAAACTTGAGTTAATTTTTACTAGTTTAAGAACCTTTTTCAAGTTCATTATTCCTTTTATATCACTTATTGCCATGTCATTAACACTATGTAATTATTTACGTTAATAATGGTCGTTTTAACGATCATTGGTACTTGAGTCAAAAATAAACCCTTCATAATTACAAGTTGTTCATGTATCCATTATATCCAGAATTATAATCATGATGTATATATCATATATATCATATATATCCAGTAAATGAATGCATTTATAGTATTACATAATCATTTAGAGGTAAGAAATGAAATGCACCGCTCATGGAGACGGTAAGCCGTACGTACGCATGAACGCTACTTTCATTTCTATTTCGTATTTTATAGAATGGAATAATAATTATATAAAGGTATATTATAATTCCACTATAATATCATATATAATATCATTGTTCCATCCTTTATATGTCCCACATATGGTATTTAACGAATCAAATCACCTTGAGGGGGCGGTAGTCCGCACTTCCTTAAATGAAGATATCGCGTTTACCCATAATGGAAACCATAAAGGTATGCCCAAAATTAAAAATACAGAAACATAAGGAAAACATAAACATATCATATATCATATATAGATATAGTTACATCTTAACGGCCACCTTTGAAGGTGTTAAAAAAATGTTGAACAATCATCGTTTCGGGAGGTATAAATTCACCATCCACGGAAACCGTATGTCCTTTAACCATTAGATGTAGGTGTGTGTAAGTGTAGCTAGAATCATTCTTATAAAAACATCCTAGTATATTGAAGATACTGGATTTGTTACAAAGGAAATGAATAAAAAGAGTTTAGGGGGTTGGAGAAGCAAAATAAAACAAAAGGACTCAAGTGAAGATATTACCTTAAAATCGGCTAACTTCATTTGGTTTGAGCTCAAAGGCTTCCTTGGGAAGACTTCTGACCAAAGTGAGGCTTCAAGGAGTAAGAGAGGGATGTGTACAGACAAAATGACCAGGGGTTGGTCGAGCCAAAGGCTTTGGGAGTGTGGGTAAGGAGGTAGAGGTGGGGGCCTTTTATAATAGGAGAGGAGGGGCACTCTTGGAAAGTAAAGAAATCTTACTTTATTTGAAAATGATTTTCGGATTCAAAAGGTCCCACATTGATATAATTCGAGGTTAAGTAGATAAGGGTTCGAAATCCAACCATCAAATAGGTTTTGGACGTGTGTAGGTCATATATTTTACATTATCATTTCATTTTATTTAAATCCTTTTTTAATGAGGTAATCGCTGCATCATCATGATGTCATAAATAATTTAATTTTTTTAGCTCTAAAAACTATAAAACAAATACTCTGATGTAGGAAATATTTTTATCTTTCCAATGACTATTTATAATAAAAAATATGACTTGTATAACCCCAGGTAAAAATTGTTTTAGTAAAACATTTCATGTTTGTGTCATTTTTATTTTAACATTAAATAAAAAGTTATTTATGTCATTTCCCAGCCAAAGTGTCTCCATGGGGTCCCCATGTTGACCCATTGATTGTATTGGTCGGCCATGACACATCCAATGAGGGTTGGACATATAAAGACCCATAATTTACATACATTGTTATTACATCAGAATTGAAGAATGCTTATTACAACATATAACAAAACCACGAAAGGACCGTATAGGTATAGTGTCTTTAGAAACTGGGAAATATAAACAACTGGTTCATAAAGAGTCTACACTGTATCCCATTAATTTCATCATATCTATAGTCCCTTTTGGCATATATTACTTAATAACATTCTTCCTGACCTGGGGAAAGAAAACATACGAAAGGGTGAGCTCAAATGCTCAGTAAGGGTAAACAAAAGAAATATCAATCACTTCATATTCATAAGGACATATCTTTTGGAAATCATAACCTAAAAAAGAGAGCATAATTTCATAACATGGGATAAATCATAGTAGTGAAATTTAATCCCAATAATCATAACTTAAAACATGAAACTTTGTGGCATACACACATAATCATAGAGAATCATTTCTTGTTAGTCAAGACTCTTTACCAAGACTATCGTAGTGGACAAAGTCCATTTCAGAACCGAGTTCATTCCTCGTTTCAGTCCTGTTTCACTAAACCGGTATAACCTACCGTTCCAGCCATGTCTATCTCATGAGTTATAAAATCTTTACCCAATGCATTGGAGGGTGATATAGGTCCCACCCATCTCATAATGATACCATGCTTATGTGTGCCACAAAATCACAAAAAATACATCATCGCATAACCCATGTAATAAAAAATGGGATTCTTAAACAAAATGACATCATAAAACAATTAATATATGATAATGGATTTCATAAAAATAATTCCATCACAATATAATCAAATAAATGTAATAATAGGGATAGAAATAAAACCCTATATTATCTTAGATGGAAAATAATTTTGATAAAACACTTGAACTCCATTCTTGAGGAAAATATCCGTTCAAATTCAAAAACATTTTCCTTTCTTAACATGTCATACAATTTTAAACTAAAATAAGTTGATTAAAAATAAACTTGAAAACTTGTAAAGGAAGCTTCTTGGAAATAATGTTTTAAAAATCCATTCATGCCGTATAAGTTAAAAAAACATTCTTCTCGTACTTTTGTCGGAAAAGTCAAAAAGTACCTCGTACGAAAAACGACAAAAGATTCCTTTCATATCTTTTACTAAAAACTCACCGAAGGGTAAAATTGGATATAAACTATTTTACAAGGATATAAATATTACATATTGAGGAAACATTGATGTGGATGATAAAATACACCCCAGTAAATTCCAAAGTATAAATAATCTTGGATAAAAATGAGATTGTGATATTTCCCTTAACTTAGGTCTGTTTTGCTTCGTAAGTGTCCAAACCTCCTGTATAAATATTTAAATAATGTTATTGAAATATTCCAGAATCATACTTATTTTTATGATATCATATATGGTCATTTTCTTAGCTTCTTAGTAGTAATATTTTATTGCTACTTGTTATTCGGGTGTTTATAACTTTTTGTTCTTATGCGTGTTTTGTGGAATAAATCCTTATTCTTATCTTTAGGTTATAGATACCTCATTTAAATAATGGTATTAGTGTAATATATATCATATTAATTCATTCAATTCATTTATATAATCATTATGAAATGAAGATCATGTAGAACGAGTCGCATCACATCGTGGAGCCTGTATTCCGTACGTACGCACGAGTGACGATATCGTTCCTATGATCGTAGAATTGTATTGGAGTGTATGTATACTATTTCAGAATCAGTATCACATTATAATAGTCATATATAGTCATTATTTACACCATTATACCCATCCAAGTGAGGTGGTGGTGGAAAATAGATTACACCACGGCGTGGAGACGGTATTCCATGCGTACGCACGCGCGGTGATTTCTTTTTCCGTAGGATGGATAGATAGTGAAATAGGGTTGTTTCATTCTTATAATAACATATAAGTATATGAGTGATACTGATGTTATTACTTCATAATGAAATAACTAAATAAGAAGAAGTGGAAGAAGAAATAAAGATGAAAGAATCGGTAACGGACATTACCTCTTCCTTGAAGTGCTTCTTTGAGACCTTCTTTTAGGGAACTAAAATTGGTCTTTGAAGAAGACCAGGACCTCTACGATGTCACTAGGGAAGTGGAGATGAGTAATTATAAGGGGTTGTCCAAGCGTGAAGGCTCAAAGTGGTGTGACGAAGAGGGGGAGGAGGTGCGCTTTTATAAGAGAGGAGAGGGGCACCTTTGGGAAAACTAAAAATATTATTTTATTATAAAGTCAAGTTCGGTTTTAAATAGCTCAAAATTGATATATTTTCAAGCTAAGTTGGGGATAGGTCAAAATCCTCTCATCCAGTAGAATTTAGACAACTTTCGGTTCCTATTTTAACCTTATCATTTAGATTTAACATTAAGTTAAATAAGTTTACTTTTACCGTGTCTTCTTGTGTTCTTATACTATAAGGTTAATAAACTTACTATAAGCAGCCAAACGAACCTAAAGTTGTTTATTATTAATATATATAACCTTATCTAAGTCATGTGGACTATCCTTAGATTTGTAGGAATAAAATAAAAATTACTAATATAATATTTGTTTTAAAAACTATTTTATGTCAATTTTGACACTATTTAGTAATTGATTTTTTTGAAAATCATAACAGAATTATTATTTCAAACCAAGTTAATTAAATCAATAATAACATGTCATATTAACCTATAAAATTATTGTAATTCATAAAAACACTCCAATTACATTTATTTTGGTGTTTATAACATTAATTATGTCAATATTTCATTAATAAGATAATTACTGCATCATCTTTGTGTCATAAATAAATTAAATTATTTAAAGTCTAAAAATTACAAATAAAATACCATTATGTAGGAAATATTTTTAGATTTCTAATGAATATTTATAGTCGAATTTATCTTATGTATAACCCCATACTAAAAATTATTTACTTATTAAACTTTGATTTTAACTATTTTAACCCTTTTTAAATAAATTAATAATAAATGTCCTAATCTAATCCAAGTGGGCCTAAATGGCCATATTTTATTCCTAAGATTGTTTTTTGTCGAATTAAACTTGTTAAATAGTATTAGGGCATGTCTTAGGGTAATAATAATATCATCTTTACCCTTAATTACCCTATTTACTTTTAACCGTGTTAAATAAAAGTAAAAAGTTACTATTCACCAAAAAATTATTTTCATATGATTGAACCAAATTTTACTTACTGACATCAACCGTGTCTCTCGGATTTTTGAAATTCCATTCACAGAAGCGGTAAAATTAAGTTTTATGAAAAAATCACTTTTTTTAACTACAACTTAGTGGTTTCACTATTCATCAAAAATTGAAAGTTTTCAGAAAAATCCCAAAATTTCAGCCTAGGATAATTTCGATATTCCGAATCCAAAAATTAAGTCCATTTTGAAAAATAAAATTTATAAAATTTCAAAAAGTGGTTATTACTATTCATAACGGCTAGTTTTAATAATATTTTAATAGCATATCGTTGTTTAGTGAAACTCGGTATTGCGTACGACGCAAGCTATCAAGGAAGGTCGCGATTTCGTGTAAATCAAGCCAAGCAAGTGTTGTGTAGAAAAAGATTCCTTTGATGATTTATATAACATAAAAGTCTCGGGTGTTACATTCTACCCCCCTTAAAATGAATTTCACCCTCGAAATTTGTCACTTTGTAACAAACAGATGAGGATACCTCTCCCTCATCATATCCTCAAGCTCCCATGTAGCTTCTTCTAATTGGTGGTTCCTCAATAAAACTTTCACCAATCGAGTGGTCTTGTTTCGTAAGGCTTTTTCGCTACGATCCAGAATCTCTATCGGTTGTTCTTCATAAGAAAGATCTTGCTCTAGCGGTACAACTTCTGAGCTGAGTATATGTGAAGGATCATGTATGTAATTTCCCAGGAGAGATACATGGAACACATCGTGAACTTGAGAGAGATTCGGTGGAAGTGCCAATCGGTAAGCTACCTTCCCAACACAATCCAGTATTTCGAAAGGACCGATATATCTAGGTCTCAACTTCCCCTTCCTTCAATATCTCATAACCCTCTTCCAAGGAGATATTCGTAAGAACACTTTATCACCCACTTCAAACTCTAGGTCTTTTCTTCGGTTGTCGGCATAACTTTTCTGTCGACTCTGAGCTGCTCTTATGTTTTTTTGAATTGATCTAACCTTTTCTGCCATTTCATCAATGAGATCAGGTCCTAATAGCTTTCTTTCCCCAACTTCATCCCAGAAAGTTTGGGTCCTGCGTTTCTTTCCATAGAGAGGTTCATAAGGAGCCATCTGAATACTGGAGTGAAAGCTATTATTATAAGAATATTCCACCAAAGGTAGGTGTTGATCCCAACCACCATTGAAATCCATAGAGCAAGATCTCAACATATCTTCTAGAGTTTGAATTGTTCTCTCAGACTGACCATCTGTCTGAGGATGATAAGCAGTGCTGAAACTCAACTCTGTATCTAGAGTATGCTGAAGACTTCGCCCGAACTTCGAGGTAAATCTCGTATCCCGATCAGATATAATAGAAAGTGGTACTCCATGCAATCTTACCACTTCTTTTACATATATCCTGGCAAGCTGATCCAGAGAGAAATCCTCTCTAATAGTAATGAAGTGTGCAGACTTTGTAAGAGGATCAAATATGACCCAGATAGCATTATTGCCTTTGGATGTTTTAGGAAGTCCTGTAACAAAGTCCATAGTTATGTTTTCCCATTTCCATTCGGGTATGGGTAATGGTTGTAACATCCCCTTAGACTTCTGTCTCTCAGCTTTAACTTGTTGACAAACCAAGCATCGATAGACATATTCAGCAACATCTCTTTTCATGCCATCCCACCAGAAGTACTCTTTCAGGTCCCTATACATCTTCGTGCATCAGGATGAATATAGAATGAATAACTATGACCCTCATCCAGTATCTCATTCTTTAATTTGGGGATGGGGGGAACACACACCTGATTCCTGAACTTTATTATCCCATCACAATCAAGGTTGAACTCAGGAACATTTCTCACCGTCTTTTGTAACTCAACATCTTCTTTCTGTTCCTCTTTAATCTTCAAATATATATATGGTTGAACATTCATTTGAGAAAGATAATATTTGTCCCCTTCCATTATAATTCCAAGATCCATCCTTTGTAAATCCATAAATATTGGATCTTTTGTGATCCTCATCATGGATAAACTGGCATGGTCTTGTCGACTTAATGCATCTGTCACCTTGTTTTCTTTCCCAGGGTGGTAATGGATTGAGCAGTCGTAATCCTTAATCCGCTCCAACCATCTTCTTTGACGCATATTCAGCTCATTTTGTGTGAAAATATACTTTTATCTTTTATGATCAGTATAAATATCACACCTTTCACCATAAAGATAATGCCTCCAAATCTTTAATGCAAAGATTACCGAAGCTAACTCCAAATCATGTGTTGGGTAATTTTTCTCATGGATTTTCAACTGTCATGAGGAATAAGCTATCACCATATCATTTTGCATAAGAACACACCCCAATCCCTTCTTGGATGCATCACTATAGATCACAAACCTTTCTCCACTACAAGGCAGTGTGAGCACAGGTGCACTGGATAACCTTCTTTTCAACTCCTTGAAATTCTCTTCACATTCCTCCGTCCAGACAAACTTAACTCCTTTCCGAGTCAACTTGGTGAGTGGATTAGATAATCATGAAAAATCATTCACAAAACGTCTATAATATCCAGCCAAACCAAGAAAACTTCGGATCTCAGTTACTGTTGTTGGTCTCGACCATCTTTCGATAACCTCTGTTGTTGCTAGATCCACAGATATCCCCTCTTTTGAGATTATGTGACCCAAAAATGCAACTTTTTGAAGCCTAAATTCACACTAGGTAAATTTAGCATAAAGCTTCTCCTTTCTCAGGGTCTTCAATATAATTCTCAAGTGATCTTCATATTCTTCCTTGCTCTTTGAATAGACAAGAATATCCTCTATAAAGACTACCAAAAACTGATCAAGATAGTCTCTAAAGACTCTATTCATTAGATCCATGAAGATAGTAGGGGCATTAGTAAGACCAAATGGAATCATAATAAATTCATAGTGTCCATACCTTGTACGGAAAGTCGTCTTTGGTATATCCCCCTTTTGACGCTTAATTGATGATACCCTGAACGAAGATCAATCTTGGAAAAGTATTGAGCTCCGCGTAGTTGGTCAAATAAGTCATCAATGCGTGGGAGGGGATATTTGTTCTTGATAGTGATCTTGTTAAGTTCTCGATAATCAATAGAGAGTCTCATTGATCCATATTTATTCTTAACAAATAGAACAGGTGCTCCCCAAGGTGACACACTAGGTCGTATGAATCCCTTATCAAGATTCTCTTGGAGTTGCTTCTTCAATTCCTGCAACTCAATTGGGGCCATTCTATAAGGTGTCTTTGAAATAGGGAAAGCACCCGGTATGAGTTCTATTGAAAACTCAACTACACGATTTGGTGGAAGACCCGGTAATTCCTCCAGAAAGACATCATCAAACTCCCGTACAATGGGAATATTCTTATTCGTGAGTTTCTCACCAACCATTTGAGATAAATAACCTTCATTTTGTGGAATCAAGACCCATAACGTAGAAGGAATTTCCACTTGAAGGTTATGTTCATCCTTGCATTGATAGACGATCGTTGATTGATTTGCAATATGAAATTTGACTTCCCTTCTTTGGCAATTGATATGAGCTCCATATAGAGAAATCCAATCCATGCCAAGAATCACATCAAATTCCACTATAGGAAGGATCACAAGATTTGGAGGAAACACTTTCCCACAAACATCGATCGGAGAAGAATTATAAACTTTTGATGCGACTGTTGTTCCATTAGGTGTTGTCATAGCTAAATCAACATCTAATTGTTGAGGTAATACGGTGATACCCTTAGAAAATTCTTCAGAAATAAAAGAGTGGGTGGATCCAGAATCAAATAAAACATTTGCTACTTTAGAGTGGATGGTAAGTGTACCTTTCACCACATCGTTATCGTACTCCACATCGCTCATAGAAATTCCATGTGACTTTCTTTTTTCTTTAGCCTTAAGAGTTTGTTGACGTCGACCATCATCATCAACCCTTGGATTAGGGCATTTATTGGCATAATGCCCCATCTCCTTACACTTGAAACATTGAAGTGTAGTAGGTTCATTTTGTGTATCCCTTCCTTTGTTTGCATAATTAGACATCTTCTTCCCATCATCGCGGCATTCAAATGCCCGATGACCTTCCTTTCCACATTTGAAACATTTACTTGTCCCTTTAAGACAACTCCCTCCATGTTTCTTTCCACACTTTGAGCATAAGGGAAAGCTCATCTTCTTTTCTGTGTGCTCTTTAGATTTTCCTTTGAATTCCATTTTCCTCTTCTTATCAAACCCATATGACTGATGGGTTATTCCAATATCCATCTCAACTTTGAGAGCACATCGAACGATTTCCTCGTAGCTATTGAAGTCCCTTATGGCTGACGCCCTTCGAAGAGTTGGTTTTAAGCCACTAAAGAATCGATCAATCTTAATCTCAGGTTGGATAATAATACCATAAGCTTACCTTGAAAGTCTTGTAAAATTTTCTTTATAGGTACCAACATATTCATCATCCTTTTGTTTTAGTTCAAGAAACTCTTTCTCCATCTTTGTTCGGAGAATACGAGGGAAGTACTTATTGAAAAATAAGTTCTTGAACTCGTCCCATTCCATGGACTCAATTTCATCCCTTTGCCTCGTATTCTTAATAAGATTCCACTATTGATCAGCATCTCCTTCCAAACGATACACTGCTAGGATGACTTTATCATGTTCAGAACATTGAAGAACTGAAAATATCTTTTCAGTAGTACTAATCCATTGTTCAGCAACTAATGGATTAGTAGACCCGCTGAAAGAAGGTGGACGCTGCCTCATGAATGATTCAATAGAATGTCGTTCCTTCCTTTTCTCGTTTGGAAGTCCTTCATGATTCATATCTTGAGAAAGTTTGTGTGAGCATGGCTACAAGATTTTTAATTCCAGCTCCCATAACGTTTGGTTGCTCAGGGGGACAATCATTGCATTGCTCATCGCATTCTGCATTAACACGATTCCTTCGGGTTCCAGCCATTGACTAAAACCAAGAAGAATATTGTGAGTAACACTAATTATAATGGGAAAACCACATAATCAAGAATAAAATTTCACACTTAAGATCTTATCCTAGGCTATTCATGGCCATTTCTAAAACACTAAGATTGTTTTCTATGCTTAGAATTATCCTTAGGGGTCTTACTAAGGCTTTCACATCCTACTTTCCAAAGTTTGACTATACCTTTCCTCTGATACCAACTATAACGACCCATACTTTACATACATTGTTATTACATCAGAATTGAATCATGCTTATTACAATATATAAAAAATCCACGAAAGGACCGTATAGGTATAGTGTCTTTAGAAACTGGAAACATAAACAACCGGTTCATAAAGCGTCTATATTATCTCCCATTTATTTCATCATATCTATAGTCCCTTTTGGAATATCTTACTTAATAACCTTCTTCCTGACCTGGGGAAAGAAAACATACGAAAGCGTGAGCTCAAATGCTCAGTAAGGGTAAACAAAAGAAATATCAATCACTTCATATCCATAAGGACATATCTTTTGGAAATATTAACCTGCAAAAGAGTGCATAATTTCATAACATGGGATAAATCATAGTAGTGAAATGTAATCCCAATAATCATAACATAAAACATGAAACTTTGTTGCATACAAACATAATCATAGAGAATCATTTCTTGTTAGTCAAGACTCATTTCCAAGACTATCTTAGTGGACAAAGTCCATTTCTGAACCGAGTTCATTCCTCGTTTCAGTCCTGTTTCACTGAACTGGTATAACCTACCGTTCCAGCCATGTCTATCTCATGAGATATAAAATCTTTACCCAATGCATTGGAGGGAGATATAGGTCTCACCCATCTCATAATGATACCATTCTTATGTGTGCCAAAAAATCATAAAACATACATCATCGCATAACCCATGTAATAAAAAATGGGATTCTTAAACAACATGACATCATAAAACAATTCATATATGATAAAGGAATTCATAAAAATAATTCCATCACAACATAATCAAATCAATGTAATAATAGGGATATAAACAAAACCCTATATTATCTTACATGGAAAATAATTTTGATAAAACACTTGAACTCCATTCTTGAGGAAAATATCCTTTCAAATTCAAAAACATTTTCCTTTCTTAACATGTCATACAATTTTAAACTAAAAGAAGTTGATTAAAAATAAACTTGAAAACTTGTAACAGAATCTTCTTGGAAATAATTTTTTACAAATCCATTCATGCCGTATAAGTTAAAAAAAACATTCTTCTCATACTTTTGTTGGAAAAGTCAAAAAGTACCTCGTACGAAAAACGACAAAATATTTCTTTCATATATTTTACTAAAAACTCACCGAAGGGTAAAATTGGATATAAACTATTTTAGAAGGTTATAAATATTATATATTTAGGAAACATTGATGTGGATGATAAAATACACCATATTAAATTCCAAAGTATAAACAATCTCAGATAAAAATGAGATTGTGATATTTCCCATACCTTAGGTCCATTTTGCTTCTTAAGTGTCCGAACCTCCTGTATAATGATTTAAATAATGTTACTGACTTATTCCAGAATCATACTTATTTTTATGATATCATATATGGTCATTTTCTTAGCTTCAAAGTAGTAATATTTCATTGCTACTTGTTATTCGGGTGTTTATAACTTTTTGTTCTTATGCGTGTTTTTTTCGAATAAATTCTTATTATTATCTTTAGGTTATAGATACCTCATTTCCAAAATGTTATTAGAGTAATATATATCATATTCATTCATTCAATTCATTTATATAACATTATGAAATGAAGATCATGTAGAACGAGTCACATCACATCGTGGAGACGGTATTCCGTACATACGCACGAGTGATGATATCGTTCCTATGATCGTAGAATTTTATTGGAGTGTATGTATACTATTTCAGAATCATTATCACTTTATTATAGTCATATATAGTCATTATTTACACCATTATACCCATCCAAGTAAGGTGGTGGTGGAAAATAGATTACACCACAGCGTGGAGACGATATTCCGTACGTACGCACGCGTGGTGATTTCGTTTTCCGTAGGATGGATAGATGGTGAAATAGGGTTGTTTCATACTTATAATAACATATCAGTATATGATTGATACTGATATTATTACTTCATAATGAAACAACTAAAGAAGAAGAAGTGGAAGAAGAAATAAAGATGAAATAATCGGTAACGAATATTTCCTCTTCTTTGAAGTTCTTCTTTGAGACCTTCTTTTAGGGCACTAAAATTGGTCTTTGAAGAAGACCAGGACCTCTAGGATGTCTCTAGGGAAGTGGAGAGGAGGAATTGGCAGGGGTTGGCCGAGCTTGAAGGCTCAAGGTGGTGTGAGGAAGAGGGGGAGGAGGTGCGCTTTTACAAGGGAGGAGAGGGGCACCTTTGGGAAAACTAAAAATATTATTTTATTATAAAGTCAAGTTCGGTTATAAATAGCTCCAAATTGATATATTTCGAAGATAAGGTGGGTATGGGTCGAACACCTCTCATCCAATATAATTTAGACAAGTTTAGGTTCCTATTTTAACCTTATCATTTAGATTTAACATTAAGTTAAATATGTTTACATTTACCGTGTCTTCTTGTGTTCTTATACTATAAGGTTAATAAACATACTATAAGCAGCCAAAAGAACCCCAAGTTGTTTATTATTAATATATATAACCGTATCTAAGTCATTTGGCCGAACCTTAGATTTTTAGGTATAAAATAAAAATTACTAATATAATATTTGTTTTAAAAACTATTTTATGTCAATTTTGACACTATTTAGTAATTTATTTTTGTGAAACTCATAACAGAATTATTAGTTCGAACCAAGTTAACTAAATCAATAATCGCATGTCATATTAACCTAGAAAATTAGTGGAATTCATAAAAAGTCTCAAATTACATTTATTTTGGTGTTTATAACATTAATTATGTCAATATTTCATTAATAAGATAATTACTGCATCATCTTTGTGGCATAAATAAATTAAATTATTTAATGTCTAAAAATTACAAATAAAATACAATTATGTAGGAAAGCTTTTTATCATTCTAATTAATATTTATAGTCGAATATATCTTATGTATAACCCCATATTAAAAATTATTTTCTTATTAAACGTTGATTTTAACTATTTTAACCATTCTTTAAATAAATTAATAATAAATGTCCTAATATAATCCATGTGGGCCTAAATGGCCATATTTTATTCCTAAGTTTGTTTTTGGTCGAATTAAACTTTCCAATAGAATTAGAACATGTGTTAGGGTAATAATTATATCATCTTTACCCTTAATTACCATATTTACTTTTAACCGTGGTAAAAAAAGTATAAAGTTACTATTCACCAAAAAATAATTTTCATCTCATTGAAGCACATTTTACTTACTGACATCAACTGTGTCTCTCAGATTTTTGAAATTCCATTCACAGAAGCGGTAAAATTAATTTTTATGAAAAATTCAGTTTTTTTAACTACCACTTAGTGGTTTCACTATTCATCAAAAATTGAATGTTTTCAGAAAAATACCAAAATTTCACCCTACGCAAATTTTGGTATTCTGAATCCAAAAATGATGTCCATTTTGAAAAATAAAATTTATAAAATTTCAAAAAGTGGTTATTAGAATTAATAACGGTTAGTTTTAATAATATTTTAATAGCATATCGTTGTTTAGTGAAACTCGGTATTGCGTACAACGCAAGCTATCAAGGAAGGTCGTGATTTTGTGTAAAGCAAGCCAAGCAAGTGTTGTGTAGAAAATGATTACTTTGATGATTTATATAACATAAAAGTCTCGGGTGTTACAAGACATGTGTCAAGCTCATCTCATATTATTAAAACATTATTTTTACCTTAAACTACACTAATTACCACTAATCGCGATTAAGAACATAAAAGTTACTATTCACCAAAAAAATTATTTTAATCTCATTGAACCACATTTTACTTCTTAATGACAACCATGTATATTGGATTTTTGAAAATCAAATCACAGAAGTGGAAAAGTTTCATTTAAACGAAAAATGAGTTTCTTTAACTACCACTTAATGTTTCACTATTCATCAAAAATTGATGTTTTTCAGAAAGATACCAAAACTTCACCATAAGCTATATTTGATATTCCGAATTCAAAAATGATGTCTATATTAAAAAATTCAAAACATTTAAGTTGCATTAATTAATTTAATAACTAATTCTCGTTGTCATGACAAATAGCGTGTTTTTATGAAACAATAATTATCAAAAGATTGACACTAGTTTAAGTCCAATTTCAAAGTGAAATTGATTCCAATGACCACCATTGGATAAAATGGTAAAAATATAGTCTAATTGCACTTAAAAACCAATTCAAAAGATAATCTAATCATATAAATAAATTATATTAAAAAGAGGTTTTGAATTAAAATACAACATCTTTCACTATTCATTAAAAAATGAACTTTATCGGAAAAATACCAAAAATTCACACAAAGTAAAATTTGATGTCCCAATCATAAATAATAAGTATATTTTGACAAACATATCTTATATAATTTTCAAAATATAGAATTAAAAAGGGTTTTCCATCAAAAGGCAGTAAAACAATCTTTTAAGAATATTAGTGTATTCTATGCATAAGATTGTATTTATTTTCATTTTAAGCCTCTAAAACACTATATTAATCATTAATAGACATAGATAAAAATATCTATTATTAATTACTTACATGGGATGTTACAAGTGTTTTATAAAAATAACAGTCTCTTAAATAGATTATATAGTATACAAGAAAATATGTATGAATTTGAGAAGTTCCCTTGAATAGGGCTTGTTTATCGGGAAGAATTGAGAAAAAACTTTATAAAACATTTAAATACACATTAAATAAATATGGAATCTTATTGGTACTCATATATAGAAAATTCAAACATAACTTAAACAGTGTATATTAGAATAATTAATAATTAAATTTTTATTAATACAGACAATGATCATCTCGAAATAAAATGGAGGTTCGGGTAGAAAACCCTTACCTTATGTTCGAAATTGTTCTCCACTTGACCATAAAATCTTGGATAATAAAATTAAATTCCAAAATTAACTAATTACAAACCTATTATATAATTATTTTATTTATTAAAATATTATTATGTTTTTTATTACCTTTTTAAAGAGTTTTAAGATACAAATTTATCGCTCGGATGCATTCGATTCCTTGGATTTCTTGATCAATATACTTTTATATGAGTATATAAGATCACATATAATTGGTATAATTCCACAGAATTGAATTTATATGATACTAATGAGCACAAATAATATCAAATGGTAATATAATTAATTTTTCTATATGGAATGAGGGGGAGTAATTAGATAGAACAATAATGATAATCATTTAGATTGTTTTGGTGAGATTTAGATTATTACGAACAAGTTTTGTCGAATAAATTATTATTATCTATATATACATGTTATCAAAACATTAATAGGTAATAAAAAAATATAATATCCTGGTTCAACCCTTAAATATGGTTTCATGACCTTCCTTGATGGAGAAATTGAATAACGGAGGTTTTTCATCGACAAAAGTTGTAAATCAGCACCTCCTAGATGATGATTTTTTTAATAAGAGTGAGAGAGAGAGTGAGATTAGATTGGGGAAGTTTATTCAATTAATGTTATATCATTTGAGTATATATATGATATTTAAGTTATTATGATCATTTGGATAGAGTAGTTGATGAGAGGATACAAAATTAAAATAAATTGGAAATAAAATTAATAGAAATATGAAGAGTGTTTACCTATTGAAATATCCTACCTGAGAACCTCCTAATGGGAATGGGTTTTGGTATTTTTGAAATAAAAAGAGATATTGGAATTAGGTATAGTCTAGGAAATAGTATCTTGGAAAAACATTGAGAGGCTTCAAGGATTACAGTTCTAAGAAGATGAGGGAGTGAGGGGTGGTTTTTATAGTGGTTGAGAGGGGTGATTTTTGAATATCTTATTAATAATTTTATTATTTTTCTCTAGACAATCAATATTGTGGATTATTAGGACAATAAATAGTAATAAGTGTATTTTATTTAGAACCATCTGCAATTACATCATCCATAAATCACATATGACCAAATAAATCTTGTATTTAGCATGTGTCGTTAAATATCATATTTTAGTATTCACAAAAAAAATCAAGGATTTTAGAAAAATCCCATAAAATTCAACATTATCATTTTTCAATCAGTAGAATTCAAATTTGAACCCTATTTTATTTAAATAATTTTCTAAACATGTTTTATATTGTTTTTAAATAAAATAAATATTTACATGAATAATTAATATTTTAAATTTAAAAATGTATTTATAACACATTAATAAATTAGCTAAGTTATCATAGAATTATCCTAAAATATTAAGACTACAAAATATTTACTTAGGAATACATTTTATGAATAATATTTTAAATTTAATTTAATTTATTAATTTAAAATTTTAATTAAATATTTATTAATCAGAAAACTACCATCACCTAATTATTAAGTTTTTTAATGATGCACTCGCAGTAATAAGATGCTTAAATTTTAGTTATACTTATAAAGGTGAGGTTACTATTACAAAGGGTCAAATTTCTATTCACAAGAGTCATGTTACTATTCATAAGAAATATATGTTGATCTTATAAGACACTAAATATCATACTAATTGCAATCGTGTATGTCTATTTTTCATATTTCAAAACACATAGGAGGAAAAATTTTGTTCCGTTGGTTAGGATAAAATAAAAAATTTTTGTTTCATAGTGTGTCGGTGTTGCATGATTTACATTATATATTAAATTTATTTGTAAAACCATGTGGTGTTTCATTCTCCCCCTATAAAAATATCATCTTCAAAGTTTCCAAATGTTACATTACAAAATTATTTCGGCAGGTCTTCATCATAAGTTCCTCAGGATCCCATCTTGCCCCTTCAATTTTATGAATTCTTCAAAGCACCTTTTCTATCTGAGTCATCTAATTCTTCAAAATCGTTTTCTAGTTTCCATAATCCAGATAGGATCTTCATTATATGATTTGTTAGGTTCAGTTTCTATACATTTAGAAGTGTGTTCATGTGATGGGTATGGCTTCTACATTCTCTACAATGAAACATGGAACACATTGTGTACGTTAGAAAGTGTTGCCAACATTTCCAAATTATATGACATGACACCAATTCTCTCTATAATTTGAAAATGTCCATTGTACATGTGGACAGATTTCCCTTTCTTCCCAAATCTTATAACACTCTTAAATAAAGATACATTCGAGAAAATGTGATCTCCTACCTGAAATTCTTATTCTTTAATTTGATTATTAGTATAGATCTTTTTATTGTTTTGAGCTGCATTGATGTGAGTTTGAATAATATTTAACATTTCAAGTATTTCCTCCACTAGCAATGGACCTACAAGATTCCTCTCTAAAACTTCATCCCAAAATGTTGGTGTATGACATATAATTCTATACAATTCTTAATATGATTCCATTTGAAAACTAGAATGGAAATTATTATTTTTTAAATACACTACCAAAGTAAAATACTAATCCCACATACTTAGAAAAATAGGCGATCTTGATATCATCTTGTCTTCTAATGTTTGGATTGTCCTTTCTGACTGACCTCCAGTTTGAGGATGATAAGAGATGCTCAAATGAAGATCAGTATACAAATAATCCTAGATAATCTTCCAGAATTTTGATGTAAATCATGTATCATGATCATAAAATAATGGGGGAACTTATCCATGAATTATTTAAACATCATTGATATTGTGTTGTTTAAGGTTTTCTAGTGGAAAATGTTCAATTATATTTAAGAAATGTGCATATTTGGAAGGTTGATCCACAATTACCCATATCTTATCATTCATTATTACTGTTTTTGGTAATCCAGTGACAATCATACCTGGTGATATTATCTAATTTACTTTATTGGAATAGCTATAGGTTTCATGACACCCCTAGGATGTTACCATTCACCTTTCACCTATTTAAAGATGTGAAATATTCACACATAATCCAAAATATTATTCTCCATGATTTCCAACCGTAAATGTTCTATTAAATGAATATACATATTATTTATACATGGGTTTTATAGATAAATTATATCTATGGGAATCATCCAATAACTCTTTTTTTATATCTGGTATAGATGGAACAAATATCTTTCTCCCAAATTTTAGAATTCCATCCTCACAAATGAAGTCTGGATAATTCCCATCATCCATAGCCTTAATTTTATTTTGAATATTATCATAATTATATTGAGAACATTTAATTATTCACAATAAAGATGATTAGGAATCCGATTGAAAATTTTATATTTCTTCACCTTCATTGAAAATTCCCATATCCATCCTCTATAGGTTCATGTATATAGGATCTCTGTCTATCCTCATTCTCTTTAGAAATCCATGACCCTTCTAACTCAATGCATTTCCCAACAAAATCTTTTTACTTGTATTGCAGTATCTGGAACAATCATAATATTTGAGTACATCGAGCCGTCTCATTTTCCCCATATTGAGTTCTTTTTATGAGAAGATATATTTCATGCTCTTGTGATCTCTATATATCTCACATCATTCTCCATAGAGATAATTTCGACATATCTTTTGAGAAAATATTAAATCTACTAACTAAATATCATGAGTTGGATTGTTTTAATTGATGAATTTTTAATTTCATTGATCAATATGAAATAACTCTATCAAAATTCATAATAACATAGCCATGTCTTTTCTTTAATGAATCACTATAAATCACAAATCCACCATTTACCAATGGTAGATTCAAGATTTTATAATTTACTACCCTCTACATTAATTATTAAAAAAATTATTCATATTATTTTTTCCAAACAATATTAACCCCTTTACGGGTAATCGTGGTTAACGAGTTTTCTAATCAGGAACTTTTTTGAACAAAAAGCCGATAATAACATGCTAAACCAATAAAAATATATAGCTCAGTTATTTTTGTTTGTGTGGGCCATTATTTAAATACCTTTGTCTTTGTGGGATTAACTATGATTCCATCCTTATTGAAAATATGGCATAGAAAAGTAACTATTTGAAGCCAGAATTCATGCTTTCTAATCTTCCCATATAACTCATTTCCATAAAGATTCTTCATGATTGTGCCCAAGTGAGTCTAATGGTCTTCAAATATTTGAGATTATACCTAGATATCATAAATAAATAATATAAAAAAGTCCTCAAGATATTCCTAGAATACTCTATTAATTTGGTCCATGAAAATAGAGGATCCATTACTGTGTCCAAAAGGCATTATTATAAAATCCTAATGCCCATACCTGGTTCAATATGATATCTTTTGAAAATCTTTTTTCCACACATGCAACTAATTATATCTAGATCATAGTTCAATATTATAAACATATTGGTATCCATTAATTTGATCAAATAAATCATCAATGTGAGGTAGGGGATACTTGTTCTTTATCATAATAACATTGATATCCATGTTGTAAACATAAACCCTCATAGATCCATCCATATTCATGAAGAAAGGAAAAGGGGATTCCAATTGAGAAACAATAGGGCATAAAATTTCATAATCACTCAATCCCTCTAATTGTTTCATCAGTTATACTAACTCCACAATTTCCATTCTATAAGGAGTCATTGATATAGGACTTGATCAAATAATTTAACTAATAGATAACTCAAATTCTCAAATTAGAATATGTCCAGGTAAATCCTCTGGAAACAAATCAACATATTATTGCATAATAATTATTTCCACTATTTGAACATTCTGTTCCTCACCCACATATATTGTGTTCTCTTCCTCCCCAAAATTTGAATTCAGTAGAGCTATTGGGGCTAATCTAGTTGAGAACCGGTTGGTAGGGTTTGATTACTAAAGATTAGGGATTCTACACAATCTATAAAATAGTAATTTTCTTCTTCTTGTAGTATATTTTCTAATCATATTTTCAAATACAGTAAATTCTAAGGAATATGAAAAATTAAACCATATGTACGATGATAAAGGTAGTACATAAATCAAATTTATTTTCCATAATACGGACTGCTAAACACATCTTTGTTATAATGATAATACCCTTAGGGGTTTTGATTCACAACTCCCTTGATATGAATAATTAAAAATATAATTTTTTTAGAAAACCGAGGATTTTATAAATGAATGGGATGATCCAAAATTAATCAAATCATTTGTTATCATTCAAAAAATGATTAATGTACCTACCACCACATCATTAGGAATTTCAGCATTAGTAGTTGTGATTGCTTAAACTTGGCCTTTCTCCCTTGGCCTTATTTCGGTAATGTTTCTTGACTCATAGGACAATAATTGGAATAATTTAACATATCCTTAATATTTTAACATTGAAAATTGTAATATACTTTATTTCCCTTGAAATCCTGAGCGTTTGTTCCTCATTATCGATATTTATAACAGACCCTTTTTCCTTTTATGTAGGATTTAAGGAGATTCTTTCCAAAATTATCACATGTTAGAAAAATACCCTTTTTATTCATCCATTTCTCCATTAAATCTTCCTCCAACATAATAATCTCTTTATTTCCTTTAAAGTCATATGAATTAGTGAATTATTTATCTATCTTCATTTCATATGAGGCTATATCTTCATGTGATGATAATGTTTAGGAAACATGTTCACTTTAGAGGAATGGTTTACAACCATCAATTAATTGATCAAGTTGTATCCCTGTATTATGTATGGTTTTCCCAACATTCCAGGATAACATAGTAAAATTGTATTCATTCATAACAATATTTTCACCATATTTCTTTTTCAAACTCAAGAATTTCCTCTCCATATTTGACTATTGCTCTATAAAAAAATAATTTTCTAATAATATTTCTTCAAAGTCCATCCATTTAATTTATTCTATTTCTTCCTCCTCCTGAGTATTTTCAATTATCTAGAAGCACATATCCTCATCTATGGAAAGACAAAAAAATGTTGTGAAAACCTTCTCTCTTTTATTACTTCCCAAATCGAGAAATAACTTCTATAATGAACTTATCTACTATTCCTCTACAAATTGGATCCTAGTCTAACTGAATGATAGAGGATGTTGTCTCATATAGTAGTTTAGAATATATCATCTTATTCATTGATTTGGATGTTCTATATGGCTAAAGTTGTTGTTCATAACCTGAGTCAGATGTCCTAGTATAGTTATAATAACCTCAGCACGAGTCACAACTCTGGTACTAGCATCATTATCATTCATAGAAGGATAATCACTACATGACATTCGTGCATTCACGTGATTCCCATTCCTTACACTTGGAACCTTTTATAAATAATAGAACAAACTAAATTAGGTTATGAATCGTATTGTATAATGTTGAACTTGAAAAAAAAAACAAAAATTTAAAATTTAAACATGTATAGTCTCCTAATCATAAGAATAGTTACATTAAGGAAATATTTACATTTTAATCCTTCATAATGGGTTATAAAGAATATGTTATTTATCTATTAATATCCCCCTGGAGTGGTAAACCAAATTCCCAGTAATTCCCATTGTCATGTACTGGGTTTCCCCGAGTCAAGCCTGAAACAACATGTCGGAGTCGCTACACCAAGGTAAATTGGTGCCAGAACCACATCCACATTTAGTATCCATACATGAATGTATTTTATAGAAATATAAACATAATATATACCATACCAAAATTGTGGGATGCTCTTGTATACTTATCGACAATGTCTATCTTAGTTTTTTGTCCGAAATAAATATTTTCCAAATCTATTTTTCATGTTTTCAACTAAACATCCTCTAATACCGACTATAAAAACAAAGTCCTAGTTTCCCAGAGCCAGTGCCTTATATTAATAAATTTACATGATTAAAATAACTTCATATTACAATGTAATAAATAGTTTAGTAATTTTGAAAAACATGATACAAACATAAGACCAATAGTACAACTTGAAATGAAATACATAATAGAAATTCCACTATAAACATCTATAAATAATATATTGTCCCAACAATTCATTCATAAAAATCATTTTTAGAAATTGGGGAAAAATTTAAGAAATGGGTGTTGTTATATTCTCATTACGGGTAAGTAATATAGTGGAATTTATCATAAACATAAACACTAGTCATGGAAAACAACTAAAATCAAATGCCATTAAACATATACTTAAGCATAATATGGATGGAAAGAAAGATGATTAAATAAGGCCATATAAATTATCATGATAGAATGAAACATAAACATTGATATTATACTAGTCTAATAATAATATGTTTTATCTATTTATAATAACATAATTAAAAAATGTATAATCTCGGGAATTTGTAACTTATTTTCAAGGCCCCGACAAAGACAACTGGAAATACTAGGGTAAGGCCTTAGCGAAAACCCAGTTCTATTTTCAATCATGAGACCTACCAATGAATAAACGGGCTATAGTGGTCCCCACTAGTAACTTATTATTTACAATAAATTCCTCATATTACAGGGGATAAATATAAAAACAAGAACATAATAAATGACATTCCCCAATATATACTCATAAACACTAACCATTCTAAGTAGAACGGTGAATGGTTTCAAGATAGAGAATCTGTAGTAAAAATAAATAGAAAGAATTTATCAAATTATTTTAGATGAAAATAATCATATATTATCCTCATTAAGAAATAAAGTTCAACAGAGGTGTTGAAATTGCAATAAATGCTCTATTAAAATAAGTAAGGATTTTTTTGATAGATATACACTTTTAAATTGAAAAGAATTGTTATTTTGTAAGAATCATTACATAAAACTAGAAATTAACTAAGGTAATTTTACATGATGAATTGATTTGTTTTATAAAAATAATTTTTGATTAAATATAATATATATTATACTTGAAAATAGGTAATAATTTGATAAGTTCCATTGAATCTGACTTGTTTATTAGGAAGAATTTAGAATGATCTTTATAAATCATTTGACACCCCAAAAATTAAATAAGGACTTTAATTGGTTAAAATATATAGAACATTAAACCAAAATTTAATAGTATTACATAAAAATAATTAGTTATTAAATTTGTACTAAGATATACAAAGAGAAACCAGAATGAGAATTGAGGATCGGGTAAAAAACCCTTACACAACGTACGAACGTGTTCAAAACAAGAGATAAACATCCGGGATAATCAAATTAATTAAATAAATTAATTAAAAACATCATATATATATATATATATGTATATTATTTATTAAAATTTTTTATGTTCATTTATGGATTTTTGATGAATTATAAGATATAATTTTATCGCTTAGGAGCATTCGATTCCTTGGATTTCATGGCTGGTATACTTGTATTTTAGTATGTATGTTCAAATGGAATTGGTATAATTCTATAGAATTAAATATATATGACACTAATTAATATAATTAATATTAAATAGTTATATAAATCATTTTTTATATTGTATTAGTAAGATTTATTAAATATAACACAATATATATTCATTTAGATTATTTTGGGGATATTTCGATTATTATGAACTACTATTGTTGTATGAATTATTATTATTTCTCTTTATTGATACATAAAATTTAATAAGATATAATTCGTATATTATAGTCTAGTTCAACCAAAAAAATGGTTTAATGACAATCATTGAAGCATAAACTGATGAATGAATGTTTGTTTCCCTCAAAGGTTGTAAACTGGATCCTCCCGAACGATGATTTCATTTTTTAAAAATTAGAAAGAGATATAGAAGTTTGAGGAAGGGTATTACGTAAACATGATATCATTATAGTATATATATTATTATATATTATCATGATAATTTCATCATTTTAGTTGAGGAGAAGATAAGAATTGAAAATAAATTGAAAATGAAATTAAACGAAAAATGAAGAGGGTTTACCTATTGAAAAATCCTTCTTGGGAACCTCCTCAAGGGAAAGGGTTTTGGTCTCTTCGCCAGGCTTGGAGCACCTAGATATGGAGATATACATTGGAAGAGTATTTGGGTAGATAACTTATAAGCATCACATCTTAGAGGAGGGAGGTGAAGAGGGAGTGGGGGTGGTTTTTATAGTAGAGGAGAGGGGTGATTTTTGAATATCATATTCACTATTTTATTGTTTTGCTCAAGGAAACCAATAGTGTTTATTATTGGGACAAAAAATAGTAATGACTGTATGTGAGTTGAAAAAATTTGTTCTTACATTTTCCATACATCACTTATAACTCAATAAATCATATATTTAACATTTATCGTTAATTATTGTATTTTACTATTCACCAAAAATTCAATTATTTTAGAAAAATATAAAAAATTCACCATAACCATTTCTCAATGTGTAGAATTCAATAAACGGTCTCCATTTTATTTATATAATTTTCTTAATTTTTTAAATTTAATTTTTAAATAAAAGAATTATTTACTTGGAAAAAATACATTTTAAATTCAAAACTGATATTATACCATTTTTACAAATTAACTATGGCCAAATAAAATTATCATAAAATCATAAGATAACCAAATATTTATTTTGGAATAAATGTTTTAAGAAAAATTATATTATTTTTAATCAACTTATTAAATTAAAATTGAAATTCAATTTTTTTTACTCACAAAAAATACAAACACTTCATTATTAATTTTTAAAATATTCACTATCATTTTTAAGGTGCCAAAATTTTATTAATACATACATGTGTGAGGTTACTATTCATAAGGGTAATATTAATATTCATTAAGGTCAAGCTAGTATTCACCAAAAATGAAAGTTGATCCTATTAGACTTTAAATATCTTACTGATCACAACTGTCTATGTTGGTTTTTCGATATTCAAAACACAGAGGTTGAAAATTTACGTTTAGATGGTAGTTTATAATAACCAAGTGTTTTTACATAGAGAAACAGTGTTTCATTTATTATATAATATATTAAATTTATTTCTAAATCATTGGGGTGTAAAATTTAAGGTGATAAAAAAATGATTATCACTGTACTAGTGCTCACACTACCGAAAAGTGGGGAATTCTATGTGGTATATAGAAATGCTTCCAATAATGGATTAGGTGACATAGTAATGTGTAATGATAAATTGATGTTATGCACCATAAGGTAGTTGAATATTCATAAAAAACTATCACATGCATGATTTGGATTTGGTAGCTATGATCTTTGTGTTGAAAATTTGGCTACATTATCTCCTTCGGGAGAAGTGTATATTATATATGGATGAAAAAAAGTCATAAATATATATTAACATATGAATGGATAAATATGAACAAATTAATATGTTTGGATCTTATCAATGACTATGAATACTCAATTCACTACCATTATGGGAAAGAGAATGTAGTTCCAGATGCTCTAAGAATAAAGGATCCAACAATTCTATCAGAAATGAGAATTGATAAGGATCCAATATTCTTATGTTTGAAAAAGATGTCCATGGAAACCATAAAATAAGGAACATAATATATCCTTTCTCAAATGGTTTGTCAAATATCTCTTTTGGAAATGTTAATGGATACATAAGGAAATTATGTAAGAATTTAGAGGAAAGTGGAAACTATATGGAATGGGAAATCCTTGAAGTTCAGAGTTAATGAAGAATGAATTGTGAGATTTGGCCATAGCTATGTGTACCATAAAATCATGAACTAAAAAAGGTGCTAGTGGGTGATTCACATGATTCAACTTTCTCCATTCACCCAGGAATCACAAAGACGTATAAAGATCTGCCTGAGAACAAATAGAACTCCAATACATCAAAGATTTGTTTAGTATCATGATAAATCATGTTGGGATAATGAGTGAACTTGATTAATATATGGTACTTTTTCCACCCTGATGTTTTAGTAGTTTATCCTTGACCTATGTTTATTATTTACAATTTTAATTAATTTCCACATTTCTCATGTTTTGATTATCATTCTATACCATGCCTTGTTATTCATGTTCCTATTATTCATCATTGATATTCATGTTGTATAACATATATCACAAATTCCATGTTTATTCCTTTACTGTTCTTTATGGATCACCCCTTTGTTATTTTTTTGGCAGGTTATCCTATGCAGTTTTAGACAGACATAAAATTTTAGAAGCATGTTAACAATGTTTTTAATAATGTTGTTGAATCACATGTTCATGATATTATGTTATATACATGATTCCAAAAACAATATACTTATAGATATTTTTGGGTTGTATTAAGTATAATTTTATTTAATAAATCACGAATTAATGTGTTATAAAGAGATGATGTTTCATAATCCGGGTCCTCCAACTACCACTTGAGTTCTACAGTTCGGATAGGATCCATCCTATATAGAAGAATACAATAGGATTATTGTCCAATAACATGTTAAATGTTGAACTCCACATATCTATTGTGATGTAACACATTAATTACATAATGTAAAACTTCACTGAATTAGTCTACCACTAGAGGATAAAAAACAAGTCGTACTTTTTGATCGTAATGAAAAATATTAACAATCTGGGTTGACACTCCACACAACCCATGATGCTTAGGTCTAGATTGAATATCATTGACATCCAATTTTATTTTATGAACATAAAAACTATAGATAACCTAGAATTTTCACATAACATTACATGAATTTAATCAAATTTATACATCATTGTACAATCCAAGGATTGTGAAGTATAGTGTCTTTGAACAATTGGTACCTAAAAAAGACATAGAACTAAAAAAATCACTTATATATTTAATACTCAAATTGGGCTCCTAACTTCCATTAAGTTCAAGCATCTGCATAGCGTACCCTAAGGAACTCATGAACAAAGGAATGAGCTAAATATACCAGTAAGGGAATAACCATACGAACAAAGAATTAACACAAGGAATAGAAAGTAAGACATGATGATATAAAAAGGAATGAAACATATAGAACCATAACATATAAACATGGATTAGTATAAATGTTTCAACAACACAATACATGAATCTCTTATGATTTAATGCTAACTACCAAGATCGTTTCACATAGTAGCATAAGCCAATGCATACCGCAAAGACCGTCGCACCTAACATCTCATGAGACGTAACTTTACCCAATTTATTGGAGTGCTATCTGGGTTCACCCATATTAACAATTCATGAATATTTTTTCCACAAATAGAATCATACATAATAAAACTTACATAAACATAAAGGGTTACCCATGGACATAATCGGGTAACACAATCATGTCTTAAACCGTAACAAATTGTATATCCTAAAAGTGTCCACAAAAGAAAGGAATTAAAATATACATGTAAATTCATTATATAAACTATGAATATATCATTGTATTTTATGTAAATTCTATGTGACCAAATCTATGAAATGTATTAATGATATTATAGAATAATAAGCTTTTGAGTGTTTTTGATGAAAATACTTTAGAGCATTTAAAATAGAAAAGTGAACAATCCTTTATAAAAAACCAGAAGTGAACCGATATAGAATTAAAAATAAAAAAATTATTTTATAAATACAATGGTGGATTGATATAGATGATATAGTGAACTTAAAATTAGGTAAAAATTTTACAAGTTCCCTCAAAACTAGTTTTCTTATCGAGAAGAATTAAGGAGGGAATCACTAAAATCATGTATATACTCGAAAGTGAATGATGAAAACAAATAGATACATGAGTTTGGAACATTCAAAAATAACTTATAAGATGATCATAGAAAGAATAGATAACCTAATTTAGGTAAAAATAATGACAATTAAACCTTGAGGAATAAAGGTGGTTCGGGTTGAATCCCATATGGAATATCGACATGGTACAGTCTGTCCTTATGAGGGATTAATAAGAGAGAAATGGGTTTCTCATCATTTAAACATCATGAGGACAATATCGGGGAGGTGCGTAACCATACCCCATCACTATGAATTATACATAAAAAGACATAACATAAAGGACAATCTTGAATAAGAGTTAAATAGAGAGGATCATGTACCTTATGTCCGAATGTGTTCCTCCCTTGTTCATAATGACCTCTTGAATTGAACTTCAATGAGATCCTCTTAAGGGGAGAGTATTTGGTATTTTTAGGAGACCAAGGGCTTTTGGACGTGGGGTAGGATCTTGGGGAGATATTTGGGAAGAATTTGGGCAAGGTATGAGGCTTGATAGGAGTGAAGAGAAGAGGTATGAAGGGGGTGGTATTCATAGTGGAGGTGAGAAAGGTTTTCATAATATTTAATTACGTAGTTTATTAATTTCTCTCAAGACCAGTAATAGTGATGATTCCAGGAACAAAAAAATTAATGTGTGCATGCGAGCTCATGATTTTGGTTCTTACATCACTTATTATTTCAGGAATAGTTGATTTAATTTATAATGTATTTATATGATACATTAAAGTATTTTACTATTCACCAAAAAATTCATGTATTTCATAAAAATATAAACAATTCACCCTAACCATTTTAAAACATTTAGAATTCAAAAATGAGATCCATTTTTCAAAAATAATTTTCTAAATATGATTTATTTAATATTTAATTAAAATCGTAATTTATTCTAAAAAAACCTCTTTAAAAATATTTATTTACTTATTCCAAAATATCGGCACATCATATGTTCACATAAATTATATTTATATACTAACATATGAAATATTACTATTAATTAAGTTATATAAAAATTAATAAGGGTGAAATTACTATTCACAAGGGCATCTTACTAGTCAAAAAAAATGTTTGTCTTATCGGACTCCAAACATCATATTGATCGCAACCGTGAATGTAAGATCATCGAAATTCATAACACAGAAGTGTCAAAATTATGTTTAAAGGTCACGTAGTATATAGTAGTTAATTTTCTTTTGATTTTATGTGATTATATGACATAATCATAAGAAAGACATTTCCATTGAAAAACATCAGGTTGTTATATTCTTCCACCCATAAGAATGTTCACCCTCAAAATTTCGTTTTACATTATAGGCCATAAACAGGTGTGGGTACTTCTACTTCAGTGATTCCTCAAGTTCCCATATTTCCTATTCATACTTATGGTTCAACCATAGTACTTTGACCAGGTGAGTAGTCTTGTTACGTAGAACTTTATCTCTACAATCCATGATCTTTACTGGATGATCCTCATAAGAATGATCATCCTCCAACAGTACAACCTCTAAAGAGATTACATGTGAAAGATCTGATACGTACATCCATAATATGGATACATGGATGAATTCATGTACATTAGACATGGTATGTTGATATTCCAGTTGATAGGCCACAACCACGATACGATCAAGAATCTCAAAGGGGATGATGTACCTAGGACATAACATTCCTTTCTTCCCAAACCTAGTAAACTTCTTACATGGTGATATGTGTAGAAATACAATGTTTATATCTTTGATCTCAAGGTATGTTCAATGATTGTATGCATAAATCTTATATCGACTCTGGAATACCTTGATGTGATGTACACGGGTTTTCAAATTCTACACAATTTCATCAAACCATCCAGGTGCTAGCAGCTTACGATCACTGACTTCATCCCAACATGACTGTGTCCAGAACCTTTTCCCATAAATAGCTTCATATGGTTCCATTCGGATGCTCGAGTAAAAACTATTGCTGTAGGAGAATTCAACCAGTGGAACATGTTGGTATTATTCTCCAATGAAGTCCATTGAACAACCTCTAAACATATAGTCTAGTGTTTGAATAGTCTTCTTATATTGTCCATCAATTCGAGGATGATAGGACATACTAAAGTGCAGTTAGTTCTTAGAGAATGTTGGAGACATTCCCAGAAATTTGAGTTAAATATTGGATCACGATTAGAAATAATAGATTTTGGTACTCCATGAAGCCTTACCACTTATTTAATGTATATCTGTGCAAGTTCATCTGGTGAGAATTCCTCTCGAAGTATGATAAAGTGAGTAGTCTTTGTAAGATGATCCACAAAGACCCATATATCATTGTTTCTTTTGGATGTCCTTGGATGTACAGTGAAAAATTCCATGGTAATTTTCTCACACTTCTATGTTGGTATGGGTAGTGTTTTCATCATCCCCTTAAACTTCTATCTTTCGCCCTTAACTTGTTTACAAAGTAGTCACTTTGATGTATATTCAGCAATCTCCATTTTCATATTATCTTGAAAAATGTTTCCTCAGAGATCTAGATACATCATTGTTCTCCCTGAGTGAATATTGAAGGTCGATCTATGTGAATAATTCAAAATCTCATTCATTATCTCTGGATTGGATGGTACACATAATCACCACCCAAATCATATAAGTCATTGTTCATGAATCCTAAACTCAATGGGTTTCCCCAATAGAATAGCTTCCTCCGTTTTATAAATTTACTAATTTTTATTTGAGAATCCTTCATTTTCTCCATGAGGGATGGTTGAGAATTAATTTGAGAAAGGATTGATTATGGTCCTCCATTAATGGTTCCAATGTTCATCCTTTGAAAATCAAATAAGATTGGATCCTTCTCTGTTCTTATCATTGATAAATTTGTTGGATCCTTACAATATAGTTCATCTTCCACCTTATTTACCTTATCGGGATGGTATTGTATTTAGTAGTCATAATATTTGATGAGATTTATCCATCTTCTCTGATGTTTAATACTCTCTTTTTGTGAGGACATATATTTTAGACTCTTTTACTTAGTATATATTTCAGACTTCTCCACATAGAGATATTGCTTCCAAATTCTAAACGCAAAGGTCATTGTTTCCTACTCCATATCATATGCAGGATAGTCTTCCTCATGTATTATTATCTTCCTTGAGGCATAGGTTATCACATTATCATTTTGAATTTTCTCACAACCTAATCCCCTCTTTGTAACATCACTGAACACCACAAAGAGTTCTCCACTACTTGGGAGCGTGACTACTTGTACGAAGAGAAGCCTATTTTTCAACTCCTTGAAATAGTCTTTACATTACTATGTCGAGAAAAATATTACTCCCTTCTATTTAAGTTTGGGAATTGGGTTTTCCAATCGTGAAAAGTTATTCAAAAATCCTAGATAATACCAAGCTAGACCTAAAAAGCTATGGATCTCCATTACAGATGCTGGGAATAACTATGAACTGTTAGTGGCCATACCTCATTCGAAATGCAGTCTTGGGAATATCTTCCTTCATCACCTTTAATTGGTGACATTCAGATCAAACATCCACCTTAGAGAAATAATTAGCCCCATAAGCTGATTGAATTAATCATCTATCTGAGGCAGGGGATACATGTTCTTTATATTGATTTTATTGAGATCATGATAACCAATGCAATGTTGCATTGATCCATCCTTCATTTTGATAATGAATAATGACACAGTCATTGTGGAAACACTCACGTGTATAAAACAATTATCTAGATTTTTCTATAACTACATATTCAGTTCGTCCATCTCTACAGAGTTCATTTAATATGGTTTATTTGATATAGGATGTTATCTAGGTATAAATTCAATTGAGAACTCATCCTATTGATCAGGAGGAAGACCAATAAACTCTTCAGGGATTACATTATTGTAATCTATCATGATGGGCATGTCCTGAAGCATGATTATCTAATTTGTCTCAACCATTTAAGCTGTAAATGATTTCTCATAAGGAAGTAATATCTACACATGATACACTAGTTATAAACGAGATTCTATCTTCCTCCTTACACTTTCAAACAATTAGAGGCTTCTTTGGTTTGTGAAAAGTGATATCCCATTCCCTACAGTTGATGTTGGGATTGTATAAATATAGCCAATCCATGCCCAAGATAACATCGAATTCCACTAAAGGAAGTATTAAAAAATTTTATGGGAGGTTCAGTCCACAAACATTTACTAGGAAGGTGCTATAAACATTGGATACCAAAATTTCCCCATTATAAATTCTCATGATAACATATCCTCTAAATTTTTAGGTGGTGATTGAATAGTTCTACTAAACTTTCACGATATTAATGAATGCATAGAACTTGTATTAAATAGTTTTTTCTCTATTATTGAATGAATAACTAGCGTACTTGTCACCAAATCAATTTCTGGGTCCACCTTATATGTAGTGATAGCATAAGACCATCCTTGTTTCCATAGAGGTTGTTTTTTATTTCCTCTCACAACCCATGTCTTAGAGAAATTATTGACATAATTCCCATACAGCTTTCTATTGTAGCAATACACTATAGGCAATGTGTTGATATGAACATTCTTTTCTTCTTCCACATTGGTGGGATTTTTCATATCCAATTTATAGTACATGGATAGATGTCCCATTTTTTCACATTTGAAGAAATTCATGGTTCTATTTAGACTATTTACAAAATGCACCTTCCCTCAACTTTTAAAAGTGGGATATTTAGGCTTCTTTCCATCGTAGGATTTTTTTGGTTGAACCAACAAAGTTGTTCTCCATTTTTGGCTTCTTGGAACGAGGCCCATGAGACAACTTAAATTCTCAAATCTTCATTTCAACATCGAGGGAACAACTGAAAATCTCCTCATAACTGTTAATGTATCTAATCAACAATTCTTTTCATAAACTCATATTTAGTCCCCTAAAGAAACGATCCTCCTTGATTTCGATGTTCAAGACATATCCAGAGGTGTAACATTATAGCCTTGTGAATTTTTCTTCATACAAACTGATTGAATGATCTTCCTTGTTCTTGAATATGATGAACTCTCCTTCCATGTTGAGATGAATAATTTGAAGAAAATATGTATTGAAAAATATTCCCCTTAATTCCTCCCATTCCATGGAAATAATTTTCCTTGAGTACATTTTATTCTTGATCAGTTTCCACCACTGGTCAGCTTCCCCATCAGAATGATTGACCACTAGAACAACACTCTCTTCTTCCAAGAACTTGACGTTAGAGAATAACCTTTCAATAGAGTTAGTCCACTATTCCTCGAGGAGGGTTTCAGATGATCCTTTAAACATGGGGGTCCTTTTACTCATGATGTATTATTTGGAAACTTTCTCTTTTCATGGAGGAGGAGGTTGTTCTACATGATTGAAGTTATTATTCAAAACTAGAGCCAACTGAGAAGTAATATCTTGATGTGTTGATCCCTCATTCCAATCATATACTACATATCATTAGGGAAATCATTACATTCCATATCACATTGATTATTGGAATGTTTTCTTTTATTTCCTGCAATTATATAATAAAAATAACATACAATTATATGGATTGAATACTTAAATATTATGAATAAAAAGAAAAAATTGAATATAAGATGATAAACCTGTAACGGAAAAGTATATCCAAACTTTTGATTCTCTATGTCACAATATGGGTTATCCTTGATCTATTTCTTCTATTATATTCTAATGGGATTTTTTTCCTTAATAATGGTCTTTACTAAGCTCAAGAATTTACCAAAGAATATATCCCATGGGAGTGTCAATCCAAGATTGCGGCAAGGCACATTTCCATGTACCGGGATTCCCCTAGTCAAGACCAAAACTCTTTATTAGAGTTTTCACTCCCAGTTTCATCTGTTCTAGAGCTTCATATACCAATTTTCATCCAGAAAGAGATGCATTTTCTTGATAAAAAATTTACCAAATACATACCAATATTTATGGATGTTTTGTTATAGTTAGTCTCACCCATAACGTTCTTACTATAGTGATCTATTCCAAATATCCAAAAATAACTAGACCACCCACTAATACCAACTATAAGAATCCTATAATTTTCATATATTATTAAACTATTATAATGATAGTTATACATCAGAGTACAATCCAAGGATCGTGATGTCTTGTGTCTTTGAAGAATAGGTATATAAAATTAAAAACACGGGACTAAAAAACCCAAATTTATTTTATCTTTAAACTGTGGTCCTAACTTCCATTGAGCTCAAACATCTTCATAGGGTACCCTAGGGTAGATATGAATAATGGAATGAGATAAATAACAAAATAATGGATTAACCATAAGAACAAAGAATTAGCACAAGGAATAGAAGGCATGAAATGTTGATATAAAAAGTCTTGTAGCATATGCAACCTCAACCCATAAACAAGGAATCATATAAACATAGAGTCATATAAATGTATAAGAAACATAAAAATTACATTAGGAAAAGTCAAGTCTAACCATCAAGATCGTTTTACATAGTAGCACAAGCCAATGATAACAATCAAGATCATTTCACACAACATCTCAGGAGACTTAACTTTACCCAGTTTATTGGAGCACTATCTGGGCGCACCCATCTTAACTTTTCATTAATATTTTTTCCAAACAAAGAATAATACATAATAAATCCTTCATAAACATAAGGTTTACCCATGGAAATAATGGGGGTACCACAATCATGTCATAAATCATAACAAAGGTTCGTATCATAAAAGTTTCTATGAAATAAAAGAACTCAAATAAACATAGACATTCAAAATGGAAAATATGCATATATCATGATATGTGATGTCATGTAGAATAGAAAATATTTAATAAATGTTTTCAATAATGGTTAGCATAAAAATGTTTTCGAGAGGTTTTAAGGAAAACACTATAGATAATTTAAAATAGAAAATGGAAAATCCTTTATATAGTGCATTAGAAATCAAGTAAGAATTGAAGAAGTTCCCTTAAAACTTGTTTTCCTATCGGGTAGTATTGAGGATTGAATAACATAAAAACATGTATATCCCCGAAAGAGAATGACGAATTGAACTTGATACTTGAGTTTTTATCATTGAAATAAAATTTAGAAGATGAACATAATAATAATAGATAACCTAATTTAGGTATAAATAGTGATATAGAAACATGAAAGAATAAAGGAGATTTGGGTTGAATCCATTATAGAATATTGGCATGTTATCATGTGAACTTAAGAGGGATTAATAAGAGAGAAAGGGGTTTCTCATAATTTAAAAATTATGTCTAATGTATCAGGGAGGTGCATAATATTACCCAATCAATATAAATTACTCATAAAAGAGAATAACATAGATGAAAATCTTGAATAAATGTGATATATAGAGGATACCTTACCTTATGTCTGAAGGTGTTCTTCCCTTGATCATAATGACCTCTTGAATCAATATTCCTTGAGAGCCTATTAAGGGGATATGATTCAGTCTTTTAGGGTGACCATGGGCACTTGAGAGTGTCGTAGGAGCTTCGAGAGATATTTGGATAGAAATTATGCAAGGAACATGGCAATAGAGGATTCCAGAGAAGAGGTAAAGAGGGGTGGTAACTATTGCAGTGGAGAAGAGGGTTTTCAAAAAATTTAATTACATTGATTATTAATTTCCCAAAACCCCAGAAATAGTGATGATTCCATGAAAAAAATAGTAATATGTTCATGTGAGTTAATGATTTGGGTGCGTACATTACTTATGATGTCGGGAATAGTGGATTTAAATTATAATGTATTTATATGGAATATTAATGTATTTTACTATTAATGAAAAATTTATGCATTTTAGAAAAAATCCCAAAAAACCTTAAATTTTTTTCAACATGTAGAATCAAAAAATGAATTCCTTTTTTCAGAAATAAATTTTGAATATGATTAATTTAATTTTTAATTAAAAACACAATTCATTCTAAAACCTAGTTTAAAAAAATTTATTTACTTATACCAAAATATAGGTACATCATACTTTCAATTGAAAATTATTTATATACTATCATAGGTAAGGTTACTATTCATTAGGTTATAGCACTATTAATAATGGTAACATTACTATTCATAAGGTTATGTTACTATTCATCAAAAATCTAGTTTTCCCTATCAAACTCCAACTAATTTAGTGATCCCAACCATAAATGTCTGATATTTGAAATTAAAAACCAAGATGTGTCAAAATTATTTTTAAAGGTCACATAATACTTATTAGTTCATTGTGTTGGGATTATATGACATAATAAAAAGAATTAAATTTCCATTGAAAAACATTGTGTCACTACAAAAACCTCCCTTGGGTGATGAGAAAGATATACTCTATTGATAAAAATTAATATAGGTTCGATAAGGTTATAATATATCAATACTTTGAATAATTTCCATGACCATCATCTCATGGAAACAATGTTTCAAAAAGAAATATTATCCATCGATCTCGAGAAGATACTCCTAGTATCAGGGTGCACCCTCTTACAAGATTCCCAATGGTTTGTATAGAGAAAACACTCAAAATAATTTTCAATATTGAGACCAAGGTTACCAATTATAGTTATAGATATAAATTTGTTTGAAGTGCCTTTGTAAAACAATTTATATGCTTATGATAATGATACTAATTTCAAGTCTTATAATGTAGATAGTCTTATGAACTTCTCCATAGAAGCAGGTTGTAAGGTATATAACTTTCCCTATACAGGGCCCAATGAAAAAACATGACCACCCTAAGTAGGTCCATTATACTGGAACTGCACCACCAGTATCCTGACTCCGTGAACCCAACCACCTATTTAACATAATTGTCCTGTAGTAATCTATATTTCTTCCTCAAATGGTGTAACTATTCCCACTCCATAACCAAGAGATGTTTTAGATACATTCCCAATAAGAACCTTTTAATAGGTCCTACAAAATCTATTGAGATGGACCATCATTATAGTGGCTCATATATCCAATGGGTCTCTACTTTGATGAGGTTTTATGTGACCCTCTATTCTATATAGATGTCATAATGCGTGACTTTCTGCACACATACATTGTCTTCCACTGCCCTCATGGAAAATCATGTTGTGATGCTTCCTACCACTAGTTTATGCACTACATATCCTATATGATTAAACACCTCACCTATTACCTTCATCCTCTTTTAGATTATGATTAAAGATATTTCCCATGGATACTGTCTCAGTGGTGTTATTCAGTATTAAGAAATTCACCCATTATTTGATGGCATATTAAATCCCATCATTGAAACCTCTCACCCTGGCTAGTTCATCAGTAGAAAGAGTAACTAAAAATCACTAAATCACAGTAACTTATTTGAGTAATTCATGGAATACATAGAACCATGATCTGGATAATGGAATTATCTAGCTCAATCAACTCTTAACATCTCCATGAAAATGCATTCATATGTGCTATTATGGAATTCCATCTAAACTATGCATTGATGATAACTAAATTATATAACAACGCCCTACTATTTCATGGAATAAACATGAAATATATAATCGATGAGATTCACCCCCCTTTCTCAATAAATCTCATAGTTCATAATTATTGAGTGTATAATCATCAACCATGACTCTGTTTCATGTGGGATTCTTTCCCCGAAAATTGAAGGAGTTTTTTGTTACTGGAATTCCCTGGTCAAATTTGACATAGTCGGTTCCAGTCATGGATCTACCTCTATAGACAAAACTATTCATAGAAAGCCCTCTTGAATTTTATAAAAAATTAATATAATGGGAAAATCATTCTGTACTATCAGAGTTTTCACTAGTGGAAATATTGGTGGTTCATGTCCCACAACATCATGATCATGGTCCACACCACATTCCAAGTTCTTGACCTATGGAATTTGTAGAGGAATATATATATATATATATATAAATAATTACAAGAACATGAATTAAAAAAAGATACAATGAATATGGATATAGATTGGGAACACTATGGATATAATATATCACTATCCAATATATACCCAAATTGGACTTGATGCTATTAATTTCAGTTCACTGGTGTGATTCCATGTTTTGATTATAAATGTTTCATTTTTTGGGGTGTGAATCCCATGTTAAAAAGGATATAAAACATCATGTTTCAATTGGAATAAACATTTAACGAAAACCAATTTCTCTAAAAGTTACAACTCAATAAAATAATATTTATATATTGGTTCAATTACATGTGTTTCCATTCCAAAATTAAAAACAAAAATAGTATTATAATTTATAATAATTATTCCATGTAACTACAAACAATAATTTACATCTATTTATAGGATATACCATGTTCATATATGATGGATACATTATATAGATCATCGTTTTAAATTTAGTGAGGCCAAAACTATATAAATTAAAATTGAAATTCATTTAATCACCACAAACTAAAATTTCATGATCCTAAAACCAAGGTTCAATTGATTAAAAATAGAATAAGTGGTCATATAAGCTTCCACCATCAAGGTATACATGAAAAAAACCATTTTTTAAATATAAAAAAATTATGGGACCAATTATTTTTCTCATGTTCTTCCAAGAGATTATAGAGAGTTTATAGTTATATAGAACATGGTACATATGATAATAAAGAATAAATTAAGTAAACACGAAGTGGAATACAAAAGTGATTAAAGCATATTTAAAATTTTCCTTGATATAATGCATGAGGAAATCCTCCCTTGGAATACTATACTAATGGTAAAAATTAATAATCCCAATTCACGTCATAATTTATATGTGTTACCAAATGGTGAATATAGTGAAACTGTCATAGGGGAAATCTAGAACAATAATTCCTGACCTTGAAACATGTATTTTCCCTCTAACATGGAATTGGTACTCCCTAGAACAATTAATATTTATGTTCCAACATGTCATCGTTACCCATATACTAACCCAAAATTGTAATATAGTGGAAAATAATGCCATGATACCACTCTGTGATGTTCAAAGACATGATTAGTCACAAGTAAGTGAACCCAAGAATCAAATTTCATCAAGCATTCACCCCATTTTCCAAAGGTATTATACTTTTAGAAATGTTATATAGTGGGAACCTATGGAGACTAAACCCATAATATCAGATTGTAGTATATTTGTAAACAATAATGTGCCAACAAAAAAATATTTCTAAAAATTGAAATAATAATGATGTGGAAGTAATGAAACCAAATAAAATAAATAAAACTAAACATATAAATTATCATATACAAAAGATGTTATAAACTAATACATAATAATATTAGGTAGACATGGTAGTAGAAATATGAAAAATTCTAAAATCAATACAAAAGCATATACATCCATGAGCATCCCAAGATTTTTTAGTGATCTTTTCTCATGCTCACTACCTAATGTAAGTCAATCTTCTATATATCGTAACTTTTCTTTGTCCTTACATATATCCATTATGTCTTTATAACTACCAAATAGTATCCTGAACTAGATGTGAGTGAAACGCAACAGGGGACCTCCAATAGTCTCCAATACCAATCTACTCTCTGAATAAAAGCTATAAATTTGTAAAAAATATTCATGAGGAATGGCTATGAAAAATAAGGGAACAAAGAAAATATAAACAACTTCAACGTAATGAGGATTTATTTTAGATTGTAAAATTTCAGTACAATAGGAATGCAAGGCCCATGACCGAGGAATCCTCATAGATCTCGAGGAGAAACTCCAATTTAACATTGGTATTTACTTTATTGGAATCTAATGTGGTCATTGAAGGCAGTCAATGTCTGAGGAAATCAAGACTAATTCTAGTATATCTTCCTTGGAATTCTAATATATTTTGTATTTTAGTGAATCATCCATGTTAGAAGAAATCATATTTGACGTTAAGACATTGACAAAGTCCAATTCTAGTGTTACACATCAGAGTAACGTTAATGAATTGGCTGGAGTCCAATGAGTTTTCTCATGGAAATATGGGGTAGAATCCTTATTCTTTTTTAATGATGGCCACAACTATTACCATGTGATCAAGTCTATAAAATTAATTACAAATAATATATTAAGTGAAGAACTTATATGTGAAGAATACATTCCATTTAACAATTTAATTAATTGACCATGTGATTTATACTTATTAGGGACTCACCAAACACACCATATGGTTTTCATAGTGTTATGCTCAGAAGGGTTGTCAAATTCATTTAATCAGACACAATAGAAGGGGTAGTTCTTGTTAACATTATCAATATCCAATAGTTTCAATTTGTGTCAAATAATAACAAGGTCCTTCTATTGGTTATTAATTAAAGTATTTTTAGATTCTAGAGGAAATTCATTGAGGGTCAGGTATGCGGAATATGGTTAGAATTCTAAAACGACTAAGTTGTCTGGGACAATTAGTAGACTACCTACTATAGCTTGGTAGAATAATCTTCATCTATTAATATACCCAAATATGAGATAAAATGGTAGAAAATGGATAAGTATAAAACAAACATAAAATTGGGTATATTATGTCACACATAAATACAACTAATCAGAGAAAATAGAAGTGATAATGGAACAGAAATGAGTTCTAGACATACCAATTGGAATATAACATGATGAAAAAATTATTGAACTATAATCTAGATGAAGGATATACACAAAATACAATAGAAGTGGAGAATGAGAGCTATTATGTGGTTTATGCTGTGAAAATTAGGGGGGTGAAAATTGAAAAATTGGTTCAATGTCCTTCTGGGGGATTTGGTTAATTAATTATTTAAAAGTGGCAAAAGGATTGGTCTCATTTTTATCCAAATAATGAACTGATGGTGAAATTTCCACTTTCCATGAACCGAAACCTCATATTTTTTAGGTGAATGGTTATAATAAATGTGTGAAAAACTTTTTTGTTTTTTAAAAATAAATTATAGGTATTCCATATTTGTATGAACCCTATTTTACTATTTGAAAACTCATGCCTCAACCATTATGTTCTGCACTATTGAAGTTAACATTTTGTGGAAACTGTACGCTATCCATTATCCTCACCATATTTCATGAAAATAATTTAATCCACACACTAAACCAGGATTGAACAGTCATAAAACCTCCACAAACCTATTAGGAACTTTATTTAGATAAATCATATGTTTTATACTTAACTGTAATGACATCATACCTTTATGAAAAAATAGGATCATACATTTTATATTTAACTCTCCACCCTTACCTCTATTCACTCTCTCTATCTCTCCACCATAATTTCCTCCTATTATCTCGCATGTGGACATAAGGGTTATTAGTGTTATCAATTGCCTATGAAAAAACAATAGTTCATTATGAGAATCTAATTTTAACTAGGGAAGTGGGAGAAGTTGTAGATGGTACATCTTGGGTAGGTTCCATCCATATAACAACCAATATTTGTTATAATGTGTATTTCATGGTTTTTAACATAAAAATTCATGTAATAAACACACATAAAGTCATGCGGATTATTTCATTTGGTAAATTAGATATGTAATATATAACAAAAAAATTAAAAAACATTATTTTAAACTCCATAATTGTCTCCTAGATTCATCTTAAATAGTAATACAACATTGAATAATATGATGAAAAATTAGTACAATAGAGAACTATACATCCCAATAATTGTACAATAAATTTAAATAATTATCATAAATAATACATGTGAGTGATTATGAATATCGTGAAAAAATATTTGAGAATCATATATAATCTCATGGATGAATTACATGAGAAAATGATAATGTAAAATCATCATATTTGTTAAAGATCAAGGTGGTGTGTTCAGGATGGTAATGACATGATCAAATGAGAATCATCCCCTGTATCTTTTTCTAGAGATGGTTTCACATAAAATTCACCATTTCATTTATTTTTACCCATTTTGCATCGTTATCCCATATATGAGGGATGGATTAACCCTTCGGGGGCTAGGTAATTTACCCTTCCATTACTGTGAAAGAGATGCCACAGTTCGATGGCCCCAAATGGAGATTTCATGGGGTCAAGTACTTGTGAAATCAATCCTAGTAGGATATCACTTCGTCGAGTGGTCTAAAATGGGTTTATATGTGGATCCGTAAACAACCAAAGACCTCGGTATCCACGATTCATGGATCAGCCATGCAAAGGTAGTTGCTCCATGGATAATGATTTGGTCAACAAAACATAAGGACTATATTGTTCGATATGATGAAAATTTGGGATCATTGAACCCCTTGTGGAGGGGGGATTATTTCCTATTTCTGGACAATCTTCTAGATTTCTGTAATGTTCATATGTTCATGACTCATTGGTTTATTACTGACGAGTGAGTCCACAAGTTACCGCTGCTTTTCCAAATCATCATAGGCATACATAGATTTAATGCTATGAAGGTAATGCTGAATTGAGACATATAATACGGAAATATAGATTTTATCATCACCTAGGAGTACATAATGTGATTTAAGGTTGATCTCATGCCTTTTATTAGGTGTCCAACATATCCTGGTTTGATCAGGAATTAGATTTCTCGTAGTTCATAAATGCTGGGGCATAAACATGGAAGCTTCCCATTTGATGGGATAAGATTGGGTGACCCTTTTGGAAGGGAACCCTTTTGAGGTTGGGCCTTCGAGTTGGCATCCTTTGTTTCAATGTTTTACCAAGAATCCGTGTTCTCATTGTTTATAATTACTGGGGCTTATGCATTGAAGTTGTCCATTTGAGGGGACATGATTGGAGGACCATTTTCGAAGGGCACCCTTTTTTTGATCAGTCCTTCGAGTACGCATCTTACATATTATGGTTTAATTCGGAATTAGAGTTCTAATAGTTCATAATTGTGTGGTTGTTTTAATTGTGAATGGTCTCTAAGCCCCCCATGAGTTATGATTAGTGTGAGAAACAAGAGGATGTGAGAGATCCAACTAACCACACTTCTGCTCTCTTTCTTATGGGAGAGGGAGAGCCTACAGTGGATGAGGCTGGGGGACCTTGGGTGAGGTCATTGAGCGATGATCCTTTTATTGTGAAATGACATTAAAGTTCATGAAGCTTGACCTTCAGAATATCGGGGACTTACCTCTTGGGTATTTTCCCAGAATGCATTCAAGGAATAGGAGATGTGATGCCCTCATCACAAGGGGAATAGAATTTAATACAATTTACTGATCACCATTCCTCATTGAATGGGAAATAAGGTGGTCACCCTTAATCCATTGAATGGGGAGGTTCATTTTAGTATCCCAAGGTTGGATGTCGGGTTACCATGGTAATATAGACTTGGAGATATCCTGAGAGTACTCATCTTTGTAGGGAGATCCATCATGTATCCACCTAGCATGGGTATGTAAACTCAAAGGAGCATGCTGATGCACCTGATTCTCTAATCATATGGGTCAGGTTGCTTTGTCGGAGGCTTTGGAATATAGTCTGGGGATCGTATTGTGGAGGGAATATGAAGGATTGGATGGTAGAGGAGGGGTGAGATTGGAACCAGAGGAATGAATACCCGAAAACACCCCATTCAACATACTGTTTTCTTATGTGGGATGGGGGAATCTCTGCATACCATAGTGGTATGCAGGAATAAGGGTCTTCTGCATACCGATGTGGTACACATGCATGGGTATGGACCACTGGGAACCATAGTGGGACGCAGTCCTGAATACAGTCTGTCATGCCGTTTTGGTTTCCATCCGCATACTGATGTAGTCTGCAATGCCGAGTTAAATCTGTGTAGCAATGCACTACGCAGAACACCATGTTCAACAAGGGTCTCAGTGAGTACCATTCATGGGTATTTCATCCATGAGAAATATGTGGTTCTTATTTTCACTAATTAGGTTCGTGGTTCTCTTATTATTAATAAATTCCCCAGTTTTATGGTTCACGACTGGCTGTACCTATAGAGAGAGTGGTTTGGAATTCTAGCTTCACTGATATATCCTGATTAATGTCAGAATCTTTTTTCAGTTCATTCTTCCAACTCATGGGGTCCCCATTGAACTTTCCTCTTCTATCCCCACAAATACTTCTGTTCTCCTTTAAAAGAGAATCGGGGAAATCATATATATGGTCATGTAGCACCATTTTTCAAAATTACATGAAGATTTATCTTGACCCACGAAAGACTTGTTCAACTAGGGTTTGTGGAGGCTGCGGTTCACGATCATGGTTTGCAGAACCCTTCCAGTTTTCATCATCTGTGAACTGTTGAGTTCACAATACGGTATGTAGATAGACTTTTCACGCATGATTACTTCATTGATGTGGTTAATGCTCTTCTGGGTATGTTGGGCATCACTCCGAAAGCAAGTTCCTTGAAATTCATTCTGTGTACTAGTGGTCTGCAATCCAGGTGGTCCTTGAACCCTTCCCAGTGATGGTATACATGCCACATAAAATCTATTGAAAAATTCAATTCCTTTATATTTCTTCCAATGTATGCCAAATTTTAGTCCATTCACCTTGTTAAACATTTAATAATACATTCCTTTTTTAAAAAAGTGATTATGGGGGTATTTTCATCCCTTGGTTAAATTTCCAGGACCTTACAAATTCCCTCCATTAGAATGGTGTCCATTCAGAATGAAAACGAGACTATTCAGATGCAGAAGCAGTCCTAAAATGAAATGGTTCACGGTAAAACATATAGGCCTGGTAGGAGCTGACCAACCCTATATATACGGAGCCAATTCATTTTTCTCTACCTATTTTTTGCATAAAAAAATTCCTTAACTTCACCTTGATTCCTATACATTTGCATACCATACCTCTTATGAAAATTCTATTTGTGAACCGCTTTCTACATGTGGTGAACCGAACTTTTCACCATTTATCATTCTGCGAAACAAATTTTGGATTTTTAAAACAGCAGTTTGGAATTTTAAAATTAAAATCTGGATCCTATATAAGAGAACACTACGCTACTTTTGGGTTAGCATACTGAGCTTAAAATGGCGAACCAAACAATAAACCTTAATAATATGAATTTTAACATTTTAATCCTCAATCAACGATAATGATTTTTATGAGGACTTGGTTCATGGAATCCACCATCTGTGAATGGTTTCATTCACCGACCAACACTTCAGGGGCTAGTGCATCGTGGTTGCTTCACATACCATAGTTTTAAGTAGCGTAACACATCCACATACCATGGTAGTATGCATCAGTTTCACCTACCTCTCATGCAGTACGGGGGATATTCCTACAACATATCATTTCCAAGAATAGTATGTGGGGCCTTATGTGGTCGTATTTTTAAGACTTTTATCCATTTTTAGTAGCCATTATCCAACAACATTTATTGTATTGGCATATTATTAGCTTTTTGATCTTCCGGTTCAGACTAAATTGGCTCTTCCACAATCTATGACTAATGTCACTACTTCATCTGAGGCTACTACCACTGCCCCTCCCTCTAATGATAACTAAATATCATAGAACATGATGGATTTCATTGACGAAAAAATTCTGGTCATTCCATTACACCAATATCTGAAAAAACTGCTTATGGTGAGTGAAAGGGAGTACTCGGGTTCTGATAGTCTTCCTTCCTATATGTTTGGTCTACTATTTGATACTGTGATCCCTGCGCCAAATCCAACTGATCATCTTGATGCCTAGATAATTAACACCTCTATCCTAAGGTCATTTATTTCTTCAAAGGGGTGGTGCCTTTAGTTAGATATCACCTCTACGTCCTTTCTGAACTACGATCCTCGAACATTACAGGAAGTAGATAGGAAGCCTGATCAAACGACCCACTACTACCAGAGCATTGTCCAGGAAGCTATAGCAAATGAGGAGCATGGTTGGAGCTCCCAGGGGGATCTCTGCTCTGGAGGCTCTTTTGACATATATTGGGGGTAGCCTTTCTGGATTTTCCAGATCTGGGAAAAATTTAGAACCTAGCTACTAACTGTGGGACTATAGGAGGATTCTTGGTTTTCTCATACATACAACCATCTTCTTATGGCCCATATTTCAAAGATTTTGATCAGGTGAAGTCCAGACACCAATACCTTCCATTTCTCCCATGTGGAGGTCAACATCAGTCTTCGAGACATCCAGATTATCTTGGGAGTCTCTATCATCGAGGATATGTATGATGAATTTCTACCTCCCCCCTCTATTTGTGATGACATGGAAATATCCACTCCTTTGGCCAAGATACCCTTCTTTCAATAGAAGAAACCTTTTAAGTAGATTGATCCTTTTTTGAATCAATACATTCCTTTTGTTGAGTGGTTTGGTGATTTTGTTAAGCACACTGGTCTAGTGCCCGATCCGTTTAGACCCAAGGCCTGTCATACCAAAACCACCCAAAAGCGAGTGGGTTCTCATTGTCCCACTCTGAAAGAGGGGAATTTTAATAAGAGATGATGGGGCCTCATCTCTGATGTCGATAGATTATTTAAACTAGCATATTTCATGTCCACATTTCTGAGTAAGTGGATCTTACCAGTGTGGGAATATTTTGGTGTAAGAGCCTCAACTTTTATCATGTCCACTTAGGTAGCAACCGACAGATGTGTCAATTTAGCTATCTTAGTGTTTCCTATGATTAACTACCTACATGGTCGAATCAGTGAGAGGGGACCACCTAACCGGATGACTGGTCCCTTACAAATTCATTGGATCTAGATGGGATCCTACATAGGAAGTTATTCCATCATCAATTCCTTAAAAATTCCACATTCCACCTTCAGATCGTATATTTAGATCACCAGTGGCGTCTTGCCAGAATCTTGGGATTCACAGGATAAGTGAGAGGATTAAACCAAAATGAACGACCAAGACATAATTTATTATATGAACATTTACAAATATTTTTCTTATCACCCTTATGATTCCCCTAGGGGAACTATTATAGTAAATGAATCTGAAGACTATGTCACCTAAGGATAATTGTTTTCTTTTAGAGATATTTTCCTGGTCACCTGTATTGTAGGGGAGATTATTTGTGAGGGATATTCACCCTACAGAATTAGTTTTCAATTTAAATGTGTCCAGAAGTTATGTCCCCTTGATCTCAACAGTACTTGTCAGGAGTGGCATCTGATGAATGCCCATCGACTATGGTTAATGTTATCCTCGGAGAACACTCAGTTCCATGCCCAAATTTTGGATCATATAGAATCTTTTCCCCTCAATTCCAAAAATAATGTTGGGCCCTAGGTTAAATCATATTCTGACATCCAATTAGCTGAACTGGTATCTATTTTTACAACTTCCATGGCATCTAGGGAAATGGTAATGGTAAAAAAGGAAGTTGTTGAACACTATCGACCAGGAAAGGTCCTTAAAATGCCTCTTGGCTACCCCCAAAGGAAAATTGTGAAATATGGGGTTGTGAACTAATGGGCGGATGAATGAGCTTCTGAAGTAGCCGATGGGATTCCAGCATCCATTCACCCCGAGGCATATTTTCTAATGGCCTAGAGGTAACATGACCTTTTAAAAGGGCATCTATCTACTCGTGACTCGTCCACTCATGATTTACGACAGCTCCTCCAAACTGGAAAGTTTCTTTTACTGGCATTGGTTATGTTTTTAAACATGTTGAAATTTCATTTGATGAGGACCCAGAAAGGGTTGGTCGTTACCTTGAGGACCTCAAGACTCTTATCCATTCCCAATGTGGTCTCCATAAATACTATAATCATGTAATTTCCATTACGCAATTAGAGACATATGATGAGGATAATGACATTGTTTACTCACCTTTTTGGGTTGTCATAGAAAAAGATTTTTACTTTCTCCCAATGTCATGAAAATATTCATCTTCACGAGGTTTGGAGGTTATAGGGACACCTAGGAAACATTTTCAATGGTCGAGACCTGCTCCACTCCCCTGCACCAACCTTCCAGTGATGGCCATCCAAAACATGGTAGCATTTACAAATTCATAGAGAGTTAGGGATGAACTTAGGGAAAACACATAAAATGAAGATATATGGATGATTATATATGGGGTAAATTCGAACATCCAGTTTTGGGGAGATATATTTCTCCTCTCTATATTTCGGCCGGTTAAGAGCCTGATGAGGTGTATTCTTACTTGAATTAAATGGAAAAGAGTCTCTATGCTCCTAAAGAATGGAATTACCAGTCAGACCGCGTATCATTGATGGCATTACTCCTATAGATGATGGGAGAGGTTTTATTTGAAACCTCTGACCTAAAGTTCACATGATGAAGGGATTCTAAAGGTTTCCCTATTTTATTTTGTTGGATCTTGCAACATCTCAAGAAATATATATTTCCCATATCTATTCTCCTTGAGTTAATGCAGTTAGGGATTTCTACATATCAATGGTTGGGGGTAGTGCGGATGTATCCCATGGAGCCCAAGACCACACGGAAGCTGTCATTTCTGACTCTACTAGGGCATTTATCAGTCCATCTCAGACTATTAATCTTATTCAGGATCCATCCCCCTAAAAAAAGGAAACGTAAGCAAGCCTCCCAAAAGACAAAGGGAATTCAAAGGGGAATCAAAATTAATCGTCTGTTAACCTGGTGATTGAACCAAGTAACCTTATCTTGTTTTCTCACTAGTCCATGTATTTATTTTGATGGAGGGACTTTTTGTAACTAGATGATGACTGCATAGGCCTCTATAGCTCATGTCCCCTTTAGGGTAGAGGAAGGGTCAACATATTTTATGGCTAACAAAAATAGTGAAACATGGAAATCTAAAGAGAACAAGGGGTATAGTTGACCCCTCTGGTGTTCTGGCTCCTACTCAAATGATCCCTACCCGAATAATAGAAGGATATCGAGAAATAGATGAATCACTTGAATGTGCTGAGCCAACTCTCATGGAGAGAGATATGGTGGTCTTTATAGCATGGGTCGAGTCCAGTGGCGAGCCCCAAGCCATACTAGATTTTGGTGGTGCTTCAAATCTCGAGGAGACAATCAATCCTAATTGAGATTCCTTTTCACCTATAGAGGTTTTCACTTCCAAGATTGATATTCTTATTTATCATGGTGGATTTGGAGAATTCAAAATTGAACAGGCTTCTTTTTCGACACCTTAAAATTTAATGCATTCTATCATGCCCTTTTGGCCATTTCTGAGAGAAGTTATGTTTCCTACCCTTAGGATCTCGATACTAGTATCCTTAAATATACTTACTATCCATAAATTCCTTATATTAATAAGAATCCTTTTGTGGGCCACCTTTAGGGCTACTTTTTTGGCTGATCATTGCCCTGGGACTTTAATATTATCGTGTAACCCCAGAGTGCAACTGATGATTGAATATATAAAGCCGCCGATTTTAGATAGAGGTGTTTCTATAGGGAAGGGTGGTATTTAATAAATTCTCCTCCCTATTCTCAAAATCACATCCAAAATCCTTAACAATTACATAAAATGCACTATTCTGTCTTCCATTGCAATTACCAGAGAAAAGGTCATTGTATGGTTAAGTTGTGTTGTAGCTGCTAAATCAAGCCCCTCTCTGCTTATGTTTGTTCCCGACTGTATTTCATCATCATGGAGTGACTCTAAGATCGATCAAGGAGGCCTAGTATATCGTTGTCCCATTCGGAAAAGGCAAGGAAGAACATTTGGAGATTAATTTATTAGACCTTGTTGGCTAATATTCTAGTGAAATTGACAATGTTACACTACCAGTTTGTGGTCCTAGGTTTTAGTGGAATTAACTATTACGGTATTCATTATATAGTAAATAAGGTGTTCACTCTTTGTGATGTACCCGATATGCTTGAATCTCAACTTTCTATGACAGAGTCGATGACTTATCGTGCAGTTCCATAGAAAATTCTCGATGATGAAACTTCCAATCATGATGGAGCATTTTCAAGGTCGCAAAACAAACTCATGAAGCCAAAGTCCTTGATAGAACAAGTAGACCATGAATTGGAGTAACATAGATAGATATTAGAGAATCTTAAACAGGAGAGGGCTTGGGCCATTGTCATTTTTGTGGATGGGTGATGGAAAATTAAATAAGGAAAAGAAAATGGCCTCCAAGACATGAGGGTTGAGGAGGCACTATGGGTGATCATGAAGGTCGAGACTACAAATTTATTAAAGATTCTCCAAGCCATTGAGGATTCACATCCATCATTGATTCAACTTTGCAACACTACTAAACTTCTCTTATAATGATCATGTCTTTCTTACAAGAATAGGATCTAGTCAGTAACACCCCAAACATCCACGGTACGTCTCTCTTTGAATAATACAATTGCCAGTGTTGTACGGAACTTTGAGTTCTAACACAGCACAACCTATCAAAATAGACGTTATGCATAGTAATACCCACTTTTTTAAATTTTATAAATTTTATCATTCAATATGGACTTCATTTTTGGATTCAAAATATCGAAATTAGCTTTGGGAGAATTTTTTATATTTTTCTAAAAAATTTTAATTTTTGATGAATAGTGAAAAAAACTAAGTTATAGTTTAAAAACATTTTTTTATTTAAATAATTATTTATTTTATTTAAATTTATTTTAGGTCAAAATAGATATATAATACCTATATATGTTCAATTTAATTCCATGGATTCAGTTTATAATAATTTTAGATATATAAAACTTTTATTGAACTATTCATCATCTTTTACCCAACTCCAAGGAGAATTTCAAAATTTACATAAAACATAATTTTTCCGCTTCTATGAGTGTAATTTTGAAAATCTGAGAGACATAGTTAAAATCAATAAGTTAAATGTGGTACAATAACATAAAAATAATTTTTGGTGAATAGTAACTTTTTACTTTTATTTACCACGGTTAAAAGAAAATATGGTAATTAAGGGTAAAAATGATATTTTTTTTACCCTAACACATGTCGTCATTCTAATGGATAATTATAATTAGACCAAAAAAAACCTTATGAATAAAATATGAACCTTTTTGGTCCACTTGGATTAGATTTGGACATTTCTTATTATTTAATTCAAATAGGAGTTAAAAGATATAAAATCAAAGTTAAATAATTAAAACATTTTTAATATAGGGTTATAAATAAGATAAATTAAATTATAATAATTCATTAGAAATATAAAATGATGTCCTATATAATGGTATCTTAGTTATTATTTTTAGACACTAAATAATTTAATTTATGTATGACACAATGGTGATGCAGTAATTACCTAATTAATGAAATATTAAAATAATTGATATTATAAATATAAAAATAAATGTTATTTGGGACTTTTTATGCATTAAACTAATTTTAATTGTTAATATAACATATTGGGTTGGATATATGAATTTTTTTCGTAGTAATAATGCTGTATAAATTTATAAAAAACAAAATACCAAATTGTGTCAAAATTGACATGAAGGAGTATTTACAACAAATATTATATTATTAATTGATATTATATTCCTAAAAATCTATGGTTAGGAAAAATGACAAAGATAAGGTTATATATATTAATAATTAACCAGTTGGGGTTTTCATGGATGTTTATAGTATGTTCATTAACTATATAATATAAATATTTAAAGAGACATGATAAATGTCAAACTAATTAACTTTGAGTTAAAACTAAAATATAAGGTATATATAGTGACCCAAACCTGTCTAAAACATATTGGTTGAGTGGATTTCTACCTATAACTACCTCAAACTTTAAATAATCTACTTTGGAGGCATTATAAACCGAATATAAATTTATTATAAAATTATATTTCGAGCTTTTCCTAAGGTGCCACTCACCCCTATTATAAAAGGGCACCCCCCTTCTCTCAAATTCATACCTTCAAAACCTTTTCATTCAGCCAAACCCTTCCCAAATATCCTCTAAACTTCCCTAAATTCTTCATAAAGGCCTTCCTTTAATCAGAAATCCAACTTATGGAGCCCTTTTGATCAAATCATAACAAAGAACGCGAAAAAGAGGTAATAATTTCACCACCCTCTTTCGAGTTCCTTTCTTCCTCCACTTCTTATTTCTTTTTTATTTCAATTATAAAATAATAAATACAGTATTTTCTATATACTGTGATGTTATTATAACTATGGTACAACCATATTCATTACTCTATCTATCCTTTTAATGAAATGTCACCATACGTGCGTACGTACGACTTACCGTCTCTACATCTTGTTGTAATTGTTATTCAAAACATTTTTATTTGGATGGGTAGTATAATGATGTATAATTGATGTAAATAATAATTATAACATGACAATTATTCTTTATATATGATATAACATCCAATTATATATTTTTTTAATATCAAAAGAAAGATATTGTCGCTTGTGCGTACATACGAACTACCGTCTCCACGAACGCAATGTGACTTATTTCCCATCACATCCATTCAAGAATAATTCTCATTTTATGACTAAAAATAATGTTTAAGGACTTGATATCATTATGGATATGAATAATATACAACCTATCCCTAACAAACACGGCTTATGTAATGAAACAGATAAAAGAAAATGAGTAAGTGAACACCCGAAATGACGATAATACTAAGATATTATTAACAAAACAATTTTAAAAGATCATATATGATATCAAATTAATGTCTATGATTCATTTATAATTTAGTAACAATTATTTCACCATTATAAAGGTGGCTAATCTACCCTCAACCAAGGAAATGTACAATGTAAGGGTTTATTTCACAATCTCATGAGAGAAAATAGAGTCATTTAATAAGGCCTTGACACAATATTATTTTTAGTCTTGGAACAAGGCCTTGACTATGTGGTCATGATAGTCTGGAATTATGCATTCCATCATTATGAAAGTGGTTATTGATATTGCATGTGATTATTCAACTATTATAATATCCATGTGAATAAGTAAATGGCGTTATTTCATTTTATTTTTACCATATTATGCTGATGTTCAAGATTAAATGGCTTTTATTTTAGTTATACATTGCCTTAAATGTTTATCCTTATTTATTAAAGTTTACACTATATTGGTATCCTTACTGAGCATCTGATCTCACACCTTTCTATGTTTTATTTTTTTGAGGATGTGAAGAAGTATTTTATGACTGGCCTGCAGGGATAATATGAGGGGATATGAGTGTGGACTATGGAGACTATGTTATTGTGGTTTTTCACTTTATGGTGTAATGTAACATTTATGAATGTATCTAGTGTTTACAAGGCTACTAAACAAATCGGTATTTAAAGACTTGATCTTTTGTGATCATGCCAATGTCATGTAATAATGCACCGACTCTGGATAACTAGGGTCGGGGCGTTACAGTTGGTATCAGAGAAAGTTTAGTAGAAACCTTGGATGCTAGATTTAGATAAAATCTAATTAGATCACATAGACCTAAGATGGACTTTAAGGATTAGTTTAGAATAACATCCGAGAATTTTGGTAGTATAGAGATTTTTTGAGTTCTCAGAGCAATAAATACCTATCTGGATACGAGCAGGAAGAGGCGGTTATTGCATATATGTACCTAGGGGTAAAACCCAAAAACACCGCATTGAGATAGAATCAAACGTGAACTGGTGCACGACAATGGGCCTTGCTGCACTCTTGGTTACGACACTTCCAGAGGATATGTTTAGGATAATTCTCAATTTCGTTACAAACCATTATGTTGGTTTTATGAGTATATACTTCCTGAAAGAATTTTTTTTTATTATGGATTATATCCATAAGTTGTTCAATTCATGTTAAGTGTTTTACAAGTTTGGATTTATGTATTGTGATTCATAAACTAATCTAGTGTTGGAAATAGTTTACAAATGGCACCTAGTGGAAGAAATGGAAACCATATCAATGAACGCACTCCATGTAGGGATTTCCCCCCTGCTCAAGATAATTATACTAGAGCTGGTGATTCAACTAGTGTTGATCAACTAATCACCATACTGGGACAACTCACTCAGGTGATTAATAATAACCATACCCGTATGGAGCACCCTGATCCATAGTGTGGAGGATCAATGTTAGTTCAATTTATGAGGGAAAAACCACAAACATTCAATGGGGGTACAAATCAACTAGTAGCTGAGAAATGGATAAATTACTTATAAAAAATATTCCATGCCTTGGGGAGTAGTGAAAGGGAGAATGTTATCATGGCAGTTTACCACCTCACGGAAGATACTAATCAATTGTTGTCATTGATTCAAAACATGAAGAAGATGATGAAGTATAAAATATGCAATGGAGGCATTTTAAAGATATTTTCTTAGAAAAATACTTTCCTTGTGACCATCGAGCAGATATGGAAAGACAATTTCTGAGTCTGAGACAAAAGGAGGATGAGAATGTTGCAAAGTAAGAGGCTAACATTACAAGGTTAGTGAGGCATACATAAGATTTTATACGTAACCCAAGGTGTAAGATTTATCGTTTATTTGATTTGTTAAAACCATTTCTCCATCGAGCATTAATCTCACAATCCATCTCATCGTACGAAGATATTGTCTCATGTGCTATCAAGACATAAAAGGAATTCTCTAAGTCTTATGATATTAAATAAATGAAAGAGAAGAAGATATCTGTCGATCAATATAGGAATGAAAATAAGGGTTAGAAGGGAAAAGTTGAATATCCATCTAGCAGTAAATGTCGGAAGAAAACCCCTGGTAGTTTCTTGAAGGGAATGAGAGTCTGTTACAAGTGTGGTGAAAAAGGCCACCAAACTCGTGATTTTAAGGGGAAGAAAGAAGCTACCTATTTTCAATGAAACCAGTTCGGTGAGATGGGACATTACTCAAATGAATGTCCTAAGAGTCAGAGGATCTTACCTCAGAAAATGCCAAGGGATCAAGTCCAAGCTTATGTTATCACTACTGTTGTGGTAGAATTTCTGAAAGACATAGTGCCGGGTAATTTAATGGATTCCTAAAGTTTAGTAAATGCTTTATTTGATTCTATATCATCAAATTATTTCATATCTTCCTAGTTTTCTATGATAATTAGATATTTACAATTTGATTTAATAAGGGAGTTGTCAGTAAAAACTCATAATGGAAGTATCATTGCCAGAAAGTTTTGTAAATCAGTCCCCATTAGAGCACATAAATGTTCTTTATCTGCTGATCTCATCATCATACCCATGATTGAAATTGATATAATCCTCGATATGGATTGGATTTCAGACCATGATGTGACGATTTATTGTAAGAAGAAGGAGGTTACAATTTTTGATGATGATGATAAAGAACACCTTACCTTTAAAGAAGAATCGTCACCACCTGATTCTGATCTAGATCCACCCCTAGTATCTCAACTAAATTCAATTATCGGGGAGGAATAGAATGAAATAACTATGGGTGAGGAAAGTAATTTTCTAATAGAGGATGTACCTATTTTTAAATAATATGTATATTTATTTTCAGAATATTTACCTGGACATCCTCCAGAATGAGAAATTGAGTTTTCCATTGATTTAATTCCTAGTTCAAGGCCTATATCCAATACCCCTTATAGAATGGCCACTGTGGAATTAGTTGAACTAAAAAACCAACTAGAGGAATTGAGTAATAAGGAATTTATTCACCCTAGTGTTTCTCCAGGGGGAGCCCCTGTACTTTTTGTTAAGAAAAAAATATGGATCTATGACGTTATGTATCGACTACAGGGAAATCAATGCTATATCAATAAATAACAAGTATCCCCTACCTCACATTGATGATTTACTTGACCAACTGCATAATGCTCAATACTTTTCAAAGATTGAACTTCGATCGGGATACCATCAGTTGTTTGTGAAGAAGGAATACATTTCAAAGACAGCATTTCGAACCAGGTACGGGCATTATGAGTTTACAGTAATGCCTTTTGGATTGACTAATGCACCCTCAATATTCATGGATCTAATGAATAGAGTTTTCAAGGAATATATCGATGATTTTGTAGTGGTATTTATTGATGATATATTCATATACTATAAATTCTATGAAAATCATGAAAATCACTTGGACATTATCTTCAAGACTCATAGAAGACATGAATTATATGGGACGTTTAGCAAGTGTGAATTTTGGCTTCAGGAGATTTCTTTTCTTGGCCATAATGTCTCTAAGTATTGAATCTCGGTTTATCCTTCTAACACAAGATCAATCCAAGAATGGCCAGCACCAATGAGTATAACCGAGGTACGCAATTTTATTGGATTTGATGGTTATTATCGGCATTTCTCCCAGATACTTTTCCCGATTGGATAACCCATTAACGAAGCTCACAAGTAAATGGGTTAAATTTGTTTGGAAAAAATATTGTGAAGAATTTTTTGAAGAACTGAAGTGAATATTATTCAATGCTTTTATATTGAATCTATAATTGGGGAACGATGGGTTTGATATTTATAGTGATTCTTCAAAGAAAGGACTTGGTGGTGTCCTTATGCATAATGATAAGTTTATTGCCTATGCATCATGCCATCAAAAAATTCATGAGAAAAACTATCCTACTCATGATCTTCAGTTGGCTGCTATAATCGTTGCTTTGAAGATATGGAGACATTATCTCTATGGTGAGAAATGTGAGATATATACCGATCACAAGAGTTTGACGGATATTTTCTCACATAAATAACTAAACATGAGGAAAAGGAGATGGCTTGAATTACTCACAGATTATGATTTCACAATATACTACCTCCAGGGGAAGGAAAATAAGGTGGAAGATTCTCGGAGCACAAAGGATCATAGAATTTTGAATATGATGAGAATTGAAAGGGATCCTATTTTCATGGATCTAGTGAAGATGAATATTGGAATTACCATAGAAGGTGAAACATTGATACTTTTTCAAATGGTTTCCAAACCATCTTTACTAGAAAGGATAAAGAGTTCTCAGACCGATTATGAAGAATTTCAAAAGAAGAATAAAGTTGTGAATGATGGGAGATTGAGTGAATTTGTGTATGAAGGTGGAATTTTGAAAAATTTTAAGAGACTTTGTGTTCCCGATATACCTGATCTAAAAAGGGAATTGTTGGATGATGGTCATAGTTCCAATTTCTCTATACACCCAGGGGGCACCAAAATGTATAGAGATTTGAAGGAACATTTTTGGTGGGACAACATGAAGAGGGAGATTGCTGATTTTGTATCAAGATGTATGGTTTCTCAACAAGTGAAATCTGGAAGGCAACAACCTAGAGGGGTCATGTAACCACTTCCCATACTTGAGTGGAAATGGGATAATATCACAATGGAATTTTTCCTGGGACTACAAAAGACTCATAGAAGGAATGATGCAATATGGGTCAGTTTTTATCATCTTACCAAGTCAGTACATTTTCATTCTATAAGAGAAGATCTACCACATTAATGTCTAGCATGACTATTATAACGACCCATACTTTACATACATTGTTATTACATCAGAATTGAAGCATGATTATTACAACATATAACAAAACCATGAAAGGACCGTATAGGTATAGTGTCTTTAGAAACTGGGAAACATAAACAACTGGTTCATAAAGCGTCTACACTGTCTCCCATTTATTTCATCATATCTATAGTCCCTTTTGGCATATCCTACTTAATAACCTTCTTCCAGACCTGGGAAATTAAAACATACGAAAGGGTGAGCTCAAATTCTCAGTAAGGGTAAACAAAAGAAATATCAATCACTTCATATTCATAAGGACATATCTATTGGAAATCTTAACCTGCAAAAGAGAGCATAATTTCATAACATGGGATAAATCATAGTATTGAAATGTAATCCCAATAATCATAACATAAAACATGAAACTTTGTGTCATACACACATAATCATAGAGAATCATTTCTTGTTAGTCAAGTCTCTTTTCCAAGACTATCCTAGTGGACAAAGTCCATTTTTGAACTGAGTTCATTCCTCGTTTCAGTCCTGTTTCACTGAACCGGTATAACCTACCGTTCCAACCATGTCTATCTCATGAGATATAAAATACTTACCAAATTCATTGGAGGTAGATATAGGTCCCACCCATCTCATAATGATACCATTCTTATGTGTTCCACAAAATCATAAAACATACATCATCGCATAACCCATGTAATAAAAAATGGGATTCTAAAACAACATGACCTCATAAAACAATTCATATATGATAAAGGATTTCATAAAAATAATTCCATCACAACATAATAAAATCAATGTAATAATATGGATAGAAACAAAACCCTATATTATCTTATATGGAAAATGATTTTGATAAAACACTTGAACTCCATTCTTGAGGAAAATATCTTTTCAAATTAAAAAACATTTTCCTTTCTTAACATGTCATACAATTTTAAACTAAAAGAAGTTGATTAAAAATAAACACAAAAACTTGTAAACGAAGCTTCTTGGGAATAATTTTTTAAAAATCCATTCATGCCGTATAAGTTAAAAAAACATTCTTCTCGTACTTTTGTCGGAAAAGTCAAAAAGTACCTCGTACGAAAAACGAGAAAAGATTCCTTTCATATCTTTTACTAAAAACTCACCGAAGGGTAAAATTGGATATAAACTATTTTAGAAGGATATAAATATTACATATTTAAGAAAAATTGATGTGGATTATAAAATACACCCTAGTAAATTCCAATGTATAAACAATCTCGGATAAAAATGAGATTGTGATATTTCCCTTACTTTAGGTCTGTTTTGCTTTGTAAGTATCTGAACCTCCTGTATAATGATTTAAATAATTTTATTTACTTATTATATAATCATACTTATTTTTATGATATCATATATTGTCATTTTCTTATCTTCTTAGTAGTAATATTTCATTGCTACTTGTTATTCGGGTGTTTATAACTTTTTGTTCTTATGCGTGTTTTGTCGAATAAATTCTTATTCATATCTTTAGGTTATAGATACCTCATTTCCAGAATTTTATTAGTGTAATATATATCATATTCATTTATTCAATTCATTTATATAATCATTATTAAATGAAGATCATGTAGAACGAGTCGCATCACATCGTGGAGACGGTATTCCGTACGTACGCACGAGTGATGATATCGTTCCTATGATCATAGAATTGTATTGGAGTGTATGTATACTATTTAAGAATTAGTATAACTTTATAATAGTCATATATAGTCATTATTTACACCATTATACCCATCCAAGTAAGGTGGTGGTGGAAAATAGATTACCCCACGGCGTGGAGACGGTATTCCGTACGTACGCACGCACCGTGATTTCTTTTTCCGTAGGATGGATATATGGTGAAATAGGGTTGTTTCATAATTATAATAACATATCAGTATATTAGTGATACTTATGTTATTACTTCATAATGAAACAACTAAAGAAGAAGAAGTGGAAGAAGAAATAAAGATGAAAGAATCGGTAACGGACATTACCTCTTCTTTGAAGTGCTTCTTTGAGACCTTATTTTAGGGCACTAAAATTGGTCTTTGAAGAATACCAGGACCTCTAGGATGTCTCTAGGGAAGTGGATAGGAGAAATCGGCCGGGGTTGGCCGAGCATTAATGCTCAAAGTGGTGTGAGGAAGAGGGGGATGATGTGCCCTTTTATAAGGGATGAGAGGGGTACCTTTGGGAAAACTAAAAATATTATTTTATTATAAAGTCAAGTTAGGTTTTAAATTGCTCCAAATTGATATATTTCGAAGATAAGGTGGGGATGGGTCGAAATCCTCTCATCCAATAGAATTTATACAAGTTTAGGTTCCTATTTTAACCTTATCATTTAGATTTAACATTAAGTTAAATAAGTTTACTTTTACCGTGTCTTCTTGTGTTCTTATACTACAAGGTTAATAAACTTACTATATGCAGCCAAACGAACCCAAAGTTGTTTACTATTAATATATATAACCTTATCTAAGTCATTTGGCCGAACATTAGATTTTTAGGAATAAAATAACAATTACTAATATAATATTTGTTTGAAAACTATTTTATGTCAATTTTGACACTATTTAGTAATTGATTTTTGTGAAAATTATAACAGAATTATTAGTTCTAACCAAGTGCATTAAATCAATACTAACATGTCATATTAACCTAAAAAATTAGTTTAATTCATTAAAAGTCTCATATTACATTTATTTTGGTGATTATAACATTAATTATGTCAATATTTCATTAATAAGATAATTACTGCATCATTTTTCTGTCATAAATAAATTACATTATTTAATGTCTAAAAATTACAAATAAAATACCATTATGTAGGAAATCGTTTTATCTTTCTAATGAATATTTATAGTCGAATTTAGCTTATGTATAACCCCAATTAGAAATTGTTTACTTATTAAACTTTGATTTTAACTATTTTAACCCTTCATTAAATAAATTAATAATAAATGTCCTAATCTAATCCAAGTGGGCCTAAATGGTCATATTTTATTCCTAAGTTTGTTTTTGGTCTAATTAAACTTGTCCAATATAATTAGGACCTGTGTTAGGGTAATAATAATATCATCTTTACCCTTAATTACCCTATTTACTTTTAACCGTGGTAAAAAAAAGTATAAAGTTATTATTCACCAAAAAATTATTTTCATCTCATTGAACCACATTTTACTTACTGAAATCAACCGTGTCTCTCGGATTTTTGAAATTCCATTCACTGAAGCGGTAAAATTATGTTTTATGAAAAATTCAGTTTTTTAACTACCACTTAGTGGTTTCACTATTCATAAAAAATTGAAAGTTTTCATAAAAATACCAAAATTTCACCCTAGGCTAATTTCGATATTCCGAATCCAAAAATGAAGTCCATTTTGAAAAATAAAATTTATAAAATTTCAAAAAGTGGTTATTACTATTCATAACGACTAGTTTTAATAATATTTTAATAGCATTTCGTTGTTTAGTGAAATTTGGTATTGCGTACGACGCAAGCTATCGAGGAAGGTCGCGATTTCGTGTAAAGAATTACAAGAAAGTGTTGTGTAGAAAAAGATTACTTTGATGATTTATATAACATAAAAGTATAGGGTGTTACATTCTACCCCCCTTAAAATGAATTTCACCCTCGAAATTCGTCACTTTGTAACAAACAGATGAGGATACCTCTCCCTCATCATATCCTCAAGCTCCCATGTAGCTTCTTCATATTGGTGGTTCCTCTATAAAACTTTCACCAATCGAGAGGTCTTGTTTCGTAGGATTTTTTCGCTATGATCCAGAATCTCTATCATTTGTTCTTTATAAGAAAGATCTTGCTCCAGCAGTACAACTTCTGAGCTGAGTACATGTGAAGGATCAGGTATGTACTTTTTCAGGAGAGATACATGGAACAAATCGTGAACTTGAGAGAGATTCGGTGGAAGCGCCAATCGGTAAGCTACCTTCCCAACACGATCCAGTATTTCGAAAGGACCGATATATCTAGGGCTCAACTTCCCCTTCATTCCAAATCTCATAACCCTCTTCCAGGGAGATATTCATAAGAACACTTTATCACCCACTTCAAACTCTAGGTCTTTTCTTCAGTTGTCGGCATAACTTTTCTGTCAACTCTGAGCTTCTCTTATGTGTTGTTGAATAGATCTGACATTTTCTGCCATTTCATCAATGAGATCAGGTCCTAATAGCTTTCTTTCCCCAACTTCATCCCAGCAAGTTGGAGTCCTTCATTTCTTTCCATATAGATCTTCATAAGAGGCCATCTGAATACTAGAGTGAAAGCAATTATTATAAGAAAATTCCACCAAAGGTAGGTGTTGATCCCAACCACATTTGAAATCCATAGAGCAAGCTCTCAACATATATTTGAGAGTTTTAATTGTTCTCTCAGACTGACCATCTGTCTGAGGATGATAAGCAGTGCTGAAACTCAACTCTGTATCCAGAGTATGCTGAAGACTTCGCCAGAGCATCATGGTAAATCTCGGATCCCGATCAGATATAATAAAAGTGAAACTCCATGCAATCTTACCACTTCCTCTACATACATCCTGGCAAGCTGATCCAGAGAGAAATCCTCTCTAATAGCAATGAATTGTGCAGACTTTGTAAGATGATCAACTATGACCCAGATAGCATTATTGCCTTTGGATGTTTTAGGAAGTCCTGTGACAAAGTCCATAGTGATGTTTTCCCATTTCCATTCGGGTATGGGTAATTGTGGTAACATCCCCTTAGACTTCTGTCTCTCAGCTTTAACTTGTTGACAAACCAAGCATCGAGAGACATATTCAGCAACATCTCTTTTCATGCCATCCCACCAGAAGTACTCTTTCAGGTCCCTATACATCTTCGTGCTTCCAGAATGAATAGAGAATGAAGAACTATGAGCAGCATCCAGTAGCTCCTTCTTTAATTTGGGGATGGGGGGAACACAAACCCGATTCCTGAACTTTATTATCCCATCACAATCAAGGTTTAATTCAGGAACATTTCTCACCTTCTTTTGTAACTCGACATCTTCTTTCTGTGCCTCTTTAATCTTCACATGTATAGATGGTTGAAGATTCATTTGAGAAAGATAAGATTTTCCCCCTTCCATTATAATTCCAATATCCATCCTTTGTAAATCCATAAATATTGGATCTTTTGTGATCCTCATCATGGATAAACTGGCATGGTCTTGTCGACTTAATGCATCTGCCACCTTGTTTGCTTTCCCAGGGTGGTAATGGATTGAGTAGTCGTAATCCTTAATCATCTCCAACCATCTTCTTTGATGCATATTCAGCTCCATATGTGTGAAAATATACTTTAAACTTTTATGATCAGTATAAATATCACACCTTTCACCACAAAGATAATGCCTCCAAATCTTTAATGCAAAGATTACCGAAGCTAACTCCAAATCATGTGTTGGGTAATTTTTCTCATGGATTTTCAACTGTCATGAGGCATAATCTATCACCATATCATTTTTCATAAGAACACACCCCAATACCTTCTTGGATGCATCACTATAGATCACAAACCTTTCTCCACTACAAGGCAGTGTGAGCACAGGTGCACTGGATAACCTTCTTTTCAACTCCCTGAAATTCTCGTCACATTCCTCCGTCCAGACAAACTTAACTCCTTTCCGAGTCAACTTGGTGATTGGATTAGATAATCATGAAAAATCATTCACAAAATGTCGATAATATCCTGCCAAACCAAGAAAACGTCGGATCTCAGTTACTGTTGTTGGTCTCGACCGTCATTCGATAACCTCTGTTTTCGCTGGATCCACAGAGATCCTCTCTTTTGAGATTATGTGACCCAAAAATGCAACTTTTTTATGCCAAAATTCACACTTGGTAAATTTGGCATAAAGATTCTCCTTTCTCAGGGTCTTCAATATAATTCTCAAGTGATCTTCATGTTCTTCCTTGCTCTTTGAATAGACAAGAATATCTTCTATAAATACTACCAAAAACAAATCAAGATAGTCTCTAAAGACTCTATTAATTAGATCCATGAAGATAGCAGGGGCATTAGTAAGACCAAATGGAATCACTATAAATTCATAGTGTCCATACCTTGTACAGAAATCCGTCTTTGGTATATCCTCCCTTTTGACCCTTAATTGATGATACCCTGAACGAAGATCAATCTTGGAAAAGTATTGAGCTCCGCGTAGTTGGTCAAATAAGTCAATAATGCGTGGTAGAGGATATTTGTTCTTGATAGTGATCTTGTTAAGTTCTCGATAATTAATGCAGAGTCTCATTGATCCATATTTCTTCATAACAAATAGAACAAGTGCTCCCCAAGGTGACGCACTAGGGCATATGAATCCCGTATCAAGATTCTCTTAGAGTTGCTTCTTCAATTCCTACAACTCAATTGGGGCCATTCTATAAGGTGTCTTTGAAATAGGAAAAGCACCCGGTACGAGTTCTATTGAAAACTCAACTTCACGATTTGGTGGAAGACCCGGTAATTCCTCTAAAAAGACATCATCAAAATCCCGTACAATGGGAATATTCTTATTCATGAGTTTCTCACCAACCATTTGAGATAAATAACCTTCATTTAGTGGAATCAAGACCCATAAGATAGAAGGAATTTCCACTGGAAGATTATGTTCATCCTTGCATTGATAAACGATCATAGATTTATCTGGAATATGAAATGTGACTTCCCTTATTTGGAAATTGATATGAGCCCCATATAAAAAAAGCCAATCCATGCCAAGAATAACATCAAATTATACTATAGGAAGGATCACAAGATTTGTAGGAAGCACTTTCCCACAAACTTCGATCGGAGAAGAATTATAAACTTTTGATAAGACTGTTGTGCCATTAGGTGTTGTCACAGCTAACTCAACATCTAATTGTTGAGGTAATACGGTGATACCCTTAAAAAATTCTTCAGAAATAAAAGAGTGGGTGGATCCAGAATCAAATAAAACATTTGCTACTTTCGAGTGGATGGTAAGTGTACCTTTCACCACATCGTTATCGTACTCCACATCGCTGATAGAAATTGCATGTGACTTTCCTTTGTCTTTAGCCTTAAGAGTTTGTTAACTTCAACCATCATCCTCAACCCTTGGATTAGGGAATTTATTGGCATAATTCCCCATCCCCTTGCACTTGAAACACTGAACTGTAGTAGGTTCATTTTGTGTATCCCTTCCTTTGTTTGCATCATTAGACATCTTCTTCCCATAATCGCGGCATTAAAATGCCCGATGACCTTCCTTTCCACATTTGAAACATTTACTTGTCCCTTTAAGACAACTCCCTCCATGTTTCATTCCACACATTGAGCATAAGGGAACGCTCATCTTTTTTTTGGTGTTCTCTTTAGATTTTCCTTTGAATTCCATTTCCCTCTTCTTATCAAACCCATATGACTGATGGGTTACTCCAATATCCATCTAAACTTTGAGAGCACATCGAACGATTTCCTCGTAGCTATTGAAGTCCCTTATGGCTAACTCCCTTCGATTACTTGGTTTTAAGGCACTAAAGAATCGATCGATCTTACTCTCAGGTTGGATAATAATACTAGAAGCGTACCATGCAAGTCTTGTAAAATTTGCTTCATAGGTACCAACAGATTCATCATCCTTTTTCTTCAGTTCAAAAAACTCTTTATCCATCTTTGTTCGGAGAATACGAGGGAAGTACTTATTGAAAAATATGTTCTTGAACTCGTCCCATTCCATGGACTCAATTTCATCCCTTTGCCTCGTATTCTTAATAAGATTCCACCATTGATCAGCATCTCCTTCCAAACGATACACTGCTAGGATGACTTTATCATGTTCAGAAAATTGAAGAACTGAACATATCTTTTCAGTAGTACTAATCCATTGTTCAGAAACTAATGGATCAGTAGACCCGCTGAAAGAAGGTGGACACTGCCTCATGAAGGATTCAACAGAATGTTGTTCCTTCCTTTTCTCGTTTGGATGTCCTGCATGATTCATAGCTTGAGAAAGTTATGTGAGCATGGCTACAAGATTTTGAATTCCATCTCCCATAACGTTTGGTTGCTTAGGGGGAAAATCATTGCATTGACCGTCACATTTCGCATTAACATGATTCCTTCGGGTTCCATCCATTGACTAAAACCAAGAAGAATAGTGTGAGCAACACTAATTATAATAGGAAAACCACATAATCAAGAATAAAATTTTACACTTAAGGTCTTATCCTAGGTTATTCATGGCCATTTCTAAAACACTAAGATAGTGTTCTATGCTTAGAATTATCCTTAGGGTGCTTACTAAGGCTTTCACATCCTAGTTTCCAAAGGTTGACTATACCTTTCCTCTGATACCAACTATAACATCCCATACTTTACATACATTGTTATTACATCATAATTAAAGCATGATTATCCCAACATATAACAAAACCATGAAAGGACCGTATAGGTATAGTGTCTTTAGAAACTGGGAAACATAAACAATTGGTTCATAAAGCGTCTACACTTTCTCCCATTTATTTCATCATATCTATAGTCCCTTTTGGCATATCTTACTTAATAACCTTCTTCCTGACCTGGGGAAAGAAAACATACGAAATGGTGAGCTTAAATGCTCAGTAAGGGTAAACAAAAGAAATATCAATCACTTCATATTCATAAGGACATATCTATTGGAAATCTTAACCTGCAAAAGAGAGCATAATTTCATAACAAGGGATAAATCATAGTAGTGAAATGTAATCCTAATAATCATAACATAAAACATGAAACTTTTTGGCATACACACATAATCATAGAGAATCATACTTTTTTAGTCAAGACTCTTTTCCAAGACTATCTTAGTGGACAATGTCCATTTCTGAACGGAGTTCATTCCTCGTTTCAGTCCTGTTTCACTGAACCGGTATAACCTACCGTTCCAGCCATGTCTATCTCATGAGATATAAAATCTTTACCCAATGAATTGGAGGGAGATATAGGTCCCACCATTCTTAAAATGATACCATTATTATGAGTGCCACAAAATCATAAAACTTACATCATCGCATAACCCATGTAATAAAAAATGGGATTCTTAAACAACATGACATCATAAAACAATTCATATATGATAAAGGATTTCATAAAAATAATTCCATCACAACATAATCAAATAAATGTAATAATAGGGATAGAAACAAATCCCTATATTATCTTAGATGGAAAATAATTTTGATAAAACACTTGAACTCCATTCTTGGGGAAAATATCCTTTAAAATTCAAAAACATTTTCCTTTCTTAACATGTCATACATTTTTAAACTAAAAGAAGTCGATTAAAAATAAACATGAAAACTTGTAAAGGAATATTCTTGGAAATAATGTTTTAAAAATCCATTCATGCCGTATAAGTTAAAAAAACATTCTTCTCTTACTTTTGTCAGAAAAGTCAAAAAGTACCTCGTACGAAAAATGACAAAAGATTCCTTTCATATCTTTTACTAAAAACTCACCGATGGGTAAAATTGGATATAAAATATTTTAGAAGGATATAAATATTACATATTGAGGAAAAATTGATGTGGATAATAAAATACACCCCAGTAAATTCCAAAGTATATACAATCTCGGATAAAAATTAGATTGTGATATTTCCCTTACCTTAGGTCCGTTTTTCTTCGTAAGTGCCCGAACCTCCTGTATAATGATTTAAATAATGTTATTGACATATTCCAGAATCATACTTATTTTTATGATATCATATATGGTCATTTTCTTAGCTTCTTAGTAGTAATATTTCATTGCTACTTGTTATTCGGGTGTTTATAACTTTTTGTTCTTATGTGTGTTTTGTCGTATAAATTCTTATTCTTATCTTTGGGATATTGATACCTCATTTCCAGAATGGTATTAGTGTAATATATATCGTATTCATTCATTCAATGCATTTATATAATAATTATGAAATGATGATCATGTAGAATGAGTCGCATCACATCGTGGAGACAGTATTCCGTACGTACGCACGAGTGATGATATCGTTCCTATGATCGTAGAATTTTATTGGAGTGTATGTATACTATTTTAGAATCAGTATCACTTTATAATAGTCATATATAGTCATTATTTACACCATTATAGCCATCCAAGTAAGGTGGTGGTGGAAAATAGATTACACCACGGCGTGGAGACGGTATTCCGTACGTACGCACGCGCGGTGATTTCTTTTTCCGTAGGATGGATAAATGGTGAAATAGGGTTGTTTCATAATTATAATAACATATCAGTATATGAGTGATACTGATGTTATTACTTCATAATGGAACAAATAAAGAAGAATAAGTGGAAGAAGAAACAAAGATGAATGAATCGGTAAGGGACATTACCTCTTCTTTGACGTGCTTCTTTGAGACCTTCTTTTAGGGCACTAAAATTGGTCTTTGAAGAAGACCAGGACCTCTAGGATGTCTATAGGGAAGTGGAGAGGGGGAATTGGCAGGGTTTGGCCGAGCCTGAAGGCTCAAAGTGGTGTGAGGAAGAGGGGGAGGAGGTTCCCTTTTATAAGGGAGGAGAGGGGCACCTTTGGGAAAACTGAAAATATTATTTTATTATAAAATCATGTTCGGTTTTAAATAGCTCCAAACTGATATATTTCGAAGATAAGGTGGTTATGGGTCGAAATACTCTCATCCAATAGAATTTAGACAAGTTTAGGTGCCTATTTTAACCTTATCATTTAGATTTAACATTAAGTTAAATAAGTTTACTTTTACCGTTTCTTCTTGTGTTCTTATGCTATAAGGTTAATAAACTTACTATAAGCAGCCAAACAAACCCCAAGTTGTTTATTATTAATATATATAACTTTATCTATGTCATTTGTCTAAACCTTATATTTTTAGGAATAAAATAACAATTACTAATATAATATTTGTTTTAAAAACTATTTTATGTCAATTTTTACACTATTTAGTAATTGATTTTTGTGAAAATCATAACAGAATTATTAGTTCAAACCAAGTTAATTAAATCAATAATAACATGTCATATTAACCTAGAAAATTAGTGTAATTCATAAAAAGTATCAAATTACATTTATTTTGGTGTTTATAACTTTAATTATGTCAATATTTCATTAATAAGATAATTACTGCATCATCATTGTGTCAAAAATAAATTAAATTATTTAATGTCTAAAAATTACAAATAAAATACCATTATGTAGGAAATCTTTTTATATTTCTAATGAATATTTATAGTCTAATTTATATTATGTATAACCCCATATTAAAAATTATTTACTTATTAATCTTTGATTTTAACAATTTTATCCCTTCTTTAAATAAATTAAGAATAAAGGTCCTAATCTAATCCAAGTGGGCCTAAATGGTCATATTTTATTCCTAAGTTTGTTTTTGGTCGAATTAAACTTATCCAATAGAATTAGGACATGTTTTAGGGTAATAATAATATCATATTTACCCTTAATTACCCTATTTACTTTTACCCGTTGTAAAAAAAGTATAAAGTTACTATTCACCAAAAAAATTATTTTCATCTCATCGAACCACATTTTACTTACTGACATCAACTGTTTTTCTCGGATTTTTGAAATTCCATTCACAAAAGCGGTAAAATTATGTTTTATGAAAAATTCAGTTTTTTTAACTACCACTTAGAGGTTTCACTATTCATCAAAAATTGAAAGTTTTCAGAAAAATACCAAAATTTCACCCTAGGCTAATTTCGATATTCCAAATCCAAAAATGAAGTCCATTTTGAAAAATAAAATTTATAAAATTTCAAAAAGTGGTTATTACTATTCATAACGGCTAGTTTTAATAATATTTTAATAGCATATCGTTGTTTAGTGAAACTCGGTATAGCGTACGACACAAGCTATCGAGGAAGGTCGTGATTTCGTGTAAAGCAAGTCAAGAAAGTGTTGTGTAGAAAAAGATTCCTTTGATGATTTGTAAAACATAAAAGTCTCAGGTGTTACAACTATACATTAATGAAGTTGTGAGGCTTCATGGAGTACCCCTATAGATTGTTTCTTATCATGATCCTCGTTTTACATCAAGATTCTGGAAAAGTATTCATAAGGACTTGGATACTGAACTCCGTTTGAGCACTGCCTACCACCCTCAAATAGAAGAACAATCAAAACGGACTATTCAAACCATAGAATACATGTTGAGATCTTTCTCACATGACATTCAGGGTACGTGGGATCAATATTTAACTCTAGTAGAATTTTCCTATAACAATAGCTTCCATTCAAGTATTTAGATGACACCGTATAAAACATTATACGGAATGAGATGTCGCACAACAACCTGTTAGGATGATTTTGGTGATACAAAACTTGTAGGCCCAGAACTAGTGGAGGAAATGATGGAAAAGGTGATGGTAATCCAAAGTCACATCAAAGCAGCTTAAAGTATGCAAAAGAGCTATGCTGATAACCGAAGGAAGGATGTGGAATTTCAGGTAGGAGATAATGTTTTCTTGAAGGTATCTCCATGGAAGGGTGTTATACGTTTCAGTAAGAAGGGTAAATTGAGTCCCAGGTACATAGGACCCTTCAAAATTCTAGAACAAATTGGGGTTGTAGCTTATCGTTTGACAATGCCGCCAAATCTCACCCAAGTTCACGATGTGTTCCACGTATCACTGTTGAGAAAATACATGCCTGACCCAACACATGTACTCACCTATGAGGAAGTAGAAATGGAACCCGATCTTTCTTATTGCGAAGAGCCCGTTAGGATTCTTGATACTAGAGAACAAGTTCGGAGAAACCAGACAACTCATCTGGGTAAAAAATCTATTGAGAAACCATAAGATGGAAGAGGAAACGTTTGAAGCCGAGGAACTTATGAGGAAGAACCACCCAAGTCTTTTCATGCAGTAGTATTCTAGAAATTTCAAGGATGAAATAATTTGAAGGAGGTGAAAATGTAACACCCCAAGCTTCCACGATATGCTTCTCTTTGAATAATACAATAGTGTGTGTTGTATGCAACATCGTGTTCTAACACACCACAACCAATCAAACTAGCTGTTATAGAAAGTAATACACACTTTTTGAAATTTTATAAATTTTACCTTTCAAAATTTACTTTATTTTTGGATTTGGAATATCGAAATTAGTTTAGGGTGAAATTTTGGAATTTTTATGAAAGCGTTCAATTTTTGATGAATAGTGAAAATCACTGAGTTATAGTTTAAAAGAAAATTTTTATTTAAATTTTTATTTATTTTATTTAAATTTATTTTAGGTAAAAATAGATACATAATACCTATATATGTTCAATGTAATTCATTGGATTCAGTTCATAATAATTTTAGATATATAAAAATTTTATTGAACTTTTCACCGTCTTTTACATAGTTCCTAGGAGAATTTAAAAATTCACATAAAACATAATTTTACCGCTTCTATGAGTGGAATTTTGAAAATCCTAGAGACACGGTTAACATCAAGGAGTAAAAGTTGTTTCAATAAGATAAAAATAATTTTTGGTCAATAATAACTGTTTACTTTTATTTACCACTGTTAAAAGAAAATATGGTAATAAGGGTAAAATGATATTATTCTTACCCTAACACATGTCCTAATTCTATTGGATAAGTATAATTCTACCAAAAACAAGCTTAGGAATAAAATATGAACCTTTTGGTCCACTTGGATTAGATTAGGACATTTAATATTATTTAATTCAAATAATAGTTAAAAGAGATAAATTCAATGGTAAATAACTAAAAAAAAATTAATATAGGGCTAAACATAAGATAAATTCGATAATAAATAATAATAAGAAAGATAAAAATATTTCCTAAATAATGTAATTTTATTTATAATTTTTAGACATTAAATAATTTAATTTATTTATGACACAATGGTGATGCAGTAAAAACCTAATTAATGAAATATTAAAATAATTGATATTATAAATTTCAAAATAAATATAATTTGAGACATTTTATGAATTCCAATAATTTTATAGGTCAATATAACATATTAGGGTTGTTTTGATGAATTTTTTTCAAAGTAATAATGCTGTATAAATTTAGCAAAAACAAAATATCAAATAGTGTCAAAATTGACATAAAGGAGTATTTAAAACAAATATTATATTATTAATTGATATTCAATTCCTAAAAATACAAGGTTCAGAAAAATGACATACATAAGGTTATATATATTAATAATGAACCACTTGGGGATATCTTGGATGTTTATAGTAATTTTATTAACAATATAATATAAAACAACAAAGAGACATGATAAATGTCAAACTAATTAACTAAGAGTTAATACTAAATGATAAGGTTAATATAGTGACCCAAACCGGTCTAAAACCTATTGGTTGAGTGGTTATCGACCTGTCCCCCCAATTAACTTTAAATAATCTACATTGGAGAAATTATAAACTGAATATTAATTTATTATAAAATAATATTTATAGCTTTTCTTATAGTGGCCCTCACCCCTCTTATAAAAGGGCACTCACCCTTCTCTCAAATTCATACATTCAAAGGGTTTTTTTGGCCAAAACCTGCCTCAATATCCTCTGAAAATCATTCACTTCGTCCTAATAACCTTTCTTTAGTCATAAATCCTACCTATGGAGCCCTTTTTACCAAATCAAAAGAAAGAACCTGAAGAAGAGGTAATAATTTCACCACCCTCTTTCAAGTTCCTTTCTTCTTCCACGTCTTATTTATTCGTTATTTACATTCTAAAATAATAAATCCAGTATATTCTATATACTGTGATGTTATTATAAATATGTTACAACCATATTCAGTATTCTATCCATCCTTTGAATGACACGTCACAATACGTGTGTAGGTACGACTTACCGTCTCCACGTTGTGGTGTAATTGTAATTCAAAACATTATTATTTGGATGGGTATGATAATGATGTGTAATTGATGTAAATAATAAGTATAACATTAAAATTATTATATATATATGATATACCATCCAATTATATATTATTTTAATATAAAAATAATGATATTGTCACTCGTGCGTACGTACAGACTACCGTCTCCACCAACGCGATGAGATTCATTCCCCATCGCATCCGTTCAAGTCTAATTCTCATTTGATGACTAATAATATTGTTTACAGAATTGATATCATTATGGATATGAATAAGATACAACCTATCCATAACAAACATGGCTTATGTAACAAAACATATAAAATAAAATGAGTAAGTGAACACCTGAAACGACGATAATACTAAGATATTATTAACAAAACAATGTTAAAAGATCATATATGATATAATATTAATATATATGATTCTTTTATAATTTAATAAAAAATATTTCACCATTATATAGGAGGATAACCTACCATTGACCAAGGAAAAGTATAGGGTAATGGTTTCTTTCATAATCTCTTCATTATCCGAGGTTGTTTATACGTAATTATCAAATGGGACCTCTTTATCATCCACATCCATGTTTCTTAAAAATGTATTTCAAATCATTCATAATATTTTATAAAATATGGGTTATATTCATTTATACACTTTTTAGACTTTTTATAAGATTTTTATAAAGGAATCTTTTAGTCATTTTCCAAACAAGGTCCTTCTAAACCTTTTTGACAAAATTAAGGTAACAATATCTTTTTTTATCTTATACGGATGGTGCAGCTATTTACCGCCACTATAAAATTGTTGAAGCTTCCCTTACAATCTTATAATAACATTTTCAAAGTAATTATTTTCTTTTATAATTATGTGACTTTTAAATTACGTCAAAAAAGATATATTTCTCTAAAATAGGTTTTATTTCATCTATGTCAAAATACTTTGATGTATTTTAAGCTTTTTTTATGTTGATTTATTATGATACAAAATATCCAAATTGTATTGAAGGTTTTGTGATATGTTTGATTGTGGATGTGTTATTTTTAAACAATTCATGGTTTATGGATAAAGTCCCGACATTTCTTATGCGAGTTTTAATACAAATGTTTATGTTATGTTTAAACCTTTTCATATGAGGAATGCACTGGACATAATAAGTGATGGGTGGAGCCCACTATATCTCCTCTATGCATCAGTAGGTCTAATGAGACAAACTAGTGTCTTGGCACAAGGCCTTGTGAAAATCTTATTTGTAGTCTTGGCACAAGGCCTTGACTATGTGGTTATGATAGTCTAGAATTATGCATTCCATCATTATGAATGTGGTAATTGATATTGCATGTGATTATTAAACTAGTAGAATATCAATGTGAATAAGTAAATGACATTATTCTATTTTATTTTTGACATATTTTACTGAAGTTCAAGTTTAAAAGGATTTTGTTTTATTTATACATTTCCTTACTTGTTTATGCTTATTTATGAATGTTTCTGATATATTGTTATCCTTACTGATCATCTGAGGTCACCCCTTCCTATGTTTTATTTTTCCCTGGATGTGAAGAAGTATTCTATGACTGACCAGTAGGGATAATATGAGGGGATATGAGTGTGGAATATGGAGACTATGTTATTGTAGTTTTTCAATTTATGATGTAATTAAACATTTATTAATTTATATCGTGTTTCCAAGGTTACTAAACTAATCACTCTTTCAAGACTTGATCTTTTGTGATCATGCCAATTTTATGTAATAATGCACCGACTCTGGGTAACTGGGGTCAGGGCATTACATAGGCTGTGGATTCCCACTATATATTTTTAGCATATATGATGGAACCAATTTTTCATCAAATGATTATTATTTTCGATTTCCTTTAATGTCATTTGATCACAATCAATCATATAAATATCATTTAGATCAAGTATTTATTTTAATCCATTACTATTAAATTGAAATAAATGACTCGTGCTCATATTTTTTCTTGAGCATTGAGAATCATTGAGCGTAGTTTGACTATTTCTAAGGATGTTTGGAAGAACACCTGAATTGTTGTGTCTTTCTTCATTGTTACTCTAATATTTTCTTAGGCCTACTCAAAATGGGCTTAGCGGGTATAATATAGAATTTTCTGAGGACTCCCATTGTGGGTTTTCTACCCAACAAGTTTTTTATCTCTTTGGATTGCTCAAAATATTTTTATACTAATCCATAAATGGTTTAGGTTTAAGGAACTGATACTCAATATTTATCCATATGTTCTCTTTTTAGACATTCACTCTAGAATGTATGGCATCTATTTTGCTGGTAGTTTAGAGTCCTACCAACTAAACATATTACAGATGTTTTAGGGCAAATAGATTTGACCAAACATAAGGGGACAGGGGACCCAATTCCAGATTCGTCAGCCAGGAATGATTTAAAAACCTTCATACATGGATTAGGAATTTTTCATGACCCTGAAATTGTTAATTTTGGAAAAGCATGGGGCTTGAGAGACATTTTTGGTGTACTAAGGTAGGATAGGGCTCTCCATAGGTTTAATTTCCCCTTGATTAAAAGATGTTTTGTAAGAGACGTATGCAGAGCCAATAGGATATGATGTGCATAGCCAAAAAAGGGTGTCTGTGAGATAGTGGCCTTACATCTCTGATGTCCTGGTATCATTTGCAACATTTTGAATTTGTTTTGATGTAGGCAGCCACAGTGTGTGTTTGGTCTCAATGATGGTGTCTGAAAATATTAGGGACATTCATATCAACATTGTGTGGGAAACAGTTCCAACATAGTTGTTACTAACGTAAGAAAGTGCTACGGAATGGTCATTTTTGTTAGAAATATTTTTTATGTCAGGGGAATTTGGAATGAGGAAGTAATTTAAGCCATTATCTAGGGGTGTTCCAAATCTGGGGGTGTGATAGGATATGAATGTCATCTGATCATACGAAAATTGGAATGGACGGTCCATAGATTGAATTTTCCTTTGATTGACAGCCAATTTATAGGTGTTATATTCAGAACCACTAGGTAATTATGTGCATAGTTAGATAAAGGTATTTATAATACACTAGCCTTCCATTTCCAATTTATATGACGGATTATGGATATGGGACCTTTTTGAGTTGGATATATGATATTTGACAAAGGGTTCACCTAAACATTAAATGGGTCAATTCATTTAACAGAACTTCTCCGGTAAACTAGGAAATTATTGGGGGTTGTTTTCTTTTGTTTGTAGATCAACTTCACACATATGTATTGGGTATATTTATTTGGTAGAAATTCTAAAAATAAACAGGAGATGAATTTGGCTAGTTGGTTCTGATATATCCATTACATGGGTAGGAAGAAGAATGTAAACACTAAATTTGATGTCACTTCAATCTATAAAGATGTTATGGGTCATTGATGTCATTGAGCATACTGAGATTGGAGTGGAATCTATTAGGGATTAATTTTCCTTTTATTGATGGTCATTTTGTAGGCGACATATGCAGAGCCACTGCAACATGATGTGCATATCTAAACAAAGGTGTCTGTCAGACACTGGCCTTCCATTTCAGATGACCACAGAAGATTATGGGGATTCATGGTTCCTTAGAGAACGAAGCTTAAAGAGTGGTTGGAGTGTATCCATATACATGAGATACTTTTGGGTTAAGATTTACTCTTGGAATTAGGTATGCCTTACCAAGATTCAGCTCACATGCATGGTGAGGAATTCATCCCTTCTTTGGGGTACCCTATCATTTAATTTCATATTCCCATGGCATGGGGTTCCTTATAGGGATGGGGACTATTACATTCCTTTTAGGTTTGTTCTACTAGGACATAATTATAGGCTTTATTTTCCATAATGTCATGGTGGATCTGTTACTAATATCCCAATGCTCAGGGGAGCTATGATCAGTGTGAGAAACAAGGGATTACAAGAATTCTCATTCACCAACTAATAATTAAACCATCAACATCAGGGAGCACATTAGTCTAAAACCAATGCCATACAGTTTAAAGGAATATATAAATAAAGAATTTGTCCTTATTGTTTAATGTCTTGCAGTGAGGACATTATTTTTTTCACAAAGATCCTTAATATATCATAGTTAATCATGATTGGGGTGTCCTAATGTTCCTAAAATGTGAGTTATGACTGTAGGTGTAAACCAAAGATCTGAGGGGAAACATGAATTAGGAGGGATGGAATGGGGTATGGAAGCCATCAGATGTACTAATATAGGAGAGGATTCACTTGGTGACAAATTTGACTTTGATTGATAGTCATTTTGAAGGAGACATATGCAGAGCAACTAGGGAATGATGTGCATAGTAAAACAATGGTGTCAACGAGACACTGGACTTCCATCTCATATTTCAATGAAAGTATATGGGGATCCATGTTTTCCCAAAGTAGGGAGTTTGAAAAATTGGACAGTTGTGTATGGGAATGTATGAAATACCCACACCATGATTAACCGTGAACTAAAAGAGATTCTGCATAGATATGACTCATATTTATAGCGGGTTTAGGATATTTTGACTTCTTAGGAGTGGGGGGAATATGTGGGATCTTGTAACATTTGATAAATGGGCCACAAGTGACTCTTGTAGAATGTCATAGCTTATCTTCATGGGGTTAGTAAATTTCGTGGACTCTCGTACAAGCCTAGATTATGAATGGGGAAAGGGGAATTTTTTAAATGGTGGTTGGGATGAGATAAAAGATCCAAGTGTCACTACATATCCTACAAGGAAATGAATCCTGTTGTACATAGTTCTGAACGTTCCATGTACCGATCTGGCTCGGTCATATGGGTAGGAACATTTTTGATTCATTCACTATGGGATCTAGGTCTACCCTAATTCTATTGAATTTTATTACATAAGGGAATCCTTACCATTGATCCTAAAATCACGTGAGTTATACTCTATGTGAGAAATAAAGAGTGAAAATGGTTTCCCACAACAGCATGGGGGGAATAGAGGATATGATAGAGGAATTTTTTTATAGGGGTTGGGACAAGATTGAGGATCTAGGAATCTCTATGTATCATGCAGGGGAAGGAATCAATACATATGTAGTTCTCTAAGAGATCATGTAGTTTATCTTCATGCGATTAGGTTTCTTTGGCTATGAATTTTAACGTCTTTTAGTGAGGACATCAATCACAGATTAAGGTCATGTATTGGGGATTAGTTACTTATAGATTAATGTCATGTGGATAAGACTATTACACATATTTTGGGGTCCTAGAGTTTTTACCATGATGAGGCATTGCTATTACGTGAAAAACATATTCAGAAACTATGAATTTGTTAGACCTGTGATGGGATGTCCATCCAATGATGTCAGGGAGTATGCCCCATTGGAATAGACCCTATGTATGACATATGTTACTTCCCACTTTGGTTCAATCTTTGGGGTCTTATTCCAAAGGACCATCATGGTTTTGAGGACTAAAACCATTTATCCTTTGTGGAATGATCGAAGGCAAACCTTTTTTTGAAGGCTCGGGTGATATGATTCTGATAGATTTCCAAATGGTGTAAATGGTGCATCCTTTTCTCATCTAGAAGATCCAACTCATCAAAACATCTACAGGATTTATCATACATGGATATTTTATTTCAAATGGACATAAGAAGTGATGTAATATGGATTTTGAAAGGCAAAACCACCTCTACCACATATACCAGTGAGTGTGGGGTCACCTGGGTGGAAGTGCTAATTGTGATCTGGTATTCCCACAAATAATTAAAGAGCATGTCTAGTTGTGCTTTCTTATCCTTATCTACCATCATTTCGAGAATGTTGTATAGAGCCTTGTTGAATGAATCTATCTTCCCATTGGCCTCCATGGGGTAGGGGGATGAACGTTTGGCTTCGATTTCATACTCCTGGTATAACATGCAGAACTTAGTGGAGGAGAAGTTTGCTCCTTTTTCTATCAATATAGTATAAGGGACACCAAATCAAGAAATTATTTGTTCCTTTACAAAGCCAACGATGATTATTTACTCTGACTTATTTAAGGGTTATGGATTTAGCTCATTTGGAAATTAAGTCAGTTGCAATGACTAAGAAAATGAATTGTCTTGGTGTGGTAGTTGGATATGGTCCCAAAACATCCATCCCCCAAGAAAAAAATGGTTTGGAGTACAAAGCTGTATGATGTAGCTCTGGGGTTCAGTGTATAAAAATTGGATGAACATGGCTGGAATGCAACTTCTTGGAAAATACACCACAATCCTATATCATAGTAGGCTAGTAAAACTATAGCCTTTGGATTTCATGAGAGAGCATGGTTGCTGATTGGTGTGCTCCATAAGATCCAGTGTGTACTTTTTTCATGACGGTAGAAGTCTCTTCTCTATTAATGGACTTGAGAAGGACTCTTTCAAGTCCTCATTAGTATATAACATTTTATTGGATTACTTCATTGTAAAAGGCAATGTTTATTTCCCTTATTCAGACATTTTTTGTTCTAGCCTTATCTGGAGGGAGTTACCCCTTCCAAAGGTAATTTGTAAGGGGATTCATCCTGCCGGTGGTGTGACCATGAGGCTCAGAAATGGGGATAATTTCATCTATCTTCACTTTATTGTTCTGGATAAATGGAAATACCATCTGGTAGTGGGGAATGATAATGATTAATTCATCCTGGTATGGATCAATGAATGGTGTGGCACTTTTTTGAAAGCATCGTCTTGATCATTTTGAGATTTACGGTCATTGTTAATTGTTGGTTTTGAGGGGAATTATACCATCAGTTCTCGAACATGGATCATGAAGGGGGAAAATACAACTTTCATAATGGAATAGTCACCATTGACCTATTTTATGACTAGCTCGGAATCGACTTTTATCATTAGGTGTTTGTCTTTGGCATGGAGTGACAACTCTAGGCCTGCATTAAGGGCCTGATATTCTGATTCATTATTCTTACACCCTTCCAAAAGTATAAAAGTGTATGTCATGACCGGCTCTTCGAGGGATACGAATATAATTCCCAAACCTACTTTTTTGAGCTTGTTATCATTCATTAATTTCTCTGTCCGGCTTCTAAAAGCACCATCTAATTGCATTTCCCAGGTCTGGGTGTCCTCCTTGATAAAGAACACATCTTCATCCAAAATATTAGCATCCAAAGATGTTGTTTCTTCTAAGGGGTTCTCTTCCAAAAATTATGATAACATCTGGCCTTTAATGGATTTCTCAGGTAAGTTCCATATGTAAAACTATTGTAAGATGACCACCCATCATGATAGGAATCCCGTTTGCATGTGACGATTGAGGATATATTTGAGAGGGTTGCAGCAGGAGACCAAGGGGACCTAATGGTGCTGCAGGTAATTCTTGAGTTTCTAAACTATGAAGATTGGGGATAGGTAGCTCTTATAAATTTTTGAATACCAAATTTCATCGTTAACCATTGTTCGGATGATGTAATAGAGGTTGTTATCAGTACATGCATCATTCTTATGTGCGAGGAAGGCTCTTAATGTAAATTCTAGGCCAGTTATGTACAAATTGAGTGGTCTCCCCTCAACATGTTCCATCAACTTTGGTGGGTCAAGAGATATCTTCTGAGATCATTGAACACTTTTTGGAAATCATTATCCCACTAATTCATAGCCAATTTCTTTATAATCCTGGTGAAAGGTAAACATTTACCTACCATGTTGGCTATAAAGCCCCAGATATAGTCCAGGTGCCCCTGGAGACCTCTCTACTCAGTGAGGTTGCAAGGTGGGGACATTCCAAGGATGGATTTTTTCTTCTTGAGGTTGAATTCTATGTCATTTTAGCATACAATGAGGATGAGTAATTTCCCATAGGTTATGCCAAAGGTGCACTTTAGGGGATTCATCATTAAACGGTGTTGTTTCAGTTTCTTGAATATAATCTCAAGATTGTCTAGATGGTTTGAGTGTTGTTGTGATTTTACCACCAGGTCATTGACATAGTACTCGACAAATTTTCCCAAAAAGGTCTTCAAAATACAATGCGTGGAGAGAGGATTGTCTAGGTGGTTTGAGTGTTGTTGTGATTCTACATCTCTATAGGCCATCTAGATATGGTTGTATCCAAAATATCTATCCATGAATGTGAGGGCATCATCTCTAGTGGTTGAATCGATAAAAAATTCTCTGATAGGGACCATGAAATTATCTTTTGGGCCATGCCGATCGATGTCCTTGAAGACAATGCAGATTCAAAAATTTACCATCTTATTTTTGAAAGGGACTATGTTTTCTAGAAATATTGGATAATAGAGTTATCATATAAGGTTGTAACTGATCATCTTGTCCACATCAACCACTATTTTTGTAGCATGCGTTGGGTGGGTTCATTGGGCTACTTTCGTATAGCTCCAGTGATCTTCTGGTATGCCCAGATGATGAGTGGAGTTCTTCGGATCAAGGCCTGGAATTTCCATATAGTTCCAGGAAGACACATCTCGATTTTTCTTTAGGAAAGATGTATATTCTTTCTTCTTATTGACAGAAACTGCCACACTGATCAGAGTGGGTCGCAGGTCATCATTTTTTTCCAGGTTTATCTCATTACATTTATCAATTTTTTTATAGACACCTTCTTCAAATACATAAGGGGAATTCTTCTTTGAATTCTTCTTCTTCTTCTTCCTCTTTATATGGAGAGAGGATTATCGATAATAACACTCTAATTTTTGGAGAAAAAATTCATTTTCCCTTTGTGAGTAAGGATAGGGAGGATTGAAGTGCTGAGGATGGGTTGGGAGCATATCTGTTAGGGAATTTCCTAACATCATGGGAGTCAGCCCGATATTCAGTGTCTTTAGACTTGGTGGTCGTGACATAGATCATGCAGAAAATTGTGTCTACATCCAGACTATCACTTATGCATTCAACATGGTTGATGGGTAATACATACTCTTCCCCAAGCTACTGGCGGGGTTTGGTTGGAGCCATTTCCAATCAAGTCGATGTAGTAATCCGATCAATGTTGTCGGCCAGAGACTACTTCTCTTCTTATTCAAAGAACCCCACATCGATATAATGAAACTCGTAGGACTGAAACGGGGATTTATTTGCATATAATGTCATTTTTTACTATTAGTGAAATACGTTATGCCTTGATGGTATGATGACAAAATTACAATGTGCGGATGAAACCAATGCCTCCCTAACAGGATGTAGAAGGCCATACATTTATACAATACCAAGTACTCAGAATCTGATATGAGAACACAAAGAAAATATTTAAACATTATTCATACCAATGGATTATATTTGTTTTTTTCATATCCTAGTAGATTTGTGGTGTAGGGTGTCATGTTGTCTTCATCATAGCACAACCGATGAAGTATTCATAGAGGGTGGAGTTTGACTCCAATGTTTTTGTCAATGAAAATCCTACTGACATAAATTATATTTATCCATCCAAACAAATACAAGGGTTTGATGTGACCGTTCATGTTGGAATCTCCATCCATATCTATGAAGGAGATTATGGTATGACATTCTTTATAATTGGTATTCATTTGATAAACTTGGGCTATTTCTACATTAGCATCGATTTGCCGAGGGACACAGTAAGGATTTGATGAGTGCCTCCCAACGATATGCAGATAGACTTAATGCATCCTGGATTGATAGCTTTGCTGGTACTATAGCTATATTATTTATAATATCAAATTTATTCTCTTATGTTCGACACTACCCAGCTTGGGTTTTCTCTTTCATAGATGCATTAGGTGATTGGGCTCTAGAGGTAGATGGTTCGGCCTCTATGATAGGATCAAGTGGTGCCACGTTCCATTCTGAGATTGGATGAATTGGTCCACCTATATGCCTTGGGTGATTTTGTATTTGTTCATTATTCGATGTATATTCCTAGATAAATAGTCTTGGATTTCATTCGGTGTGGGATGAGGAGCAATATGGTTCTTGTTTTGTCAATTAGAAGGTAATTTTTTATGTTTCTAAAATTCTAACTATTTGAGTTATGTTATTGCCGTGAATTTGACTACTGCCATGATCATGACTTCCAAGAAACATCCAGCCACAATGGCCTCTTTATCCATCTCTCCAAATGGATGTGAGGAAGTTCGGTTCATGGGCATAGTCTCCATCTGGGACGAGGTACATCAAGTGAATAAAATTAATGAAGATGTAGATCAGTTCATGATCTAACAATGTTTCTATCAGACTATCTCTTTATGATGTTACCGTTTGGAAGGGATATGTCATTTTTACCATTTGGAGGGGTAGTTTGCATTGTACTATTTGGAGTGGTGGTGGCTATTGATCTGTTATCATAGGCATGGTCTATTTTACTATTTTTCAGGGTGGGTCCCATTGTACCAAATCTGTTGGGATGATGTCCAAAAGTGTCAACTCTAACAGTTTCATTGGTTCCATCCCATATTCATGCACCTTCTTTCATCCCTTTTATCCCTTAGAGGACTTTGGGGTTGAGGCAGATGGATTTGTTGTAATATTATCTATTGGGAGAATGGTTGGATGTTTCAACTTTTCTAGTAGGATTCTATGAACTCAATTGACTGTATTCTAGGTCGTCCAATGGTAAATTTTTTTCTCCTTTTTACAAGAGACTGTTTTCCATCCCTCTACCTCTATTGAGTTTTAGGTGGAAACATACGCCACATGTGTTAGTGGCGGACCAACCTAACTTTCCCAGAATCCACCAACCGTTTCATGAGATCCTTGAAATTGAATCATTCCTGGATTGTGTGTCCCATAATCTGATGATAGGGACAATAATTTGGATGGTCATTGAAACCCACTTCATAGGCTGGATTTGCCTCTAGTAGCTAGAGTGAGCTACAATTTATGGAGGCTATGAAATAGCCATTAACGTCATCATATCAGACTGAGTATAATTTATTTATTCATTATTTTAACTTATTTATTTTATCACCACATCCCTCATCTTGCTGAGGTGGGGGTGGTTGTTGCTGTCCAGACGGTTAGGCATGGTTCAGTGGGGGCCTCGCAACTCGAGTTGGTGTCAAGGATCTTAAGCATGACAAATGCTACTTTATCATTTATCTCCATTTTCCCTGGGGGTGATGGGTCCACTTGGGACTTCATAATGGAATATTTGAATTAGTCTTCTACACTTTTGGAAATGGAAGATAAATCTCATAAAAAACATTGGTACTTCACGAGGATGAGCAGTGTTCGTAATTCATAACGATGATTGTTAATACACATAGTGAGAATTTAATCCTGGGTAAGCGGCTAGTTCAGGGAATAAATTAGACCATTCCATCTGGAAATGATGTCTGAGACTCTTTTATTATCTCACTACTTGTAGTTCAGGAGGTCACTAACCATTTTCATTGGTTGTGTTGAGTTTAACTTAAAGAGAAACTATTATCGGAGGTCCTTCCAACCTGTTATTGAGTTATATTTCAGGATACTATACCACACAAAGGCATATCCATGTAGGGTTCACATGAAGAACCTGAGTTTTATCTCTTCATTCTACAATGGTGTTCCCAACATGGGGAACTATATGAGGAATAGTACATTGAATTTTATTTTGGGCCCCCAATCAATTTAATACTGCAAAAACTGGGTTTCTAAATTTTTAGGTGGTCGAACATTGCTCACCGCATCAGGGTAGAGTTTTCACATTGGTTGTATCAAAGCACTCCGCCCCTCCATGGCTTATTTTCGAGCTCACAATTTCTCGACGATGTTCAATCTCTCTTGATGAATATCCTATCAGGCTTGATCTTGGGTGGTGTGGTACGGGCCTAGGCTAGGTGCATTGACACTACTAGAATTTTGGGTGGATACCCAGCTGGGGGTATCCTTTGTGGGTTCACCTGAATATATTCTGTCTACGTTCCCAATAGGGGGAAGTCTTGATGTCCTTCTAAGGACAGGTTTTGGTAGGTTGATGGTCCCTATGCTAGATTGGATGGGCCCCCAATCTTGAATTCATTCTCCGGGATGAGTGCATGTGGAAACGACACCATTTATAGGAATACCTACTGATGTTCCGCAGGGGGATCAAATTCAGTAGGGTGGCTCCATCAATGCAGCTCAACATTAATTCACTTGAGATCTTTCATTTCATCTTTCTTCTTGGAGACTCTTTTCTCAGTAGTGTGGGTAACTATCTCATGTGGGGGAGTCGGTGGTTCATATATGAACTTAGATTTATTATTCTCATTATTAGGGTTTCACAAGAGAGGTACCGATGGATTAACAGAGGGGGCACCCAATTTTTGGACTTCTCTCTAGTTCTGAGTATGCACACCATCAGGCTCTGTCTAGGATGCCTCTAGGATGGACTATCTTCCCTTGCATCATCTACCGCTATGTTATTTTCTCGGAGATCCATGGGGTTGTTGCGTACCATGTTCACTGATGCATACAACATTGGGGGTGGTGTACCCAGTGCCGAATGGTAAGAAGGATTTCTACATCCGTTGTTGGATTTTCTCCTTCCACTATGTGGTATTCTTCATGTTTCAAGGTGAATATTGTCCCCCAAGGGAGCCCTAATCTGACCTGATAATGATCCATTGTATTGGAGGGTGAAATCCATGAGAAGGGGTGGAACATGTGACTCCGCTTCTCATTGTTATTCTTATACAAGAGAAGGATGATGTCCATTGTGCGGGGACATGAGGTAGAAATTCCCCTATACTAGTGGGTTGGGGTTGTTCTCATTTTTCCGTTGATGTGCTACAACCTAGATTTTTTGGTCTTATGGGGGAATTTTTATTTCATAATTCCCCCAGTGCTATGGGCTGGGGTTGTTTCTACATCGTAGCAGTTGACGCAGCTATTTCCACCTTTTTTATTTTAAACACTCCCACGTATGTGTGAGATAAGTATGGAATTAGACCTGTAAGGAGTCAATGGTCATTTGAAGACATGAGAATTACTTTCGGATTGAATTACCTTAGTTTAGAAGCCTATTGGATTCTCTTTATTTCTAGACTCAGAATTTTTTCAATGACTTGATCTCTTTGGTCCAAATGATTTTGATACTTATTCCGAGCCATGTTTTCATTGACTATGCCATCTTTCCTAAGCACTAATTTTATTTGATTTCTTCCTTTGGGAAATGATGTTGCAAGAATTTATTTGCAATGAGTATTTCTGGATGAGATTTGGGGTGAAGTGCATAGCTCCATGTTCTTCCCATCCCCGAATGTGAACTCTTGTTGAGGAGTCGCCAATTTAGAGATTCAACTTGTGTAGTTAATGGAGGCAATCTAGTTCAAATATTTTCTTTCACAATTCTGATCATTGATTCCAATCAGACATGAGGGCTTCCAAGTCGATTAGATAGAGAAGCTCCCATAACATGTTGAAATGGTCAGCATACCCCTTGTAGGGAAGGAATATTACATTTACATGGAGAATGGTAATCCATATATTGAAGAGAATGTGATACATAAATTCCCCAGACAACTCTCCTAGTATGTCAAAGTAGAAATTTATTTTAGGCCAATACATCATTGGTATATTATCCTAAGCTATTTGTCTTCTCACAAGCAACATATCTTATTATCATTCTTCCGGGGGATCCTCTACTTGATATTCCTAGCATTACTTCTTCGTAATAATATAACTCCAAGAAACCAGGATGGTGGGAACCTCATTGATATGTGTATGGTGCGAGGGTGGCATAGAAGATGAGCTTGGCCCCATATCATCCTCTGGTTCAAAAAGGATATCACCCATCATAAAAGGAGTTCCTGATATGTCTTAATCCTTCATTCCAAGAACCTCATCATATGAGGGATTTCTCATTTTTTTTGGAAAGGGGAGGTCCTTCTCGCTGATATGAATTTTGGATTCCAGGTGGACCTTCACAAGTGGTGCTGCAATGGTGAGGTATACTATTGAAACATGACGCATGATCATAAGAAATTTAATTACGGTGTATACCCTAGAGAGAACCTTCAAGGTGGGATATAATGAGGGGAGGACCTTCTTGCTGTCTGATGTCAATGAGGGGAGGACCTCTTCGATAACTTCTATGACGCTGAGGACTACTATGGTAGCTTGATACCTGGATAGAAGGAAAACATCTAAAGTACACATCTAGGGGAGGGCCTTGAGAATGTTCTGCATTGAAGGGAGGACATTCTCATTTCTTGAAGTTACAATGGGAAGATCCTACACACAAACATCCATTATGGGGAGGTCCATCACAATGACTATCATTATGGTGAGGACTACCATCATGACTTCTTGTCTAACTAAAAGGAGAATAATATCTATATCTTAAACCCTAGGGAGGACCATCAGGGTAGATAACAACCAGGGGAGGACCTCATCAATGTATGATCTTATAGTCATGGAGAGGGCTACCCCATCACACATAAGGACATAGGCTATCCTGATCAATCACTCATGTCCCACGGAGGGAACCCCCACTAGTGCTCTAGGGAGGTCCTTCAGAGCTTCTAGTAGAGACATTCTGAGGAGGGCCTTCAAAACATCTATTGCAATTCCATAATTTGATAATGGACTAATAGTGTATTTATCCTTTATTGATAAATGTTTGAAGGCGTCAAGAACGGTAGATTCCAAAAGAGAAATATTATGTTTGCGCTCTTCATTTTCTGGTTTCATCTGATTCATTTTTTTGAGCGATCACTTGTGGGTAATTGAGGCCTCCTTCTATTGGTAACATATTTCATATACATGTCCCTTTCTTGTTGAGTGCCATTTTTTCATCGGGATACACCAACTGACTTCTTGTGTTTTATTGGGGATATATTCCTGCCCTGGAGTGGAAACAACGTTGGACCGGAGACCCGTAGCTGGAACATGTTTTTTTTCTAATATCTTTGTCTATATATTGTTTTTATATTGTCATTGACCATCCTAGAAAATATTTGTGATGCATGTCTACTCCAACGTGACTGACCCATTTTATGAGTAAGTCATTCCATTTGAGGAAACCGGATCATGGGCCTAGTTTCTTACCTTTTCCACTGATGAAATAATGTCTCATAATGTTTGGATGATATGCTCTAGGATGAACGTCTAAAATTACCTCAATTCTGGGATTTTCTGAGATACATATTTGGATAGAATGGGTATGAAGGCTCATTCTGATATTAGTGAAATATATTGTTTGTGCTCCGATCACCCATTGGATGGTAGTAAATACTGGAAGCTCTCTTGTATTGGGATATAGGAATGAGTATTCCACCAGTTGTCATCTCTTTTCTCCACCGTATTTGACTGGTGGGCATCATATTCAAGAGCTGGGATTTTTTTCTACTCGCTTGCTGCTATATTTTTCTCACAAGCTTTGTATGAATCCACATGAATTTGAATATGCTCATATTAACTTATTGTCCTATTTGGTTAACGGGCTTAATATGCATTTGCAGCTATTGGTGCATGCGTATAGCTTTCCACTATGTCTACATAGTAGTACTAGCGATCTCTAGGAGGAACATGAACGTGCTCATATTGTGCCACCATATTTCTGTGGTGGGATTGAGTGAATGGGGAAGAGTAGTACCTCTACCCATTGGATGACACAATGTCTATAAAACTGATTTTCTCCATAGAAACTAGGATGATAGTGAGTTCTTGATTATATATTTTCATATCTTGTTGGGCCACTTAAGAGGCTCGAGTCTCTTGATCTTAAGAAGGTGCCCATAGCATAAGGTTCTCTTCAGTGTGAGGAGGCATGTTCATTTGGTGTCAGCGGTGATGCTCTCTAACAGGGGCCTGTGAGTAAGACCCCTATGTGGCTATGTTTAAGTTTTCAGTATTGACATCATCTACCTTAATAAGATAATAGATGTAATTTTTTTCACATCCCATGTATAGCCTTCCAAAATGGTTTGATACGACCACCAGGGTCACCTTATGTTGGGGGATCTAGCTACGACTGAGGAGACGACGTGCAAGCCTTCATAGACTGGAGGGATTGTCTCGTGGACTGCACCATGGAGAGAGTCTCGTTTCATCCATACACATTGATTAGTCTTTTGGATACACATATTTGACTATGTTGGGTAGGGGAGGGGTTACTGTACTCAGTTGGGCCCCAGGCCTCTTGGGGGGTTGCTGATACGTGTGTCCGCATTGGCCGATGGGATGTCATTTGGATGGAATGATTCTCTATGGGAACCTGAAATACACATATATAACATAAAGACCACTAAAAACAATTAAAGTATTATTCTTTTTGATATATTCCTATTTGATGATTTAGATTCACCTCCCTCACCATATTGTTTTTTTTGCGAGGCAAAGAGGCCTGAGTGGGATAAAATTGCCACATTACTTGGAGATTCACGTAGGGTTCACCACTTTTGTATCAGCCCAAGGTGGTGTGTCTTGGGTGACGATGAAATGATCCAACAAGAAACCTCAACCCTCTATTATCCTAAATACGGTTTCACATCAAATTAACCATTTCATTTCATTCAATCCATTCTTTATCATTATCCCCTAAAAGAGGGTTTGATTAACTCTACAGTGACTGGGTAAATTTCCCCTACATTACTAAAAAAGAGATTACACAGATATATGGTCCCAATAAAACATTGAATGGGGTCATGTATTGTGAAATAGTTCCTCCTAGGATATCACTTCCTCAGAGAGTCTCCAAAGGGTTTATTCATGGAGCCGGAAACACTAATCGACCCTGGTATCCATGATTCATGGACCTGATTTCCAAAGGTAGGTGGTTTTTGGACAATGATTCGGCCAACGACACTTATGAAATCCATTGGTCGAAAGGATGAAAAGTTTGTCTCACTACAACGCTTGTGGTGTGGGGTGGTTTATTGCATATTCCAAGACTCTCTTATAGATATAAGTCATGTTCATATGTTTTTGAATCCTCAGTTCATTCCCAATGAGTGTTTCCCAATCATACCAATATTTTTAAATATCATAATAGGCATACATGGATTTGATTCTATGGATGTAATGATATCATGATCCATACAATAATGAACATTGGAGTTTATCATCATCCCAAAGGGATAGAAGGGGACTTGAGGTTGATCTTGGACATTCGAGTAGATGTCTTATGTATCCTAGTTTGAATTGGAATTAGTGTTCTTGTAGTTCAAAATTGTTGGGGATTACCCCTGGAAACTGCCCTTTTGAGGGGACATGATAGGGTGAAACCCATTGAAAGGAAAAATTTTGTGCTCGATCCTTCGAGTAGGCATCCTACATATCCTAGTTTGATCAGTGATCAAAATTATCATATTTTTTAATTATTGGCACTTACGCATGGAAGCATTCCATTTGAGGGGACATAATGGGCTGGACCCCTTTAGAAGGTAACCCTTTTAATATTGGGTCTTCGATTACGCATCCAACATATCCTGGATTGATCAAGAATAAATATTCTCTTAGATTAGAATTACTGGGAAGTTGTAATCGTCAATAATATCGAAGCCCATGTGAGCCGTGATCAGGGTGAGAAAGCAGAGGATGTGATAGATCCAACCAACCACACATCTTCTCACCTGATGATGGGACAGGGTGGGCCTATGGAGTGCGAGTCCGAGGTGAACATGGGTGACAGCATGAAGCAATTAAACATTTCATGTGAAATTTTATTAAAGGTCATGCAGCTCGGCCTTCAGAATATTGGGGAATTAACTCAATGGGAGTGCCCCAGAACACGTTCTGGAAAGTGAAAAAATGTTTTACATGTCATGAGGTGAAGCGAACATAACCCCTTTGAAATATCACTGTTACTCATTGAAAGGAAAAGAAGTTGGTCACCCTTAATCCCTAGAATAGGGATTTTCACATCAGTATCCCATGTATGGACTCTGGGTTACCATGGGAATGTAGACTTACAGACATCCCTAGAGTCTAAAATATTGCAGGGAGAGCCTTTGGGACTCCACTTACCATGTATTTTTCGACTCAAAGGGGCATACAGATGCACCCTATGGTCTGATCATATGAGTCCAGTGGAATTGGGGGATGTTTTGGCCTATTGTCGGGGTACTAGTTCATGGAGGGACTATGAAGGACTGGACAGTAATGGAAGGTCAAGATTGGAATTGGACGTTATAATACCAGAAAAAACATAATTCCTTGTACAATTTTCTTATGCGGGATAGGGTATTATCTCCACAATGAAGTGGAATGCAGGAAGAATGGTCATCCGCATACTAAAGTGGTACCCAAGCATAGTTATGGACCATTGTAAACCATAGTGGTACATGTTCGTAAATATGGTTTTTCACGTCACTTTGTGTTCCACCTGCATACTGATGTAGTACATGGAAAAAAGTTTAATCTATGTTGTCATACACTGCACAGAACACCATATTGAAGGAGAGTCTAGGGGACTATGTTTCATAGTGAGTTCATCGACGAGAAATATGCAGTTATTGGTTTCAAAAATTACGTTTTTGGTTCTCTTATTATTGTAATGTTACCCCCATTTTATGGTTCATCGATGGATATACCAATAGAGAGATTGGTTTTCAATTCAGGATTTAATGAAGATTCAATACTGAAGTTGTAATCTTATCGATGATTTTTCTTCCAACCTCTAGGGTCCCCTATGAACATTCTTCATCAGTCCACTCTGAATTCCTTATGTGCTACATTTTTAGAGAATTGGGAAATCATATTTATGGTAATGCGACCCCATTTGTGAAAGCCCATGAAGAGATATGTTGACCCATGGATGACTCAGTCATCTGGGGTTTGTGGAGGCTGCAGTTTGTGATCTTGGTTCTCAGAACCCTCATAGTTTCCTTTGTTCATAAACTATAGAGTTCACGAGACAAATTGCGAATGGCCTTCATGTGCATGATTTTGTGAGTGACACGGTTCATGATCCACTATGTTCACTTTCCATCCCTCCATAAGCAAGCGCCTTGTGGGTTGTTTCATGTAGAATTGGTTCACAATCTAGATGTTCTATGAACCCTTCCCAGTGATGGTACGCAGGACACTTAAAATCTTTTGGAAACATGAACTCCTTCAACTTTATTTCGATTCTTGAAGCTCAATTTGAGTCAATTCACCTTATTAGACTCTGTTGGAATACATTCCTCCTTCTACAAAGTGATTGAAAGAGTATTTTATTTAGTTGGATAAATTTTCAACACCCTATAGTATCACAAGAATTTGTAAAGATTATAAAATTTGACATCTTAATTATTTGTCTAGGATAACAGCCAATTCATTATAAAAAATTGTTCTTAAGGAAACTAACTCAACACCATAAATGGAAACTCATGGTTTGGAAACATTACCCAATGTATTGGAGACCTATTATGGAAAATACATAATATCTTCTAACATAATGTGTTCTATAACAATGTCATTGCATCTAGAAAAATTTCATCTTTTTAATTCCATGATTAAGGAATGCGGGTTACATATATGTTATCTCACATTCAAAAGTATTGTTTCAAATAGGTGTATACCATTGAATAAAAATATAATTGGGAATTCACAAAAAAAATCATCATGGAAAATAACTGGTTAATTTTGGATGTAAAATGGATGTAAATTAATATTCATGAAAGTGATTAATACGAGGGAAATGTGGTCTATCATTATTTGGGAATCAGATATAATATAAATTAATGACCATAAATTAGTTTGATAATTAATAATTTTGAATCAAATGGATTAGAAAAATAAAATATATGAAGTGGAAAATAAGAGACAGAAACAAAACATTTCCTTGAGAGGTTTCATCTGAAATCATAGGATATCTATGTAAGAACATGGGAAATCGTAGATAAGACAATGGAGAGGGAAAATTATACGAAATAAATGTTTCATGTGTTGGATGTAAATAGGAGTGGGATTATGGGTTTTTATATTAAAAAAATATGCTATGATTCATTATTAATTTTTGAACATTGTTTTTGGATGATATATTGTAAAATATACAAAATCATTGGATGTTTCATGATTTTAACTCATGGTTTTTCATAAACCAATGTTCTTATAATTATTTTAATTATTCATGTGAAAAAATATATAAATAGTCGTTTTCATGTAGTATGACTACATTTAAAACATTAAAATATAATATAGTATTTGGAAGATTCATTACTGATTTCCAAAATTAATCATATTACCTTAAAAACAGGGTACCAAAATTATAATTACAGTTTTACTCAATAATGCATCTATAGATTTTATTACGTCAATTTGAGATATTATATTGTCCTAATATCTACCAATATTTATATCATATTAAAATTTTACCAGAAAATTTTACCATTGTAGAAAATTATGAAAAACTAACCAGTGGATAATTTACTTATAGTAATTTCAATTGTTTCACTTATTTTATAAAAATATATTTCTTAAATATAATAATTTACTATTCTAAATAAAATAATAATTTATTAAAAAATATAGTTTTTATGTTTCCAAATACATTATAAGCATTATATAATTTATTCGAGGCTACGTTAATGTATATTATCATATATATTTAAATAAAATATTTTTTCTATGACTATATCATGAAAATATATTTCATTTAAAATTATTTAATTCATAAAAAAATAAAGTGTTTAAATTGAACCAATATTTTTCCCTCAATTGTTTTGGTTTTCTTAGTTTTAAAATAAAATGTTTTATCAAATTTATTCTATAGACTGCTGTATATAAAATAATAATTGAAAAGGGATGGATTTAAGAATTATAATTGTTTTATAAATAATGATTAAATATTAATTCAACTATGAACTTGAACCATATACCCTTATATCACCAACACATTCCCTAGGTTTACATTTCATGATGGTGGTACATTCATGGGGTGGCTGGGATGACATCAATGAAGTGATAATTTTTACTAACACAAACTTTTCTAGTATGTGGAACCACTCAAGAATTACTTTTGAAGATGTGCATAGGATTTTTCAAATATGAACCCTTGTGAAACATTATATTTCCCAATATAAGATAAATGCTCTTCATATAGATTTATTTTACTTGTTCATTCTATCAATTTTATATTTTACAATACATAGTTCCCTTTATTATTTATAATTTACACTAATTATAAAGGTCACAATATAATCAATACCTTACTAGTGGTAATAATTCTGAATGGTCATAATGGTTTTCAACAAAAAACAAATACATTATATTCAATTCATTCATATACACATTTAATTTCTATCAAATGGTTGATACTGTCATTTTCAATACGAATACTACATCAATAATGTTCTATTTTCCATTTTCAGTGTTTTCCATAAGTAGAATAGTCCTATGAGTTTGAGTTGATACATATTTTCTATTATAATTTTTTTAAACATAATAAAGTAAATTTTACTACGCATAATTTTTAAAAAAATAATAAAATTCACAATTATTGAAATAATTTTTTAAAATGTATTCCATACTATATTAATTTTATACACATGTAACACATAAATATATATAAAAGTGAAATTCTATATATAAATTTATTGGCAATTAAATATCATCTTGGTGGAGTGGTTATGTGGAGATGTCATAGGAGAAGAGATAGTTTTGGGTAAGATGTAGGGTCAGTAAGGTATGTATTGTGTGAGCATGTCGACTAGGAGGGCATGGTTTGGATCTCCCATGTGAGAAGGAATACCATGAATTAGTTGTGAAACCCTCTAGTATGCCTTGGTGGATCAGTAAGGATGGAATGACTATTTTGTGTGAGTAGGTGAACTAGGCTATAATATTTTTCCTTTTACATGAGATTCAAGACTATAATATTATTGTATGGTCCTTCGACAAAAGTAGGATATCAGGAATGATAACATCCCAAGACGAGGGTACCATGTTAGGGAAGGCTATGGGGTAGTTTTAGTGAGGTGGGATTTATGGATATATCGATTACTTCCACTCCCTCACAGTTGTATAATCCTTATAGTGAATAAATCACACCATTCACACCATGTATTGGGATGGGGATCACTCTTAATTGGACCCATTTTAGGATAGGAAGGGATGGCTAGCCAGCCAGGATAATCTAGTGAGAGATCATTCACATGTGTTATAGTACATGCTAGGTGGGGTATTTATGGGTCTAGGAAAAGTATTACCCAGCCTAACCATTGAGGGGGAATGCCTGAGGGACACTATGTGGAATTCACCCCTTTTCAATGTGTTTTTGTGATGACTCCTTTAGGTGTTTTATTGGTCAAAACAAATAGCCAGCCCTAAATTTTTACTTATAGACTGTAATAGTGATATTTTATTGTATATTTTGATGCATTTTTTGGGTATATGTTGGATTAATATTGAATTAGCATCATATGGGTAACTGTAAGGTTTATTTTTTATGATTATATATTTTAGGGTTCTGTCACTGATCTCTCAACTATATTGTACAATAATATACAATGTGTTTCCGAAATTTTTATTTGTTGACCCCATAACCTATGTTCCACCTAACAACGAATAGTATATATTTTTTTAAATTTTTGAATTAATTATTCTTCAATTTATGAAATTTAAATTTTGTAGTTATTTTACTAAATCTCATATCGAAGGGATATAAAGAGAGGTTCCTCTTTTAATATCTCATGGTCCCTATTATCTATAAATCATTATCAAATGAATAAGAAACTAGGGGTCAGCAACCCCTTGAACGAGATCCATATTTGGTCAAGGTATTTTTTACACCATGGGTTGCTAGAAGAGTGTTATAATGATAGTGGTTATGATTGAAAAGATATGGTTCCTACATGAATGAACTTTATACTTTAATGAGGATTGGGACCTCTTTTGGGTTTCTTGTAGTAGTATATATGATATTTTTAGTGTATTTAATACTTTAGGACTTCTAAACCTTCAAGAACTATTAGGTTTTTTTATAGGAGATTCATATAATAGATTTATCTACATGAGACATTATGGAAACATTAGAATAGTAATCATCCTTATTTTCTCTTGTGATGTAAAAATTTATGGGCTATAGATGGAATAACTATGAAGCCTCTATGGTTTTTAAAATTTTATCTCTAGAGAACATATATTATGTAATTTAGTGTAATTCTCCTAGTTTATTTTATATCCCTAAATAATATGATAACATGTTGATTTCAATTTTCCAAATGGTGCTTGGTCATCTTACAAAATATGTTTACCCTAACCCTTTCATGGCCTTGTTACTAAATATCTTGGGACTATTAAGATAACAAAAGGTCCAATGTATTCTTTGTCGACATGAACCTTTTGTGGATTATTCAGAGATGATTTTCAAGGGTGAAATTAGTGGTAGTAGTGCTATTAGACCATTGAGGTACAATGAGGAAAAAATATGGTGACATTAACTCATGAGGAAAAGATGCATTGAGGGAATCATATTATTGAAAAATGCTTTTAGGTTTTACATTTGACGATTGGGTGTTTATAATATATCTTTTTCATTTTGACTAATGTACAAGTAAATCTATTTGGATCGTAGGGAATTTATCATACCTGACATATGTTATAGTTTTAATCAACCTTTTCTGTATTCTTAAGTTCTATGTTGTGGTGATTGTTGTGTATTTTTTCATAACTCAATGAACTCCCATTATGTTTCCAATGAAAAACGAGTTCTAGTCACGAATCCCTAGCCTATTGAAGGCATGATTAGGGTGGAAGTCTCAACTTCCCACCACATATCTTGGGTGACATTGGGCCTAGTGCAGTAATTAAATAAATCCTCATAAATATTTTAAATATTTTATAACACCTAATTAAACCATATAAGAAATAAATTGGATGAAAATATTATAAAATGGATAATATTTTTAGATAAACATTTTATACGAAAAACAACATTATATTTATAACTTTATGTATTCCCTTGATAGAATTTTTGGAGATTAAATTGATTTTTAATTAAAAATTATTTTCAATACATTACAGCAATGCACTATAAAAATATAATTTATATGAAATAAAAAAATTAATAAATATTAATATCCATTAAACTTGTGATTATATTTTAAAAAATGTAATATTAATTTTTTTAAAAAAATTAAATTTTTTATCTATAACCCCATAACCTCAAATATAATTTTGAATATTTTGATAATCCATCATGATTAAATCATGAAATCAAATTTCTATGTGTATTAATGTGAGATTAATATAAAGTATATGATAATAATTCATGTGTCCAATATTTTATATAAACAATAAAATTTTATTTTTTAATCATAACAGTGATGATGGAGGTTTTTTCAACAGATAAATTTTTTTAGATAATAGATCTTTCAAAAAAATTAATGTAGAAGTAATTTTACTTTAAAAATTTATAATTTTAAATAATGTGTTATAATTTTTGGTATAAAATGAATGAATTTTATTTAATAAATTTTTGTATCATTTATTTAAATAACGATTCATGTGTTTTTTGTTCTTTTTCTCCAAGAGTGAATATTATTTAGTATAGTATAATTTTATAATGGTTTTATTGGGGTTCTTGCATATTTTATTTTTGGTTTTATTTGTAATTAATAACTAACATGTATATCATTAGTTTATTTGGACGGACATTACCTCCAAGAAATTTCATTGCACTAAATGAACTATTTGGAAGGGAAATTCAACATCATACTAGGTCTTATTCTTGTTTAATGATGTTGACCTTTAACATGAGGGGACAATAATGATATACTGTAAATATTTATAGGGTTCATCATTTTTATCATTGGGGAATTATATTTTAATTATAATGTAGTTTATCATGATAAAATAAGAATATATGTTTTAACCAATTTAATTAATCATGGGATAATAAAATGAAAAAAATCATTCACTAACATTTACAAGGACATTGTAAGAATAAATGAATAAAATTATAATTATATCAATTGAAATAGGGGGGATAATCACATAGTCATGGAGATCTATAAGTACAAGTCAAAATAGATTAATAATTGATTATCAATGTGTTGAAATTGTAGAAATGTGTCATTTTTTATATCTAATTAACATAATATTAAGCACAGAAATGGGTTGAAAATAAATATTATATTAAGAATAAAATGTATCCGAATGGAATAATTTTATAGGGTAAATCAATAATAAATTCCTAGTATTAAAAAAATTTAAATTTAACTAATAATATTATATTGATTATAATTTTGTATATATAATAGCATAATGAAATATTTATTATATCATTGTTGAGTAATAATAAGGAAAAAATTTCTATAAGAATATTAAATTATGTTTTCATGGATTAAATTCAAAAATTAATATTTTTAATCTCTAATTCCTTAAAACTAATTACAATTTATTTTCCCTTTTTAAGAAGAATTAATAAAGTGGGTTTTACCCATAAACATTATGTACATATAATATTAGAAAGTTCTAAATAATAAAAATAAATATTATCAAAATATATAGATTTTATAAATTTAATGGGTTTCAAATCCAATATAGCCCTCCTTTTTAATTTTTGTTGTCTCTTTTTTTATTCAACAAACTATATAGTTTTTAATATTCATAGATTGTGATTTCATTAACGTGTATATATTAAATTTTTGAATAATTTTCCTTTGGAACTAACATGAACTCACAATTTACTACTGAGTATAGATGATCTAGAGTTTATAAATTACTAATCATTCTGTGTGCAATTTGAAAGGAAACAACATATGGGTTCATTATTTTTTTCAATAAAGAACACATAGACCTAAGTATACAATATTTATCTTTTTTAGGATATAATTTAAATTAACCAATTATATTTTAATTTTTATTTATTTTTTAATTTTGATGTATCTTTCTTGCTTTAAATTTTTAGGAATAGTTTCCAATTTATTCCAAAGAAATATACACCCTTAATAATTTTACAATATAACATTATGAAAATTAATCAAGATATCATGGGAAAATTCATTATATTATTATAAATAGTAATATAATAATTTAATGGATATTGGTTATATAATTTATATCCCTTAGAAAAATAATTAGGGGAAGGGAGGCAAATTGATCAATTGTGCAAGACCATCTTTATGTGGAAAGTTTATGACTCTTTTTCAACTGAATATCAATAATGTTTTGGAGATAAAAATGATTTAAATTAAAACTATATGAAATAATGGTTGGTTTTGAGGGTTTTTTTTAAAATAATCCAAATAAAAATATTTATTATTTCTTTATAAATATTTTTTAATATTTAGAATTGAATGTTTTTTAATGATGTTGTAAATTATTTTTTGATTCTATTTTAATTATAAAGAAAGGATATATATTATAACGCCCCATACATTTAACAATATTTTTCTCTTAAATACTTTCAATTCATTAAATATCTTATATTTCATGAAGTATTGAGTGTATGAAAAACAACACGTGGTTATTGTAGGAGACAGTAATAACCTAGCCATTAAACTTAAATATTCTACTTTAGTGTTTTGAATTTTGAAAAACAGACATTCATAGTTTCAATTAGGGTTATATTTGGAGTCAGATAGAATCCACATAATTTTCATGAATAGTAACTAAACCTTATGAATAGTAACTTATCCTTATGAATTATAACATTACTTTATGAATAGTAACATGACCCTTATGAATGGTAACCTTACCATTGAAAGTGTAAATAAAATATAGGCTACTAAAAATGAAGATAAATGTTTTAAGAATTGGTATTTTTCGATTAAATAATGATTTAGATTAAAAATTAATTTTCTCATAAATAGAAAATAATATTTGAAAATTTGAGATCATCATTAGATTTTACACATCGAATAATGGATAGGGTGAATATTTGAGATTTTTCTGAAATATTTGAATTTTTGGGAATAGTAAAATACATTAATTTACCATATTAATACATTGTAATTCAAATCCCCTATTTATTGCACCATGAGAAATGTAAGAACCCAAATTTTGATCTCACATGCACTTATTACTATTCTAGGTCATCGAATACTCACTATTTCTAGTCTTATGGAGAAATAATATTTTAATTAATATAATATTAAGAAAACCCTCCCCCCTGCACTATAAATTTCTCCCCCACACCCTCATTTCATCACAAATCTCATGCTTCATGCCTTACCTAAATTATATTCACATATCTACCTAATCTCCTCCCCCATGTCCAAAATAACTTGGTCTCCTCAAAATACTAAATTTTCTCCCCTAAAGTGGGACTCAAAAAAAGATATATTCAAAAGGTAAATTTATATTTTCAATTCATTTTTTATATTTTCATGTTCATTGGTTGTCTTTTATATTATCACATCTTCTCATCAAATTGTTATGAAAAATACAGAATCTTATATGTACTAAAATGTTGTTAGGATAAAGGAATATGCCATCATCATCTCGTTTTTCCTCCTTTTATACTATAAGTGAAGGTACTATCTGAGACATGTTAACATATCACATTGAAGGAATATGGGTTTTCAATATTCATTGTTATCTTCAATACTGGTCATGAAACCATATTAATGGTTGAACCAGAATATTATATATTTATTCTACCATATGTAATATTATGGAAATCCATAAACACTCATAATATAAAATAATAATAATAAACAAATTCAGTATGCACAAAACTTCAATGTTAATCCAAGAATTTTTCATTATCTTTTATCTAATTGGTCATCCTAATAGAATATAACCAAAATCATTAGAGTAAGGCTCAAACTAAAAAAAATTAAAAGTGTAATAGTTAAGGGATTATACATATCAAATTTTAGTAAATGTAAATTTATGTCCAAAAGGACTGTAAAATGTGTTGATAATTGATGATATTAATGTAAATAATTATATATATTTATTATCTCAAAATTATCTTCAAAATAGTTGTTAATAATGATAAAATTTTAAAGAGTTCTATGTATATAATATAATATATGTTTTTGTAATATTAGCATTGGATGTTGTAGAGTAAAAAAGATTGAATGTTATAACTAATAAGATAAAAAATATGATTATGAAACTAATCACACTATAATTTAATGTTTGTATATTTATATATGTTACCAAAATAAAATAATTAGTAAGATAATTTAACTAATAGTCACATAAAATTGTGATCAGAATTACATAACGTTGTAATGTGATGAATTTTTCATTTGAAAGCTATAAAAAACATCTCTCTATGGGTTATTTTTCTGAATATGATAGCATGAGAACATATTTATGTTTTTAGTATATTATAAAAGGGGTTTAATAAACAATATAATATATCATGTAATAATTTTATTTGTCTCCACAAAGAATACCCCCTCACTTTCATTAATCTATTCCATTCTTAATGTCATGTTAAATATATTAAATTGACCATATTGAATGCTCTTATATAGGGATTTCCATTGGTTTCTTAATGAAGATAATGAAGAACAATATATGATATATTCTATAGTGGGAGAAATGAAAACTAGTATATAATATTGGTATACATGTTATTGTAAATGAAATCAAAGTGATTGATAAGATAATACATGAGTGTTAGGATGATGATATTTTTAACATGTTAACTGATAAAAAAACAACTATTTGATATAATTCTTATTTAAGATCACATAGAATGGTGAAAAAATCATTATTCGTTTGGCTAGATGAGAGAGATAAGAAAAATATTTAGTTTCAAAAAGTCATTAAAGATAAAATATTCATATGGAACATCAATATGTACTAGGAAAATGAGTCCCACTCTCGAGATGTGAATGTAACATACCTCATGGTTTGTTCTTAATTCTCCTCCATGATTAAAAAATAGATACCAGAGAATATATTTCATTACCTAGAATGGAGTGTGGAATATTCATTGTTCATTTTAATTCTGTTTTTCATTATTAATCAAAAAATTGTTATATTATATACCACCTCGAATGATGTAGAAATATTCCGGACTATCAAAATTATGTATCAAAAAAGTTCATTGGTCTAAATTTATTCCTGTATATCTTATTATTATTAAATAAGAAATTGTGAATGTATATACCACTGATGCTTTCAGTCATTTTTGAGGGGTGGATTCCTAACCAAGGTAGTATGTGAATCCTCGTTTATTCTCTTCCCATGGTTAGAAAAACGCATTCCTTCCTCTCTCTTTTTCAAATATTTATATGAAAATTTCCATAAAAAATAAATGGATGATATTAAATGATAGAGGTAACCCCCTTATACATAACATGGTATCAGATTTATAGTACGAATTCATTAAAATGAGTTATCTAAAGGAGTTATATCAAATTATCTCAAGATTCTAATATATTTAGAGAGGAATGTTCTATGGGGGATCAGATAATAATGTTTGATATAGAAAAATCATAACTTAAAATGTATTATATCTTCATACCATAAATAATATTGAGTTACACATTTTCTATGTCCTAATATGAATAATTTTTTACTTCTGCTGCTTTTTTTATAGATATAGGAAAAGGCACTATTTAATTATGTCATATCAAGGACAGGGGAAACTGTATCATTCATCACTAAGTCTCATTTTCCATTCCAAAAAAAAATTATTTCAATAAATAATTTTTTTAGATCTATGAAAAAATGAATATTGGTAATTTTTATATGTTAATATGGGAACCCAATTATCAGCCACCACATATTTTGATTGATATGATGATATTTAATAATGGTGAGTATCATTCTACCATATTAATTTTTGCAAAAATGAAACAATTTGAAAATAATGTCTTATAGATTAATTCAATAAAAAGTGAATTATGTTTTTTTTCTATTAGATATAATAGTAGAAAATAACTGATGGATAGATGGTGTTTTTAACACAAAAAACATTATCTAAAAATATTTACCTTATCCTCGTTCTAAGATATTAATTTTAATAAACCATTTTGATTAGATTATTTATTAAATATTAATGTATTTAAAAAATAATGATCTTATTTGTAAATTTTAGGGGACATTGGTGTTGATTAAAAAACATCATATATCTATATCTCTACATATTCTATTGGTTATCATGTTTCAAAAATATTATTAAAAATGATTGATAAAATATTAACAAACATCCAATTGGATTTTAGTTCAGATGGATTATGGAATTGGGTGAGTTACGAGAAACCCATACAACACTTGGATAATGATAAGATTAATGTCATGGGTCTGGGGGAAAAAGTGGATGACTTATTAATAACGTTTTTCAAGGAATTGAGTGTAAATTAGTTATTATGTAACACTATTCTATGTTATAAAAAATTGAGGTCATGATTTTTATCAATAATAAAAATCCATATATCTTCCCTTTCTATTAAAGTAATACAACATTTTTCCTCTATAATAGATATCTCATACTAGGTTACCTCTATGGGTAAATCCCATTTTTTAAGGTTAATTGGGAAAACACCTAACATTACATCCATGATTTTCCTACCCTAATCATTTCCATTTATGAGGAGAATTTATGTTGCATATAAATCTTCATGATTCTTGAAAATTACCCAAAATAGATGTACACAAAGTTATAACTCGTAAATAAAAATGAATTTTTTTATTAGTTTCATATAATCTCATCAATATGAATAATTATCGAACTATTAGGAATATTCAAGAGTACATTGAACTTAATTGAACAATAATATATATAAAAAACTACTAACTATTGTAGGTGTGATTTTCATCTAGTGAACTAAAAATGGTTCCCAGTGAATAATGATTTTTTATTACATATAGAAATACCCCAATAATATAATTTTAATTGATACCTAAATCCAATTTTGAGATGGAGGGATATATTTTCCATGAAGGTGACTATGCCCATTTCATATTCGACATGTCTGTACATATCATTAAAAATTATCCCACCCTCTTTTTCTTGTGATCGCTACATCTCTAGATGTTTTGGTATAGATCATTTCTCTAACACAAATTTTTACTATGAAAGATTACTTATAAAATCCATTGATACCATTTTTAGGAGGCCTATAACATCACTATGCATGACACAAGTCCAGTTAAAAACATTTAGCTTCCTCCAAAAATCCTCTGGATGGCCCAGTATCTCACCTAATTTTTTTATGGTATGATTGGTTAGAACTCTTTGAAAAATCTCATATATCATAATATATCCTATTTATGGAGAAATAGAATATATATATATATATATATTGTAGATTTTAGATATTATGCCACTCTCTATAGACTGCTACATGTTTTACATAGACTGGTCCTATATAATTTGGAACATGATTGATAATGGGACCAAAAAAATGATTTAGGGTTAGTAATCCTAGAATTTTAATCATTTTATAGGTATGGTAATCCATTCATGGAAGATTAATTTTCAATATTATATGGCCTATCACCATTCAATGATATGGTTTTCACATTATAAAATATTGAAAAAATAGCTTGACTGGGTAGTTGAATACCTATCAAGGTCTTCTTCTATAAATTTTTCTATTATATATAACATATTGAATTATAGTGGAATTATTCATCCTAAAAACATAAAACAACATATATATTACGAATGAAACAATTATAATTGAAAAATGGTTTCACAAGTGTTTCTTAAGGAATTCAAGGTTTTACCTAGCTTAATACCTTCAAATATTTATTATTAAAAAATTTGGGGGGTGAGTTATCACTAATTAATAGAAATTATTGATTATTATAGGTTTTTGACTACATATAAAGACTAACATTTATTAGGTTTCATAATGTGATATGTAATTCTCTCATGACATCCAATTTTTTTTTTCTATTCATGATGACCAGGAATACATATCTTATCGAGTGTAATATACAATGGTATTTTGAATCTTGTACTGTGCATGTTTAATATCATATTCCCATTACATAAGGTTAATAATATAGATTTCATGATGACCATCATTCTTTGATACATTCGTTATGGTATCCCAAAGGCTAATCTTTTTAAGGAGTGTTTAGGTTTTCTTATGACTATTTCAATGGTTGATTATTTAACAATATTTTTTTTATCCAATTATATAATAATTAAATCATCTAGTCCCTTGATTGAGAATGAATACGAAAACATGTGGAAAAATTTCTAAAATTAAAATTGAAATATATTATAAGTCTTGATTAGGGGAATGTGTTGTGATCCTCTAGCTGTGTAAATGTCATGTGATGTGTTGAACCATTACATTAGTTTATACTCATAGAATTAGGAATATATAATTTCTTCATAATAGAATTCCATGACGTGGGTCTGATAGTTACTTGATGTCTTTGAAAATGATATTAGTTGGTTATAAATATCACCAATGATATAGTTAGTTGAAAAATGTATAGAGATACATTCTATTGATACATATAACAATAGATATCATTTTATATTTGGTATCATTATTTTTTCACTATGGTGGTCATTCATGAACAATTGTTGAATTGATAATTCATAATGGTTTTCAGTTTATAAGGATATGTGGGAACACAATATATAATTACATGAGAAATTAATAATTTATATTATAAATGGTTTACAATAATCATTGAAATATACCTAAAAAAATTAAAAGGATAAACAAAAGGTGTATTGCAAAGGTTTCAAAAGAGTTTTGACAAATAATGAACCATATGATCAAAATGTATTTTAGATTCTCGTATATTAGTTATAGAAAATATATCAAATGAATTTGTAAAATGATTTCAACTATTTTAACACATAATGTATCATAACAAAAATAATCATCATGTTTAAGTGTAAAGAGAATAATTGGGATAATTATATAAAAAATAATTATTTTAAATCCATGGGGTGGTGGTTTAAATCAATAGGGGGGTTGGGAAGTTATAAAACATATCATAGTGAAGTTAATCACAATGTAATTTTATACAAGGAAGTTAATGGTTTATATAATAATATATTCAATTTTTTATTCATTTATCTCAAATATCATGAACAATTATAGAATCATTTTATTATTTTTATAGAATTTATAGTATTTATATTATTTATATAAATGATAAAATTTAAATTTAAATTTGAATCATTTGTTTTAGATTTGTAACATCTTGAAACGTTTGTGATACATTTTTAATTTGATAAATGATTTTGGGATAATTATAAATATAATAATTACAATTTATAGCTAGATAATGTGATTTTATACTAGTATAATGTTTATATAATTATGTTATTTGATAGCGATGTGAGAAAATGAAAATCAGATTCTCTCTCTCTCTAATTATATTTAACATAGTTTCTAGATGATCAGGATGAATAGTGAGTATTCTTAAAGTGTTAAGGGATTTATAATAGGTCATGGATTATCCATATAAATGAAAAAAACATAACACTAAATTATATCTTTTATGATTATTTAGAAGAACTTGAACAATTTTTTTCACATAAAAAGTTGTACATTCATTATTTATTTATTACACAATTTAAAATAAATGTGGGATGTTATGAAAAGTAGGATTTAATGGTTTTATTATTATATATTTATCTAAGTGTTTTATTTTAATAAACAACAATAACCCACAATGAAATTTATAGTTTTTCTTTCATCGTGTTTGGAAGAAAATAATATATTTTCTTATATGTGGAGAGATGAGATATGAAAAAATAAAATGGTGTCAGGATCTAACGGACCGGGATACCTCATAGGACGATAGTTTGAAGAGAGTTACACCACAAGGAGACATCCAATTGGCCAAGGTCTGGAAACAAGAACTTATTATTAATATCATTTAAATGGAATGACCAAGCCTAATTTTTATGTATACACACATTCACCAATTTCCAGGAAACTATGCATATATATAAAAATAAAACCATTAGGGTGTAAAAAATACATGAAATAACCTCTAAAAAATAAATCAATGTTCGAAAACAAAATATTAATTAATATAAAGGATAATTAAATTACCATAAGAGTGGTTAAATAGGTGATAATCATGAAACAACTATGAAATGTAAATGAAATAGAGAGCCCACCTCTATATCTCTATGTCTATCATCTGATCATGTTAGCACCTCTACGTATTAATTTGACCAATCGAAACTATTTACCCCCCCATGTTCATCACTAATATTATTTAAATATTCATAATACAAGACACATATGGAAAAATATATTGTATGGGTGAGTATAAACTTTCATAAAAGGATTCCCTAAAAACCAAGATATACAAAATAAAATATGGTAGTTAGCTCAACCGATTAGCAAAATATTGGAAATATCCACAATGATAATATTATCATAAAGTAAAACCCTACCAAAAGGAGAGGAAAATTCCTTTTCCATATCTAGATATGGATTATTATTCTTATTATTGCTTCATAGGTCCCATATATGATGTCAAAAACCCTATACAACCTCAATATACTTTGAATAGAGAGCCCACTCCTTGCTATAATGTAACATAACTAAGGGAACACATAATCTATTAGTGCACTCACTCCCTAAAAGAAATCATTAATAGGGGAGTCAAAATTCATCGATATGGTACCATCTCACTCTATAGTGTGGGAGAGTTTCAAATATACCAATACATAGGACATAGGGGATCATTACCTATTGAGTTTGGGATGTTCCTACCCCAAAATAACTTCAATGATCGCACAATATCACTACCATAAACATAGCATCATTGGAAGAAGCATCCCGCACATACCAGTTCATATAAAATCATTAAAACTGAAATATATTCCATAATCCCAACCTATTTGGATTTATAATCAGAATTGAAAAGGCCCAGGTCCAAATCCAAATTCTGTTGAAGGAGAAACACAAGGAATAGATTCTATATTGAGTAAAAATATTGTGAATCGACATACAAGGAAAAGATAACTTCTAGTGGTCTATGAAATTTTATTCCAGAGACATAGATGAGTTGGCCATGTATATCTCCATCACCTACCCCTAAGGGGATACAATATGGTTGATCACATAGGGTTTTAGTTTTATGCTAAAAATATATGGCTTGTCCACCCATTCATTTTCACATGGTTTTTTGGATAGGACACACTAGATTTGATATCTACATTGACAATGAAACCCTATTTTCCACATGAAATTACGAAACATAGTGTGTGTTCCATTAGAATACACATTGTGTATGTGGGATTTTTTAGACCAATACCAATTTTCATGAAACTTCACTGAACTCATCACTAATCTCATAATAACCTCAACCAATCCAAGAAAAATGTGTTGAAAAACTTTTGTTCATCAATTATAGGCCTCTGGATGTCGATTATTGGGATTCCCTCACCCATGTTAGAACTTTTTAATCATCCCTTATTCTAATGGTATTTCTATCCTTCGATCCATCAAACATGATCTGTAGTTCACCCTTGATCCATATTAAAACAATAAACCCCATGATTGATTTCATAAACATCGTAAATCCATAGTTTTAGTTTCTCTAAAACAATTATAGAAATGTATAATAATTTACCACATGGGAAAATGAGTAATAAATTGATGGAAAGAGATGGGATACGAAAAATAGAGAGTGTGATTTTCATTATCCATTTTGAACTCGATCAATGGTAAAAATTAGAAATTAAAATTTGAAAACTATAATTGGTGAAATTAAGAAAAAATAAAGGTATCAGTGTTTTGGGGAATTAATATAGGGAAATAATATCAAGTATATAGAATTCATGAAGGAAATGTAATAACATGAATATCATCCATAAAATAGAAATCCATAATTTGATAATGGATTAATTATTGGTGATAAAAGGTTCACTAGAGATGTCATTGATTATTTTTAAGAATTCGTTGGTCTTCCCACAAATCTTCTTGATCATTCTTATTTTTCCCATGAACTAGAGTTCAAAAAAAACAATAGTTGTTCTCTTATACATATATATAGTATCCTAGTGGTACACAACTAATCCTAGTGGTTTTTTAACAAAATAAATTTATAAAGGAGGGGATAGTTAAGGGATATATCATAATTTATTTCAATCTTCTTTTAATGAAAACACATTAAATTAAATATTTATTTCAACAAAAATAATGAAATCCTAGGGTAAACCCCATGTTTATAAGTCAATCATGGTCTTATATGTTTTATCCAAGGATCCAATCCTTTTTTAAAATAATTAATTCTACAAATATGTGTTCGAATGCATTATTACATATAATATTTTTAATATATGAATTTTAGGGCAGTATAAGACCCATAAATCCATCCAACCAATAATTTAAACCACATAAATATAAATAAAAATGTCTAAATGGTTGGAATCATAAAACTATCGTTGTCACATTTCCAAACCACCAATTTTTTCACCTAGAAAATAAAAGGCAATATTAAATGGGTAGGGTATTGAGTTTTTTTCACCTATATCAATCACTCCCAAGATATCTCATGGATGTTACCTTGCTACCAAAGACCACAAACAAAAGGAATAATCAACACATTTTGGGTCCTTTCTTGTTTTTCCTTGATCACCACCTAGTACTCTGAGACGGGGGATCCATTCATAATTTTTATCTCACTTAATTAGAGAATGTATGTTGGGTTATGAATGTATCTATTTAGATGTGATTGATATATAATTTATCCTACTATTTTATACTATGTGGTATTTTATAAGAGGTAAGAAACCATTACTACCATATATATTATGTATAAGGGTCTAATGTACCATGGGGTTATGTTTCTACCACAACAAAATATCTACAATCCATGTTGTGAGGATACACTCAACAATACATGGTCTCCCTCCATGAGATTCAATATTATATAGTTTCTATTTTCATTATATTTATATTGAATCTAATCTATCCACAAATTCTAAACTATCTCCTTGAAATTATTCATCTTCACCTTTACTTATACATTCCGAACATCAAATGTCTCTCCAATAATATTCTAGCACAAGGAAGATGTTCAATGTATCCCATAAATTTCATCAAATTGATGACCATTGATTTTGGAGTGATAAAATTTATTATAGGAGAACACCAAAAATAAAAATTGATCCTCCCAACTGTAGTGGGAATCCAACTTGTAGGAAGTTAGTATACTTACAAAACATGGATCCATCAATCTAGATATTCGTCTGAGGGATAAACATTGTTCTCATCAGTAACTGTGTCTCTGAAGCCTCATATAGACCTATCCAAAAATATTAATTGAACTGAGTATAATAGTTGGAGATGATCGTCGTGGCATCCCCTTATTAATAAATGGTTTTTAGTATGAAAAAAATCCATAATCTCTAAACTGATGTCTATTTCGTAAAGGAAATGAAGTTTGATTTCTTAGTAAATCTATCAAAAGATACATAGATATCATGATGGAATCATTATTTATATGCAATAAAAATCAATAATCCCCCAATATTACATCCCACATCCATTATTTTATATTAAGATAGTGAGTTAGACCTACTGAAAATTAGTCATTACCCATTACGTACTGGCATGTGGGGCACTGGAAAAAAATACTCAGAAACACAAATCCTCATTACACCACAAAAAATGTTACTGATCGTCCATGGACATTTTTTAAAATCTTATATGTATCTAATAAATGGTGGTATAAAATTCCTTTATAACCACCTCACACAATAAGACTGAAACTGATGTTGATCCCCAAAAAAGGGTGATGTGTTCCCCACCTTCGGACATGCTAAAAGGTGAATCTTATTATGATATTTGGCCAAGTGGATCATCATTGTTGTTTTCAGACAACTAATATTATCTCATAAACTAAATAATTGGTTGTTTAAAAACAATACATATATATGTTATTATTCTCCTCTACCCTACACTAGGGCTAGTAGAAATGAGGGTGACTGATCTGATGGACCCACCACTAAGTGAGAATGAAATTTCCATGTTAGGGAATCATCCACCACCATTCCATTGCCTGATGTATAAACGATATCAAATTCATAGTACTATATATTTCAATAAAATTCCTCAATCATAGGTTAAGGTATATCTAGTTAAACATGTACATGATACACAATTAGTATAAATAGATGAAATTAAATGCAATCCTAAATGTTAGTGTATTCACATCATTAATGTGAAGACTACCACTGTCAATTCCAATTCATGGGTTGTGTAATTCTATTATTTGGGTCTCAACATGCAAGATCCATATGAAATCATTTCCTACACTAACATCAACCTGAATTTGATCTCATTTCCAATGGTATAACAAAACATAATGTACATGGCTCCATACTATGGAATTATCAACATAAGAGAATTGGTCAACCTCTTCCTTAGCACCTCAAAGGATCTCTAACACTTACTCATTCATGAAAAAATGTTTTTTTTTTAATTGTATTTAAAGCATATGAAATACTATATGTTTATTTTAAGAACCTCAATAGAACCCTATTATACTAAAGAAACAACAAACATATGAAACCCTCTCTGGTGGATCCCAATTCAGTACTCTATCAATAATTTCTAGGTGAAGCACTACACCATGTTCATAGATGAGAATCCCTATAACGTGCACATTTCAAAAAAGAAATTTAAAATTCAAGAGATTATTTTATAGTTTGTGCTCAGAGAGTATGTTTAGGACCATCCGTAAGTAAACTATATTCACCTGCACATAGTTAATGTAAATGAGAAAGTTGTAGATAAAGACAACAAAAAATCCACTCATGAATGGTTATATGATATGTTTTATATGATCCATGAACTAATAAGGGGAATTATTTATGAAAAATGGATATGAACTCAGAATTCTAAAAAAACATCATAATTTTTTCTCCAATATATAATCCTATATATCCTAAACTAATATTATCCAGAAGTATAATTGGTCTTCTAAGAACCGTTTTGCACCAGGAAAATAGCCAATGAAGTATTAAATCCTTAAAAATTGAAACATATTCATAATCAACACCTACTTTTTGAGATTGTAATAAAGGTATAGACTCAATCTCCCATCATCATTTTTAAGGAACATCTCTTGAGCTACCTAGTGGGACACACTGGGTATGGAAAATCATTTCATTTTAGGGTATTACAATCACACCATTACTTATGGATCTCATTAATTACCACCACATATACCATAGAAGATACAAGTGAAATACTAGGGATATGTTCGATGTAGAATTCAATCTCTTTAGGTGTTTTCCCCAAAAAACATTGAGAAATATTAAGATATAATACTCCACTTCCACTATAAGCTTGATGTTGTAGTAACCTTTTATAATAATGGAAAAACCCACTAATAGATTGATGATAGGGTGTATTTTTCTATTCATGATCCCCTTTCATTCATCCAAATGATCTTTCTCTCAATTGTAGGAAAATTTCATCCCATCATCCTAGAGGAATCTAAGTCTCTTATGTGTATAGTCTATTTGTGAAATCACCCAAAGATAAATATTCCATACCTTGTATAACACCATTTGGATTAATTATAGAAATAAAGAGGTTTCATGAGAAACTCAATCCAATGAGTTCCAACACACACTGATGTAAGATCTACAAAATAAATGAATCACACCCCATTACAACCTCTAAGAACAACTGATGTGGAAACATCTCTATATAAATCTGTAGCTCTTGAAGAAGCGATAAGGAAATGTAATAATAGATAAATAGAGTGTTGAAAAATAAATGAGAAAATGTAGAGAAGAAATATATTGTATATTGAATCGTTAAATTTATAACCTAGACATATTCGTTTATAGCCAAAAAATTACCATGCTCTTTATTTATTTCCCTCTAATCCTAGTGTGATCCACTTAGTGGTGGTTGGGGTTGGTTATAGAAACATACTACACCTTCAACGCATACTTATAAATATTCTCCTAACCCTATGATTATAGTAGCTACCTGAGTTCCTCCCTAAAAAATGTGTGAGATCATTAATCATGACATTTCTTCCATCATGGATGCCCATCAATTATTTACCATTATCTACTACACATCAGGACAGGACAGCATGAGCCATGTAACCTCTCCACTATATGAATAATACTCCCCACATGCAGGTTGATTGGACCCCCTATGTGATCCATAAATTGTAGATCCCCATGATTGAGTATGGGCATGAGTACAACTCCAGCACCTAGACACGGGTAGTCTACACATATAATTTTGTTGTAGAAGAATAAAACCTATAATATCTACTACATAAACTAGTTACCTGAAACCCATATACTAGATGTATATTTATATACAAGTGTACCTCATATATTATTGATTAATTTGGAATATATAAAGAGACCAAGGTATACCATATTCCCATGCAGTGGTCTTGTTTGGACATCTATACTCAGAAATATGCATTAATGAGAATATCTAAAAATTGGTGCAGGGGGATAATAAAACATGTTTCATATAGAAAATCATACATATGTCCCTATTATTGGATAATAACCTCTTCATTAATCATAGATAAAATATCAATGTGTAATAATAATTTTATAATAATCACTAAAATTCAATCCATGAGATAATCACCACATCATGGGTCTAGTTGATCAATCCCCACAAGTGTCCTACTAATCCAAAGATATGGCAGGTTGTTATCACAACCATCTGATTGGTCGGTGACTATATAATCCTAAAAACATAGAACATTGACTCAAAGTAATCCTCTAATTCCTTGGTGTCTATTTCACCATGAATCCTAATATTTCTATATCATTGGATGTTGTACAGTTCACTAATCCAGTGTTCATCATCATCATAACTCGTGGCAGATACCGGTCGCTCAACATGATGATAATTATCCCCCTAGAAAACTCAAGGAGGGTTCATTCACATCTTAATAGGTTTAATCCCTACATTATGATCGCATATAAGGATAAAATAAAGAATAGTTACCATTAATGATCATCATCACTGAACTGGTCATCATCACGACCATGTCTCAGAATCCAAGCTAGTTATCATCATAGAGGAATCATGGAAATTAAAAAAGAAATAGCTCAGATATATGATCATATATAGGGATTTAAATCTTTAAGGACATAAATATAAGAATATATAATACTATACGATTCATATACCATTGAATTCCCTAAAACGACTTTCTCAATTCATCGTGTTAGATAACAGGATATCAGAGTCCTAGTGTGTTGATATTTAGGGAACCATTCCACTAATACGTATGTTGGTAAGAGATATAGACTTGATACACTTCAATTTAGCTTCCCTATGTTACATAATAAAACCCCACATCATTATTATCACCAAAATCCAACCCAAGAAAAAATCTATCATAATTCGACTCGGTCATGACCAAACCCATAGAGGCCCTTAATGGGCCAAGATTAAGTAGAAAGTGGCATGCCAAAACCATATTCTATAGGTGAAGGGATGGAACGATATCCATATAACAATATCAAGGAATTAGTTGTATTTATAATAACAGACATGTAAAATTTTAGACACACATCTATATGAAAAAATACATAGATATAATTAATAGAATCCTCTTGGGCACAAGAAATGTATGAAGTAACCACTAGGAAATAAATCAATGTGTGGTAGATAAATAACTATGAATATATAATGGAAAAATATATAATCAACTAATAGGTTAAATATTTCCCAATATATCAAAAACTGAGAAAGGGAAATGTATATGAGATCCCAACTCATGATTATTGAGTTTGACCACTAAAAATACTCAACACCATCACATATTACTACGCTTCACAAACACTGGGTCTAGTAAAGACATTTAAAATATTTCTTTCATCTTCATAAGAAATGAAACATGTTGTAAAGTCACATTATGCTATGATTATTGTAATACATTAATGGATTCCATAAAAAATAGGGTCGTAATTGAATATATTAGTCATATCAACCCATATGATAAAGAGAAACATGTATCCCTATTACATATATACTAATAAAGAAATATGAAAATGAAAAGAGTTGAATATCAATATCCACATCCATATATTGATGTTGAGTTCACCTAATTATCTAATGGTCCCACAACTAATGCAAGGATCTCATCACAATGTCACAAGAATCTAATGGGAGGTCACTCTCCTTGAGACCATGTAACATCGCCTATGGTACACTGAATCTAATGGAGTACCCATTCTCTACAAGTGATCAATTACGAGAGAGTACTAATCCCTAGATAAAGTCCCCAAAACAATTATAGAGTTTGGTTTTACGAATATATATGCATATAGGATATGGGGACTCCTTTCCAAGTGAGTTAGGGGAGTACAGTCCCAGGCATCAGACTAACGATCAAACCAAATAACTACCATCGACGAACCATCCGTTGAAGAATATTCATGTGTGTATCACCTAAAATAATATTTCTGATGTCAAAATAGGACGCAAACATATTATACGTGTTATTATAGTTATAATAGACTACTCATGGTCATAAATATAAATTTTGAAAAATTGAAGCCTAAGGAGTAGATTTTAAGGCGGGGTACTTGGTGTGTATATAAGGTAACACAGTGTGTGTAATATCCTAAGTCACTTGGTGTGTTGTTCCCAATAGATGTATTTAATTGACATGTTTCTCCACATAGCATGTCTATATGGGGACACATCATGACTGATCACCTAGGTTTCTTGTCATATGCTCCAACCATAAGCCTCAACCACCAGTTTAGTATCACACAAATTGTGGGACTATACACACAACATGGAATATTGAACTCAACATTTAAAATATACCTAATAGATAAAACTAAGGAATAAGACTTGTTCTCATATGGAAGACATGAAATATATTTGGGACATCCATTGAAATTTTATATTCTTATTTTAGCCTCATCACATCATTTAATCCTTCCAAAAATCACATTGTATACTATCAAAAACTATTGAGAAAGGTATGTGTCTTTAATTAATGATTCCAATACTATGATGGATGTAAAATGGGAATCACCTCAATTGATAATAATATGTCATTCCACCCATCACCAAATAGTGTTTTGATCCTCTAAAAAATCACATGTGATCTGTAAGTAAACCTCAATAAATAAAAATATTGTTGATCCCATGGTTGGTTGTATAAACATCACTATTCTTAATTCCTAGTTTCACATGAACTCGTCCGGAAATGTCAAAACATTGACTTCAGGGGATAACGATGAATAACATAAAGAATGGATATTGGAGACACACAAAAAAATTATCTAATTATTACTCATTACAACCCTATCCAATGATCATAATAATAATATCAAACATAAAAAAAATTTCTCCACAATTAAATTACTCGCGGAATATTTGGATCGAGGAATGAAAACAGGGAAATCATAGAATTAATATCAAATCAAGGATATAGATATAATTTTAGGGATGCCATTTTTTAAATAAAAACAGATAAACTAAAAAATGTCAATCATTATTTAAGAGCATTTTTTCTAGTGGTTTGTAGAATTTTTTTCTGTGTTCATCATTTTTTATATGAATATAATTGATCATTCATTTTTAATTCATGATCTCATGTTCACAAATTTCAATGGTAGATCTATCCTCACCCACTCTAATATTTAAGGATAATGTATATAACCATTGGGGATTTCAATAATTGTTTATTTATAGATGAGGGGTGGGGGGGTTTATGAATTTATTAACTTAAATAAATTAATCATTTAATTATTTTAATGAACTCACCAATGACTTCAGTTCAATAAAATATATAAATTTGGACAATCCAATTCCACGCATATGGGAAGCAATGCTGTCCAAATTTAACTATGGTATCAGAATGTCCACCCAATGTTATAATTAATGTGGAACCATTAATTTTGAAAATATCCACTCACATGGTTTTAAATATATAATATTTTAACTATATAAATTCCATGTTCCAACGATTCTCATAACATCATTCCTACTATGAGGAAAAACAATGAAATTTATAATGAAATATCTAAAGTGTAAAAATGATAAAATATGTATTTTCACACTTGGGTAATTTCACTTTTCCTTTTTCATGAGAAAAAGTTAAAACAAACTGGGAATATTATAGTGGTGAGTTACACAGTCCATGACTATAATAAATTTAAGTTACATTAAATCTTAATAATAAATAAAATGTTCTATTGTATAGAATAACCCTTTTCCTATTTTATGAGTGAATTAAAAAAATTTATTCTAGAAAATCCATCCATGAGTTAAGAAACATGATTCCATTAGTTGTGGTGCCTTGATAAATCTATATGTGTCTATTTTAAAATTTTAATGCCTTGATAATGAATGATTAATCTGGTTCAAAATATAGTATAGAAAAATTTAACATAATTGTGCAGTTATATAAAACGTCATTATATAAAAACATATAAATTAACCCCAATTATTCATGAACAATATCTATAATTCCTATCTTTTTACATTTTCATCTCAATTGATAGTAGAAATTTTACATAAATGAATGAAAAACTTTATGTGTTTTCTTATTTATATCATTTTTATGTTATGTTATTTTTTACCTTAAAATATTTTTTCCATTTCATTTCATTTTGTTAATTTTAATATCATTTAATTAATGTTATTACATAATAATTTATTTCCCAGGTTTTATTTATTTCATATATTTAATTATTTAATTTCACTTTTTAATATTATTTACATTGTTTATATATTTTATTAATATTTAACAACATTTATTTCATTTAAATTAAAATAAAACTTATTGAATACTTTTCCATTCTTATCATTTTATTTTTTATGATTCATGATTTAAAAATATCGATGAGGAAAGATCATGCATAGGAAACAAGCATAAGTATAGTCGAATTAAGATAAACTATGACCTGTGAAAGAGTTACCTATTATTAGTGTCTCAACCACTTTTAATTTAAAAATACATTGGAATTTTGATCCATAAATTGTTCTATGTGTATGAGACAATGTTTTCACTCTTGATATTTACAATATTGGTGCCATTTCATGATTTTAGGGAGCCAATATATGCTCTAAAAATAGTAAAGTTATAAAGTTGACCTATTTGATCATTTATATTCTTCTAAAATTATTATTTGGAATTTGAGTATAATAATATAACATAAAATATGTATTTTAAGACCTTTATAAAAATACCACACTATCAACACAAATGATTTCAAGTATATGCATTATTTACCATATGTATGAATGATTCATATACCATTAATAGTATTTCTGAGGATTACATGGGAAGCGATGACCAGTAATGTTAGATATGATAATATAAGGAAAATTAAATGGTATTCTGATATAAAACACAAACAATTTTTTTTTTTATGTTAATAATGTTATTTTTGAAATGTTAGATTGATCGCACCATGATTCACCATTTTATTTCACCCTTATACCACTATGTTGATATTATTTTATATTGTAATTTTAAAGTCTAATAAGAATTGAAAATATTGATTTATTCAATTAATAATTTATTATAACTAGAAAAAATGTTGTTTCCACCTATTTTTTTCTTCTATTATTTCTGTAGGTGATTTGGAGGATCCAGAATGATGTTGAAGCCAGATGGGCCAAAATACATGGAGTCCCACGAACAATTGTCCATTGTTTGGCATGTTCTAAGAAATAAATTAATCCATATTGTCTAAATGTTTTTGATATCATACAAAACTAATTTTGATACAAATAACCTTCGGACTCAAAATATAAATTCATCCATCTTGTGGCACAAACAAACTGATCTGTCCTGGGAACTAAATCTGCAAGAATTCAATATTTTTGGTTTTTCTACACTCTATAAATTAAGTTGTATTTATTAAAATGATACCATATTTTCTATGAGGATATTAAATAGGTGGTGGAAATAATTTAATGTATTTAAAAAGTGATAGATGTCTATTTTATTTCCCAAAATAATATTCAAAGTATTATTTTGAAATATGGGCTACCAAACCCACATCACATCTGGCTTCAAAAGGGTTACATGGGAACCACATTTATAAGATCAACCATGATAGTTATGTGATAAAAATTAATAGATTCAAATGATTTATTTCATCATCATGGAGGTTCTGGAGATACCTATCTTCACAGGGAGAGCTAAAATGAAGAATGAGATTAACCTAAACTTTCTCTTCCTCTCGATGGTGTGCTAAATGTTGGTAATTCTTTATGAGGGAGATAAAAATCATGTAGTTGGATTTAAAAACATGTAAATATATTTAATTTTTGTATATATTTTTTCAACATTTATATTAGAAGTATCTTACATTGATTCATGTTTGGAGGATCAGTTTGATTAAACTGAATGTAATGCTCTATACTTGTAACCGATCCCTGTGATGTTTTTAGTGTGTGACTTTATTTTGTTCTGAGTGGAAACCCCATGAATCCTTTTATTACACACTTATTTTATATTTCAATTTTATTTGGATTTTATTATATTATACATAAGAGATTTACCATGGATATATGATTGTTATGACAAGGTCAGGTTTTACATGTGTTCGTATAAAATCATGGAAATTAATCTAGATTCTGAATAATTTAGACCAAATACATAATTCTAACCAAAAAATATTTTCTAATAAATATTAACATTATTTGTTTTTATTGAACTCACAATGAATATTTTTATCATATTATTCAAAATCCACATATTTTTTTAACTATTATACGCTTTAATTTATGTCGTTTCATTTAAAAAATATTCAAATCTACCGCTCTTATAGTCTTCTTTTATTAAAACAAATACACACTTTAAACATCCAAAATTACTTGAGATCTGAAATATGGTATCCTATATGATATAATTCATCTTTAAAAACATAATAAATTTGACATGTGATGATAATTCGGTTCGATTTTGGTTCCTTTTCGAAGAGAAATTTGGTTTTTAGAGTGTATTATTAATAAAAAAAATTAGTATTTTTTAATTATTTTTCTTCTTATTTTATACATTTATTTTTATTTTTATTTGTAATTTATTTTTCAACCAATTTTCATGATGTGGTCCACATTGGAGAAACTTATTCCTATTTACACAAATCATATTGGATCTTGTGTCATTGCCATCGAGAATTACTAAACTATCACTTGAACGAGGATGAAAAAAAACATTGAAACACTTCTTGATCCTTCTTATTCTTCTTATTATGTTACCATCACCATGAATAAAATAAATATTCATAATATGGATGTAAATTACCTGAAAATATAATAACTAACCTCACCATATGTAGATATTAATGCAGAAATCTTTACAATACAAGGTGATGTACCAAATTTGGAACATAAATCTGATTTATTTAACATATTTCCAATATTACCTAAAATATTGGGAGAATATCCACATGAGAAGATAAAATAATTCAACACAATGTTTTCAACATTAAAACATACAAATTTGGATGTGGAATAAGTAGATATCAGTATATTTTCTATATCATTATAACAAACTGCCAAATATTGGTTAAATTCAGTTATGTCCCCAATTATAGGCCTTGAGACCATGATATTCCATTTTCATGAAAAATATTTCACAGCCTGTCCAACTAAAAAAATAATGAATTAAATTTTTTGGATCATACAACTAAAATGGGAAAAAGTACATGATTAATGAAAAATATTTATAAGGCTTTGATCAAGATTCCCACAACACCAAATAAGTGATAAAATTTTAATATTATAATTTTATGAAGGTTTAATTCCAAATTATCATATCATGATTGATGTTGTTTCATGTGGTGGGATAGTTGATAAAACCTCAATCACTGTAAGTACCCTCTTTGAAAGCATGTCACATAACACTTAAGAACTTGGTTTGAGTTCTAATGTACCCCTTTTAACTGTAAATGACGTGAAAAGTTATTTTTTCATGAATAAGGTATAAATGAACTTTGAAAAGGTAAGTAACATACTCTGATAACTAAATATTTATCAATTTAAATTCCAATATCCTACTCCCAACTATTGTAGATTTTTTTATGTAGACACACACTTTTCTGAAAAATTACTTCAACTGAGAGAACCTCATGAGAGTTGTGATTCAATAATTATATATTACTCAAATAAACAAACCATTAATAGAGAACTATATTATCAATAAAACCATGGGGGGATAGACAACCAAACCTTTAGGAAAGGGGTTTTTGAATCCAACCTCATCAACTACAGTACCGTTTGGGGAAGAGTAGCCATCCACCAGCACCACACATAAACCCTTTACCATGGAAAATGCCTTTATAGAAACCCCCTACAAAAACAGAACCTATAATATTGGAATTGATGAAAAAATGGATTGAAATAATCTCTAATACCATAAAACCACTCAATTAACCACATTAGATTTAAAAAATGAATTAGGAATACTCACCAACTCAATGGGGGAAACCCAAAGTCATGGGGCTGGTAAACTCTCTTATCAATCACAATTATACCATAATGATAAGTGAAATATAATTTTTCTCTCACCTAGATGTGAATAAAAATGTAAAATCGAAATTAACTATCTATTAGATTCATCCCCTTCAAAAAGAAACCACAATACCTACCACTAAAAATGGTCCAAATGATGAAAAAATGTTTCCTGATAGAATCCCTTCTAAAGGAATGTGAGTATCATTTGATGAACCACCAATCATAACCATTCCTCTTCCATATACCTAATGGGACACCCATGCATGGAAATAAAATGAAAAAAACATGATACTGAAATCTTGGTTAATTCAAAAATGATCTGGTTAAAATCCTATTGGGTATTAATGTGAAGAAAACTCCATGATACAACAAAATTATAAAGGATTTTTGGAAACACTAAAGGTTAATTCAAGGTGATGAAATGGTTAGCTTTGGGATAAATATTTCATCACTAATATACCCATAACTTCCCACAATATTCAAATATCGTGTAACATTATCGATTCCTTGCACCATTGAGGAGTATTTATTTTCCAATTCTATTCATGGTTTGGGTTATTCTATCTATGTGATGACTCACTCAATATTATATTTGTTGATGATTAAGGAATTTATTACCACACGAATTGTTGTTCACCAGAAATATTAGTGAATTTTACACCCCAATGTGGTGTCAAAGGATGTTATTGTAAGGGTGAAAATTTTAATTTTTCATTGATATTTTTATAAACTATAAATAGTAGATAAAAGAATGAATAGACCTTACCAAATTATATTGGTGATTCCTTTCTAGAATACTACACAAAAAATAATTAATGTCTATATAGGAACATTATCTCGGAAGTTTGGTGGAGATATTTTCCAGCGAACCATCCTTGATTCCATGAAGCAACCCTTAGAATAACATTTCTCACATTCAGTTAAGTATATATATGTTCGACATTCCCATGAAAAATAATTTTTGACATTCTCCCACTCCTGTTTTTGATTTTTTATCTTTTATTGAAATTATTGGTAATAAATCATGCATTAAATTGTGTAGTGTTCTATAAAAATATCATGCATGTTTAGTGATTTATTATTTCTTGAGAATTGAGGACCCCATGACCATCAATGATACTACTGTGCTTTTAAAAGTTTATTGGCCCTATTAGGATATTAACATTGAGTAGTTAGATGAGATCATTAACCCATCACATTCAAATTTACTTCCACCAATCCAAAATACACATAAAATAGAAAATAAACCAATTTCAAAAAATGTGAATTATTCATATATTTGTAAAGGAAATGAGATACCTATCATCATTTCTAGTTCACTCCCTCTAGAGTGTGAATTGCGATTTCTTGAATTTTGAGGGAGTTAGGAAAATAATTGGTATAGAAACATGAAAATATTGCTAGTATTAGACCATCAAGATTTACATAACATATATTGTAAAATGATAAGGATAAAATAGTGATCTAGGAACCATGTTAACTGAACCAAAACCTACTATATGTTTTCAAAAAGGGGGTAAGAATTTACGGGTTGTGGGATTCATTTACCCCATATTCAGTAGCCATTTGGTTTGTCAAGTGTAATTAGTTCTGAAAATAATTGGTCTTATGTAGATTAAAAATTGAAATAATGAATTTGATCCAACCCCTGTGTAGACTAGTTGGCATGCCTATATAGACTATTTACTACTACACCAACATAATAGGAATGACTATTTCCAATTTTGGTTGACTAAAAATGCTATAGAGGCTAGCGTGGATGTCCCAATACTATTTCCTTGAAGGGTATGCTGGATATATTTAGATCATTATTTCCAATAATGACCAGTATAAGGAAACCTTCTATTCTCCCATTTGCACATTATATATATGAGGATTCTAATTGGTTTGTGAAATTATCTAGTTACATTCCAGCAATTCATGGTTAGTATTTTTTTAGATTACCCGGATAATTGCATGGAAGTATAGACAAATTATTTAACTATATATGGATCCTCTTTTGGTCATTTTCCGGTTAGTATTAGTTATATCATATATCACCTTATTGAAAATAATATTTCCATAAATAACGGTATATTGCATTAAATGGTGAAACAAGGTATAACAATTAGGAATTTAATTTCTTGCATTGGTGTCCAAGTGGTTAAATCCAAAGTGGGTGTCATTTATTCCCTACCATTCTACAAAAATGTATGGGGTCTATGATCTTTCTTAGGTCATGCATTATTTTATGATAGGCCCATTTATGAATTTCAAAATATTACACTCACACACTACTGGTTACTCCAATAACTAAGTCAATTTGTCTCTGATAATGATATTGATGATTATTTCAAAATAAAAATGAAATGAAGTATCACATCACCTCTGGTAATCAAACCACCTCGGCTGGATTTACCATATCAACTTATTTTTGATACCTCTGACTATACAGTTGTTGAAGTAATATCATAATAGGACAACTGAGATCCACATGACATAGCCTATGCCTCTAATACACTAGACCATACTAAAGAAAACTAAACCACAAATAAAAAGTAATTCACTGTCCTTTTGTTTTTCTTGGGTAAATTTAGGTCATAACCTTTATGTTTCCAATCGATTGTGTTTTACGAGCATAAAGCCCTCTGAAATCTTCTTTTCATACTGGAATCCGAAAAATATATCATTATCTGGATAAACGTTATTTTAGGATTTTAATAGAGAAATTGGGGATATAAAAGGCATAGATAATATGGTGACTAACCATATTATTAATACACTACATTCTTGGACATTGAATCATTACCCTATATTCCCATAAATTGCATATCCCCTAATGAGAAATTGTACTCAATTCAATATCTTATTCTATGGAATGAAAAAATTGCAAACTATTTGGTAACATCATGGATTCATACTGGTTTCATAGAAAAACTAGTAGATCCACTAAAAAAAGAATCACATTGGTACATTTTCAATGGTCTTGACCTATGGTATATATTTAGTGATTAGTTCTCTAGGAGTTGTGTTCCCAATTGTGGGTTTCATTCTGCCCTTGGGTTTTTTCACACACTTGATTATGGTGGACTCTTCTGTCCCCAATGAATATCTATTAAGGACCATGATTATGGTATATTTTGGCTTACACTAATTTCGGGTTCCTATGAATTATATAAATCATGTCCTTTCTATCAATAAATAGTAAATTTATCTAATATAAATAAAATTTCACACAAAAAAATTCTCTTCCATGAAATATTAAATGTTTTTTAATTGACTTTATGGGAACAGTCCCTAATTAACATGAATATTTTTACATTTATTTGGATGTTAATTGTGTGTTTGAATGATTGAAGTGTGATCCATTAAGAATGATGGTTTGAATATAATTGTTTATTTTATTTGAACTATTTTTTTTGTATGAATGGATTACCTATGTTCAACATTAGTTACCAAGGATATCATTTCTTCTGCTGAACAATTTAATCACTTTGGTGTTAGTATGGGGTCGGGTATCAGCAGTCTATTACATATCACCCATAAACCAATTGTCACGACGCGGTGTCAAATAGGGCGGTAAAAAAATTCATGATAAAATATTCAACTCACTAGAAAATATCTATGTCTTAGTCCAAATAAAATGTTGTAGTCATGAAATAATTCTTTCAAAACTACCTTATGAATGTCACCATATTAGTTTTTTTTTGAAAAGAGTTGTCACCTTCAGGTTTAGATATAGCACAAGGACTATTGGTCGATTATATAATGTAATTGTAAAATTTTTTGTGCATGTGTTCTAAGGGAGTTATGGATTCATGATATTGAATAAATTTATGGAGATTCATATGTGAAAATCAGAATTAATATGGATAGAACTGTGAATTCCCTTGGCCACCTCATCCATGATCATCAATTCCAAAATTCGAAAAGGGAATCCTCTTCAATGTAAGAATGAAGTTGCAACCAGGAAGGCTTCATACCCACTAGTTTTTCCAATATACTATTACTAATGTTTATCAATTTTTATCAATTGTAAATGAAAAAATAAAACAAACATTTACTATCAATGGATCACGATTGAAGCACTTTGACCAATCCATTATGCAGTCCCCGATGGTGGAACTCCAAGTTAAAGTAAAAAAATACCAATGAAAACCTTGAGGTTTGATATAAATTTCTGAACATTTTTTATTTATAATGTGATGTCACTGAATACTGAAGTTGTTTGGGGGGATGGAATAGTTACATTCCTTTGTAAATTATGAATTTTTTATCTTTTTTCTTCCTTTTCAAAATTGCACTTGCATCATTGTATTTTTTACTTTTCACCACTTTTCTGTGTTCAATAGGATTTTCATCAACATTCTTCTTTATCTAATTTTTTTATTTCCTCAAAGCATTTTACTTTCACCCTTTCCCCCTCACTTTTTTTCTAGAATGACCATTTTTAAACCCCATTATTCATGGAAATTATTTCAAAATCATGAGATATATTTATTTGAAGTGGTCTTATAATAATTTCACAAATAGAATATGGGTTTTATCATTAATATAATACTGAGGTGTAAAATTATATAAAATTGTTTTTTGTCAATGATATTAATTATTACATCACTATAAAACCATTAAGAGGATTGACATCCTTTTTGAGTATTATATGAGAAAATTGTGGCATTTAATCTCTCCACAAATATATTCACCAGAAAATGAATTCTGAATTTATCTTAATAATTACAAAGAAAATATATGATAGGATAATATTTATCATCTTTACAAAACTAATTATATATATGTTTGATCCTAATCAGATCATTTTCATTACATTACTGGATTGACATACTTGTCTTTACCAATTATTAGACAATTTGATGTATTAATAACATAAGAAAAAAACAAAACAAAATAAGGTTTGTTTCATATAAATGCCAAAAAAACACACCTCCTCTACCTTTTATCTTATTTTATCTATTAAAAGTAGTTCTTCATCCAATAATCAAAGGTTTGAGAGATGAGTGTGAAATTTGTTCCAAGTGAAACACTTATAGAAAAATAATAATAATGGAGGGGAGTGATGAAATGTAAAACATATGTGGATATCTAGGATAGGGGATGAATGATGGAATTTCGGTAATTCTAAGGTGAGTGGGTCTCGAAATTTGATTACAAAGGACGTAGTTAAGGTTCAGTGGGAATAATCATGAAAGAGGAAAATATTCAAAATAACATATGTTTAATATTTTGAAAGTGGAATGAATTGCATGAAATGGTTATCACACACAATTGATTAGAGTTAGTTAAACTGATAAATTTTTTATTATTTTCTAATAATACTATCACACAACTCATATAATTTCATTCAGATACAATTTGAGGCACATATTTTTCCATGATCATTATGAATAACTCATTAGTGTGAATTAATATATGATCACTTTTATCCATGTAATTTAATTTCAAATGAATTTTAAATCATCATTTATTTTTTAATATTGCCATGAATTATTTTTTTAGAAAATATATTTTTTTCACGAGTCAAAATTATTTGGTGTGGGGGTGTGACTGCATCATGATTCACTATTTTATTTCACCCTTACACAACTATATTAACTAATTTTTATTGTAATTAAATAATTTTAAAAGAAATTAAACAGAATAATTGATTAAATTATATAATTTAAATCACTGTTAAAAAATTAGTATTCAATTTTCATTGTTTTATTACAGGTTTATGTGTTTTGGAGAATCCAGAATGATGTTGAAGAAAAATTGCCAAACTACATGGAATCCCATGAAATCTTTTCAACTGTTTTTTCGTGTTCTAAGAAATATGTGAAATCAAATGGGATAAAATTTTGAGAGATGATACATACCTTAGTGGGATAAAAATCATCTTGATACTTCCAATACCAACTAATCCAACTTTTATCCCAACCAAACTGATTTGTCTGGGGATTATAATCAGTATGATTCAGTAGTTTGGTACTATATTTCATCCATATCTTAGGATGTAGTTTTCAAAACGATTTCAATTTTTCATTGGAGATACTACAAAGGGAGGGTAACTATATATTTCTGTTAAAAGTATGATAATTTAGTATTTTCTCCAAAATTCATGTTCCATATGTTATTTAGAAGTCTGGGTTCCCAAAACCACATCCCATCAAGGTTGTAAAAGGTTACCTTAGGAATCATGTTTGTATGTTTGACCATGAGAGAGAATTTTTACCAATTTAGAGGTCCATAATATTCCTTGAGTCCTTTTTGAGGTTTAGGATCTCTCTATTATCATAGGGAGAGATGAAATGAGGATAGAGATTCCCCAAAAATTCCACTTCTTCTCAATGAAAGGTTAAATGAAGGGTGTTCATTGTGAAGGAGCTACAAATCTTTCGATGGGTGTTCCAACACATGAGTTGAAAATAGTTTGATGTATTATGTGTCTGAAAACATTAAATTCATATTTATCTTCCCCATATCCATGTATTAATTATTTTTTAATTAAACTCAATTAAAGTTTATTTTCTTTTAATCAATCGGTTTGAATTTTTTGTGTGCATAACCAGTGTTTCCCTAATTACAAAACACAAGACTCCATTTCTTCCTCGCTTATTGGAGAATTAAATTTTCATTGATTTAATTATTCCATGAATATTATCTATAACATATAAATATTATTGTTATGTGAAGGATTGGTTCATCATAAATTTATATAAAATCATGGATTGTAATCAAGACTCAAATTAATTTAAACTAATAACTTAGTTCAATCCTTAACTAATATCTAATAAGGATGATGATTTCATATGTGTTGTGAACTCTACATGAACTATGTTTATAATATTTTTCTAAATAATATTATTATTCATCTATGATTCTATTTAAATTAATTCATTTTATTTTTAAAACCATTCTCAAAACTACACTCTCTTTTGTTCCATTTTATAAAAAATACACAATTTAAACCCCAAAAGCTCCATGAGATATGACCCTATGTCTTATGTATTCTATAAATTACCTTTAAAACATAATTAAATTGAAATGTAATATATCAATACTTTTTACAATTGTTGTGATATTTCATGCCTATTTTACAAGAATCAAGGTTCCATAATTAACAATAATGATTTTATTTTTTATCATATTCTATCTATAATTATAATAGATATAGGATTTATATTATTTGTATGGTATACCAGTTACATAAATATATGTTTTACCTATCCAAATGACCTTGATTTTTTCACTTCCTTTAACATAGTTATTCAAACTCTTAAGGTATTCATAGAATAGTATAGAAAGTTTTAGATTAAATACATTTTCTTAAGATTAAATCAGGAAGAAAAAGAATACAAAATAAAAAACTATCCAATATATATGAAATAAAAATATAGATTGAGGTTCCTGGTTTCCATTTTTATTGATCTCAATTTTTCTTGTATATATACATTTATATGTAATATATAAATAGTTTTTCCCCCAAAAAAATATATTTATGGGTCAATTATATTTCTAAGTTAACATTTACAAATACCGAAAATAGTAAAACCCCATTTACTATAGATTTTTGATGTTTTATATGAGTTTTTGATATATAGTGGAGTATGAGATATATGTTTCTTATTTTAAAAAATATTAATCTTCTGGGGATGAATCGTATTGTCAAATTGGGGGTATGCAATTTTTTACATTTATAAGAGTGCGTTTTAATAGATTCCCTAAGAAATATTTTTCCTACATATAATTTAAAATTTGTTCAATCATCTGATAAAAATCATTAAATCCTATCTAACATCCCATAAACAACGTCAACATTTTTGAAATATTTTACATGTTATGACGATTAATACAAAAATTTATGTTATAAATAAAAAATATTTGAATTTCATTTCAATAATATAATAATACTTCTTTTATCCTAAATTTGAGAATAATTTAAATAAATTTTAGTCAAAATATGGGAGTGGGGATGTAGTAATTTTGAATGATACATGGTCGTATATATTTATTTAAAATTAATAAATTTCAAGTAGAAATAATATTTTAAAATTGTAATTTTAAATGAAAAATTATATTTTTTAGAATAAAAATGATGGAAATAAAATGTGATTATAGTTATGTGGTTTTTATTTAATGTTACATATGTTTTTCTTGAGTAGTGAAAAAGGTTTTTTGTTGGTGACTAAATTATAGTTAATTTTATTTTCTAAAATAATATTTTATTTTATTTTATTTTCATTTTAAATCTATCCCTTTTTTTATTTTGATAAATATTATTTCAAGGAGCCACTAGAGTCGTAAAATGACAAGATAGAATAAAAATATACCAATTTATAAAATCATGATATCAATCTATTAAAATAACCACTAAAATAATGACCTTTCTATGATTTATTAAAAAATATAAAAATATTATTCCCATAAACAATGGTTGACACCATTCTTATTACAATGGAGTTGATCTTGGAGTAATGGGAGTATTAATTTTGATAAGTTTATTTAAAATTTTCTTGAGGTCATTCATCCCATGCATGAAATAATTAAAAAATCAAAAATGATCACTCATTTTTTCCATCCATTAAATAATGAAAGGATCCGGTACATTTATCAGACACTGATTGGGACATATAGATTGAGGAATAAAAATTATGAAACATGGATATGTAATTGATAATTTATAATTTTAAACTATTCATATATATCCTTATTTATATTATAATCATTTTAACCTAGATTAATTAGTTATTTATTGAGGATTTTTTATTTTTCGTAAGATGAAACCAGGTTGAAATATTTTATATTGTTAATCAAAAATAATTTTTACCTAAATTATTATTTTATTTAAACTCCGATAAAATAATTATTATGAACATATATGATTAAAAAAATTATTTAATGATTATTTATTTTATTTTACTTTAGGAATAGTGGAACATTGTTTTTAATTATTTGATAAAAATGGAGTTTCCCTTTGTAAGTTTCGTATTAAATTATTCCAAATATCAATTTCTTATAAATACTTTGAAACTGAGTCTAAGTGGTTATGAATCATCAGAGAATTGGGATTTATCCATCCCATTATTTATTTATATATATAATTGGGAATTTTTTCGTAAAAATAAACAATATTATAATAACCTAGAGATATATCAAATTCGGTGAACTCAAAATCATAGACACCTCTCCTATCCATATTTTTTTATTTATATTTTTTATTGTTTTATCCCACAATATATATTTTCATATATATATATATTTATTTATTCTACTATATAATTTCAATATATTAATTTTTTTCATTTATCACTAAATCATCTCTATATGATCATGTACATATGATCTAGAGATTATCAGTTTCTAAAATTCAGGTGTGCACTTATGATGTGTTCAATAATTTATTAAATAATATATTGATTAAAAATACTTCAATAGAGCCTAATTTAGAGATATATTTTTTTCATTTATATAATAAAATAAAAATTATTTTTACAACACTAATATCTAACAACTATATTATCATGGAAAAAAATAAAATGTAGACTGTGACCTACATTATTATTCGTCAGAGCAGAAGCTTACACTAATGTAACATCATAAAAATTATCTAATTTACCTTTAATTACTAATCAATCCCACATATTTATCAATTACTAAAGGATATATTAAATCATAAAATCAATGGTAATTAGTGATATCTTATTCACATGTTTTAGTTATGAAAAAATAATTAGAGGAATTTTCATGAACATAAAATATTCCATACATAATGGATCCCATTATAAAATAATTTTTATTACCATTAATGAACATATATTGAATACTAAATAGGTACAATATTCCTTCCCAAAATTGTGACCATTTAATATTATTAATGGACTATTCATAGTGTTCCATATGTTAAAAATATTTATCATTATACTGATATATGTTCCATATATTATTCTCATAAATATTTTTAATCAATATCTATTGATCTATATAATAATATTTATTTATTTCTTCTATTTACATAATTGATAATAATTTTATCAATGAATCCTTAATAACATTTATGTTAGGATATATTTTCTGATGAGTATTATTTCACCCATATAAAACACTAATGATATAATCGAACACCCGTTTCCCCACCTGAATTCACCAGAATAATATCATTATTGATAAATAAATAACAGTAATTTCCTATGTAAAATAGATTTCATAACTATGGGATGCATGTTTTACTTGAAAAATAGTTATTTCTAATTTTTATACATTCAAAGTACCATTTGTTGTTTAGAGACCATTGGGTTGTGCCCTATACTGTTGATAATATGTATTCATTATAAAAACACTATTTTTTAAACACTTCTACTACGAGAGCCTTATATGTTACAATTTTACCATCTATATATGTATACTTTTAGAAAACTCGGTTATACATTACAAGTAATTCAACTTTAGTGAGTCAATTGTTAAACACACATGGTGTTGAGTTTTATATATTATCAATATGAATGATTGAAAAAAGTTTCGATAAAACATCTTGTATGATGTTTTGAATAGTGAGGCATGTTGATGTGAATAATGACGATATTCCCATGAAATATGTCCTTTTATATTTAGTTGAGTTTGTTCCATAACTCCATGAATAATTAAAATTTAAGAATCATCATGATTTGATTACAATACAACTATGGGATTATCATGAATATAGAATGATGATGAAAGGATTATCTAATTATCTTCTCATTATGATGGTTTTATATTTGTTCAATGTAACACCCCAAGAATTCATAATATGTTATTTCTTCAAAATAATTCAATAAATTGCACTACACGCAACACCGAGTTCAATTGCACCATGACTTACCAAAAAGCCATTCAAAAGAGGTTATGAATAGTATTAACTAAATTTTAAACTTTATATAATCCTTATAATTTTTCCATATTATGAGTATCTTAGAGATAATGCAAGAACAAATTCATTTTCAGTATTGCAATTTTATCAACTTTTAATAGTGAACCCTTTTTAAATACAATATTTTAAACTTTTTGACTAAATGGGGACATCAAAAATTTTAAATGAATCATCCCAAACTTCCATGATATGCTTTCTTTGAATAATACAGTAGCGTGTGTTGTACGCAACCTTGAGTTTTAACCCACACCACAGCCAATCAAACTAGCCGTTATGAATAGTAATACCTAATTTTTGAAATTATATATATTTTATATTTCAAAATGGACTTCATTTTTGGATTCGGAATATCTAATTTATCCTAAGGTGAAATTTTGGTACTTTTCGAATAACTTTCATATTTTGATGAATAGTGAAAATTACTAAATTTTAATTAAAAACAACTTTTTTAATCAAAATAATTAATAGTGATAAATTATGAATTTGAGTGGTTTTAAAGTATATTTAGAATATATTTTTACCATTTAATATAATGGTGGTCATTGGACATAATTTTACAATTAAACCGATCATAAACAAGTGTCAATCTTTTGATAGTTATTATCTCTTAAAAACACGCTTTTTGTTTTGACAGCGGGCATTAATTTTAAATTAATTTCTGCCACTTCTGTGTTTTGAATTTAGAAAAATGGTTTCAATATTTGGAATCAGGATGTCCAAATTGTGTAAATAGATAACTTTTATTTTTAGACATTTTGAATAATTACTATGGTAAATATTTTATTTACCATGGTTAAGGGTAAATCTGGTAAATAAGGGTTAAAAAATAATATTATAATAATACTAAATTACCCTAACACGTGTCCTAGACTTATTGGTTGATACATGTACGACCATATGCATCTTTGGGTCGATTTGGGGACCCCATGGTGCCACTTGTAGGTGATAGGGACACTTTATTTTAATTAAGTTAAAATGAATACAAAAATAACCCAAGCCTATATCTTTTAGAAAAACAATTATTACATAGGGTTATATATGTTTTATTTTAGATTATAAATATTAATTAGAAAGATAAACCGATTTCCTACATAATTATATTTTATTTATAATTTTTATACATTAAATAATTTATTTTATTTATGACACAATGATGATGAATTAATTACTTTAATAGTGAAAAATTAAAAAAATTGATATTATAAATACCCAAATAAATATAATATTAAACTTTTAAGGGATTAAAGTAATTTTATAGGATAATATGACATATTAGGATTGATTTAATTGACTTTTTTAGAAGTAATCAATCTGTTATGAGTTTCACAAATAATCAACTATTGAATAGTGTCAAAATTGATATAAAAGAGTTTTTAAAATAAATATTATATTATTAATTGATATTAAATTCCTAAAAATCTATGGTTCGGCCAAGTGACTCATATCATGATAGGTTCATCATTAATGGACCACTTTGGGGTCTCGTTGATGTATATTGTATGTTTATTAACCATATAATATAAAAATACAAAGAGACATTTTAAAAGTGAAACTAATTAACTAAGAGTTAATACTTAAAGATAAGGTTAATATAATGACCCAAACCTGTATAAATTCTATTGGTTGAGTTGTTTTCGACCCATCCCCACCTTAAAATTAAAATAATAAACTTTGGATCCATTATAAACCGAATATGAATTTATTATAAATTAATATTTCTAGCTTTTCCAAGGTGCCCCTCACCCCTCTTATAAAAGGGCACTCCTCCTTCTCATTTCTTCACACCTTCAAAGCCCTTTGGTTCGGCCAAACCCTGCCCAAATACTATCTCAACTTCCCTAAATACAACATAAAGGCCTTAGTTTGATCAGAAATCCAACCTAAGGAGCCCTTTTGATCAAATCAAAAGGCAGAACCCGAAGAAGAGGTAATGATTTCACCACCCTTTTTCCAAGTTCATTTCTTCTTCCACTTATTCTTCCTTTGTTCTTACCATTCTAAAATAATAACTCCAGTATCTCACATATACTGTGATGTTATTATAAATATGGTACAACCATATTCAGTATTCTATCCACCCTTTGAATAACATGTCACTATACATGCGTACGTACGACTTACCGTCTCCACGTCGTGGTGTAATTGTTATTCAATATATTATTATTTGGATGGGTATAATAATGATGTGTAACTCATGTAAATAATAAATATAACATGTTAATTATTCTGTATATATTATATAACATTCATTTATATATTATTTTAATGTCAAAAGAATGATATTGTCGCTCGTGCGTACGTACGGACTACCGTCTCCACGAACGCGATGAGATTCATTCTCCATCGTATCCATTCAAGTATAATTATCATTTAATGATTTAAAAATGATTTTTAAGGACTTTATATCATTCTGTATATGAAAAATATACAACCTATCCATGAAAAACATGGATTATGTGACAAAACATATAAAAGAAAATGAGTAAGTTAACACCCGAAACAACGATAATTCAAAGATATCATTAACAAATCAATGTTAAAAGATCATATATGATATCATATTAATATATATGATTCCTGTATAATTTAATAACAATTATTTCACCATTATACAGGAGGTTATCCTACCCCAAACAAGGAAAAGTACAAGGTAAGGGATTTTCTTATCTCACTTTCAATTCCGTGAGATTTCCATTGTTCGCCACTAAATTATTGAAAGTGGTGTATTGTGTACTGCCATTTGATATATATATTATCATGAATCTCTTTATATTCATTTTATTCTGGAAATCATTTTTTGGTTATTAACTTTTGTCCATACGACTCAGTTGATTTACGTGGTAAGGGATTTTCTTATCTCACCTTCAATTCCACGAGATTTCCATTGTTCTCCACTAAATTATTGAAAGTGGTGTATTGTGTACAGCCATTTGATACATATTATCATGATTATCTTTATATTCATGTTATTCTCTAAATCATTTGGTGGTTATTAACTTTTGTCCATATGACTCAGTTGATTAAAGTGGTAAGGGGTTTTCATCTCACTCCTTATTTCCGTGAGATTCATTCCATATTGCCACCATCACATTTTGTGTGGTGTATGTACTGCCCATAATTATATTCCTTCTGTAATACACTATAATTTATGTGTATTTACATATTCATTGTATGATACCTCATTCATGGGTTTTATGTTTCATAAGTTACCAAATTGGTAAGGGTTATTTCACAATCTCTTCATTATCCGAGGTTGTTTATATGTAATAATCTACTGGGATCTATTTATCATCCACATCCATGTTTTCTTAAAAATGTATTTCAAAAGATTTTTATTATTTACAAGAATATGGGTTAAAGTCATTTATACCCTTGTTTGACTTTTTATAAGAGTAATCTTTCCGTCGTTTTCAAAACAAGGTCCTTTTTATCCTTTTCGACAGAATTAAGGTAAGAATGTTTTTTTAACTTATACTGCGGGTGCGGTTATTTTCCGCCGTTATAAAATATTCAAATCTTTCCTTACAATCTTATAAGAATATTTTCAAGAAATTTTTTATTTTATATGGCTCTTAAATGATTTCAAAAATAGAAAGAGATATTTCTCTAAAAAGTGTTTTGATTTTATCTATGTCAACATCCTTTGATGGATTTTACGCTTATTTGAAGTTGATTTATTATGATACAAAACTTCTATATTGTATTGAAGGTTTTGTGATATGTTTGACTGTGGATGTGCTATTTTTATACCATTCATAGTTTATAGTGAAATTTGTGACATTTTGTATGCAAGTTTTAATACGAATGTTTATGTTATGTTTAAACCTTTTCATATGGGAATGCATTGGACTTAATATGTGACGGGTGGAGCCTGCTATAGCTCCTCGATGCATCGGTAGGTCTCATGAGACAAACAAGTGTCTTGGCACAAGGCCTTGACAAAATCTTATTTGTAGTCTTGGCACGAGGCCTTGGCTATGTGGTTATGATAGTCTGACATTATGCATTCCAACATTATGAAAGTGGTTAGTGATTTTGCATGTGATTATTCGATTAGTAGAATATACATGTGAATGAGTAAATGGCATTATTTCATTTTATTTATGCCATACAATGTTGAAAGTTCAATTTTGAAAGGCTGTTTTTTTAGTTATACATTGCCTTAAATGTTTATTCTTATTCATGAAAGTTTCCGCTATATTGTTATCCTTACTGGGCATTTGAGCTCACCCCTTTTCTATGTTTAATTTTTCCCAGGAAGTGAAGAAGTAAATTATGAATGACCTGCAGGGATATTATGTGGGGATATGAGTGTGGATTATAGAGACATTATGTTGTTGTTGTAGTTTTTCATTTTATGATGTAATGTAAAACTTATGAATATATCTAGTGTTTCCAAGGCTACTAAACCAATCGGTCTTTCGAGATTTGATCTTTCTTGTGATCATGCCAATGTTATGTAATAATGCACCGACTCTAGGTAACTAGGGTCGGGGCGTTACAGTTGGTATCAGAGGAAGTTTAGTACAAACCTTGGAAGCTAGATTTAGATAAAATCTGATTAGAGCACGTAGACCTAAGATGAACTTTGAGGATTAGTATAGAAGAACTTCCTAGAATTTTGGTATTGTAGAAATTTTGTGAGTTTTCCGAGCAATACATCCCTGTCTGGATACGAGCAGGTAGAGGTGGCTCTGGCACAGATGTACCTAGGGGTAAAACCCGAAAACACCGCTTTGAGCTAGACTCGAACGGGAACTGGTGCACGACAACGGGCCTTGCTGCACTCTTGGTTACGACACTCCCGGGGGATATGCTTAGAATAATTCTCATTTTCTTTACAAACCATTATGAAGAGTTTATGAGTATATAGATACTAAAAGGAGACATTTTTATGATTATGGATTATATCCATAAATAGTTCAATTTATGTTAATTGTTTTATAAGTATGGGATTATGTATTTTGATTCATAAACTGATCTAGTTTATTCCTTTGTTTAGAAATGGCACCCAGTAGAAGGAATGAGAACTCCAGAAATGCACATGATCCAAAGGGAAGGAAGGATCATATCTTTCATGGTCTTAAGCTAGAATTTATAAGAGAAATAGTCTCCCATGTATTATCATCATATGAAGAAATAATATCATGTGTTGATAAGATAAGTAAAGATTTTACTTTGTCCTATGGCTTTGAAGGGAAGCAAGAGAAGAAAAGGATTGAAGAGAGAAAGATGGATAAAGGGAAGAGGGAAAAGAATAATTTTCCCATATGTGGTAACTGTGGAAAGAAACACCCTGGAACTTGCCTGAAAGGAATGTGAGTTTGTTATAAGTTTGGAGGAAAAGGGCACAAAGTACGTGACTGCAAGGGTAAGAAAATGGTTTCAAATGTACAATGCTTCATTTGCAATGAGTTTGGACACTACGCGAACCTATGTTCCAGTCATCAGACTATGCCGCAAATGATGTTATTGGATAATAATCAAGTTATGATACTACCATAGATGAAGAGGAATGATTAGAGTTCTTATGTTGATTATGTCAATTGAGTGTTGTATCAACAATGTAATTGTTATAATAATTATGTAGTATATAAGGATTGTACTGCAGTACTATTTCATTAAGGACTTGAGATTGTGTGGAACAAAGAAAAGTGACTCAATAGCAGGAAATTTTTTTGGAAAATATATGGTTGAGAGAATGATAAATCATAATATAGTTCTGATACTGAGGTAGTGATTTTGGAATAATATGTGATTGTTTTGGATAAATTATATTGGATATTCTTGACTACCTTGGAACTGATTAATGATTTGTATATTCCATCATTATTGGGGTTTAAAACATTTTTGGATTAATGAAGTATATCCAGCATTCTATATGGAATAAAGGAGCATGAATGTAATCAATAAGGAATATGGTAATACATGATGAAGCTATTCATATGCTATTATGGGGTAAAAAGGATCTATATTATGTTTACCTTCCTTATAAATGTTGGACTGTGAGTTTGGACAGAAGTATTTTGGATAGTTCTAGTTTGGATTATTTTGGATATCCATAAAAGGACAACCCGGAGGTCGGGCGGCAACCCGTCGCGTCCGGCAAGGCTGCGAGACTTGAACCAGCAACCGAAGGGTGACAAGGGTGTATCACCTACCACTGGCCCACGAGATGTCCTGGATTAAATAATGTAGTTTTTATTAAAATATCTTGTAGATGAATTATAAATTCGTTTATTTTGGAACCCTATAAGAATAGTGTAAATGGAATTTTTTTACATTCTATTATCTTTTAGAGTGAAAGATGAGTTTGTGGTAGAAATTTATTAATGGATAAAACTCTAATTATAAAGTAAGTATATCTCCTTATGATATTAGCCAATCTCATAAATAAATTCCTCAACATTAAGAAAAGCAACTTAGAACAAAAATGTTTTCCTAGATGGTACCTTAAATCATCACTAATTTATGGCTTTGGGATTGTTGGCCTTTTCATAGCCATGTTCTCTACCACTCTCCATAAGATAATTGATGGTTAGATTTTTCTTCCATATCCATACTTTCCTACATGGAACCCTAGTATGTGTTATTTTCGGTAATCTTCATACTTTCGACTCTTTATTTTAAATAGAGGCCTCATTAATTCATTTTTCGATGTGGGATTTCAACTAAGATATTTTGAAACGTCAAAAATGTGTTATCCTAATACCCTATGTTTTGTTGAACCGATGGTATTTCAAATCATCATAGATTGATGAATTTAAGGACCTCAATTTTACACTTGTTTGTGATTGATGACCTCAATCACTACCTATAAATATTTACGTTGTTCCTCCAATTATATGTCTCTAATTACCACCAATGTTCTCCTAATCGAGATCATAATTTGGTGGTGACCCCTTGATTTCTCTTTTCCTCATATTAAGACTAAATTTTAGTAACCCAATTTCCGATGTGTGTTTTCCCACAAATATATTTTCTACATTCAACCTTTTATTATCGAAGAACAATTTCAAATTGCGAGGACGCAATTTATTGAAGGAGGGGAGAATGTAACACCCCAAGAATTCATAATGTGTTATTTCTTCAAAATAATTCAATAACTTGCACTACACGCAACACCGAGTTCAATTGCACCATGACTTACCAAAAATACATTCAAAAGAGGTTATGAATAGTATTAACTAAATTTTAAACTTTATATAATCCTTATAACTTTTCCATATTATGAGTATCTTAGACATTATGCAAGAACAAATTCATTTTCCGTATTTCACTTTTATCAACTTTTAATAGTGAACCCTTTTTAAATACAATATTTTAAACTTTTTGACTAAATGGGGACATCAAAAATTTAAAATGAAACATCCCAAGCTTCCATGGTACGCTTTCCTTGAATAATACAGTAGTGTGTGTTGTACGCAACCTTGAGTTTTAACACACACCACAACCAATCAAACTAGCCGTTATGAATAGTAATACCTAATTTTTGAAATTATATATATTTTATATTTCAAAATGGACTTCATTTTTGGATTCGGAATATCTAATTTAGCCTAAGGTAAAATTTTGGTACTTTTCGAATAACTTTCATTTTTTGATGAATAGTGAAAATTACTAAATTTTAATTAAAAACAACTTTTTAAATCAAAATAATTAATAGTGATAAATTATGAATTTGAGTGGTTTTAAAGTATATTTAGAATATATTTTTACCATTTAATATAATGTTGGTCATTGGACATAATTTTACAATTAAACCGAACATAAACAAGTGTCAATCTTTTGATAGTTATTATCTCTTAAAAACACGCTTTTTATTTTGACAGCGGGAATTAATTTTAAATTAATTTCTGCCACTTCTGTGTTTTGAATTTAGAAAAATGGTTTCCATATTTGGAATCAGGATGTCCAAATTGTGTAAATAGGTAACTTTGTTTTTAGACATTTTGAATAATTGCTGTGGTAAATATTTTATTTACCATGGTTAAGGGTAAATCTGGTAAATAAGGGTTAAAAAATAATATTATAATAATACTAAATTACCCTAACACGTGTCCTAGCCTTATTGGTTGATACATGTACGACAATAGGCATCTTTGGGTCGATTTGGGGACCCCATGGTGCCACTTGTAGGTGATAGGGACACTTTATTTTAATTAAGTTAAAATGAATACAAAAATAACACAAGCATATATCTTTTAGAAAAACAATTATTACATAGGGTTATATATGTTGTATTTTAGATTATAAATATTAATTAGAAAGATAATAATATTTACTACATAATGATATTTTATTTATAATTTTTAGACATTAAATAATTTATTTTATTTATGACACAATGATGATGAATTAATTACTTTAATAGTGAAAAATTACAAAAATTGATATTATAAATACCCAAATAAATATAATATTAAACTTTTAAGGAATTAAAATAATTTTCTAGGATAATATGACATATTAGGATTTATTTAATTGACTTTGTTCGAAGTAATCAATCTGTTATGAGTTTCACAAAAATCAACTATTGAATAGTGTCAAAATTGACATAAAAGAGTTCTTAAAACAAATATTATATTATTAATTGATGTTGAATTCCTAAAAATCTAAGGATCGGCCAAGAGACTTATATCATGATAGGTTCATCATTAATGGACCACTTGGGGGTCTCTTGGATGTATATAGTATGTTTATTAACCATATAATATAAAACTACAAAGAGACATTGTAAAAGTGAAACTAATTAACTAAGAGTTAATACTTAAAGATAAGGTTAATATAATGACCCAAACCTGTCTAAATTCTATTGGTTGAGTTATTTTCGACCCATCCCCACCTTAACATTTAAATAATAACCTTTTGATCCATTATAAACCGAATATGAATTTATTATAAATTAATATTTCTATCTTTTCCAAAGGTGCCCCTCACCCCTCTTATAAAAGGGCACTCCTCCTTCTCATTTCATCACACCTTCAAAGCCCTTTGGTTCGGCCAACCCCTGCCCAAATACTATCTCAACTTCCCTCACTACAACCTAAAGGCCTTATTTTGATCAGAAAGCCAACCTAAGGATCCCTTTTGATCAAATCAAAAGGAAGAACCCGAAGAAGAAGTAATGATTTCACCACCCTTTTTCCAAGTTCATTTCTTCTTCCACTTATTCTTCCTTTGTTCTTACCATTCTAAAATAATAAATCCAGTATCTCACATATACTGTGATGTTATTATAAATATGGTACAACCATATTCAGTATTCTATCCACCCTTTGAATAACATGTCACCATACGTGCGTACGTACGGCTTACCGTCTCCACGTCGTGGTGTAATTGTTATTCAATATATTATTATTTGGATGGGTATAATAATGATGTGTAACTCATGTAAATAATAAATATAACATGTTAATTATTCTTTATATATGATATAACACCCATTTATATATTATTTTAATATCAAAAGAATGATATTGTCGCTCGTGCGTACGTACGGACTACCGTCTCCACGAACACGATGAGATTCATTCTCCATCGTATCCATTCAAGTATAATTATCATTTAATGATTTAAAAATGATGTTTAAGGACTTGATATCATTCTGTATATGTAAAATATACAACCTATCCATGAAAAACATGGATTATGTAACAAAACATATAAAAGAAAATGAGTAAGTTAACACCCGAAACAACGATAATTCAAAGATATCATTAACAAATCAATGTTAAAAGATCATATATGATATAATATTAATATATATGGTTCCTGTATCATTTAATAAAAATTATTTCACCATTATACAGGAGGTTAACCTACCCCAACCAAGGAAAAGTACAAGGTAAGGGATTTTCTAATCTCACTTTCAATTCCGTGAGATTTCCATTGTTCGCCACTAAATTATTGAAAGTGGTGTATTGTGTACTGCCATTTGATATATATATTATCATGATTCTCTTTATATTAATTTTATTCTGGAAATAATTTGGTGGTTATTAACTTTTGTCCATACGACTCAGTTGATTAACGTGGTAAGGGATTTTCTTATCTCACCTTCAATTCCGTGAGATTTCCATTGTTCTCCACTAAATTATTGAAAGTGGTGTATTGTGTACAGCCATTTGATACATATTATCATGATTATATTTATATTCATGTTATTCTCTAAATCATTTGGTGGTTATTAACTTTTGGCCATATGACTCAGTTGATTAACGTGGTAAGGGGTGTTCATCTCATTCCTTATTTCCGTGAGATTCATGCCATATTGCCACCATCACATTTTGTGTGGTGTATGTACTGCCCATAATTATATTCCTTGTGTAATACACTCTAATTTATGTGTATTTACATATTCATTGTATGATACCTCATTCATGGGTTGTATGTTTCATAATTTACTAAATTGGTAAGGGTTATTTCACAATCTCTTCATTATCCGAGGTTGTTTATATGTAATAATCTACTGGGATCTATTTATCATCCACATCCATGTTTTCTTAAAAATGTATTTCAAAAGATTTTTATTATTTACAAGAATATGGGTTAAAGTCATTTATACCCTTGTTTGACTTTTTATAAGAGTAATCTTTCCATCGTTTTCAAAACAAGGTCCTTTTTAACCTTTTCGACAGAATTAAGGTAAGAATGTTTTTTTAACTTATACAGCGGGTGCGGTTATTTTCCTCCGTTATAAAATATTCAAAGCTTTCCTTACAAGCTTATAAGAATTTTTTCAAGAAAATGTTTTATTTTATATGGCTCTTAAATGATTTCAAAAATAGAAAGAGATATTTCTCTAAAAAGTGTTTTGATTTCATCTATGTCAACATCCTTTGATGGATTTTACGCTTATTTGAAGTTGATTTATTATGATACAAAACTTATATATTGTATTGAAGGTTTTGTGATATGTTTGACTGTGGATGTGCTATTTTTATACCATTCATAGTTTATGGTGAAATTATTGACATTTCGTATGCTAGTTTTAATACGAATGTTTATGTTATGTTTAAACCTTTTCATATGGGAATGCATTGGACTTAATATGTGACGGGTGGAGCCCGCTATAGCTCCTCGATGCATCAGTAGGTCTCATGAGACAAAATAGTGTCTTGGCACAAGGCCTTGACAAAATCTTATTTATAGTCTTGGCACGAGGCCTTGGCTATGTGGTTATGATAGTCTGGCATTATGCATTCCAACATTATGAAAGTGGTTAGTGATTTTGCATGTGATTATTCGATTAGTAGAATATCCATGTGAATGAGTAAATGGCATTATTTCATTTTATTTATGCCATAAAATGTTGAAAGTTCAAGTATGAAAGGCTTTTGTTTTAGTTATACATTGCCTTAAATGTTTATTCTTATTTATGAAAGTTTCCTCTATATTGTTATCCTTACTGGGCATTTGAGCTCACCCCTTTTCTATGTTTTATTTTTCCCAGGAAGTGAAGAAGTAAATTATGAATGACCTGCAGGGATATTATGTGGGGATATGAGTGTGGATTATGGAGACATTATGTTGTTGTAGTAGTTTTTCATTTTATGATGTAATGTAAAACTTATGAATATATCTAGTGTTTCTAAGGCTACTAAACCAATAGGTCTTTCGAGATTTGATCTTTCTTTTGATCATGCCAATGTTATGTAATAATGCACCGACTCTAGGTAACTAGGGTCGGGGCGTTACATTCAATTTGTGAATATATGATTTATGTGTCATGATTCTAATAAAAATTCTCAAATATATCAACCCATTGAAAAAAAAATTTCTAATTGATTGATGTAAGTATTTGGGTATTATTATCATATAATGATTGGAAATTATAGTTGGAATGATTTTGATGAATCTTATTAGAGTAAGATGAAATTCTTCACACTCATTGTGAATAATTAACATGATAGGTCATTTCATTCACTATGATTTAGAAGATATCAAGAAAATAATAGTCCCATGTACTATTTGTATTGTTGTATATTCATAATCTAGAAAGGATAAAAAAAAGAAATAATAGGTAGGGGAAGAATATATATAAAATTTTTTGTTTGAGGACGATACATTCATATCAACAAAAATAATGAACACTAGTGTCTATATTTATTTTTTCTTTTTACATTGTTATGATGAATAAATGGATTTGATGCTAAAAACATGTAAAGTTAATTAGAAAATGGTTAAATACTATCATTGAAACAGTGGTTATTTTTATATGAATATTTAACTATAAATTGATTTGATAATTAGGTTACAAATAGTTATACATATATAAACAATTTATAATGTCATTTAATGTTTAATGAAAAGAATTGATGTGGTTGAGATTGACTAAAAATGAGTTTAAATTTATAATAGTGAATATTGGGGGTGAGTTCTAGGTTACTAGAATAATGTAAATTTACTCAATATATAAGGATTGATACATAATGGATCTTAATTTCTGGCATAATTGATCTACAGTCTATACGTAAGGGTTTAGAGATATACAAGGGTTAATTGGTATGGGTTTTAGATGATAACATGGTATTTCTAATGCATTATTTTTAGACGCATAATTTTGTAGAAGGAATAAAATTCGATGATTCAGATATCTTATTCATGTTGTAAACATTATGATGTTTATGTATTATGATTTTTTTAATGAAACATGTTTTAGTAATATCAAATAGATAAAAATATTTGGTTATGCACTATGAATAAAAATATCTTTCCCAAAAGTTGAGTGAGAATTAAAAATAAGTCCGAATGGTTTTTTCAATTTGAGATATATTCACACTAAAAAGATATGTATACTATATTATGCATGATGAAATGATTTATTTTGGATATCTTCACACCCAATTGTAATATTGTGAAATTTAGTCACAATGGTTTAATAAAAAGATAGATTGTTTCACTCTCAAATGAAAAATGTCATGACGCCAGCATGAAATATAAAAACAATCATTTATCATGAGATATTACATTAAAAATTGATTGTTTCAAATATGTCATCATTAATATATGGAATTATGTTCATATATATATTATGAATGTTTTAAGGAGATAAAACATGATAATTTAGGGATACTATAAGGAATTAGACGATTAGATTGAGAAGAATGTGTACATCAAATCTTAAGTGTAATTTTCATGGTTTTCTATCATTATAAGACTATATATTCATTATAAGTTTCAACAATAAATGTGGTTAACTTGTATTAATTTTAACTAGTTACATACTATTTATATAATTAATTTAGGAAAATAAATGATTATTAATAGATAGGGAGAATTGATGTTGTAGTTATCCAAAAATTTACGTGTGTCAAATAATATATATATCCAATATTTTCATAAATATCATATTTGTGCACCTAAGGTGATTAATATAATTAAAATAGACACCATCTCAGAAATTATTTATTGACTCTATGATAGGTCTAATAAGTTTGAAATACAACCTATGATATCATGTTATCAAATTTATTAAAACATTATAATATATTTATTTCATAATTCTGGATGAATCTACATAGTGAATTATATATATTGATGAATTATGTCTGATTTATTATTTCCATGAGAGATAAAATAATTCATTACATATCGTATATTGAAAGAATTGAGATAAATCAAATAATTTTTTGTGTAATTTAATGCTACTTCAATATCATAAAGATCAATAAGCTGATGATTTAATTTATTCTAGGATCCAAGAGTATAGTTTTTAGGGAACAAACATTCCTTAGTATAATCATGATAATAAAATTGAAGCTTTATGTGAGTGGAATAACAACCACTATACACAAAATATACATTAGTCGAAAATGGAGATAAACCCCCTTATAATAATATGGTTTTACATGTATTTTCATTTTTTATTTTTAATACTTGAAGGAAAAGGCAAATAGATTTGAGATAATTCCCCATCCCTTAACCAAATAAGAATATAGTTGAATGGGGAAAAATTAGATCTAAATAATAACTCACACTAATTTTACCCGACAACTAGTTTTGATTTAGAAATCCTAGTGAAACATAATTTAGTATTAGTGATCTGGTTCCCCAATTGTTTGGATTCTCATAAATCTCATTATATTAATATACTAATTTTTGAAATTCACTTCTATGTAATCATGATGGGGAATATTATTCATGATATTTCAATATCTTAGGAGATAAATATACCTTCCATGACTCTAAAGAATATATAGAATAAAATATGTAGGATAATAAAACAGAGTCCTTATTATGTAAACATGAATAGAAATTAGTTTTTGAAATCTGTAATCCTATTAAAGATATTTCTAACATAGTGGAATAAGATGTTGTGATTAAATCTACCACTAAGAAGATGAAAAAAAATATTTATATGATTCAATGATTTTATATAAAGGTGAGGTAACTAAAATATCATTTAAAATTATTGAAATTTATTAAAAATTAATAAGTGGTAGGATATATTATTATTGGTTTCATGTGATGAAATAATTTCATCTTCAAATGGAGTACTGTATAATTTTAACATAGATAGAGTCACTTTTATTTATGGAATATATGGATGTTTTTATGGGGATATGAACATACTTGGGGAAGTATTATAATTTCATAATGACTTTCAAACAAAGTGTTAACCATCTTCAAAAATACCTAACAATATACGAGCCAAAAGTTCAATTAAAAAAATACGAATGTTGATATATGTTTGCGAATGTGATGATTAATGAAATAAAAGAATATAATGATGATAAGAAAGTGTATGAAGACCTAGAAAATCCTATATAGTAAGCAACTATTTTAAATTAATCTCAATTAGGGATCAAATCTAATGGTATTAAGGAAATTTATATTTATCTATAATATATGAATTATATGTATGAAGGCAATGTTGAAAAAATAATAAAATCTCTCATGGAAAATGTTAATTAAGCTAATTATGAAAAAAATATATTTATCACAATTTTTCTAAAGTTGGAAGTGAAATTATAAAATCAAAAAATGTCATGACTTGTATATTTAATAGTAGTTTAGGCAAGTGATTCTTTGACACTTGATCCATCTAAAGATATTTGTGATTAAAGAAATAGATCTTATGAAATGGGATACTGAGACCATGTAGAAAAATACATATTTCAAGATAATTTTAAAAGGTAATATTTGGTCTAGAAAAATTATCGTGATAATTCTCTTTTGTAAATCATGTGGGAAGGAAATACTGTTTTAGAAAGATATCGGTGGATTTAAATAGTGTAAACCCACCACAACATATACGGTGGATGAAAACATGAGTATGATAATATTTTTAATAAATTAATCATAATTTTTGTATGAAATTAAATGAAAATAGTAACTTACAAACCTAGATAAAATACAATTCATAGGAATAGAATAAGGACGGTTAGCTATAACATGTAATATTATAGGCTCTCGAATAAGGCACATGATTATCAGATTAATATTTCATCCTCTATAATAAAAATAAAAAACTTATAAATTGGGAGCATGGAAAATATGATGACAAGAACATAGAAAAAAATATAACAATCTATTTACCTCAAATGGATTTCCAATTATTGATAGTTTTAATACAGTTTAAATAATGGAGTTTATAGGAACAAAGAATTTTTTTATAAAACAACAATAAATATATATTATATTTTTAATTAAATAATGTTGTAAATGAACCAGAAATATGTTATAGTATATAGGGGGAGTTAATATTGGAAAATTAAAAAAATAAGAATGTTGATAAAAACCATTAATTTACAGAAAGAATTTTAAACAAGAAATAAACATATTAAATTATTTTATAAGAATATGACATATCATTGATCATTGAAATATGACAATGATATTGATGAATACATAAAAAAGAAAAAGAAAATCAGAAAATAATATAAATAAAGAATAAAATAATTGATCTAGTAAATGAAACCTCAAGGATTGAATAAGAACTCAAATTTCATTATATGTAGTAAAAAATGGTAAAATGAAATATTATTAATGATCTTTTTAGAATGTGTATGTAAGCTATAAGCAATTCAGAAAATTTTATAATCATTTTACCATCCCAGGTAGAAAAGTAAAAAAATAAGGTAAAAGAAACTATACATACCTGTGCATTGATGGATGACTTGAAGAAGACGATTCCATATAATAATATTACAAGATAATGAAAAGTAACTATATAAACAAATATTATTACAAGTTTTGAAACATAATGATTAGGAATGGATTATTCCCTCGAAGTTAGATCTAAGATGAAAAGAATCTCTTGCTTTAGAAGGAAATTTCAACCGTATTTAATTCACTTCGGAGAAATGGAGTTTCAAATTATACACGTATATAGTTTGTTGGTTCATTTTATTAAGGTAATGGAAGGTGATTTGTGATAAGAGGAGGAACTGAAAAAACATAGCAATATGGTATAATTATTCATGAATTTATTGTAGTACCAATCATGGTGTTATTTCAACAATTTATTTCCACATTATTATTTGATAAATGTAAAAATCATGATAATGTGTGTCTAGTTCATATCATTTATGTGGGATAAATACACAAATTTTTCCTAAAAATATTATATCCTCTAAACCTATAATATTTTAAATTATTTCTCAGAGAATTTCATTTAAAATTTATCATATCATATTCTATCATTATTATTTTCAATGTAAAAATTATGATGTAATGTTGGAGGCTTTTTTTCCAATTACCTATAAATTAAAGGGATTTGAAAAATTGATGTTTTTATTTCTAGAATTGACCTTCTATTAGTTTTTAATTTGTTATCTTTTTTGTTGAGATGTGTTCTATTATTAAAATTTATTGTATAAAGGGAAATATGTAGTGATTTATATATTCCTTAAAATATTTTAACAATCAATGGGGAACTAATTGTGAGTCAGTATCATATACTAAATTTGTATGGATAACATTATTATAAAAAATAGGCCTACTTATTTTCTAGGCCAACCATTGATCTTTCTGGAAAAGTGATGAATAATTGAGGGCATATTGGTTGAAGATAATTTATAATACCCATTGTCAAGATTAATTTTATTTATTGTCAGTAAGGGTTACAAAGAAGAATATTAAAATTATATATTGACATATATTTACTTTAATGGTATTGAAAACAAATCCAAATCGAGATATTTCTGAACCCATGTGTTTTTCTATTTCATTTTTAATTTATAAAAATGATTTCAATATATGATTTGAACAGAATATTGGATGTTATTTGGGGTTCCTAATCAAATTCATGTTAATAAGGATGATTTTACCAACTATATTAATACTATATATTGTGTAGATAATATTAAATAACACCTTTATCAAGGAGTTTTACTAATCCTCATGCAATAAATATTAGTATACAAGATTATTGGTTAAAAGAAGGATAGATAATGTGAGTAATAATTAATTATCCTTCTATTAAGAGGGTTTTTAACTGTTCATAGGTAGAAAAATATTAATGAAGTTATATTTTTCCATTGAGATTATCTTGGGGATCCATTTAATAGGAGACAATGTTTCTATATGTTATTTTAAATATTAGAGACAAATTTTATTCTAAAAATTACAAAGGATGGTTAATATTTTGACGGTTAAAATTATTGAAGTATTAAGATATTAATCATACTGAGTGTGAATAATTAATTTTGAATGTTATTGATTTCACTAATATTGAGAAGATCAGAAGTTGAGAATAGGTTAATGTCACCTTGAAATGGATGGATATTTATTCTCTATAATGAATATAACAAGATTGTTGATTTTGGGGGAAATACTTTCTAATTGATTTTTTTAATAAATATACATCCCATTAAATAAAATTCAAGAAATCTGGAGTCAATGTGTATAAATATCATTCATGATATCATGATGAAGAATTAATTTTAAATCCAGAATAGATGTTTCATTAATTCGAACGTGGTGAAACAAACAACATTTATTATATTTATATGCTTACATGATTTTTTGTGTTCTATATGACTAGATAATTTAGTCTATATTAATTAAATATCATTATGACCCCTTCTGAAACCATATCATTTTTTTCTTTTGAAAAACATGGATACAAAAAACATTGGTATATAAATAATATACATCTTCTACCACTATGTTCCTCACAACTATAACCCTCATTAGACATATCATTTATAAAACATTTCTTTATATCCTAGTGAAATTGAGACATAAAAAAGGGTGAGATCAGATGCTCAATAATATTATACAAGGGTGATATCACTGATGAATTAAGAATAACATGATTTTAATGATATGAGAACATGATCTTATCAATTAAAAAACATACTTATTAATTAAAATATCATAATCATGATTCTTGGAATAAATCTTCATGATTCAAATGAAATGAAATATAAATAAATCAGATAACAAGATCTATTAAGGTGTATAAATTTCATATGATCATGTAAAAAAAGTGTGGCATAATCATAATCCTATAATTCATATTTCATGACCACCCACCAATACATTCATCACATGTTATTATTGGGATAATTTTTTTACCAAATTATGGATTGGCATAACATAATTAGTATAATTATTCAGTATTGGGATAACCTACTGTGTAACCATTGAGATCATATTAATTAATCATTACATAATAAATTTTAGTGATATAATTGATAAAATAATCACATAATCGTAATCCTTTCATACATATTTAACAATATAATGAAACTATTATAATTCCATCATATCAAAACCTATTAAAAATAAAAAAGTTACATCATTGTATCATCATCATAATGAAAAACCTTACAAAGAAAGAATAAAGAAAATATCATACAATCATATCCCCAATGGTTCATAGTCCACATCAATTTTTTCATCATTGAGAAAAAATCCATTAAAATATTACTGGAATATTTCTTCAGTAAGACGCTAATATCATATTAAAGTCAGTTATAAAACATAGAAATAATATAAAAATTTTCAGAAAAAATTTTCTTAAAAAAACTATGGTAACATGAAATAGAATATTTAATTAAAATATTAGACATAATGAATGGAAAATCAATTCATATAGTTTATGTTTAAAATATGATATTGTTCACACCACTGGTAAAAGTTATGTTATTCATAAAATGAAATGAAGGATTATTTTAAAAAAATTATTGTTATTTAAAAATGGGTAAAAAAAGTTTTAATAATAAATTAGAGAGAATATAAAACATTTTTTAAAACCTTTTATATAATATCTGAACATGGAAAAAAATATTCCCACCCAATGGAAGAAATATTGTGTGCCTTCCTTAAAACGTTTTTTCTATATCATGAGAACATAGAGAGAGTAAAATGAATTGAAAACATGTAAAAATTTGTAATAACTATAGAATGATAAATCAATGAGATTTTTTATATAGATAATATAATTTTATCATCATAAATTTATAAAAAATGTAATAATGGAAAAAATTGATTTGTAACAAAAAACATTTACGTCATGTCTAACATGAATTGTAAACACTATAAACTCATATATTAGAAATTATATATATTATAATTATATAAAAACTATATTAGAAATTATTATATCTTATATGATTCACTTATGAAAATTCAACACCCATTTCTTATTAACACTTTATTAGAATCAATATCTTCATGTGTTAATAGTATTCTTTTCATGAATGTTTTTGTTCCGTGGTTCTCATCCTTATATCTTGAATGTTCATAAATAATATTAATACTTATTATATTGATATAATAATAATATTTATTTAATATATATGTATATTTATAGACATCTATAAATGGTAGAGATAAAAAAACAGAATTAAACTGATCGTATTGATGGTAGTCTTTACGAACATATGAAACTTGTTTTCATTTTTTATTGAAAATAATGAAAGAAATAAAAATAACATTTTATCATTAAATAATCATATTTTTATCATAAAAATCATATACATATTTATTAAAAACTTATTTATATCTTTAGAGACTCAAACACATTATGTTAGAGTCAATGTCTAGTTTCTTATATTGGCATAATATACACGGAATCACATCCTAAAAGAACAAATAGATTAAAAATCTTGAATAAATGTTATATACATGATTTTCAAAATAAAATTTTATACATAAAATGAACAATGTCTTTTATTTCATAATTCCATTTTTATCCATTGAAATATCAATTTCTATCAATCAACAAATTCTTCTTCGTATCTTATGAAAAATAAAACATAAGAATGGGGTGACCTCAGATGATCATAAAGGGAAATAGTACAATAAAAATATTCATAAATTAGTCAAAATAAATATTTAAAGGCAAATAAATGAGACATGTTCCATTTAATTAATAAAATTACCTATAATATGACAGGAATAAAAGATGATAAAATAATTCCATATAAATAATCACATTCCCCTATAACATTACAATGAAAATTCTATGTAATTTAAAAAACATATGGATTATGAAAAATGAATTCATAATGAAATGATGCATAATTATATACATCTAAAACATACCCTCAAGAATTTTTCCAAGACATCAAATACTACTGCGACTTTTTCTTTGGCATCAATATAAATGTGTAAGGTTGCAGGAAAAACCATATACTGTTTGTCTCATGAGACTAACCAATACATCGAGGGGATATAGAGGGACCCATCCATCACAAGGAATTTTTAATGAATAATCATATTAAATGGGTGATCAAGATCATCATACACATTTATATTTATACTCTTATATGAAATTTATATACTTTTACCAATCTATAATCATTATCATAAACTATCTAGAGTATTATGGTAATAGTTATCAAAATAGAATATACAAAATCATATTAATCATTAAAAATAAATTTAAGGAACAATAATGATATGAATAGAAAATATCCACAGTGAATCACAATTAAATTAAAGGTTCATTTCATTGATGAATATAAAGATGAAAAAAATGTCATTAAAATAATTCTTAAAGAATATATCCTTATCTTTTTGAAAGTGCCCATTTAAAAGTAAAAATTCACAAAAATTATGACAAAATATTTAATTGAAATAATATTTTGAAATATATAATGGATTCATTAAAAACTCTCATGGTCATGACGTAGGTAATTTCTATACATGTCGAGTATGTTAAAACCAAAATTTGTTTCATTTTTTTAAAAAAAAAGAAATTATTGTTTTGAAAGATATATAATGATTTATTTCAAAAAATATTTTAAAAAAGATAAATTCGGTCATAATTATTTTAATAAATAATTATGAACATGTTAAATATATATTTTAGTTTTTTATAAAAAATTATTTTTTAAAAAAATGAATTTTTGACCGAAGAAGGAAATTTTTTCAAATATTCATAAATATATTTTCTCAATAATTCTAAGTAAAAATGATTAGAAAAATGTTCTACTACATGAAAAATATAATTAATAAATATATTAAGAAAATATATTTATTTATTTTATGATATAAGAATCATTTAATTTCCATTGAGATGACATAAATATATAAAATTTCGAACACCGATGAGATATTTAATTAAATCATTACAACATTGGTAACTTCTATTTCATAACCTCGATGGAAGAAAAAATATAAAATAAAACATTATATAGAATTTTGAAAAATAAATTCATGATTTGAAATACCAACTAGGGTCTATATACACCATAAATAAGAAATAAATTGTGAATATGTTGTAGGTCTCATAGAAGTAAAAGTTTGATGAGAAACTCTTACTTAACTATTAATTTTTTATGAATGTGATTTATCATCCAGTATAATGATTTTTAAAATCTAATAATCATAATATAGAGTGATATTAATATTTATATTACCATGTATGATCCTTTTTTAATATATTACCATCTTTTTGTAAATAATCATTCATTATTCTCATTGTTTCATGTGTGGTTTGTGGTGAATGAACCAATAATTTCACATATTATATTTTTCCATGCTCTCCAAAATTATAATCCTGAAAAAAATTTAATTTTATTAAATTAATTATAATTTCAAAACAAATCATGTGATAATTTTTTTGAAAAATGAAAAATGTTACGACCATGGTGATGGTAGGTTGTACACACATAAGAGTATTGTTTTTTTCAATGATCATTATTGAAATAAGATAATGAATATATAATATTTAAAATATTATTATAGAATGATATAGAACATATTAATTCCTTAAATATACTTATATATATATCATCCTTGTGGTGTGGTGATGAAAATAGAGGCATATTTCTTCATGATGGTGGTAGTCCACATGTATACAAACAATGATATCATATTTAAATGGTTGAAATGGAATGAAAGAAAATGAAATATACATATATTAAATTTTTATAATTAAAATTATGCCATGAATATAATAATTTTATAATGCATATTATGTATAATCATTTTCAATATCCTTATCACCTTCCATGTTAAGCATTAGTGAAAGATGAATCACATCACTTCATGTGGTGGTAGTCCTCCATTCACAGGAGAAACATTATCATATCCCCTATAGAATAGAATATAAAATTGTATATATAATATAAAGAAATAATATGTATAAATATTTTATAATATATATATATATAAATTATGTCCACAATCATACACAACTATGAGATATGGTAATGGAAAAAAACAAATGACATTGGTCGGTGATGTGATTGTATTGTGTACACATGAATGATGACTTATTAACCCAATTGATAGAAGTGGGGAAGGATGAATGACATTATATTATTATAAAACATCTATATATATTATATACTAATGTTGTTATATCATTATGGTTTAATAATAATCATAGGATGTATAGGATGAAACATAAAAATGGTTGTGGTGGAATGTTACAACTTTTTCAGGTATCCTCTTTTGGTTTGTAAAAAAATATATTCAAGTATGTGTTTATTAAAAAAAATAAGGCTTATAAAGTTATACTATAGTCGTTTTAGGTGATTTGGGAAGGGATTAATTGATCCAAATGATTTTAGATGTCTGAATAAGTTAGGTGATTGACTTCGCTTTCATAATTAAGGATGGGTGACATTTTTCTAAATACCAAAAAATATTCAATAATGGGAGGTCACACTATACTCATGTGGCTCAAAGAAGGATTCATTATGGATTTAAAGTGTTATATTGTCTATAAAAACTATCAAACAAATAAATTAATTTTTTAAACATGTTATTCCTTAGCCTTTTAATTTACTCTATTTTTTCGACCTCAGTTCCCACAATGGTAATTAGTTTTTTATCCTAGGTAATTATATATTAAAATATAAAATAAAAAATCCATATAATATAGTTAAAACCTAAATTTTATAAATATTATGTTCCATTAATCAAATAAATATTCTATGTGGGATGAAAATTTATTTTATCCCAAGTGTGTGTAAAAACCCCTCATTTATGCTTAATTTCTAGAATTAATTTTTATTATCGTTGTAAATTATTATGTCCAAAAAATAATTTTAAATTAATATAAAATGATAATTTTTATTATTACCAATTTGGAATCCATTTTATCAAATTAAATTCATATTTTTATCATATTTTTATTTAATATTATTCACGTTGATGAGATTAGAAAGAGAGTAAACAAATTTACATTATTCAAAAGATTAGAAATGTTTTATAAAAACAATTAACATGAAAATTATTCAAATAAATTAAATTTGATTAAATGATATAATATTTAATATAATATAATTTAAAAATTATTTATTATATATTCTAGCGTTATAATTTATTCAAAAATTTAGTTTCTCAATTAAAATTTGATATTTTAACAATTCAAAAAACAATTAAACATTTCATAAAAATTAAAAAACATCACTATAAGAAAATATTCATTTGATGACTTATAAATAAAATTTTCTATATATATTTTTTATATTTCATAAAAATTAAATATATTTTATGTTAAAAATGTTCCACTAAACCACATTTTATAAAAAAATATTGTTTTTTTAGAGAACATAACTTTTGTATTTAAAAGGTTATAATTTTCTCTCAATAAAATAACTATAAATTTTATATTTTTTAAACAGGTATAAAGAATATAATTATCATAAATTATTTCCAACTATTCAAATCCACCAATTTTATAGTTTGGTTATTTTTGTAATGAATAAATAATAATATTTTAATAGAGAACCATGTTTAGTTCAATCCTAGACTTTTTTAAATTGAAAGCAATTGCGAATATTTACCTTATTTTAAAGAAATTAAAGTAAATTATGGATTTTTTACATTCCCTTATACTCTTGGTGATTTATTTCATACAATATATCTAATATGATGTTCATGTTTTTTAATTTTTTGGTGATACAATCACCCCACCATAAAGAAATCACATCCTCAAAAGTTAAACATGATCTCGACAGTCAAGGGTTTTATATTTTGAAATAATATTGTTAAATATCCCACATCATAATAAGAGTTTATAAAAAATCCCCTTAAATTGATTAAAACTTCATTACAGAGGTTATAGTTAATAATCACATAAATAGGTTCTTTTTTGGATAACCTTGGAGGAAACATAAAATATAGACATGAAAAAAACATTAATAATTAAAGATAGTCATATAGGTAATTGATTATAAAAATGTAAATGATCAATGGAATGTTATGGACCTAAAACCCATAAATATTAGATGATTTAAAATTTCATATATTAAACATAAATAAAGGTATTAGGATGAAACTTTTTTGAATACCCTTTTTTTAGAAAAAAAATATAGATTCTATCATGGAATATATGAAAAAAATGTACATGATACGACTATATTCCATAAGAAAAATTTCATTATTTTGTTTTGATTGGATAAATTTATAATTCATGAATTACTATATTAAATGAATATAAAAATGAATTTTCAATGCATGAATCTCTAAAATTTAACTTTAATGGATATTAATATCTATTATAGAATTATAGGCCATTCCTTTGATCAGTATAGATTAATATAACAAAACAGACTGTCTATATTATCCAATATGCATAAATCATCACATGATAAAGTAATATGTTAATATATAAATCCTCTTCCAAAGTTCAACTTATAAAATTTCACAAATGGTTATCCATATGACCATTCAAAAATATTAAGATCCAAAAAATAATAAAGGTGGTCACTAAGTTTCCAAAATTAACTTATCATTAATTAGACCCAAGGTAGTGAGTACAATCCAATTAAAAATTTCTATATCCATTATCTCATTATTAAAACATCATTATCTATAATTCAGGAACATATTATGGGTTATATTTACATCTACCACATGTTTTTTAAAAATCATAATATTCTATTAAATCACTTCTCATGGTACAATTCATCATGTTTTTTTAAATCCTCCAATAAATACTAATGTATTAAAATCCTTATACGTTTTATAATTATTTCATCTAGATTATAATTTATTAAAATAATCCTATAACATAATTTTCCAATCAAAACATAAAGACATTAATCATTCCAATTCACCTATATTATTAGCAGAAACTTGACTAGGATATAATAGTCAATTTTGAGTTATATTTTTTGACACTTGGGAATTTATTTACTTAGTTCCCCATATCCTTATGATTTAAAAATTACTAATTTGAAAAAAAATTATTTCCTTTGAAATTACAAAAATGGGGGACTTTATTTCCACACTTGTTGGAAAATCACATTCCCATCATGAAAGTACTAGGAGGTTTATTTCTACAATTATCACATATGGTGAACCCCTTCATTTCCTTATTCTCATAATTCATTTAGTTCTCTACCATCATCATCTTCTTTTTCATCCCATAACAGACATAATAACTCAATAATTCATTATATATCTTGTTAGACCATGATATTATGTCCTGATATAATGAGAATTATAGGGATATTAGATCCCTTGAAAATATTTTTTTCATCCCGTAAAATAAAGGATCATTCTTACTCCTTTAATTACATGCATCGATATAGTTTCCATTACCTCTTCTAGCTTAAATTTATAGATGATAGAATGAACTAGATATAGTAATATCATTATAAAACATAAATTATAATCCCAAAACTACTGATATACATAACATAAATTGAAAAATTTATGCATTAATAATTTCAAAATCATAAACATTGTTTCATCGGGGATACCATTTTTTCAAATCCTTCATAATGGTTTTTATAGAAAAATTAATTATCCTATTAATATTTATTCGGAGTGTCAAGAATCATGAAAAATAAGGATTATTGATTTACACTAGTGGAAGTTTGGGTTAGGTATAATACACCATTTTTAGTTTTATTACCCCTTGTCACCTCTTTTCCAAAACCTCATCCTCCTATATTATCCAGACAGAGATGCATTTAATTGAAAAATAAAATAACATATTCTATACCCAAATGATAGTCTCTTATTCTATAGATTTTCTCAAATTATATAATAGGTTTTTGTTTTATAATATATATTTTTTTTAGAAATATGGTTTCCAAGGTTTCTACTAAACTTTATATGATACCAGTTGTAGTTCCCCCGAACATAGTAGCATGTGGTTATTATCGGCTTTGTTACATTGAAATAAGATATGGTGAATAAAATTTTGAATGAATGAATATTTTAATATTCTTTTTAAACTAAATAAATACATGAAATTAAAATTAAATCTATAATAAATATAAACTAAATTTTCATTCAGAGATCTATTATTCCCCTAAGTTAATCAATGTATATCAATAAAACAATAATTTCTAATATCCTATGAAAAATATCCTGATAATGGGGTGAGATTTGATTATTATTAAAACTAATGATAATATATAATCTATGAATGATAAATTCATAATCAATAAGGAAATGAAATTAAATAATAATCAAAATATTTAATCAATAACATGAGAAAACATAGGAAAAAATAATAGATGATTTAATTTCATATAAATAATGTCATGATCTTGAAACATGACAATGTAAACTATTTCAAATCGAATAACTAAATATTATATGAAAAATTGTATCCATAATTATGGAATGAATAATGATGGACATCTAAAACACACAGTCGATGATTTTTTCAGAACATCTTATATCTTCTGGGATTCGGTTAGGGATTCTATATAAATGGGTAATGAGTTGGCCAAATATAAATCTATTTTTTCACTGAAGACCCACCAATGTATCGATGTGCTATAGAGACCCCGAATATAAATTAAAAAATATAATCAATTAATGAAAAAGGTGAAACATAATCAACATACACGTTCATATTTAAAATCATATAAGAAATGTGCACACATTCTTCAATAAATATATATAATAAAAAATTATATATCTTATTCTGGTGAATGGTATCATTATAGCACAACCACAATAATACTAATAATAAAGCATTAATAGAAAGAATAAATATGATATTAATACAAAATTTATATAGTGTATCATAATTATATTGAAGGTTTTATGTCATGGATGAATAGACTTTTGATAAAAATATACATTAAAGAAATCATGACGAAAATATCTGTCTCATTTTGTAAATATCATTTTAAAACAATAATATAATAAAATAATTTAAAAAAGATCCATTGATAGTTAATTTTTAAAGATATAATGGATGTTTTAAAATATTGATTGGTCATTATTAGAGAAAACTCTATAAATCTGAGTATGTGAAAATAGTGATACCTTTCACTTTTTGGTATCATCCAAAATTGAATAGTTTTGATAGAAACATGAGGATCCATTTGAAAATTTTTTGTAAAATATAAAAAATGTGTAAAAATTTCATTAATAACAATTTTTGACAATGTTAAAAACATTTATGTCCACATTTTTAGAATACATAGATTTTGAAGAATATAGATTTCTGACCCAAGAGGGAATTACAGTAATATTTTCTTAAAATCATTCTTTTAATACTTTTATGTACCAAGTAGTTTGAAAATATAATTATTATATTAAAAAATTAATTAAAAACCATAGTATAATAAAATTTATTTGTTTTTAGATATAGATATATAAATACTACAATTCCCCCAAGGAAGACTTAAATATAAATAACCCTGAATAACAGTTATATTTGTAATTTTACCCTTACGAAATCGGTAACTATTATATCATAACCACCATGAAAGAAAAAAACATGAAAGGAAACATTGTAAACAATTATTAAAAATTAGTTCTTATTATAATATAAAATAGGTACAGTATATACACAACAAAATATAAATAAGATATGAATATGGTATAATTCTCAAGGAAGTAAAAGTGAGACGGGAAACCCTTACCTCGCACTTCCTTTCGGATAAAATTTCAAAAAACTAATGAATAGTGTTTTTAAAAATGTTAATAAATTAATATAAAAACATATAAATATATATAATATCATATATGATTCTTTTATGACATCTTATATCCCATTGATTAATGATCCTTCATTATTCTAAGTGTTTCATATGTTAATTGTTTCGATTTCTCATATGACATTTTTCATGAGAGATACAATTCTTGTACATAATATGTAGTTCCATGTCACCTATAAAAATAATTAATAATAAATTAAATTATTTATACAATAATTATAATTTTAAAACCAATCATAATATATGGTTATGAAAAATAATATATGATAAAATCATAGTGACAATAGGTCATATATACGCATGAGTATTGTATCCATTTTTAAAAATCCATTATGGAAAGAGGTTAAGTAATATTTTATCTTTAATTAATGAGGATAATATCACATACACCATATTATTTCAATATATATAATTATATATATATATATCATCCTTGTAGTTTATTGATGAATGGAGAGTATTGTTTCTTCATGAAGGCGATAGTCCACACATACATGAACGATGTTATCATCATTACATGAATGAAAAGGAAATAAAGAATGTGACATATAAATTATATATTCATAATGATATATTTTTCATGAATATCATACTCGTTTCATTTTTTTCAAATATAATCATTATCATTATCCTTCTCACCATCAATTTTTAATGTTACTGAAAGATGAATAACATCGCTTCCTAAAGCGGTAGTTTGTTGTAAAAATGAGTGATGTAATCGTATCACATATGGAATGGTATCTAAGAAATGTATATATGATATAATTACCCCAGAGGTATTATTAGGTTATAAATATCTTATATAAAATATATATCCATAATCATACCCATCCACGAAGGGTGGTAATGGGAAAATGAATTACATCACATCGCGTGGTGGTAGACCGTGATACACATGAATGATGGTTTCATAACCAATATAATGGAAGTGGGGAAGGGTGTACATCATTAAATTACTATAAAACCTCTACATATATGGAATATACTGATCTAATTATTCCATCATGATTTACTAAAATGTTACGGAGGTGGAGAAAGAAAAAAAATAAAAATACTTGTTGAATAATGTTTTATTTTATTGGGGAATCCTCCTTAGAATTGCACCAAATTAGTTTATATTTAATAATAATTCGAAAATAAAATCTTGTTATATGATATGATATATTTTAGGAAGTGATTTGTGCAGGGTTTGGTGTGGAAAAGCGATTTTTTGGAGTGAAGAAGTGAGTGGAGTGAGTGCCCTTTTATAATTCCGGAAGAGTGGAATTTTTTTTAAATACTCAAACTTAATCAAAAATAGGAAGTCACTCTATGAGAAATTTACTGAAAAATTGAAAAATAATTTATTTTAGGGATTCTATGGTCAATACAAAACTCCCACACACACAAAAATTTCAAACATGTTATTCCATAGCCATTGTGTTTACTCCCTTTTTACCATTTTAGGTTCAACCATAGTAATTAGTTTTCTTAACCTGGGGAATTAAATTCTCAAGAATAAAATGAAATGAAACTTAATTGATAATTTTAAACAAATGATAATAAATATGTAATTAAATTTATCGAATAAAAGTAGATATTTCATTAAAAATAATTTTAACACAAGAAAGTGTAAAAACACATCATTTAACATTAATCGTGTAAATTAATTATTATTGTCATTACTAATTATTATGGCCAAAAATTAATTTTAACCTAATAATGAATAATAAAAATCCGATTCTGAATATGGAATATGTTTTATCAAAAAAAATACACAGTACGGGAATAACTAGTTTTTGTGAATGTCTATTTGCGATGGAAATAGATCCCATCATAGATTGTCCGTCGAACAGGTTATTTGCAAAAGGTTGATTTTCCCGTAGAAAATAACTAATTTTTTGCGATGGGATAAGGCACCCTGTCACGAAAACATACTCGCAGATTGGCGTGGTGGGCACGCCAAACCACGCTAAAGGGTATCTGCGATGGGTAGCCACCGCCTGTCACAAATACCTCGAGGTGGTAAACACTAGTTGTGACGGGGGACCCCCAGTCACAACTAGATCGACCCTTGAAGGTTATTTGCGATGGGTCCTATTGCGAAGAACAAACAGCAGTAAAAACATACTTTCTACGAGATGTTGTCCCATCACAAATATTTTTTTCGGTAGATTACTTGTTGCGACGGGCCCCGTCATAATAAACCTTTTGACAGCCGATAGTAATTAATGCGTTCGAAGGTATTTGTGATGGGTCCTGTCGCAACAAATACTATTTGGGACGGGAATTCCATTGAAAATAGTACCGTCATAACTAATATAACCAATATATACCCCTCATCCATTTTTTATTTCCTTCTCCATAATTCGTTCTTTCTTGGCTTCACTAAACTCAATTTTTAGAGTGACAATTTTTTAGATTTATTTTTTTTACGAAGTAGTTGTGAGACCGTCAACAATTATCAGAGAACATGATTAAAGGAATTTATGTTTTATTTAATTTAGTGTTTTTTTAAATTGTATATATTAATATTAATTATTGTTGATTAGTAGTAATTAAGTTAAATTTTTATTGTTTTGTCATTATTATTTATTTGTAATAATAAAATTAAATTATTAGTACTAATTTTTAGTAATTAGTAATAATTAATAATTATTAACAATAATTGGTAATGTTTATAAAAAAATTAGTGGAAATTAGTAATTAATAGATGCATTTTGCAGTAATTTATATTAATTAACAGTAATTAGAAATAATTAAAAATAAATAGTAATAATTAGGAAAAAATAGTAATAAATATTTACATTTAGTAATAAATACTAATAAATAGTTATAAATACTAATAAGTAATAATAAATAGCAATAAATAGTAAAAGTTATTATAAGTAATAAATAGTAATAAATAGTAGTAAATAGTAATAATTAGTAATACATAGTAATAAATAATAATAAATAGTAATAATTAGTGATAAATAGAAATAAATAGAAATAAATAGTAATAAATAGTAATAAATAATAATATTTATTAATAAATAGCAATAAATAGTAAAAAATAGTAAAAAATAGTTATAAATTTGAATAAATAGTACTAAATAGTAATAAATAGTAATAAATAGTTATAAATAGTAATAAATAGTAATAAATTTTAATAATTAGTAATAATTAGTAATAAATAGTATTAAATAGTGATAATTATTAATAATTAGTAATAATTTGTATTAATTAGTAATAATAGTAATAAATAATATTAAATCGAAGTAGATAATTATAAATAGTAATAAATTGTAAAAATTAGTAATTAATAGTAATAATTAGTAATAATTGTTAATAATTAGTAATAATTAGTAATAAATACTAATGAATAGTAATAATCAGTAATAATAAGTAATAAATAATAATAAATATTAACAAATAGTAATAATTTGTAATCAATATTAATAAATAGTGATATTTAAGAATAATTGGGATTAATTAGAAATAAATAGTATTAATTAAGAATAATTAAGAATAATTTGTAGTAATTAAGATTAATTAGAAATAATTTAGAATTATTAAGAATAATTAACAATAATTAGCATTAATTAAAATTAATTAGAAATATTTAGTAATAATAAGTAATAATTAGTAATAATTAGTAATAATTAGCAACAATTAAAAATATTCAGTAAAAATTAGTAATAATTAGTAGATATTTCATCCCTACTCTGTTTCAAATACAATTTGGGTCCTTAGATCTGTATTAGTAATATCTAAATTATTTTTTAAGTGTTATCCATTTTTCTGAATATTGTATAGGTAGTTCGGATTTAGGCTCATATGCCCTAATCTCTTGTTCTTGATTCGTTCCTTTGTCTTCTCTCATCCAAGGTAGAATGAGGATCTGAAATTTTATGAGCTATCTAGAACTGGCATAAGGTAGGTTTTCTCATTCCTTACTCTTAATGTCGGGCCATTTATTTGTGACATCGTGATGCATGCCCATTTCCATAGAGTCTCTTGAAATTAAAATAAAATTCATGGAATTTATATGCATGTTAAAGATGATTATAAATCTTTTTTGATGTTTTTACATGTTCAATACATTAAATGTAAAGCACCCCCATGGTTGTAGTTATTAAATTGACCATTTAAGGATTTTGGCTGAGGACACCCATATTGTGCCTTTTCTCCCTTTCATATGGGATGTTTAATCTGAATTTATAAAGAGAATTAAATTGTAAATTGGATAATTTTGTAATGATTTTAGTATTTAATATGTTAAATGGTAATGCATGATTGAGAATATCCCTCGACCATCATCCTGGTTTATCATATTATTCTAGAGATCCATTAAATGGATTTCCCACATGAGTTATATAGAGACCATGTTATGCAATGGATAGTTTAAACATGTGAATACTATTTTAATGTTTTACCCTGTGAGTTAAATGATATCTAGGAAATTTAATATATTTTTATGCATGTTATTTTTGTTTTATTGAAAATTACCATGTGAGTAATTGAAAGGCCAATCATTTTAATGTTATCCAAAGATTGATTCACCTTTTGAGGTGACATTAAAATTGATTCATTGGGGGTTGGCCTTGGCATGTTAAATGAAATGTTAAAAATATAATTTAATTGAATAATGAATTAATATCCATGGGTGAATCATGGCTCCAGTTGAAGGAATCCATGGATTGAATCATTGGACTAGTGAATTGTATGCCTTGGGTGAATTCTGGATCTAATTGAAGGATGAAATAGACATAATCAATGGCATAAACCATCATTATTCAATGGGTGAATCGGGGATCAAAATAAATGATTACTTGGATGGACTCAATGAGGTATATTTTATATATCAAGTGAATCACGGATCCAAATGAAAGATGTCATGGATAGATATAATATAAAATTTAATATTTATTCCATGGATGATACAGAGGCTCCATATGGGACCACAAAGGATAAGATCATTTTGTATGACTCAATACATCACCTAGAGAGATATCGGGTTATTGATAGGTTCAATAGGATGTGATTTTATCATGTTGGTGGATATCATACATAGGAAATTCTTGAATTCCATTTTAGGAATGTTCTGGGTCGGAACATTTTCATATCAAACATGGAGTGATACCTGAATTGCCACCTAGGCCTAGTAGGGACTTGATTATGTTTCAAATTTAACTAATAATACAAGACTTTATGATCCACTTTCACAATCAATGAACAATATTGGATTCGGGCTCGACTCACATATATATAGATGGGGTTTTTATGTGTATGTTTGTTATATTGACTATAAGGGGGGTTTTGGACATGAACTGGATATCGAGACTTTTAAACTCAATGAGAATGAATTGTTATACGAAAATGATTAAATGATATGGATGATTACATTTGAGTATTTCCTAGTTTAATATTTATACTTCTTATAAACATGTTATATATATTCACCGACCGATGGGCACAATCATTCGGTGGTTTTATTCATGGAATATATCTCACACCATTTTTTGGTTCACCTTTTTGGACACAAATAATTTTTTTTATTATAAGTATCAATAAGGGAGATCCCCATAATATAGGTAAATGATATGATACATATGAGAATGAGATAATGGGACTAAATGATGATTTTAATGCTTCAAGGATTATTTTTGAATTTTTTATATTTTGGTCCTATATTATATATGAATGATGTGTACCAATTTTTGACTTTTTATTAAAAACATGTGACATGTATCATCATCTTTAATATGAAATGAATTCTAGACTTTTTTATACATTCAGTATTCTATATTTTATTTGTTTTGAATGGTTTATTACTTTTTATATTGAACTATTATTGAATTTCAGTAGTGTTGCACTCTGCTAATGAGTTCATAGACTCCCCACTGACACACCGTGGCTCTCACTTCTAGTTAGAAGCCTCTTGCATTTTGGGAGATTTTCTTCAGGCCAAGTAGCCAACCAGTCTTATTGTTGAGTGGAATCCTGGTCTAACACATTACAAAGTGTTATCATAGGTGTATATTTCTCATTTACATTATATTAGGAGAAAATAGAAAGGTATATTAAGGAATAAAAATTTGTTAATGAGTTATTCTCAGCCATAGAAAAAAACATATAGGAAAATGCCAAATTGCATTGAGTTGTATTGTTGTTTTATGGATATTGACTATTATAATTGATTTGATTCGTCTATTAAGTGATGAATTTGACATTTTCTATTGTTATTGAAATGATTATGGGTTCTATTTTGATTGAAACCTGATGAGATAATTGTATTCCATATCATGAATCATAATAGAAACTTTCTTGAAATGACATGTCATGCATTTTTTCATGTCACTTAAGAAGATTTACTATCACATACTGTTGTGACATATTTCGTGATAGATATTCCAGCTTTTGTGATAGGATATTGGGATGTGTTGTTGAATTGTGTGTATTGATTCCAATATCTAGTCCTTAGAGTTTATTGGCCCAAATGGACCAGAATTTGGGGAACAATGGATTAATATTCTAAATTTAATTTTGATATACATGTGAATACTAATGAATTCAAATGGAAAATGAGAATGGACTTGTGAACTCAATTGAAAATGAATTCAAGTAAAATGAAATTTACAATTGAGTTATTTGTAGCAGAGAAGTTGACCAGAACCGACTTAGTAGTGGGATTAAGGTGGTCTACCTTTCTTATATATGATATGTTCGTTACCCAGACCTTACTCATGGAGCTAGAATATGGGAGTGTTCTAATAGAGGATGCATTTTACCTGCCCTTCATAAATATCTACACTTTTGAGATACAGATGTGTATAATGATCATTAAATAAGTCATGTGTTTGGCATTTTAGATACATTCCACCACAACAACCTCTAGTAGTATTCTAGGAGGGTGGCTATGATCATACTCTTGAGGTTTTAGGAAATTGGTTTCCAATAGATCCTCCATTGGGGCCTTCTGTGGAACCAGGATTTGTACCAGAAATAGGTGATGAGTCACAGTTAGGTGGAGGATTTTTGTGGTTTATGTAGACCATTAATAAACCACCTTGACCTTCCCCAAATATGGAACAGTTGATGCATGCGTTTTAATAATAGAATCTGACAACATTTTTAAGCGAAGTTGGATCACAGGCTACAGATTCATGGTTATAGGTGATGGCTTCGATCATTGATCACACAGAGACACCTCTTGAGAGGAGGTAAAATCTCTTTGTATGTTTTTCATGATCACTCTTTGATATTGTGGGATGTTATCACTCAGATTGATCATTATCATGAGATTCACTAGAGGTATTTTCAAATGACTTTTACAATTATTTATCTCCTAAGACATTGAGGGAAAATGGATCTTGGGAGATCATAAATATAGAGTAGGGAACACTATATGTTATGGAATATTCAACATGTTTTATTGAGCTCCAGTGCTTAAAACCAATTATGATGGTAGATAATGTATCTAGAGCTAGGATATTTTAGCGTGGTATCATGTATGAAATGTGATCATAGGTTAATGTAGTTTCGATGACTACATTTTACATAATACTAAATATGTATGTAATCATAGAGTGTAACCTGAGATATATTGGGGGTGAAAGCCATGGTAGTTCGACATCTTGATATAGTCTTCTTCAAATTCTAGTGGTAAGGGTCATATGGAGCTTCCATGTGATGATATTAGAAATTTTAGGACATCCTCATGTAGACAAGTGAGGTGTTACCACTACAGTAGACTATTGAATATGAGGCAACATTTTCCGGGGGACATAGTTGAGTGCCAAAATTGAGACAAGATGGTCCATGTAAAACACTTTTACATAACGTTTCTACCATTAGATATTGAGAGAGGTTCTATATTAGCTCCACATTTGAGAGAAGGGTCAAGAGCATTTCATTTGATAGTGTTATGGGGTATGGCTAGCCAAAAAGGACATGGCGGTGGTTGTGATAATGGTATACTAAACCGGGTTCATAGAAAAAACATGTTGGATCATCTTAGGATAGCCTGGTGGTGTCATATGGATATATTACATACTAGGAATATGCTGTGCAATAGACTCGCAAGGAAAAGGATCTTGGACCTTCTATTATCATAGTGACTATTCTTATAGCCTCCACTTTACCATATGCACTATTTTATATAGGTTATTCACATATAAATATATTTGTACCCATTTTGAAAATCATAGAGCTTATTGTTCTTTATTTTGAAAACATTATGACTCATTACACTCTATTAGTAATTATAAAGGATGGTGTGCAACATTGTAGGTAGTACAACCCGAGATTGGAGGGTGTCACATTGTATGATACATCTTCATCATCGATATGATTTGATTTGATATTATTCTTAGGATATACTATTTGGTTCCCATCCATGAGTTTTTTTACTTATATAACCAAAAGTTCATAATGATATCACTAGAGGGAGGATAGTAAACTCTTAAAGTTAAATAAGATGTACGGAAAGGGGGAGATGAACCCGAGAATCGTGGGAAATATTGGATAAAGTCCTAGATTGTGATTTAATATTTGGATGATCACGGGACATGTCAGACTGGTTTTGATCCACTAATTGATCTTGTTAAGGATGTCTTCATATATGACTTCTTAGTATTACTTCATGTGAGAGTGTTTTATTTCACTTGGGATCTAGTTCTAGGAGTTGTACATGTATTTATTCCTCCATATAGGATGACATCAATTGAGCTAGAAGATATCAATATGCATCTAGATGATTTAGAGGACAAGGGATTCAATAGATGCAATAATTTTCAATGGGGTTCTATGGTCCTTTTTGGAGAAAATAGGGGAAAACACCCTCAAGATATGTGTTAATTATTAAAAGTTAAACTATTTGACATTTAAGAATAAGTATAAGCTTTTGTGGATAAATTATATCCTCAACCATAAACAAGGATATTGGGTCAACTCAATGATTTATATTAAATCTGTTTATCATCAGGTGATTTATAGAAAATTATAAAGGCCTCTCAAAACCATTTGGTGAATGCATGGTCTATTTGAGAATTTGGTTATTCCATTCACCCTCATGATTTCTCTAGTGTTTTTCGTAGGAAAGATGAATGGAGTGTTCGATCTATACCACTATTTGTTTTTGGTGAATTTAATGGATGATATCATAGTGTATTATTTTTATCGACATGCCCATGGAAACCATCTTCAGATCATTTTGAATGAACTTATAGAGAATAAGTTATATAATAATATCCCAATGTGCCACTTATGGATAGATTAGATTCACTACCTAGGTCACTTCATCTTTGATACATGAGTATTAATTGACCTAGTGATGGTGAGAGCTGTAGTTTCATATGTGTATCCCAAGAACATCTTTGTGGTTTTTGAGTTTCTTAAGTCCATATGTACGGGCATTTCAAATTATACATACCACACTTACAAGTATAGTTGAAGGGATTAACTGAAAAGGGTGTGAAGTATAAATGGTTATATTTCAATGAGATGTCCTTTGATGAGGTGAATGAGAAACTAAATTTATCTCAGATACTATTTTTTTAGATTTGGGAAATAGTAACACTATTTACTACAATGCATCAGGTATCAGGAGGGGAGCCATTCTTATATATGGGGGGCATGTTTTTTAATATGGTTCTCGAATATTGGGGAAACATGAGAGGAATTACCTAGCACATGATCTTGAGTTAGCTATGTTTGTTCACACCGTGTGATGTTGGAGAGAATACATACCTAGAGAGCATTTCATGCTCTACACAGACCAAAATATCCTCTAGTATATATTGACACATCATTATCTGAATCCAAGGTATAAATGGTGTGTTGAATCACATGATTATTTTGACTTCGATCTTGCATACATACCAGAAAATGAAAATGTAGTGGCCAATTCACTAAGAAGGAGGAATCAGATATTGGAAGTGTAGTAGATCAATAGTGAGTTGTATATTTTGGTTGTGTTCTCTGAGATGCACTTGGAAGTGAACAACAGTCATGTGCAGACTTTAGATTCATCTTTAGTCGCTGCATATACACTCCTAGATAGAGTGAAGTTGATAATTCGATCAGACATTGAAGTCCTTGTTCTATTAGAGATAGTGAAATGTGAGTACCATCCTCCTAGATTAAATATACACAACTATGAGATACTTCATGTACATGGTTGCATATCGATTTCAGTAGACATGTACGAGGATATGATACAATATTTTCTTGCTTTAATATGGGTAGTGAACGCAGGTGTCACCAAGATGTATCAAGATTCATATCATTAGTATTGGTGTCTAGGTATGAAAAGTTATGTAGATGGTTTTTTCATTCAGTATTCCACTTGGAAAAAGTTTATGGAGGAACACTAACAACTATCAAAAATTTACAGTAGATACCCATTTCTAAGAGTAAGTAAAATGATTTCATATTAGATTTTATGACCATTATACTGATGTTTCCTTGAGGTAATGATTCTGTATTGGTTGTTATTGATAGGATCATGAAGGTCACTCACTTCCTACCTATCAAGGAGAATATTTCAATAGATTTTAGTGGGAGTTTATATATATTTGTGATAGTATGACTTCCTGGGGTCTGAAAATATATCATTTCACATAGGGATTCTTGGTTTACTTCTCCATTTTTGAAATGGACTCAAAGGGAACATAGTTCTCAGGTGCTTATGAGCATAGAATACCACCCCCAGATAGATGGTCTCTCAGACTGCATGATTCAGATACTTGAAGACATGTTGTGAGTAGGCATCCTCGACATTGGGGGTTCTTGGGAGAGGAATATACACCTTGTTGAATTCACATAAAAATAACTATCAAGATACTTTTTAGATCGATCCATATGAGGATTTAATGGTAGGCAATGCGAATAACCTCTTTGTTTTTTAATGTTAGAATAGGTAGCTTTATGCAAACCATGTATTGTTCAAGAGGCCACATAGTAGGTGTAGTTGATTCAGATGTGGAAGTATACTATGAAATCTTGTTTGAAATCTTACACCTATTGCTGTAAAAGATCACTAGATTTTGATGATGGGGATTAAGATTTCCAACATTTTTCACTGAGGGTGGTGTATAAGAAGATCATGAGGCATGACAATATTTCACCAAGATATGTTGGGTCATTCCATATTCTAGAGAGACTTGTTTCGGTAAACTATCAGTTTCAGTTATCATAGAGGTACTAGTCTATGTGCGACTTCTTTCATATTTCAAAGTTGCAATGTTACTATTGGGACATATCACACGCCTTTCAACCCATGAACATTAATTTACATGAATATTCATTCTCTTAGGATCATCCAATAATAATTTTAGATCGTAACATGATGGTTCTCCAAGGATAGTCCGTTACATTAGTATGGGTGTTATGGAAGAAAAATTCCATAGAAGACGTGACATGGTATAAAGATGAGGACATTATTTCACAATGGATGGAGTTATTCTCAGATAATCCATCTCCACTATGGGAATGGAAATTTGAGGAGGAATCAATTTAATGGGAGAAATTTGTATAAAACTAGTTAACCATTGAGGTGATAATTCCTTTTATCAATAAATTATTAGTGTGGATACATAAATATAACCTAATTTGAATTCATATTGAGGTTATAGTGGGATCAGGGGTGTTTGGGGTTCGTATGGAGCTCGAAACCCCTGTTTTGGGTGAAAATTGGAGGTTGCACAGTTAGTGAAAACCACACATGTTTGGTCGCATAACCATGAAGAAATGTCCACAATTGTTTTAGATTGTCATTGTGGGTATTCAAATTGTATTCACATGGTTAGTATATTTTCTAGTTAAAGCATGCACTATGACCCAAACCTATAGGAACTCATGCATGGTTTGGTAAACTATGCCCATAAATTGTGCGACCTGTGCAATCTTGGAATTTTAATAATTTAAAATTTATATAATTTTCTAAAACCTATGTTTTGTGTCCATTCCAACATACAGTAAATAAAAAACATGGAATATATCTCACCTTTTTCTATCCATGTATTTGAGGTAGATATTTCTTATATCCTACAATTTAAATGGAGTTTTTCTCCTCAGTTCAGTAATGGAAAGATATATATTACTTTTTACCCATTCTAGATTATTCTGGATATCCACTACAATTTTTTTTATTTAGTATCAAATTACCTAATTTCATTTTCTTCATCCCTTTATAATATTTATCCCGACCTTCGTCAAATTAAGATATGATACTAGACGATCTATCTATCATGTACCTATGGTAAGTGGTCTCATACATTTTTCTAGAATTCATATTATTTATATATTTCATCGTGCCACACACCTATTTCTAGGTGTCATCAAAAATGAAATTAGAATTTGTATAATATATAGGTTTTATTGATGATTATAACCCCTTGTTAATTATCTTTATAGGTTTAATTCTTTGAATGTGATGTGCTCCTGTGGGTCTTTTTATATAACGGACAATTTATGGATTATTTTCTTGGACACCAATAGTTTTCCCCTTATCCCTTCAATATGGGATGTTTAAAATTGATTAGTAATGGGAAATAAATTTTCAAATATTTAATTCTTTAATACTTTTATAATTTAATGGAATAAATCGGAAGGGAGGTGTGAGCATGACCCTTGGACTTTATCCTTAGTTATCGTGTTATGTTTGAGTTACCTTAAATTTGTACCCAAAATGTGATATATAGAGACCATGTTATGTAATAGTATGTTTAAGCTTGATAATATTACCAACCAATATACTTTTAATTTTATTAAAAGGGAAAAGGATAAAAATATTATACAGAGACAGTTATGGGGGCCTAAAATAGTGAAATCCAAGAGCATTAGACCGAACATAATGAAAACCCTCCATGGGAAAGGAAACAAGACTTGAAAAAGATTGAATCCTATCCTCCAATGACTATTTAGAAGCAAGGAAGTGATCAACAACATTAACCTCATGCCAGAAATGAAGAATGAACATCTAATTGTTCATAAGCCGCTTGCACCTTTGAATGAAGTACTCAATAGACCACAAAAAGGGACCTCGAGCAGAAAGATATTTATAAAATTTCAACGAATCAGATTAAACCCCTCTGATTGAAATAATAATCTCATCATAAAGAGAAAATATAGCGAGAATAGCGAGGGCCTCCACATGATGAGAGTCACCATTACTGAAGGAAGAGGAAATAGCTGCCACAACAGAGCATTTATGATCCCTGATAACACCACACTCGTGTATTAAACCCATGAAAAATGACCTATTACTATTTATAATGTTCCCCAACATCAGAGGCATCTACATGACCCAACTCACCTTTGTAGATAAGTTGTTTCTAGTACAAGGAAACTGAGGACGAAGGACCATGATGGAATGTCCAAATGTTGTATCCCTACATAACATGTTAAAATCCAGAACTATGTTATGAATGTTAAATAGAATACCAACAACTATACCTAGAGAGGACTGGTGGTTCCTGGAGTTTCTCCTCAACTAGAGGACCCAAAACCCTTCTGTGAAAATTAGTGACCTTTCCTTCTTCTCTGGACCAGGTCTGTTCTCTCCATCAAACCGTAGCTGGAGTGAAGAATATATAGAGGTAAAGACACCCAGTCTCCCTGAAAACTTCCCAATTAATCCCCAGGTTTCCTTCTCCCATTCACTGTTGACGAATAGGTTGATAGTGGACTTTTAGCTCGACTTCTTGCATCACTGGTATCTTGAATCAAGGCTAATCCCTCTACATGGAATGCACTTCTTGGTTGGCAATGAATTTTTTTGAAAACTCCACAAAATAATGAATAAATTCAAATTAATATTTTATCACCATAGAATCTCACCCAATGGACCCTAGATAGAAAAAATAGATTGAATAGATAGAAAATATTTTATTTTAAAACCCCATGTAAAATATCTAGTAAATACACATCGGCATGGGTCATACGACATCCCTATGTTATCAAAAAAAAACACATTCCATTATCATTAAAAATGGTATTGATGAGTTGGGGATAAAACATGCTTCTATAAAAATGATACATAGAGCTGGGAAATGAGGAATTCCTAGAATATTTCCAAATGAATTCTGATGTTAAAATCCTAGATCACCATGGTCAATTATCCACCAAGAATGCGGCTAAAGAATAGAAAGATAATTCCAGACCATATTCTAGATTCTAGAAGGCTTGCATCAGGAATAAAACCATCAGATCTGTAAGTACATAGCATATTAATTAACCAAAAAGACTTCCCCTCAATAATCATCTAAGAAATGTTGGTCTGATGTCCAGCCACGGTTTTATAAATACTCCAAGGATTGATACCACATTAATTAATTGGTTTATCCATCTTTCACCGAGAAGCCCAGTGTTTCTTACCGTATGAGAGATCATCCAAAAGGAAAGAAATTATATTTCTCTATATTCATTCGATCACCTTCTTTAGAACCTTCATAGTAGACAAAATATGAATTGTGATATGGGATAAAATAGAATTAATCAAAGTGATTTGTCATATGAAAGATAGAAACATATTTTTCCATTTAATAATGATCCCCACAAGCTTTTCAACCACCAAATCAAAGTGCTTATGAAGAATACGAGTAGGAGACATTATAGAACCCAAATAGTTAATAGGAAATGATATTTTCTGTATTCCATGACTGGATTCCAACACCACTATTCTCCTCTGAGAACATTAATTAGGGACAATGAAATTTCTCATCTCACGATTGAAAATATAGATACTCTAATTATAATAAACCTCTAAAACATCATTAAATCATTGAATTGACCTTCTACTACCATTATCAAAAAATGATAGTGTCATGCACAAACATTAGAAGAGAAATACCTCCAATCAAATGATTATTAAAAAAATGAATCACCTTTCCAACCTCAATTAAATGAGTAATGTACCTACTAAGGTTATATTGAGAAATGATAAACATAGAGGGGGAGAAGGGATCTCCCTTCCTCAATAGTCTGACATATTTAAACAATCTAAACAATTTTACCCTAAATGAATTTGACACCCAAGGATAGACAAAACAACGAAAGAGAATATCGATGACCACCCTAAGTAAACCCCATTCTTTGATGAACCATTATAAGAAATCATTGATCAACCCTATCATATGCCTTGATCATGTCTAGTTTTATTGGAACATTATTTCCAAATGTTTTCAAATTGATATCACTATTAACTTCATGAGATATAGAAATGGCCTATTGGATGGATATTAATTTCAAAAACCCAGGTTGTTCCTTAGGCACCCAACTAGGAATAAGAGAGAGAAGAATTTTTTTTAGGACACCAGCAAGAACATTGTAAGGAACATTGCGTAAGCTTCTAGGCCGAAATTGATTCAAATATTGAGGATCCTTAAATTTGGGAACAAGAACAATTTTGGAAGCACATGACACTATAGGTTGATTTACTCCATGAAAAAAATCTTCCACAACACTGATCAAACTCCCTTTAACAATATCCCAAGTAGCTTTATAAAAAGAGGCAAGGAATGAATTCAGCCCTGACGCACAGTCAGACTTCATGTCCCAAACCACCATGTGAATTTCATCTTCACCTAGAATATCACTCTATATATCATTCAATTATTCCATCACAACACATTGAATCACGCTAAAGAGATCTAAAGAGCCACTCGGATAACCCCAAACAATACTCGGGTTCGGGGCCACAAAGAGGGACCTGAAGAAAGGATCTTCCACATGATCAACAACATCCCAATCATTAGTATAGGAACCATCTTCTATGAGTATTTTGTAATTCATGGTTCTATATCTTTTACTAAGACATACATGAAGATAATGACTGTTTCAATCACATTCACATAGCCACTTGACTCTAGACTTTTCATGATCAATTCACTCTTTTTAGGAAATAACTCATATAGATAATCCTTATTAGATCAAAACTCATCATCATCCAAAACATTTTCCATGATCAATTCCAATCGGTGGATGTCTCTATTAATTGAATCTAGCTCTAGATCACCTGAGGGGAGACCCTTTATCTAGGATCGAAGCCGACCTTTTAGATGCCTCAAATTATGATGTTTTGAAAGCCAGTGGTTACCTCAAATAGAGAGATCCAAATATTTCATCACAATTTCAAGAAAATATATGATATTGATCCATGTAGATGAAAAGTGAAACAATTCATCACCCAAACTACTAGACTATAAGACAATTCTTATAGGTTAGTGGTATGAGATAACCCTTACCAAGTGCAATAATTAAATGACTGGAAAGGAAGAGAGGGTTGACCCATTCAATAGAAAATGATCAATATGACTCCAAGACCAAAGATTCTCTCTCTGATTATTACACCATGTTAAATGATCTCCAGAATAATAACAATCCAAGAGACCATTACATTCCATGAATTCCAAAAAAATATTAGATTTCTCTCCTAGAAAAGGGAACATTGGATTTTTTATCCTTAGGACTGGCCCTAGTATTGAAGTCTCTACCAACCATTAAAGGAAAATATCTCAGATGGAAAGCAGACAATCCATCCCATGGATATATTCTAGCTTTAGAGTTACACTTAGTGTAGACCACCAAAAACATCAACACATTAAACCCTATAGAAACTATGATATTAATTCATAGATATGACATAGAGAGAAAATCAACTGAAGTCCCAAACATAAAATATATAGATATGAGAATTATAGGGGGAATCTGAGAGAAACCCTTGCACCCTCAAGCGACAAGAATAATCAGTAAATTTTGAATATTTATACTTTGGCTCTAACACAGTAATAATAGAAAATGAGTTATTGCAATGTTTATTGGAAACAATATCTGTCATTACCTGAAAGACCAAACCACGCATATTCCAAATAAGGAGAGAAATCATTATAGAATAAGGTATCTAGAACTGGACCCAGACTCTTGGATCAGTAGGATCTTTGGATGCCTGGATGTGAATTTGGATTTTTACTATGATCTGGTCTGATCTCTGTAGGATGAAGAATGAGGTTGAGAAGCTAGAGAGGTTCTCATATACATAAACACATTCAGTTTTTAAGGTAAGAAAGCTAGTATTGATAGAGACAAAGAGATATATCCCTTTTGTATAGAAGGAAAACTGACTTCTGGAAAAAGAGACTTCTTAATAGAATCTATAAAATATTGGTGATAAATGTCTCTAATAGCAAGGAAAGGAATGGAGGGATAATCCTGAATAGAAAATTTAATCCCCCTTAGCACGAATGTAAGATGTAGAGGACGATCCGAGTGAACTGGAGGAAGTGAATAATTCATAAGATTACTTAGAGGAACCATGTCTTTGGAAGAGGAAAATTATCCCTAATCTGATGGCGATAAAGAACTCCTTCCCATTTTCCCTAGACCCCAACTAAGTGATTATAGGTGAGAGCTGACTAGGAGAGTATAATCCTTAAGAGGACATAAGAATTATAGAAAGATCCACCAGATCTTAATTCACCTTCATCTTAGATTTGAAAGGATCTAAACATGAGTGTCCTTGTTGATGGTAGTATGAGAAGAAACATGGTGGAGATGGGAACACAAAATACTGAGAGAAAATAGGAATTCCTTCAACATATAGGAGAATCTTTGACGGAAGAGGATGAGATAAATCCATCTAAATGCAAATTAGGGTACTCACCAGAACCTCCAACTGAACAAACAGCTCATAATCATATAAAAAGGATCCCAAGGAATTATCAATGACACTAAGAAACCCTAGATTCATAAAAGGTAGATGAAAACCCAACAATGAGATACAATCTACAATCGAAGACGGATCCTTACCTAGATTGACATCCAATGAAAAACGGAAAATTGAGAACTGCTAGTGACCAACTGAGTGAGGGATATTGCACCAAGGAAAGAAAAAATCCTCTCTCGAATCCTACACTATACAGAATGATTTTCAGTTTAACACAAAAAATTTATCCAAAGAATGTAACCTCCACATGTTGATGAACCACTAAAAGACTTTTATCGGTGATTTATCAATCCAAAATCATGCAACAAGGTTCCATTTTAGCTGATATGAAGAATCTCAAAGCACAGCTATAGGAAAATTAAGGGCCGACATGACATCATCGGACCGAGAAGTGGAGCCTCAAGAGACATCAGGGAACACACCAAAACCGACAAAAGGAGGGAAGATTCTGGAAAAGGTTTCCATCAATGACATAGAAAGTGGAAGATGACCCTTGGACGACAAACTAGGATGCAAATATCCAGATGGATATGGAATAGTGATAGGAGAATTTTTGATTTATTATTTGAGTAATTGATAGGAATAGCCTTTTGAGGTTAGAGAATTCTTGAGTCACCATTTGAGGAGAGATTAAAATGGGTACTTTGTGGTTTGAACCTGGAATGTTAAATGAAAATATTAAAATGGTATTTAATTGATGAAATGCATAATAGCCATGAGTGTATCATGGATCCAATTGATGAAACCCATGGACGGACTCACTGGACTAGTGAATTGTATGCCTTTGGTGAATCATGGATTCAATTGAAGGATTACATGGATGGACTCAATGTCATGAACCATTATTATGCCATGGGTGAATCATGGATCCAAAGGAAGGATTCCATGGACGGAAACATTAAGGATTATTTGATATGTCATGTGAATCATGGATCTAAATAAATGATTTCATATATGGAATCAAAAGAAAATTTAATCTTTATATAGGGGGTGCTACTCGGGATCCCTATAAGACCACCAAGGATGGAATTTATTTTCCAGACTCTATAAATCACCTAGAGAGATACATGTTTCTTAACAGGTTCACAAGGATGGTATTGCAGGGTGTTGTAATATATCATACATGTGTAATAATTTAATTCCAACATAGTAATTTCAAGGATGGGGAGAATTTGATATCATACCCGGAGAGATAATTGACTTTCAACATAAAAATTATAGGGATGGGATCATGTTCCAAATTGAATGAATACAAAATTCTATAGTAACCACCTGCCAAGACATAGAAAAATCATAGATTTTGGATGAAATCATATCTTTATAGATGGATTGTTTAGGAGTCTATTTGTTATATTGAATATATGGGGGATGTTGGGCATGAATAGGATCTTGAGACTTATAAATTGAATTATGTTGAATTGTTAAGTTAAATGGATTAAATGAGATGGATGATTAATTATGAGTACATCCTTGTTTAATTTTGATACTTCATGCACACTGGTTCCATATATTCTCTGACTGATTGTCATAGACCCTGGGTGGTTCCCTACATATATAACATCTCATACCCTATTTAATATACCTTTTTGGATCCAAATAGATTATATGATTGAAGGCTTCGATTAGGGAAAGTGACCTAATATAGGTACTTGATATGCATCTTATGAGTAGGATAGCAAGGGACCAAGTTGATTCTTAAGATGCTATGAGGATTCTTTTGGCCTTTTTTACATTTGAGACATGTAATAAATAAGACTCTTATGTACCTATATGGATATTTTATTAGAAACATGTTACATGTATCATCATATTTTATGTAACATGACATATAGATTTGTTTATACTATTAGGATTCCATTTTTTATTTCTATTTTATGGTTTACTACTTCAGATAATGAACTATTGTTTTATTTACACTATTTCATACTATAATAATGAGGGAATAGTCTCTCCACTGACACACCTAGGCCTTAGTTACTACATGATAACCTCTAGTGATTGGTGAGATGCACTTGTTTCCATGTACCCAATCGTGCTTAGAGCACTGTTGAGTTGCATCCAGCTATAGGACATTATACAATCTAATAGTGGTTGAGTTTATATCATTAATAATTTTACTCAAACCTAAATTATAAATTCAATATAAATCTTCCTTATCCTTAATATATTATTCTATTCAAAAATAAAATATATAATTAATTTAAATTGTCATCATATACATTATAATAATGCTTGAAAATTTTGGGTTCTTAGATATTGTTCATAAATTTTGAAAACAAATACAATTTTCAATCCTAAATATGGGAAGTAGAGTAAAGTCACAATTTATTTTATTTTCACTATTTGGTATCATTTTTAACCTTTAATTTATTTTAAATATTCCTTCACACTATAATATGATTAGTAAAAGACTTTACTTATAATATACAAAATGATTTTAAATGTTCCACTATATTCTTCTCCTAAAAATAATAAAATCCTCTTATCGAGAAATTTAAATTCCTAAAAATAATTAACATCTCAAGAAATTGACATCAAAAATATCTGTTACATAAATAAAATAATCTTTATAATCAAATAATGTATTCTTAAAAAAATCATATATATGAAATAATCTTTGATAAAATGTGGAGTTCGTAATATTTTTCATTATAATTTTTTTTTCACGCTTACTTTTAAAAAAACATTCTCATGAAACTGCTCATTTTTGAATATATCACAATCAAGGTTTGTTAATACTATAGAATGACTTGTTTTACAATAAAAAACACATATTATAATTTCATAGAAATTATCATTTTTTTATCAATTTATACTTCTTCTAAATGATCGCAATTGAGGAATACTAAATTTATGTCCCTTTTAAAAATCATTTATCTATTCAAATCAATAAATTAAATTATTATAATTATAGATTTATACCAAGAAATCAACGGAAATTTCTCATCGAATTCAATTCAATAAAAATAAGAATAAATTTGATGATAAATATATACTTTCTTTTCCCAAGTTCAACATTCTCGTTGATCTTTTTATGAACACAGAAATTTTTAAATTGATAACATTCTTACTTATTGGATTAGGACTCTAATCATAAGTATTATTCATTTCCTTATTATTAAATATTTAATTCCAAATTCCTATCAAATCATGATTTTATAATATTTCTTAAAAATTATTAAGTTACTCTATTTATAAAATTTAGGTATGATAATTTTTTTCACATTTTCATTTAAACTATCTTATATTGTTGCAAACTATTACTCTAAAAATCCTCCTTTTTGATCACTCTTGAATAGATTATTTTTTATTCATTACATGAAAAGGTATAATCTAAATATTTTACTTTTCCATAAAATTATCTTTAGTTTTTTTTGTGAAATTTTCAATAAATTGTGACCAAATATATTCCTTCATCATCATCATCATTACACATCCATTTATATTCACACTCGTTAAATTTGTGTTCAATTACAATAACATATGAAAAGTCAATAATAATATATAATTTATTACAATCGTAGTTATATAATATTTCATAAATGTCTATGATATATTACTTCCAAATATATTGTCTCAATATTTTCCAATTTATTACCATTCACATTTATGATAAATAGGATGTGAAACCCTTGAAAGTACTATAAGAATAGTGTATTTTTATAAAAAACACCATAAAAATACATAAATAAATTTTAGTATTACAAAAATAACTTATATTATAAAATATATATTGAATAACCTCTATATAAAAAAAATAAATAGTTAACGGTCAACCAATATCATTCGATCCTTCTCCGCCAACATCAAATTTTTGTCACCCAACAAAACCATTTTTTTGGTATATGGTACTCTATTGAAATTTTTAATACTATAATAATATAAATAAACTTAAAGTATTATACTTCTGCACTCAACTCCATTATCCATTGTAATTTTCATAAAGGAAAATATGCATTCAATTTTTTTATTTCTCCATGAAACTTCTAAAGATAGTCACATTTATGGATTTACATTTCATAAACATAATGTATATTATTCATGTTAAATTACCAATAAAGGGTAAAATACAAATATCCATTCATTGAATTTTTTATAATGAAAATATAAATATCTAAATTAATAATATTTCATGAATTTGAGGTGTCTATCTATTCATCCGTATGTAGATAGGTAGTAATTTTCTCATTTTATCATGTATAATAAATCTCATTAATTTCTATTTTCTTTATAAGAAAATTATGAACATTATATGAACATATAATATTATTAATATCAAATTTTCTAGGATGTATAAGCCTTCTATTTCAAAACTGAATCTATTTTACTAAACTCAAATAAAAATTATTTTTATATTCACCAAACTGAAAAAAATTTCTCTATATTCATTATTTTCTAGTAAGGACACAAAGATCCATTATTATAATAAAAGATATCGAATAATTTTGTAAAATCACATCAATTAATTAATTTTAAAATTTAAAGACAATAATTAAATAATGTTTCAACACTTTGATAATGTTTATGTTGGCTTTATCTTCTTTACTCAAATCACTATTGTTCCAACGACTTTTATTTTGAGTTAATAATTATTACCAAATGTAATTAAGCTTTATTTTCATTTTCAAAGTCATTAATAAGCTTCATATATTCTACAATATGATATGAATACTTACTATAAATATTTCAAATGTATTTAGTTTGATAATAATTTAAAACCAAATTCCAAAAAATGTCATTCCATTTCCAATATTATATTTTTTAATAATTTTTTATATGAAAATTCATAAGAAATACATTAATTCAATGATAAGGAAATTTCAAGAACTATTATTTCATTAGTAATATATTTTCTATGTAACATTCATAAGAAATTTCTTTTTCTATTTTTATGACTTTTATTTCATTCTTGTTGTAATTTTTTTTTTCATTAAGGGGATCTCCCAATAAATTCTCAACATGAAATTATTATTTCATGATAAAAATAATTTTACTAAACCAAAATATTATTCCCATATGTTTGAAGAAACATAAAATATACTTTTAATAAAAAAATTACAATGATAACTGGTTTTCAAAAATGTGACTCCAGTTGCATGTCAAAATATTATAACAGCACCTAAATCCTTTTATCATAATGGAAATTATATGATATGTAATAATTTATCTCCAAATATTATATTTTTTTTATTTTCTATTTATAAAATATTCTACATTAACATTATTATTTATTGGAATTTTTATATTTTTAAAACTAATATTTCAACACTATAATAATAATATTAGATGGATCTGTCTTCTTATTTTCCATTCCATATAAAATTTTAAGACCATTTATGTATTATAATCAAAATTTATAAAATATATAATTATTTATAAAAGATGTAAACTATATATTTTTTTCCCTTCATAATTTCACCAATTTATTACATGTATTTTTAGAAATATATCTTCAATTTGTTCACATTATTTTTAACATAAAATATGTTTTTTAAGAATATTTTTTTTCTTTTTATTATCTATAACATTCTCTCTCACTACCTCTTGTAATTTTTTCCCTTAGTTATAAAAATAATTAAACCATCAATTGTCATCAAGACAATTTATTACCATTTATCATGAACAAAATCTACAATATATTAAGTGAGATGTATTTTCATCAATTTTTTATTCAGCTTAACCGACATATGGAGAATTAAAAGTCACTCCATTAAAAATTTCATTGGACAAATCCATAATTTAATTTAATTATAACTTTCATTTTCATCATCATCATCTTCTTCATTGAATCCCTCGTTATTCACATTTTCAATTAACATGTTTTCCCTCATTTTAATCAATTTCTGAAATTAAATATCATATTCGCTACATTCTTCATCATACAATTTGAATAAAAATTTATTCTTAATTACTGAAAAGTTAATTTTATTACCTTTTAAGTAAATAATCATTATTTTGACCATTCAACATTTATTTTATAAATCCTTATTAGTATTTAATTTTTATCATTATTTTTTCTCCCATGTAAAATATATTATTCTTTTTTGCTTACACCATGAAATGGTTTCATTTGAAACATTATTTAAAGTACCATGGACATGGTAGTATAAATCATTCACTATTTTGATCTCTTAATTACAAAATTATCCTGAACTAGACTAATCATAATTATTTGTATCATAAAATCACTTGATCTTCATTTAAAACACTATTCATCTTCTTTAAGATGTTGATCAAATTACAATTTTTTCCCTTAATTTCATTTCCTATAAGATTTTTCTGTTATCCATATTCATGAATGTTACTGTCACACAAGTAACAATTGGAACATGTTTTGATATTTCTATCAATAGATCACCAAGCATCTCAAATTGATAATTCATTTGTTCAAAAAAAAATTAGATTGTATTTAGAAATAAATCAAATCATAATGGACCACTCATTAAATCTAATTAAATGACAAAAAAATATTAGTTTAGACATCAGATAGTTGTGGTGGGTTGAATATGTTTTGGCCTATTTTTAAAAAAATTTCATATTCTATTAGAATATGTTAAACCTTGTGAAATTTAAATTTTATTGGTTTTCTGGTAGCCTATATATATTTACTATTTTTAAAATATCCCTTCTACATGTGAATTTATCTCCAAGGAATTCCTCAAAAAACCTCTCATTATAATCATAGATTTGCATCATGTTTTACATGCATTCCATGAGTCGAACGGGTTCCATAATCTGACATAGAGTATATGAATGGACAATTTTTCATAACCTTCTTGATGCATTTCATTAAATTTATTACCCAATAACCAAGAATATATTTCCATAAATTCAATATTAAATAATAGATTTCTTATATGTATTTAAGATAATATTTTTGATCTTGTTCCCTATTTTAGCTCAACATTAAGGAGTTAAATGAAACAATCAACATGAATTATAACATCTCAGTATTTGAATGACTTATTAAAAAATTTATACTGAGATAGAATTTATGAATTATTTATTATAGAAACTCACATAAGTTATACAATATTTATGTTAACACGTCATTTAATATAAGGTGATCAACATTAAGAATGTAATTATGAGTCATGGTTGGGTCACACATCACTTCTTGTGTGTATTATTTATTATATACATTCCTTTTGTATAAATTATGGAATCTATTACAACTATAAATTTTGGATTTATATGTAAAATTTTCCATATCTATTTTTGGAAAATAAGTGGATTATATGTTTTCTTTAATAATCGATATTTATGGCTTGACATTGAATGGAATACATGTGATGAGGCTTCAATAAATGGTGAGATTGGGATTGTGAGTTTTAGCGTGGTGAGGAGTCTAGGGATGTAATCATTTTAAAAAATTAGTAGATTATTGTGGTTATTCCAAGATTTTTGGTGGCGTGATATCGACTGGCCTCCGACGAGATCTTCATCATCCCAATTTTGAACATTCTATTTGCTTTTACCAATAGTATGGATCCATTCAGTGGCTCTGATTTTTTCCATTATAGTAGGTAGTAGGACAAACAGGTGATGAGCATACCGACTGTGGAGATGTGGCATTATGGGGGCACAAGGTCACTTAATAGTAATTCAAATGATCATGTGTTACGTTAGGACCACCCATGAATAATCACATTAAACATTGTTGATTATTGATAGAGTTGGTGACATTGAACCAACTACTTTTTACATTATTCATTAATGAATACTTTCTCACATCTTGATTGTTCTTCTATGTTACAATGCATGTGACAATTTCCTGAGGATAGTTGTTGCATTAAAGGGTCATAGTGGATCCCTACTATGTTCAGAACCCCGAAGATCCATAACACTGTTCTTGAGTATATATTCTATGGATGGATGGTGTTATTTGAAGGACACAAAAAATACAGGCCATTAGGGTTGAGGGATCATAAAACATTGAGGCACGTTCTCATGGTGTGCGCCCTGGGTAAAAATCCTGGAGGATATTATAAGAACGAGACCTGTCAGTAGGAAATCCAAATTTCATAGTGTCATTGGATGTTCCTTTCTACATAAGTGTTTATTGGTCCTTAGAAGTTAATATTATTATTAATGGGTATTAAAATTCACACAGTTAGATGTATTGATTAATACTATGTTGACACATTGTTCGTAGTGAGGTAGGATAGGTTTGGTGCGTCCCGGGTAATATTACATTAATAGCTAATGTGAGAAAGGATTTGTCTCTTCTGTTACATAATGGAAGTAGATATCTTAGTCCCTTTAATCTAATTTATATAACCGAAATAAATCCATGGCCATGGTGAGGAATGGGGAAATTCAATTCTGAGAAGTCACTGAATGGATAATAGAGCACATGGGTTGATTCCACTAGCATGTAACCCGCTAGATTTCAGATATTGAGAAAGATGGATTCAATTACATAGTAAGAATTCGTATGAGGTGACACATCAATGTGGCATCAACTACATTATTTTGGGTTCATTTACTGATTACTAGATAGTAATCATGGACTTTAGGAATGCCCGCCTAATGCCAATGAGAAAGTGGCCGAGAGTGTCACACCCCATGTGTATCCATATATCTCAAATAGAATAAAGATTATTTCCGTATGTGGTTTAATAATTATTCAAGGAATCCAAAATATTTTTAATGTTGGAGTAAGAATAAAATGAAATAAAAGATATACCCGCTGTGTACATTGAATGTACACGCCATGTAGTTTTCATTTTGGAAATGAAATGAAAAAACGAGTTCACAACGTGTGTTAATGATTACACGTCGTTTTGTTTTTCCAGTTGGGATTTTCAGGAAATAATATCATATAATTAAAATGATATTAATTATAATCAGCATTGGAACATGTCAAGGAATTTATGAGTCGACATGGGGGGTTTTCAATATTAGTTAATGAAATAAATAAAACACGTAACATGTTTATATATTTTCAAAACACTATAACCTCATACCCGATTATAAATATCCTCACAAGATAAAAATTTTACCTAATCATTGTGCACAACAATTATAGAGAATTATCTCAGGGTTGAAAGAAATCCTTCCACCAAAAACGCTCTCATGATCAAGAGAGATCCTCCTCTATCGGATCAAGGCGATCTAAGGTGCACAACGCACGAAAATTCTTCTCCGTGATAGCACCTATAGATTCCTTCATCCACCTCTAGAGAAATGTGGGGCACATGTGGATCACCGTTAGAGGAATCCTACACCTGGATTCTATGACGCAATGACGGATCACATGAGATCACGACCAGAGACATTAATGGGGAGAGAATTCAATCAAAGTAATTCTTGTCAATTAATTAAATTAATTATAACCAATATATGATGATCCTCCTTTGTTGTTCCAGGACTATTATTTGGCTTTGGCTTTTTCTATGATTAGATCCATGGAGTCTAGCATTTTTCATTATATTGATCCCGGATTGATCATTTCTAGTGACATAAAATTCAAGTGGGCACATCCACCCACAGGCTTAAGCTACGTCTGAAACCTAAAATTGGTATCAGAGGGAGTCATATCATTGATTATAAATATTCAGTTTTTCATGGGAGATTTACGCATTTAATAATTTAGGTGTTTCAATTCATGTTAAATGTTCTTTAAATCTAAATCTCAAGATCTTTTCCACATCTTTCGTTTCTCATTCACTTTATAGAAAAAAAATTCTTTTAATTTTGATGAAAATAAAATTGAGGATCTCATTCAGAGGATGCAAAGATTCATGGTCGTACATCACTGGAATACACGGAATGTATTCGGATGTACACGTCATGTAGTCTATGTTCAATGCATTGAACTGATCTTCCAACTCAGTCCATGTAAATGGATCCTACCAAAGTCATAAATGACACCGTGTGTTGATCAGGAATAGGTGGAACACAGTTTCTGGATTACACATCATGTGGTCCGCTGAACATGACGTGTATTTCCTTTGATTTAGGGTTGGACCGTGTACCCTGTACATAGCTTGCTCGGCCAAAAACCATTTAACACATACACTACACAACATGTGTCCCACTAAACATGATATATACTCCAAAAATTTCTGAATTACAAAAACACATCATGTCCTTGGGTGTGTACTTCAGATGGACGGTGAACAAAATTACATCTCGTGTTGTCGGAACTACACACCTTGTACTCATCCAAATTACAAAGATTTACTAAAATTTCTTATTATATTATACAAACCCTTGAGATGTGTACCATAGTGTAGGCGTAAAGCTGAGGCACAACACGTGATAGGTGTTTTATATATATGTGTTTAATTTAATATCTGTGTAAATGCGAATTCACTTGGCTCCCTCAAAGGATCACGTTACATAAAAAGATAATTTCAAATGAATTTATTTGTATAAAATTATGATGGATGATAATACCAAGGAAATTTAGAAAAAGTATTTAAGATAAAAGGATTGATTAATTAAATATAATTCATTGATTCAATCATGACTAACCTTAAATGAGGACAATTAATGAATTGAATGCTAGTTTTATTTATGCGTAAATATCATTGCTTGTATGCATGATCATGAGATAGACCAAGAACATTGTGTGTTTATTTTATTTAATTTATTTATTTAAATTTTCTGGCCTACGATCCTTCTCCTCATTAATATATAAGGAATGCGATACCAAGGTTACTTTTATGTAAAACCCTTTTTTCCCCTCACCTGCATGCGATATAAATTCATATGTAATGGATGGAGCTCCCAAGCTAGATGAGGTAGCCCAAGTCAGCCCCAAGATGAAACCAATACAAGGAGATACAAAAGTGGACAGGTGGAAAGCTTTAAACACGAACCTAAAAGGATCAAGGTGTTTCTCCCCCAGGTCTTGGGTTAGTTTATCAACCTCTAGATGAACTAACCAATAGAACAAACTCATTATCATACCATTTATTTTATTTCTATCAGTTTCATGGTTTATTTATTGTGGGTGTGTTGTCAGGATCATATAATTATTGAATTAATCAAACATGCAAGATGGAACAAAAATAATATCGTCTTACTTGTAAAATATTATCATAGTCATGGTTAATCACTTAAGTATATCCCACATAATATTTAAAGAAGGTAATTAAAGATAATAAAATAGAAATTTACGTATAAGTAGAAAATACCTCAATGCAATATTAAGTCGGTATAACCTTCCATAATGTTAGTTAGAATCGAACCATGGTTCAAAGTTCTTGACCAACCCTAGTTGGGGTGCTTTTAATTTTTGTGGAATTCTATTTCTAGGTTTTTGGTTGACTTGACTTGGCTCACATCAAGGGTTGACTTCCATAGTAGGACTTCGTGTGACCAAGAGGCAAAGGTTGGGGAAATCCAAAATAAAAGGATTTCATGATTGGGGAGTCTTCTCAACAGATCAAGGAGTTGTGAGTTAATGCAGCTGGCATTTAGAATGACTACCTAAAACCCTTAAAGTTGCTTAACCAACCCTAGTTGGTGTAATGTGAAGGGAAATATGGATCCTTTCTACTTGAATATTTTTGTAATATAATATTCTAAAGTCAATGGTGAGGGCTATTGGATTTAAATAAAATAGTGGGAGACTAATAAGAATTTTAACACCCCAAGCTTCCACGGTATTCTTCTCTTTGAATAATACAGTAGCATGTGTTGTACGCAACTTCGAGTTCTAACACACACCACAACCAATCAAACTAGCTGTTATGAATTTTAATAACCACTTCTTTAAATTTTATAAATTTTATCTTTCAAAATGTACTTCATTTTTGGATTCGGAATATCGAAATTCGGTTAGGGTGAAATTTTGGTATTTTTCTGAAAACATTCTATTTCTAATGAATAGTGAAAAAACACGGAGTTATTGTTTAAAATTGAATTTTAATTTAAATAATTATTTATATTATATAAATTTAATTAATGTCAAAATAGATACATAGTATCTATTTATGTTCAATGTAATTAATTGGAGTTAGTTTATAATAATTTTAGATATATAAAAATTTTATTGAACTTTTCACCGTCTTTTACCCACCTCCTAGGAGAATTTGGAAATCTGCATAAAACAGAATTTTATAGCTTATGTGAGTGGAATTTCAAAAATCCAAGATACACGGTTAATATCAGGGAGTAAAAAAAATTTCAATGAGATAAAAATAATTTTTGGTAAATAGTAACTTTTTACTTTTATTTACCACTATTAAAAGTTAATAGGGTAATTAATGGTAAAAATGATATTAATATCATCCTAAACCATGTCCTAATTCTATTGGAAAAGTGTATCTCGATCAAAAATAACCTTAGGTATAAAATATTATCATTTAGATCCACTTGGATTAGATTAGGATATTTATTATTATTTAATTCAAAGAAGAGTTAAAAGAGATAAAATAAAAGTTTAATAACTAAAAAACTTTAATATAGGGTTATACATAATATATATTCCATTTTAAATATTAATTATAAATCTAAAAATATTTAATACATAATGGTATTTTATTTATAATTTTTAGACATTAAATAATTTTATTTATTTTTGACACAATGGTGGTGCAGTAATTACCTAATTAATGAAATATTAAAATAATTGATATTAAAAATAACAAAATAAATGTAATTTGAGACTTTTTATGAATTCCACTAATTTTATTGGTTAATATGACAAATTATTATTGGTTATATAAATTATTTTCGAATTAAAAATGATGTTATTAAATTATAAAAAAACCAAATACCCAATAGTATCAAAATGGACGTAAAAGAGTTGTTAAAACAAATATTATATTATTAATTGATATTCTATTCCTAAAAATAAAAGTTTCGGCCAAAGGAATTATATAATAATAGTTTTATCAATAATGGACCACTTTGGGGGTCTCTTGGTGGTATATAGTATGTTTATTAACTATATAATATAAAAATACAAAGAGATAGGGTGAATGTCAAACTATTTAACTAAGAGTGAAATATAAATGATAAGGTTAATATAGTGACCCAAACCTATCTAAAATCTATTGGTTGAAAAGATTTAGACCCAGTCCCACCTTAAACTTTAAATATTCCACTTTGGAGAGATTAGAAACCGAATATTAATTTATTATAAAATAATATTTCTAGCTTTCCAAAAGTTCCCCTCACCCCTCTTATAAAAGGGTACTCCCCCTTCTCTCTAATTTAAACCTTCAAATCCTTTTGGATCATCCAACCCCTGAACAAATTTTCTCTAAACTTCCCTCAATTCAACCTAGAGTATTTATTTTGATCAGAAACCCAGCCTATGGATCCCTTTTGATCAAATAAAATGGAAGAACTCGAAGAAGATGTAATGTTTTCACAACACTCTTTCAAGTTCTTTTCTACTTCAACGTCTTCTTTCTTTTTTTAATTCCATTATAAAATAATAACTCCAATATATTTTATATAATTTTATGTTATTATAAAAATGGTACCACCATATTCAGTATTCTATCCATCCTTTGAATGACATGTCACCATACGTGCGTACATACGGCATACCGTCTCCACGTCGTGGGGTAATTGATATTCAATACATTATTATTTGTATGGGTATAATAATGATGTGTAATTCATGTAAATAATAATTATAACATTATTATTATTCTGTATATATGATATACCATCCAATTATATATGATTTTAATATCAAAATAATGATATTATCACTCGTGCGTACGTACGGACTACCGTCTCCACGAACGCGATGAGATTCATTCCACATCGTATACATACAAGTCTAGTTATAATTTTATGATTAAAAATAATTTTTAAGAACTTGATATAATTATGTATATGACTATGAAACAACCTATCCATATGAAAATCGACTTATTTAACAAAACATATAAAATAAAATGAGTAAGTTAGAACCCGAAATGACTATAATACTAAGATATTATTTAAAAATAAATGTTAAAAGATCATATATGATATGATAATAACGTATATGATTCTTGTATAAATCAATAAAAATTATTTCACCATTACAATGGAGGCTAACCTACCCTAGACGAAGGAAAAAGTACAAATTAAGGGGATTTCTTATCTCACTTTTAATTCTGTGAGATTTCCATTGTTCACCACATATTTATTGCATGTGGTGTAATGTATACTACCAAATATATATATTATCATGATTTACTTTATATTCATGTTATTTTGTTATTAATTCATTTTGGTCATACGAATTGATTGATTACAATGATGTAAGGGGTTTCTTATCTCACTTTTAATTTCGTGAGATTTACATTGTTCACCACATATTTATTGCAAGTGGTGTGTGTACTGCCCATGATTGTATTTATTTTGGAATATAATTTAATTTATGGATGTTTACATCATAATTTTATGATCCATCTTTCATGGGATGTATGTTTCATAAGTTACCAAATTGGTAATTGAATTACAAATTTCAATTTCCACTCATTCGGAATTACGCATTCTTCGTTGATTATTTAACTCCCAAATTATGTGTGGAATCACTATTAATTTTCTTATGTAATAATTTCCACTCCCCATTCTGTGGATATACTTTTTATACAGATAATAACTCCATTATAGATTCCCAAGTTATCTATATGAACTTGATAAAAATAATTTTTACTCGATCTCCATTTATTGAGTTAAATATTCAATTCATTGGTGTTGTTTTTACAAGAATATGTGTGAATGTCCTATAATTGATTTACAATTAATATCCAATCATATTGAGTGTATTTATATTTTTCACACATAATTATGTCGTTGATTAATCCTTCACCTAAGGATACGGTCTTTATAAGATATTTAATATCAATTTACATTCCATTGAGACTTCTTTGTTGTTATACACCAATTCACATTTATATGGTGTATATAATTTTCTTTAATATAGTATATAATGAATCCCTTTATTCTTGTGATATTATAATATTTTTATTACCTAAATTATTTGTATTCAAGTGTCTCTTTTTTGGATAAGAACTCTAACTAAAATATCATTTTAAAATGTTTTGAAATTTTATTATTCTAAATATTTCTCATTAATGTCCATGTTTTAAAAATAGTTTTAAGAATTTATTTATATGGTCATTAATGTTTTAAAATTAAAAATTCCTTTTAGAAGTTTCAAAGTGGTATGGGACAGTTTGATTCAAAAATCATTTTTAAACGACTTCTTGAAAAATAGTGTGACTTCTAAATGTTTTCAAGAAAAATGGGGATATTTATCTCAAATAGTTTTGATGATTATTTTCATCTATGTCTATATCCTTAATTATTCTATATTGAGGTTAATCTATTACAATACAACATTCCATATTGTATTGAATGAGTTATTTTTGACTGTGTATGTTCTATTTTTATACCATTCATGGTTTGTGGATAATGTATTGACATTTTGTATGATTGTTTTAATACGAATGTTTATGTAATGTTTTGAACTCTTCATATAAGAAATGAATTAGACATAGTAAGTGATGGGTGGTTCCCGCTATCGCTCCCCAATGCATCAGTAGGTCTCATGAGTCAAACTAGTGTCTTGGCACAAGGTCTTGAAAAAATCATTTATGTAGTCTTGGCCCAAGGCCTTGAATATGTGGTTATGATAATATGGAATTATGCATTCCATCATTATGAATGTGATTATTGATATTGCATGTGATTATTAGACTAGTAGAACATCCATGAGAATCATTAAATTGCATTATTTCATTTTATTTTTTCCATATTATGCTGAAGTTCAAGTTTAAAAGGCTTTTGTTTTTGTTATACATTGCCTTAAATGTTTATGCTTATTTATGAATGTTTCTGCTATATTGTTATCCTTACTGAGCATCTGATCTCAACCCTTTCAATGTTTTATTTTTCCCATGACCTGAAGAAGTAATTTATTAATGAACTTCAGGGACAATATGAGGGTATATGAAGACAAGATGTTGTTGTAGTTTTTTTACTTTATGATGTAATGTAAGACTTATGAATATAACTAGTGTTTCCAAGACTACTAAACAAACCGGTCATTCGAGAATTGGTCTTTTGTGACCATGCCAATGTTATGTAATAATGCATCGACTCTGGGTAACTGGGGTCAGGGTGTTATAGTTAGTATCAGAGGAAGTTTAGTACAAACCTAGGAAACTAGTTTTAGATAAACTCTGATTATAGCACATAGCCCTAAGTTGACGTTGAGGATTAGTATAGAAGAACATCCTAGAATTTTGGTATTGTATAGATTTTGTGGGTTTTCCATGAAATATATCCCTGTATGGATACGAGTAGGTAGAGGTGGCTCTAGAACATATGTACCAAGGGGTAAAACCCAAAAATACCTCTTTGAGCTAGACTCGAACGGGAACTGGTGCACGACAACTGGCCTTGCTACACTGTTGGTTACGACACTCCCGGGGGATATGCTTAGGATAATTTACATTTTCTTTAGAAAAAAATTTGAATTAATTTAATATAAGATTAGAATAAAGGACCTTGGTTAATCCTAAGGTGTTTCAAATTGGGAATATGATGTCATGATATTCTCTAAATGATTTTATGAATAATGTTACTCACACAATGCTTTCTGGTTTTAGTCAATGGATGGAGTCCAAAGAAGTCATAGTAACATTGAGAATGATGTACAAGGTGGGAACAGTGGTGGAAATGAGCAACAAAATTGAATGTTGATAGGCGTAAAAGATATCGTGTTCAGGCCAAATTAGTTTTCCAAAAATATGATCAATAACATATATATTAACCAACTCCTGGACTCAACAAAGAAGAGAAAGGTGATGAATGATAAGGGCTCCAGTAGTGGAGACCATGGATAAAATAATCCTAAATTTCCATCATGGAGGAAATATGGAAAGAGACACCCCGGAATGTGTGTCAACAGAACAAAGAAATTCTTTAAGTGGGGGAAATGAGGACATAATGTGAAGAATTGCCAAGGAAAAATGAAGAGTATTATGGAAGAAAATAAAAATGGTACCAAATATCCATTTACAGTCATTTTCCATAAATATAGGGGACCTGGACATTACCCAAGTGAATTCCCTATTCTATAGGATTTTTTATATGTCAATGAAGAATCTATGTGGAAATAAATTGTTGGAGAAATGTTTACAAGTATTATTTCTCTTTATTGATGGGATTAGTTTGGAATAATTTTCTCTTGTATTTGTTACCCCGTAGTTTTCCATGTGAGAATGATATTTGAGGAAGATTTATCTTTTCCCTTGTGGATATAGTTATAAATAACCATTTGGTTTTATATCATCATTGGGTTTGAGGTAGTTACAAGTTATTATTTTTTGGGATGAAAATGCAACTTATGAGATAACAGTTCTGGTTAAAAATATGTTATGGTTATTTTGAGGAATTTATCTCATTTTGGTAATGTTATAAAATATAGTTTTTTAAGAAGGAAAACACATAGACCATGTGACAAATTGTCATGTCAGACAAAGCTGTGGGAATTCGAACCCACAACCAAAGTGTAATTGGGATTTATCGCCTACCGTTGGACTACATCAAGTCCCTGGTTAGTGTGACTAATTGTTTTTAGTTAACTGTTTTCATTGATCAATAATAAGTTTATTTGGGTTCTTATGTATAATCAAATCAATACCCATAGTATATGAAAATGATTTAGTGATTATGTGATAAATGTTATTTTGGAAGATGTTCACTTTTTTGGGAACACTATATGCCCAAGGAAACTAGAATATTATGAGATTTCATTTGAGGAGTAATTGTGAATTTTTATCTATTTTTTTATTAAGGATTTATAGTGATTTGGGTTATATATGGAAATGATTAACCTATAATAGAGAATATGTGATTAGGTTATTTTTTTTAAGTTTGTGACTTTAAGAGTAGTTGATGTCATTTGGAGATACAATTTAACGTGGAAGACTACATAACCAAATTCTTCTGATTTTTGGGTTTCAATATTAGTTTGGATTTTTTTGAAGGATTTCAAGGACATATGTTTACTGAATGGAATTTATTTAACTTTGGGGTGGTGTTGGTATACTTTTAGAAATTAAGATTAGTTTTTCTTTCTCTAAAGGAATATCCTTTTGGGGGATCATCAGATCTCATACTAATTGTATTGGTTTTGATTTATCTCTAAAGACAAGGTAAATATATATTTTATCCTTCATGGATCATGTGATTCTATAGAAGTTTATTCTAGATATTCCAGTGTGACCATGCTTTCGTGAATCCTCATCATTTTAAAAAATTGAGTTAGTGGTGTAAATTTATTAATAAATGAAACATTATATAAAAAGTAAGTATATCTATTTATTTTCTTAGTCAATCTCGTAAATGAATTCCTTATACTTATGTAATGTAACTTAAATAAAATGTTGTCCGTATACATTTCCTACTAGGAAACTAATGATCGTTTGTCCCATCACAATTTTGTGTCATTCTTGTTTTTAACTTTCTCCTGATCATGTTTTCTATCCCTCTCCATCAGAACATGAAAATTAGTTTATCTTTCATATCCATGTTTTCCTACATGGAATCCTCATATGAGTTATCTTGGGTAACCTTTGTACTTCTCTTTCTTTCTTTTAAGGTTATATTTTAATTGACTCTTTTTCCAATGTGGGACTTTCCATTATATTCTCAAGCCTAATTTTAAAAATTTTGAGGATGAAATTATTTTAAGGAGGGGAGAATGTAACACCCCAATCTTTCACGGTACGCTTCTCTTTGAATAATACAGTAGCGTGTGTTGTACGCAACTTCGAGTTCTAACACACACAACAACCAATCAAACTAGCTGTTGTGAATAGTAATAACCATTTTTTGAAATTTTATAAATTTTATCCTTCAAAATGAACTTCATTTTTGGATTCAGAATATCGGAGTTAGATTATGGTGAAATTTTGGTATTTTTCTAAAAACATTCAATTTTTGATGAATAGTGAAAAAACACTGACTTATAGTTTAAAACCAAATTTTTATTTTAATAATTATTTATTTTTTTAAAATTTTATTAAGGTCAAAATATACACATAATACCTATATATGTTCAATTTAATTCATTGAAGTTAGTTTAGAATAATTTTAGATATATAAAAATTTTATTGAAATTCTCTCCGTCTTTTACCCACCTCCTAGGAGAATTTGGAAATTCACATAAAAAATAATTTTACCGCTTTTGTGAGTGGAATTTAGAAAATCCAAGAGACAAGGTTAATATCAAGGAGTAAAATGTGGTTCAATGAGATGAAAATAATTTTTTGTGAATAGTAACTTTGTACTTTTGTTTACTAGGGTTAAAAGTAAATAAGGTAATTAAGGGTAAAAATGATATTAATATTACCCTAACACATGTCTTAATTCTATTGGAGAAGTAAATCTCTACCAAAAACATCATTAGGAATAAAAGTATTATCATATAGGTCCACTAGGATTAGATTAGGACATTTATTATTATTTAATTAAAAGAAGGGTTAAAAGAGATAAAATCAATGTTTAATAACTAAAACATTTATAATATAGGGTTATAAATAATATATATTCGATTATAAATACTATTTAGAATGATAAAATGATTTCATACATAATGATATTTTATTTATAATTTTTAGACATTAACTAATTGAATTTATTTTTGACACAATGGTGATGCAGTAATTACCTAATTAATGAAATATTAAAATAATTGATATTATAAATATCCAAATAAATGTAATTTGAGACTTTTTTTTGGATTCCACTAATTTTATAGGTTAATATGACATACTAAGATTGGTTATATAAATTTGGTTCGAAGTAATAATGATGTTATGAAATTATCAAAAACAAAATACCCAATAGTGTCAAAATTGACAAAAAAGTGTTTTTAAAACAAATATTATATTATTAATTGATATTCTACTCCTACAAATCTAATGTTCGGCCAAATTACATATATAATAATAGTTTTATCGTTAATGGACATCTTAAGGGTCTCTTGGAGGTGTATAATATGTTTATTAACTATATAATATAAAAATACAAAGAGACCTGGTAAATGTCAAACTATTTAACTAAGAGTTAAATATAAATGATAAGGTTAATATAGTGACCCACACCTGTCTAAAATATATTTTTTGAAAGTATTTAGACCCATCCCCACCTTAAACATTAAATAATAAACTTTTGGGCCATTAGAAACCGAGTATGAATTTATTATAAAATAACATTTCTAGCTTTTCCAAAGGTGCCCCTGACCCCTCTTATAAAAGGGTACTCCCCCTTATTTCTAATTTACACCTTCAAATACTTTTGTCTCAGCCAACCCCTAACCACATATTCTCTCAATTTCCATCACTTAAACCTATAGGCCTTATTTTTATCAGAATTCCATCATAAGGATCCCTTTTGATCAAATAAAAAGGAAGAACCCGAAGAAGAGATAATGTTTTTACAACCCTCTTTCAGGTTCCATTCTTCTTCAACTTCTTCATTCTATGTTATTTCCATTCTAAAATACCAACTCTAGTATATTTTATATACTATTATGTTATTATAAATATTTTACAACCATATTCAGTATTCTATCCATCCTTTAAATGACATGTCACCATACGTGTGTACGTACGGCCTACCGTCTCCAGGTCGTGGTGTAATTGTTATTCAATACATTATTATTTGGATAGGTATAATAATGATGTGTAATTTATTAAAATAATAAGTATAACAAGATAATGATTCTATATATATGATATACCATCCAATTATACATGATTTTGTTATCAAAAGAATGATATTATTGCTCGTTCATACGTACGGACAACCGTCTCCACGAACGCGATGAGAATCATTCTCCATCGTATCCATACAAGTATAATTCTCATTTTATGATTAAAAATAATGTTTAAGGACTTGATATAGTTATGTATATGAATAATATACAACCTATTTATGGAGATATAATTTTAACATATTATATACTGTATTTCAATGTTCTAAATATAGCATCCCGCCATTTTATAACATAAACTTTCATTACATTACACAAAACTAAGGATCTTTAAGGTCTAGTGTCTTGGAAACCAGGAACATAATACATGAAAACAATATAAACATTCTTCTTAAACACTTGAAAGGCGTCTCCTTAAGTTCATTATAGGTTCATTACTGCATCTCATAACCTGGGGACATACATCAAAAGAAAGGGTGAGCAGAAGGCCCAGTAAGGGAAACAAGAGGAACATTTTACATGTGAACTTGGTATACTTCAATAAGGACATGAAAAGAACTTTAAGGCATGAGAATGAAAATCATGAGGCATTTCATAATAAAAATAACATTTTCCATCACTTGAAGATGTGGCTACATCATTTAACATAGACAATCATGAACATATCACCAAGGTCCATCCCCAAGGTGTCATTTGAAAATTACCAAGGTTATTCACCAAGGTATCATGAAAATTGTAATCTCTAGTGGTTACATCATTACCCAATGCATTGGAGCGCTATCAGGGAGCACCCTTAAATTTGCCTTTATTATCATGTGATCCACATATATCATCATCAAAAATTTCATAAATAACCCACATAGCATAAAATAAATGGGTTTCATTTCATAATCATAACGTTTTAAAAACTGCTTTAAAGACATGATCTTTACGTCACTTTAAACCCACGGAAAGGGAAAGCGGGTCTCATGTATGTAAATCCCAGAATTTAAAATGGAACATTTTGATATATATGTGAATACACTTGTAGAAATAAGAGCTTTGAGTATTCACTTTATAACATAAAATAATTTTTGAGAAAAGAGAGAGGCATTTTGAGGGGAAAATTCTGCAGCAGAACGGCTAAGTTTCGGGGTTTTAGAAAACATTGAAATGAGAGGGGACATGGGTCACCCACTCATAAATGATCCATAAAACAGTAGTGTGAAAGAATAAGAAGTACATATGGACATGGTAATGAAATTTTAGGGACATACCATTAGAAATGAAAAACATGGAAGGAAAAAAGATTAGTTTTCTCTTATGAAAATTCGGCAGCCTTACGGCGTCACTTAACATAAAAAGAAAATGATTTGACAAGATAAAATAGGGTCCCTCATCATATTATCATAAGAGATAAGTATGATAGATATAGAGATCATACCCCAACATAATAAAAAGGAACTTGAACGACTTGACATGAAAATCGAACTTGAAAAATGAGAAAGGTGAAAGAATCCCTTAAAAATTCGGCAGCCTAACGGCGTCACTTAAACTATCATAAAACGAAATGATGAGAGTAATAGGGGATCTCTCATCATATAAATATGAAAGGGCAGTAAGAGGAATATAAAAGAACATCCTCTCACATAAAAACATGGAGCATAAAAGGAATGACATAAAAGAGATTACATGAAAAGAAAGAGAGGGGTCTGATCCCTTACCTTAAAACGTGACTCTTGAAACTCAAAGGATTGGACCTTGAGGGCTTGGGGGAACCTTGGGAGGACTCCTTGGAAGGTAATAAGACCATAACTTCGTTGGGGGAGAGTTGGTATTGAAAACTAAAGGAGGAAAGGGTGGGTATTTATAGGGAAAGTGAGGGGACAAAGCATTAATGGCCAAGGGACACCTCACTAGTGGTTTTGGCAAAACCATGGGCTTGCCCATGGTATTTTCCCATGGTATTGGCCACTTGGGACACCTCACACCCTATCGTACTATCCATAATTAGACCATATTGAATATATACTTAATATATCATTTAATGATGTCATTAAACACCCGTAACTTAAAAACTATACTTTCACTATTCACCGAAAATTCAACTTTCTCAGAATAATCCCAAAATTTCACCTTAACCAAATATCAATGCTATGATTTCAAAAATGAAATCCATTTTATAAAAATAATTTTCTAAATATTTTAAATTTTATTTTTAAATAAATACACTATTCACCGAAAATTTATTTTTTCAGAAAAATCCCCAAAAATTACCATAACATAATATCGATGCTCTGAGTTCAAAAATAAAGTCATTTTTATAAAAATAATTTTCTAATAATTTTTAATTAAATTTTTAATTAAAAAACACTATTCATCCGAAAAAACTAATACTTGAATAATAATTTATGAAACCGTTATTTACCCATTTTATTCAATCACATTACTTAATCAAGGTGCCTAGATTATTTTAAAACTTTCTTTATGTGAGATTACTAATCCGTTTGGTCACATTACTAATCCTAAGCATAAAATCACTATTCACTATTTACTATTCATCAAAAATTAAGTTGATCTTATTAGACTCCAAATTCCTTAATGAACACTTTTGTAGAAGACCATTTTTTGAAAATCATTACACATCATTAGTTATTTAGGGTTTACATAAATATTTCAAAATATCCCTTTTTCAAAATTCATCAATAAAATACATTCTAAAATTATCTGGACATTTGAAATTGCACAAACATCACTAAAGGAAGAAATCTCAATTTATTCACCCGAAAGGACTACACAAGGAAGCTAGGGTCTCGTCACATAGCCCCTTATAACACCGGAATAAGACCTGAGTGTAAGGTGTGCTATGGTGAGAGAATCTAAGGGAGGCTCAGATAACATTGCCCTAGTAGAAATCTCTACTAACTTGAACTTCTCCCGCAGGCGTTTCCGTTCAAGCTTGACACGCTGGAGTTCGGCTTGGGCTTGGTCCAAAGCGAAGCCCACAGATGCTACCTCCTTCCCAAGCTCTGATAAGTGGGCTTCATAAGGGTTGAGTCTAATGGATGAAGCCATCGACTCCTCTTTCTGCATTAACCATTAACATCTTATTAAATCAATAAGGGTAAGTTAATATACTACTCAAAAAAATATTGGGTCGTTACATTCTTCCCCCCTTAAGAAATTTCGTCCCCGAAATTTATACTTGAGGCCTAGTCGAAAAGGTGAGGGTACTTTTGCTTCATCATTTCCTCAGGCTCCCAAGTCGCTTATTCATATTTATGATTCCTCCAAAAAACTTTCACAAGGTGGGTAGTCTTATTTCGTAGGACCTTGTCTCTACGGTCCAAGATCCCCACTGGCTACTCCTCATAAGAGAGGTCATGTTCAAGTTGTACCACCTCTGGGTTCAGTACATGCGAAGGGTCGGGTATGTACTTCGTCAAGAGAGATACATGGAAGACATCATGAACTTGAGCTAGGTTCGGTGGAAGTGATAGACGATAGGCCACTGCTCCTATGCGATCAAGGATTTCATAGGGGCCAATGTACCTAGGGCTGATCTTCCCTTTCTTCCCAAACCGCATGACTCTCTTCCATGGAGAAATTAGAAGGAAGACTTTGTCACCAACACCAAACTCCAAGTCCCTTCGACGATTGTCAGCATAGCTCTTCTGCCGACTCTGAGCAGCCTTTATGTGTTGTTGGATGACATGAACTTGTTCTGTCATTTCTTGCACAAGATCAGGCCCAAGAAGCTTCCTCTCACCAGTTTCATCCCGACAAGTAGGAGTTCTACACCGCTTTCCATACAGAGCTTCATAGGGTGCCATCTGAATACTCGCATGGAAGTTGTTGTTATAGGAGAACTCCACTAATGGGAGGTGTTGATCCCATCCACCTTTAAATTCCATTGAGCATAATCTCAACATGTCTTCGAGTGTCTGAATAGTCCTTTCAGATTGGCCATCAGTTTGAGGATGATAGGCCGTACTAAAATTCAATTCAGTATTCAGAGCATGTTGAAGACTTCTCCAGAATTTTGATGTGAATCTTGGGTCACGATTAGATACGATGGATAGTGGTACCCCATGCAGCCTTACCACTTCCTTCACGTATATCTTGGAAAGCTGATCCAGAGATAAATCTTCCCGAATAGAGATAAAATGCGCTGTCTTGGTGAGACGGTCCACAATAACCCATATCGCATTGTTTCCTTTGGATGTTTTTGGGAGACCAGTTACAAAGTCCATGGTGATATTATCCCACTTCCATACTGGTATGGGTAGCGGTTGTAATACCCCCTTAGGAAGTTGTCTTTCTGCCTTTACTTGCTGACACACCAGGCACCTTGTAGTGTAATCGGCAATCTCCCTCTTCATGTTATCCCACCAATAATGATCACGAAGGTCTCTGTACATCTTAGTGCTTCCCGGATGTATCGAGAAAGTAGAGCTATGAGCTTCATCCATCAGTTCTTTCTTTATCTCCGGAATAGATGGGACACATAGTCTTGTACGAAATTTCAATACACCTTCTTGATCAATATTGAAATCAGGGAACTTCCCATTCCATACAGCCTCGAACTTCTCCTGCAGCAAAGGATCTTCTTTTTGAGCCTTCTTGATCTTCTCTAGTAATGAAGGTTGAGAAATCATTTGGGATAGGGTTGATGATGTCCCTTTCCTTATAATTCCCATGTCCAGTTTTACTAGATCTTTAATCAAGGGATCTCCCAGGATCCTCATTGTTGCAAGAACAACAGGATCTTTCCTGCTTAACGCATCTGCGACTTTGTTTGCTCTTCCAGGGTGATAATGAATTGAAAAATCATAGTCTTTAGTAATCTCCAACCATCTCCTTTGTCTCATGTTCAATTATTTCTGAGTGAAAATATACTTTAGACTTTGGTGGTCAGTGTATATATCACATTTCTCCCCATAAAGATAGTGCCTCCATATCTTTAGAGCAAAAACAACTGCCGCCAGCTCCAGATCATGCGTAGGATAATTCTGCTCATGAATCTTCAACTGTCGAGATGCATAAGCAATTACTTTGTCATTTTGCATGAGGACGCACCCAAGCCCTTTCAGAGATTCATCGCTAAAAATAACGAATCCTTCTCCGATAGAGGGTAGTGTTAACACAGGTGCAGTAACCAATCTCTTCTTCAGCTCTTGGAAACTTTCCTTGCATTCCGTTGTCCAGATGAACTTAACCCCTTTTCGAGTCAACATGGTTAGTGGATTAGAAAGCCGTGAAAAGTTTTTCACAAACCTCCTATAATATCCTGCTAAACCAAGGAAACTACGAATATCAGTTACTGTTGTGGGTTGAGGCCACTCCTCCACAACCATTGTCTTTGCAGGGTCAGCCGAGATTCATTCATTGGTTACGATGTGCCCCAAGAAAGCCACTTGTTGTAACCAAAACTCACACTTGCTGAACTTCCCAAAGAGCCTCTCCTTCCGTAGTGTTTTCAAAATAACCCTCAGATGATATTCATTCTCCTCAAAACTTTTTGAATATATCAAAATATCATCAATAAAAACTACCACAAAGTTATCAAGGTAGTCCTTAAAGACTCTATTCATCAAATCCATGAAAATAGCAGGAGCATTAGTCAAGCCGAAGGGCATAACAGTAAACTCATAATGCCCATATCTTGATCGGAAGGAAGTCTATGGAATATCTTCCTTCTTCACCCTCAGTTGATGATAACCAGATCGAAGGTCAATCTTATAGAAGAATTGAGCCCCACGAAGTTGGTCAAATAAATCATCAATTCTTGGAAGAGGGTATCTGTTCTTCACTGTGATCCCGTTCAGTTCTCTATAATCAATGCATAACCGCATTGATCCATCCTTCTTATTCACAAAGAGAACTGGTGCTCCCCAAGGAGACACACTCGGTCGTATAAACCCCTTCTCCAACAAGTCTTGGAGTTGTTTCTTTAGCTCCTCTAGCTCCACATTTGCCATTCTATATGGAGTCTTTGATATCGGTTGGGACCCAGGTACAAGTTCAATGGTGAACTCTACCTCTCTTTCTGGTGGAGGTCCAGGTAACTCCTCAGGAAATACATCCATGTATTCCTGAACAATCGGAACATCTTCTATTTGTATGCTCCCTTTTCTTTCTTCATCATCACCGATTAACTCCATAAAGAAAGCTATAGGAGGTGCTTCTAGATAGGGATCAGTTCGGGATATCACTCCTTAGAAGATAACTGTAGGTCGTTCTTTCAAGACTACTGAGATTTCCTTACTTCTGCATTTGATCTTAGCATTATACATTGAGAGCCAGTCCATCCCTAGTATAATGTCGAATTCCATCATGGGAATGACTACTAGATTTGCGATAAGATTGAGCTCACCAAAGTTAACACTATAGTCTCTAAATACTTTTGATGCAAGGATAATCCCACTTGGAGTCTTGACTGACAACTCTACCTCTAGCAGTTCGGGGACTGATTCTATATTCCTTGCAAACTTGGAGGAAATAATGGAATGCGTAGAACCAGAATCAAATAAATCACTTGCTAGTTTTGAGAGGACAACAAGAGTACCTTCTACCACATCGTTCAGGACTTCAACTTCAGCTGTTGTGATAGCGAAAGCACGACCTCGCTCCCTTGGCCTCTGCTGAGGTTGATGGTGATTCCCCCCCACCGCCCTCGGATTTGGACATTGATTAGCAAAGTGCCCAAGTTGTCCACACTTGAAGCATGTGACTTCGGGTAGGGCCAGAACCATCTTTCCTCTGTCGTTAGTGTTGTGAAGTTGAGGCTTCACATCACTACGACAATTCCGAGAAATATGGCCTTCTTTTCCACACCTATAACACTTGCCACTTCCGATAAAGCAGTTCCCCGAATGCTTCTTCCCACATTTATTGCATGTGGGATGTTGCATATGCTTTCCACCTCTTTCCTGATCAAAACTTCTTCCCAGGCTCGGTTCTAGAGTTCTCTTCTTCTCATTAGATTTGTGAGACCATTGTGTCTCCCCAAACTCTAGTTCAACTTTCATGGCACTTCGAACTATTTCTTCATAGCTATCATAGTCCATGTTGGCTAGATTCTTCCGCAGATGAGGTCGTAGTCCACCAAAGAATCTATCAACCTTCCCATTAGGGTCCATGACAAAGCATGAGGTATAACGGGAAAGCCTTGTGAAGTTCATCTCATAGCTTCCGACAGATTCGTTCTCCTTCTTCTTCAGCTCGAGAAACTCTTTCTCCATTTTCGTTCTCATGGAACGAGGGAAATACTTGTTAAAGAAAATCCCCCGAAATTCTTCCTACTCCATAGCTTCCATCTCTCCTCGTGTCTTCGTGTTTTTGATCAGTGACCACCACTGATCGGCTTCTCCCTCTAGGTGGTAAACAGCAAGGGTGACTTTTTCTTGTTCCGAACAATGAAGTACAGAAAAGATCTTTTCAATGGAGCTTATCCATTGTTCCGCAACCAATGGGTCAGTAGATCCACTGAATGTTGGCGGCCATTGACGCATGAAGGACTCAACAGAAAGTTGTTCCCTTCGTGGTGAGGTCGGCCTCTCAGCTTGATTCAAGTTATTACTCATAACTTGAGTCATTTGGTTCATCATTCGCATGAATGTTTCCATTCCGGCTTCCATCGGAGGGCCGTCAGCACATGGTGCATTGCGGTCACCAACGGCACGGTTCCTCCTATTGCCCGCCATCTTCTAAAAGAATAAAAACTTAGTGAGAAACTTATTTCATTTATGAATCTTTTAACTAAGACTTCATGCTTAAACAATTATACTTCTCTATAATTCCTTCATAATGATTCATAAAAAGCTTGCGATTAACCAAACATATCCCTCGGGAGTGTCGTAACCAAGAGTACAGCAAGGCCCGTTATCGTGTACCAGTTCTCGTTCGAGTCTAGCTCAAAGCGGTGTTTTCGGGTTTTACCCCTATGTACATCTGTGCCAGAGCCGCCTCTACCTGCTCGTATCCAGACAGGGATGTATTTTTTTGATAAACCACTTACTCAATACTTACCAAAATACCAGGAATATTTCCTATACTTAAACTTTTCTATAGGGTTCTTCCTAATGTTTTTTTTATATCCTAATTTCCACAAATAACTAAACCATCCATTGATACCAACTATAGCATCCTGCCATTTTATAACATAAACTTTCATTACATTACACAAAACTGAGGATCTTTAAGGTCTAGTGTCTTGGAAACCAGGAACATAATACATGAAAACAACATAAAAATTCTTCTTAAACACTTGAAAGGCATCTCCTTAAGTTCATTCTAGGTTAATTACTGCATCTCATAACCTGGGGACATACATCAAAAGAAAGGGTTAGCAGAAGGCACGGTAAGGGAAACAAGAGGAACATTTTACATGTGAACTTGGTATACTTCAATAAGGACATGAAAAGAACTTTAAGGCATGAGAAAGAAAATCATGAGGCATTTCATAATAAAAATAACATTTTCCATAACTTGAAGATGTGGCTACATAATTTAACATAGACAATCATGAACATATCACCAAGGTCCATCCCCAAGGTGTCATTTGAAAATTACCAAGGTTATTCACCAAGGTATCATGAAAATTGTAATCTCCAGTGGTTACATCATTACCCATTGCATTGGAGCGCTATCAAGGCGCACCCTTAAATTTGCCTTTATTATCATGTGAGCCACATATATCATCATCAAAAATTTCATAAATAACCCACATAGCATAAAATAAATGGGTTTCATTTCATAATCATAACGTTTTAAAAACTGCTTTAAAGACATGATCTTTACGTCACTTTAAACCCACGGAAAGGGAAAGCGGGTCTCATGTATGTAAATCCCAGAATTTAAAATGGAACACTTTGATATATATGTGAATACCCTTGTAGAAATAAGATATTTGAGTATTCACTTTATAACATAAAATAATTTTTGAGAAAAGAGAGAGGCATTTTGAGGGGAAAATTCTGCAGCATAACGGCTGAGTTTCGGGGTTTTAGAAAACATTGAAATGAGAGGGGACATGGGTCACCCACTCATAAATGATCCATAAAACAGTAGGGTGAAAGAATAAGAAGGACATATGGACATGGTAATTAAATTTTAGGGACATACCATTTGAAATGAAAAACATGGAAGGAAAAAAGATTAGATTTCTGTTATGAAAATTCCACAGCCTTACGGCGTAACTTAACTTCAAAAGAAAATGATTTGACAAGATCAAATAGGGTCCCTCATCATATGATCATAATAGATAAGTATGATAGATATAGAGATCATACCCCAACATAATAAAAAGGAACTTGAAAGAGTTGACATGAAAATCGAACTTCAAAAATGAGAAAGGTGAAAGAATCCCTTAAAAATTCGGCAGCCTAACGGTGTCACTTAAACTTTCATAAAACGAAATGATGAGAGTAAGAGGGGATCTCTCATCATATAAACATGAAAGGGCAGTAAGAGGAATATAAAAGAACATCCTCTCACATAAAAACACGGAGCAGAAAAGGAATGACATAAAAGAGATTACATGAAAAGAAAGAGAGGGGTCGGATCCCTTACCTTAAAACGTGACTCTTGAAACTCAAAGGATTGGACCTTGAGGGATTGGGGGAACCTTGAGAGGACTCCTTGGAAGGTAAGAAGACCAGAACTTCGTTGGGGGAGAGTTGGGAGTGAAAACTAAAGGAGGAAAGGGTGGGTATTTATAGGGAAAGTGAGGGGACAAAGCATTAATGGCCAAGGGACACCTCACTAGTGGTTTTGGCAAAACCATGGGCTTGCCCATGGTATTTGCCCATGGTATTGTCCACATGGGACACCTCACACCTTATCTTACTATTCATAATTCGACCATATTTAATATATACTTAATATATCATTTAATGATGTCATTAAACACCCGTAACTTAAAAACTATACTTTCACTATTCACCGAAAATTCAACTTTCTCAGAATAATCCCAAAATTTCACCTTAACCAAATATCAATGCTATGATTTCAAAAATGAACTCCATTTTATAAAAATAATTTTCTAAATATTTTTAATTTTATTTTTAAATAAATACACTATTCACCGAAAAATTAGTTTTTCAGAAAAATCCCCAAAAATTACCATAACATAATATCGATGCTCTGAGTTCAAAAATAAAGTCATTTTTATAAAAATAATTTTCTAATTACTTTTATTTAAATTTTTAATTAAAAAACACTATTCATCCGAAAAAACTAATACTTGAATAATAATTTATGAAACCGTTATTTACCCATTTTATTGAATCACATTACTTAATCAAGGTGCCTAGATTATTTTAAAACTTTCTTTAAGTGAGATTACTAATCCATTTGGTCACATTACTAATCGAAAGAGTAAAATCACTATTCACTATTTACTATTCATCAAAAATTAAGTTGATCTTATTAGACTCCAAATTCCTTAATGAACACTTTTGTAGAAGACCATTTTTTTAAAATCATTACACATCATTAGTTATTTAGGGTTTACATAAATATTTCAAAATATCCCTTTTTCAAAATTCATCAATAAAATACATTCTAAAATTATCTGGACATTTGAAATTTCACAAACATCACTAAAGGAAGAAATATCAAGTTATTCACCCGAAAGGACTACACAAGGAAGCTAGGGTCTCGTCACATAGCCCCTTATAACACTGGCATAAGACCTGAGTGTAAGGTGTGCTATGGTGAGAGAATATGAGGGAGGCTCAGATAACATTTCCCTAGTAGTAATCTCTACTAACTTGAACTTCTCCCGCAGGCGTTTCCGTTCAAGCTTGACAAGCTGGAGTTCGGCTTGGGCTTGGTCCAAAGCGAAGCCCACAGATGCTACCTCCTTCCCAAGCTCTGATAAGTGGGCTTCATAAGGGTTCAGTCTAATGGATGAAGCCATCAACTCCTCTTTCTGCATTCCCAAATTATGAAATAAATTTTTTATAGGATTTCTTACATCATTGGAAGAATTTCGTCCTTCTGGAGTCCCAGCTCAAACAATCATTTGGAGGACCAAATCCAGATCACAATCCGTGCCTCGAAAACTATGCACAGATTTGGAATGTTTTAAAGACAAGATTGTAATCTCGGATTATACGGGTTATATGGATCTTAAATTCAACAAGGAGCTGGAGGAAATATTAATTAACATCTTTCATTAAAGAGTACATGTATGATTCGGCTAGTTTAAAGGTCATAATGACATAGGAAGTTGGAGTTGTTGAAGACGAAGAGTCAAATTGGAAGATTTAATTTTCTGAACCAAAACCAACATAACCCATTAATACGTTGACCAATAGGGATGCAATTTTGTGTAAGGATGCGGATGATGCTGTTGAACAACTTTCAAGAAGGGACCATTTACCAATTCTGCCATTTAATGGAACTAAAAGTCAGTGCAATCCGGAGGGAAGAATTTGAGAGAGACTTTTCTCCCATTTTCCCTATAAATTTGTACCTCCTCTCCCTTTTACAAGGATAACCATTTCAAGGGGGCAAGGTTTATTATTTTTGTTGTAATAGTTTATTTTATTTTTAATATATATTAGTTTAGCTTTCCTCTTCATACCTCCTTTCTTCCATTTATTTTATTTTATGTATTCTCCCACCGTTATTCCCTTATCAACTCCACTAAAAATGGAGAACTAACATCGGCGCTTATTCGAGGGATGGAATGGTGGGTTTATTGAGTTATTGATCTTTAATTTATAATACCTTTATTCAAATCTAATATTTTTGGTGGTGGTTAAATTGATTATGGTGAGCGGTCGCATCATTTTCTCTACCACCAATATCTTCTTCTCATTTATAAATTTTCCTTCTCTTCGCTATTTGTCTTGTGCATACGGTGGAGTATGACATGTGTAGTGATGGTCAGTGAAGAGGTCTCCTAGCCGACTTTAGGAAGAGCATTACCCTATATGTAGAGGTCTTGGTATGGGGTAATGATAATCCAAATGAGAAAGTGAGGTGTGACAGGTCTTGATCACCTCATTGAATTGAATTTTGAGATTCTTTTTAAACAATGATATCGACCACCATGACCTCCTAAGAACAACTTCCTACCTTCTTTCATTTAAATTCATTTTTATTGCATTGTATTATTATTTATTATATTTATATTTTATGTATTTCATTTCACCCCATTTATACTATTATTATATTTTTATATTAGTTATATTATAAATTGTGACAATAGGAAAATAGTGCGTGTGAGTGGCCTCATTTTGATCGACCCTAGGGTGTGCCACTATTGTGCATTATTAGGTAAATAAGAATTTAATTGAATTTTGGTTCGCGACAAAACCACTCTCATCAATTTGGCTCCATTTCCGGGGAGGCTAAATGCTTACGTACACTATTTTTCATAAAAACCCAAAAAAATTAAAAATTTCAAAAACTAAAAAAATGGATTCATTGAATATCATTGTTTTTTTGGTCAAGATGGATTATATTAGTGATTTTTCATATGATTTCCCTAGTAATAAATTTTCCAGAAGGAAAGAGTCTATTATACTGCAGATGGAACAAGATATTGCGATGATTCAAAATAATTTCAAAATCCTTGAACAAGAAAGCAAGATGGTAGCATCACTGGCAGCTGAAGTTGAAGAAGTTAAAACTATATTGCTATAATTTCAAAAATATAATAACCAAACTGAAGAAGAAAAGGTAAATGTTATTTCACCAACATTTGAGGTTGACGAACCCAAGGTGGACTTGAAGATTCAATTAGAAGATGCAATCATCTCTCCTTGGCCATTTCTTGAAGAGCTTCCTGAAGATGTCATGTAAGTTGATACAACTGTTGGAGGTCAACATGTTTTGGATAATCATTGGTTAGATTTTGTCGAAGACAAAAAGGTAAGTGATCCTCCCATATTTTTCAAAAAATAATCAGTACCTCTATACCTCTCTCTTTCTTTGGAAGAAGATGAAGAAGACCCTGCTGAAAAAGAATTCCCAGTGGCCTTGCCTAAAGAGATCACATTTCAAGATGAACTAAATGAAATGAAAGATTTTTATATTGATTCTTCATGTTTTAATCATATCCATGTGGAATTATTTTTTAAATTCCCTTCTGAATTTTTTGAAACAGAATCACATGTGCAAGCTCGGGATTTTATAGTTGAAGAGGCCAAAGAAGTCATGGCTGAAGAAGTGGAGCACCCATTCTTTATCCTCCCCCAAAATTATAACATTTACCACATGGAAAAGGGTAAGGAGCTGATGTACTCTATATGTGGGTTCCTCCATGACTTTTATGCGTTGATCATTGGGAGAAATAAGTTTTGGTGGTTTCTGAGCATGAAACCCTACCCACCTTTAGATTGGGGTTAAACCGCTGCAACTGCTGGACTAGGGGTAGTAAAAACCTAGCACCCGCTTGGGGGGTCAAACCAGGCCTTATCCTTTTTCTTTTCCATTCCCCTTTCTTTTCCATTACTCTTTCTTTTTATTACTTTTTCTTATGTTTTATTTATTTCATGCTTTTTAGGTTATGTGGCAGTATCTAGGAGCTTAACTCAAGGCTGCCACTATAAAATAAAGTCATTTTGTATCTTTCCTTCCTTTTATTTTTCTTCCCTTATCATTATTTTGTTGTGTTGAAATGGGGGTAATGAAATCTAGGTGTGGGGGGGGGGGGGGGGTTTCAACCTACTTATATGTTTTGTGTGCTTTATTTTAATTTTTTTTTCATCTTTTGAGGATCCTTGAGCTTCAATGAATATTCTAATCATTTTTCACACACCAATTTATTTTGAGATGATTAAAATGATTTATGAAGAAATGGATTTTAAATTATTGTTGATGTGAAACCTTTTCCTTGAAATGGATTTTCAAGCATTTGTATGAGTTTGACCAATTTTTGAAATCCATGCACATGAAACACTGACTCAATCATTTTTCCTATCATGTGAGGTATTTTGAACCACTTTGAAATATTCTTTCTAATACCCACACTTTCTTGAGAGAAGATTGGATTTTGTGTGAGAACCAAAACTTGTGATTTTTCTCTTTCTAAGCTTTGGATTTCATGGAATGGTTTTGATATGATTGAGGAATTTGTTTGGCTAGCCATATTTTATCTTGAGACCTACCTTTACATCTATCCTTCGTTAGCCCTTAGATTCCATGAATTTCCTTATAGGTTTAAGCCACATTACAAGCCGTATTTTCCATACCAACCCGCACTCTTGGTATTTTTGCGTGGATATTTCAAGTTTGAGTGTGGGGGAGGGGTCTTTCATGTGAGTTCTTGGGATGTGATTCATTTATGGGGGATGTGAGGTATGTGTCAAAATTTTGGGCAGTGTATGATAAAGATCATATTGTGAATGGGTAATCCTTTCATTGGGATTTATTTGTTTCATCTGGTTCTCCTTCAAACAAAAGAAAAAAATAGAAAAAAATGGAGACGAGCATGAATTTATCATTGTACTTCCATTTATGACCCATGTACCTATATAAATTCAAGTTAATTATGGTCATTCTTTCACTGTATTCAATTGTCAGCTCATTATCGATGAAAAAAAAATTAAAAAAAAAGTTGTTCCTTTCTAGAGCTTTACAAAAAAAATGAAAAAATTGAAAAAAAGGGGAGAACTATGATGCAATCATTTTTTGGAATCATTTCCTGGCTCATGTCCCATGTCATATAAAAAGGGGGTTGGTGTTGTTTTTCACATTGTTAAGGGGATTGAGTGAGAAATTCCTGATGTTTTCACTTGATTATTCATGCATTGTACTTAAGAGTGTAACCTCCTCTTTCTTGCCTTAAATTTTTCAATCATTTTTCCACCAACCCTAAGCCACAGAATTATCTGGGAAAATTTCCTCATGAATAAATTTATTTTCATGTTTCACGCTTTGGTGAGATTAGAATGGTGACAATCCTATGGTGATACATGCACTTTCCAAGTATGAGCATAACTCTAGATACAATTCCTCTTGAGTGAAAAGTGACACAAAATTCAATATGAGGTAGGTTTTGATTGGGCCATAGAAGGATTTATGAGGTTGAACAAATTTAAAAGTGAGGAATGAAAATGATTGGGAATTTTTTTTCATTGAGGATACATGATGTAATTTCATTTTGGAAGAGATCTTTTTTTTCTCATTGTTGATTTTTGTGTGAATTTTGATTTGGATATATGATGATTTCTCGGGAGTGCAATGATTAAGTGTGGGGGAGTGATGAAGCTATACTTTTTTACATATTATATACTGTTTTTCAATGTTCTAAATCCCACCAAAGTGTTATGTTATGGGAAATTGTCACATTTTTATGTTTTAGTGGTATTTTGAGCGCAAATGAAAAAATGGCTTAATTTTGGGGGTTAACTGTTTTATTTTTCTTTTGTATTTTGGTCATATAATTTTCTACAGTGACCCAAATTGTGAAATAATTTTTTTATAGTCTTTATTACATCATTTTAAGAATTTCGTCCTTCTGGAGTCCCAGCTCAAACAATCATTTGGAGGCCCAAATCCAGCTCACAATTCGTGCCTCGAAAACTGTGCACAGATTTGGAATGTTTTAAAGACGACCTTGTATCATGGATTATACAGGTTATATGGAGCTTAAATTCAACAAGGATCTGGAGGAAATATTAATTAACATCTTCCATAAAGTATTACACGTATGAATTGGCTAGTTTCAATGCCATAATGACATGGGAAGTTGGAGTTTTGGAAGACGAAGAGTCAAATTGGAAGATTTAATTTTCCGAACTAAAATAGTCATAACTCATTCATACGTGGACCAATAGGTTTGAAAGCTTTTAGAAGGACGCGGATGATGCTGGGGAACAACTTTCAAGAAGGGCCCATTTTCCAATTCCTCCATTTAATGGGTCTAAAAGTCGGTGCAATCCGGAGGGAAGAATTTGAGCGAGATTTCTTCTCCAATTTTCCCTATAAATTTGTACCTCCTCTCCCTTTTATAAGGATAGCCATTTCATGGGGGAAAGGTTGAGTATTTTTGTTGTAATAGTTTATTTTATTTTTAATATATATTATTTTATCTTTCCTCCTTATACATCCTTTCTTCCATTTATTTTATTTTAAGTATTCTCCCACCGTTATTCCCTTCTCAAATCCACTGAAAATGGAGAACTAACCTCGACGCTTGTTCGAGGGAGTGAATGGTTTGTTGATTGAGTTATTGAGATTTAATTTCTAAACCCTTTATTCAATTATAAGATTTTTTGTGGTGGTTAAATCTATTATTGTGAGCGGTCGCCACATTTTCTCTACCACCAATATCTTCTTCTCGTTTATAAATTTTTTTTCTCTTCGCTATTTGTGTTGTGCATACGGTGGAGTATGACATGAGTAGTGATGGTCAGAGAAGAGGTCTCCCAGCTGACATTAGGAAGAGAATTACCTTGTATGCAGAGGTCTCGGTATGTGGTATTGACAATCCAAATGAGAAAGTGAGGTGTGACAGGTCGTGATCACCTCATTGAATTGAATTTTGAGATTCTTTTTAAACAATGATATCCACCACTACAACCTCCTAAGAACAACTGCCTAATTTCTTTCTTCTAACATCATTTTGTATTACATTGTATTATTATTTATTATATTAATATTATATGTATTTCATTTCCCCCCATTTATACTAATATTATATTTTTATATTAGTTATATTATAAATAATGACAATAGAAAAATAGTGCGTGTGAGCGGCCTCCTTGTGATCAACCCTAGGGTGTGCCACTATGGTACATTATTAGATAAATAAGAATTTAATTGAATTGTGGTTCACGAAAAAACCACTCTCATCAATTTGGCTCCGTTTCCGGGGAGGCCAAACGCTTACGTGCACTATTTTTCATAAAAACCCCAAAAAATTTAAAAATTTCAAAAACTAAAAAAAAGTGCTCCATTGAATATCATACTTTTTTTTTCAAGATGGATTATTTTTGTGATTTTTCATATGCCTTCCATATTAATTAATTTTCTAGCCGGGAAGAGTCTATTATGATGAAGATGGAACAAGATTCTGCGATGATTCAAAATAATTTCAAAATCCTTGAACAAGCAAGCGAGATAGTAGCATCGCTGGCAGCTGAAGTTGAAGAAGTTAAAACTCTAAAGATGGAACATCAACAACATAATAAACAAGATGAATAAGAAAAGTTAAATGTTCTTCCACCAACATTTTATGTTGAAGAACCCAAGGTGGACTTGAAGATTCAATTGGAAGATGCAATCGTCTCAGCTTGGCCACTGCTTGAAGAGGTTCCTGAAGATGTCATGTTACCTGATACAACAGTGGGAGGTCAACATGTTTTGGATAAACATTGGTTAGATTTTGTCAAATACCATAAGGTAAGTGATCCTTTGAACTTTGTCAAATAAGAATCAGTACCTATATACCTCTCTCTTGATTTGGAAGAAGATGAATAAGTCCCTGCTAAAAAAGAATTCCCAGTGGCCTTGCCTAGAGAGATCACATTCCAAGATGACCTACACGAAATGGAAGATTTTTATATTCATTCATCATGTTTTAATCATATCCAAGTGGAATTATTTTCTAAATTCCATTCTGAATTTTTTGACACACCATAACATGTGCAAGCTCGGGATGTTATAGTTGAAGAGGCCAAAGAAGTCATGGCTGAAGAAGTGGAGGACCCATTCTTTATCCTACCCCCAAATTCTAACTTGTACCACATGGAAAAGGGGGAGGAGCTGATGTACTCTATATGTGGGTTCCTCCATGACTTGTATGCGTTGAGCATTGGGAGAAGTAAGTTTTGGTGGTTTCTGAGCAAGAAACACTACCCACCTTCAGATTGGGGTTAAACCGCTGCAACTGCTAGACTTGGGGCAGTAAAAACCTAGCACCTGCTTGGGGGGTCAAACCAAGCCTTATACTTTTTCTTTTCCATTCCGATTGCTTTTCCATTACTCTTTATTTTTATTTATTTTTCTTATGTTTTCTTTATTTCATGCTTTTTAGGTTATGTGGCAGTATCTAGGATCTAAACTCAAGGTTGCCACTATAAAATAAATTCAGGTTGTATCTTTCCATCCTTTTATTATTCTTCCCTTATCATTCTTTTGTTGTGTTTCAATGGGGTTAGTGAAATCTAGGTATGGGGTGAGTTTCAACCTACTTATATGTTTTGTGTGCTTTATTTTTATTTTTATTTTTCATCTTTTTAGGATCCTTGAGCTTCAATGAATATTCTAATCATTTTTCACACACTATTTGATTTTCAGATGATTGAAATGATTTTTGATGAAATGGATTTTAAATGATTATTGATGTGAAACTTTTTCCTTGAAAAGGATTTTCAAGAATTTGTATGAGTTTGAAAAAATTTTAAAATCCATGCCCATGAAACACTGACTCAAACATTTTTCTTGTCCTGTGAGGTATTCTGAACCACTTTGAAATATTCATTCTAATACCCACACTTTCTTGAGAGAATCTTGGATTTTGTGCGAGAACCAAAACTTGTGATTTTTCTCTTTCGAAGCATTGGATTTCATGGAATGTTTTTTATATGATTGAGGAATTTGTTTGGATAGCCATATTTTATCTTGAGACCTACCTTTACATCTATCCTTCGTTAGCCCTTAGATGCCATGAATTTCATTATAGGTTTAAGCCACATTACAAGCCATATTTTCCATACCTACCCACACTCTTGGTATTTTTGCGTGGGTATTTCATGTTTGAGTGTGGGGGAAGGGCCTTTCATGTGCGTTCGTGGGATGTGTTTCATTTATGGCGGATGTGAGGTGTGTGAAAAAATTTTGGGCAGTGGATGATAAAGATAAAATTGGGAATGAGTAATCCTTTCATTGTGCTTTATTTGTTTCATCTGTTTCTCCTTCAAAAAAAGAAATAAATTGAAAGAAAATGGAGACGAGCTTGAATTTATCATTGTACATCCATTTATGACTCATTTCCCTATATAAATTCAATGGAATGATGTTAATTCATTCATTGTATTCAATTGTCAGCTCATTCTCCATGAAAAAAAGAAGAAAAAAAAGAAAATAAAGTTGTGCCTTTCTGGAGCATTACAAAAAAAATGAAAAAAATGAAAAAAAGGGGATAACTATGATGCAATCATTATTTGGAATCATTTCCTGGCTCATGTACCATGTCATATAAAAAGGGGTTTTGTTGTTGTGTGTAACATTTTTAAGGGTATTGAGTGAGAAATTCTTGATGTTTTCACTTGATTATTCATGCATTGTACTTAAGAGTGTAACCTCCTCTTTCTTGCCTTAAATTTTTCAATCATTTTCCCACCAACCCTATGCCACAGAATTACCCTGGAAAAAGTTTTCATGATTAAATTTAATTTCATGTTTCGCACTGTGGAGAGATGAGAACTGTCACAACCCTATGGTGATACATGCACTTTCCAAGTATGAGCATAACTCTAGATACAATTCCTCTTGAGTAAAGAGTGACACAAAATTCAATGCGAGGTAGGTTGTGATTAGGCCATGGATGGATTTATGAGGTTAAAAAAATTTAAATTTGAGGAATGAAAATGATTGGGAATTTTTTTTTCATAGAGGATACATGATGTAATTACATTTTGGAAGAGATCATTGGTTTTCTCATTGTTGATTTTTGTGTGAATTTTGATTTGGATATATGATGATTGCTCGGGAGGGAAATGATTAAGTGTGGGGGAGTGATGGATCTATAATTTTCACACATTATATTCTGTATTTCAATGTTCTAAATCCCACCAAATTGTTATTTTATGGGAAATTGTCACATTTTTATGTTTTATTGGATTTGAGCTCAAATGCAAAAATGGCTTAATTTTGGGGTTTAACTATTTTATTTGTCTTCTGTATTTTGGCCATATAATTTTCTACACTGACCCTAGTAATGAAATTATTTTTTTAAAGGCATTATTACATCATTGGAAGAATTTCATCCTTCTGGAGTCCCAACTCAATCAATCCTTTGGAGGCCCAAAACCAGCTCACAATCCGTGCCTCGAAAACTGTGCACAGATTTGGAATGTTTTAAAGACGAGCTTGTATCTCGGATTATACGGGTTATATGGAGCTAAAATTCAACAAGGATCTGGAAAAAATATTAATTAACATCTTCCATTAATGAGGACACGTATGAATCGGCTGTTTTCAAGGCTATAATGACATGGTATGTTGGAGTAGTGGAAGACGAAGAGTCCAATTGGAAGATTTAATTTTTCGAACTAAAACCGTCATAACGCATTCATACGGAGGCCAATAGGGATGAACATTTGTGGAAGGACGTGGATGAGTCTGTGGAACAACTTTAAAGAAGAGACCATTTACCAATTATTCCATTTAATGGGACTAAAAGTCGGTGTAATCTGGAGGGAATAATTTGAGCGAGATTTCTTCTCCCATTTTCCCTATAAATTTGTACTCCCTATCCCTTTTACAAGTATATCCATTTCAAGGGGGAAAGGTTGAGTATTTTTGTTGTAATAGTTTATTTTATTTTTAAAATATATTAGTTTAGATTTCCTCTTCATACCTCATTTATTCCATTTATTTTATATTATGTATTCTCCCACCGTTATTCCCTTCTCAACTCCACTAAAAATGGAGAACTATCCTCGGTGCTTGTTTGAGGGAGGGAATGGTGGGTTGATTGAGTTATTGAGCTTTAATTTCTAATACCTTTATTCAATTCTATGATTTTTGGTGGTGTTTAAATCTATTATGGTGAGTGGTCGCCTCAGTTTCTCTAGCACCAATATCTTCTTCTCGTTTTTAAATTTTCCTTACCTTCGCTATTTGTGTTGTGCATACGGTGGAGTATGACATGAGTAGTGATGGTCAGCGAAGAGGTCTCCTAGATGACCTTAGGAAGAGCATTAACCTATATGCAGAGGTCTCGGTATGGGGTAATGACAATCCAAACGAGAAAGTGAGGTGTGACATGTCTTGATCACCTCATTGAATTGAATTTTGAGATTCTTTTTAAACAATGATATCGACCACCACGACCTGCTAAGAACAACTACCTACTTTCTTTCTTCTAACGTCATTTTTTATTGCATTGTATTATTATTTTTTATATTTATTTTTTATGTATTTCATTTCCCCCCATTTATACTAATATTATATTTTTATATTAGTTATATTATAAATAGTGACAATTGGAAAATAGTGTGTGTGAGCGGCCTCCTTGTGATCGACCCTAGGGTGTGCCACTATGGTGCATTATTAGGTAAATAAGAATTTAATAGAGTTTTGGTTCATGGCAAAACCACTATCATCACCTATCCTTAACAAACATGACTTATGTAACAAAACATATAAAAGAAAACGTGTAATTTTACAGCCGAAATGACGATAATACTAAGATATTATTAACAAAGAAATTTTAAAAGATCATATATGATATCATATTAATGTATATGATTCTTGTATAATTCAGTAACAATTATTTCACCATTATACAGGAGGCTAACCAACTCTTGACCAAGGAAATAGTACAAAGTAAGGGGATTTCTTATCTCACTTTTAATTCTATGATATTTCCATTGTACACCACTTATTCATTGCATGTGGTGTAATGTATACTACCATTGATGTATATTATCATGATTCTCTTTATATTAATGGAATTTTCTAATTCATTCATTTTTTCATATGAATCGATTGATTACAACGAGGTAAGGGGTTTCTTATCTCACTTTTAATTCAATGAGATTTACATTGTTCACCACATATTTATTGCATGTGGTGTGTGTACTGACCATGATTGTATTAAATGTGTAATACACTTTAATTTATGGATATTTACAACATCATTTTATGATACATCTTTCATGGGATGTATGTTTCATATGTTACCAAATTGGTAAGGGAATTACAAATTTCAATTTCCACTCATTCTGCATTACACATACATCGTGGATTACTTTACTCCAAGATTATGTGTGGAATCACTATTAATATGTTTATGTCATAATTTCCACTCCCCAGTAACTGGATATACTTTTTAAACACATAATCAATCCATTGATAGATTCTTAATTCATCGGTATGAACTTGATAAGAGTAATTTTAACTCAATCTCCATTTATTGAGTTAAACATTCAATTCATTGGTGTTGTTTTTACAAGAATATGTGTGAATGTACTCTGATTGATTTACACTGAATATAAAACCATATTTAGTGTATTTATATTTGTCACAAATAATTATTTCATTGATTTATCCTTAACCTAAGGATATAGACTTTATTATAGATTTCATCTCAATTTACATTCCATTGGGACTTATTTTTTGTTATACACCAATTCACTTTTATATGGTGTATATAATGTACATTGAAATAGTATTTCATGAATCCATTTATTATCGTGATATTATAAAGTTTTTATTACCTGAATTATTAGTATTCAAGTGTCACTCTTTTGGTTAGGAACTCAAACTAAAATATCATTTTAAAATATTTTAAACATTTATTATTATAAATCATTCTCATTAATTTCCATGTTTTAAAAATGGTTTTAAGGTTTTATTTATATGTAAATTATTGTTTTAAAATTTAAAATTCCTTTTAAAAGTTTCAAAGTTGTATGGGATACTTTGATTCAAAAATATATTTTAAACGGCTTCTTGACAAATAGTGTGACCTTTAAATGTTTTGAAGAAAAAGGGGGATACTTATCTCAAATAGTTTTGATGAATATTTTCATCTATGACGATATCCTTCATTATTCTCGATTGAGGTTAATCTATTACAATACAACCTTACATATTGTATTGAATGAGTTATGTTTGACTGTGTATGTGCTATTTTGATACCATTCATGGTTTGTGCATAAAGTATTAACATTTCATATGATAGTTTTAATATGAATGTTTATGTTATGTTTCAAAATTTTTATATGAGGAATGAATTAGACTTAGTAAGTGACGGGTGGAGCCTGCTATAGCTCCTTTATGCATCGGTAGGTCTCATGAGACAAACTAGTGTCTTGTCATAATGCCTTGAAATAATATTATTTGTAGTATTGGCACAAGGCCTTCACTATGTGGTTATGATAGTCTGGAATTATGAATTCCATCATTATAAAAGTGATTATTGATATTGCATGTGATTATTCAACTAGTAGAATATCCATGTGAATAAGTAAGTGGCATTATTTCATTTTATTTTTTCCATATTATGCAGAAGTTCAAGTTTAAAAGACTTTTGTTTTAGTTATACATTGCCTTAAATGTTTATGCTTATTTATGAATGTTTCTTCTATATTGTTATCCTTACTGAGCATTTGAGAGCACCCCTTTCAATGTTCTATTTTTCCCATGATAGGAAGAAGTAATTTATGAATTACCTGCAGAGATAGTATGAGGGTATATGAAGACAGGATGTTGTTGTAGTTTTTTTACTTTATGATGTAATGTATGACTTATGAATATATCTGGTGTTTCCAAAACTACTATACTAATTGGTCTTTTGAGACTTGATCTATTGTGATCATGCCAATGTTATGTAATAATGCACCAACTCTGGTTAACTGGTGTTGGGGTGTTATAGTATTAATTTATTTATTTTTCATTGTTTTATCATAATAAAGTACTAAACCTTTTCTCATTTTAATTTGATGAAATGACCAGAAAATGGATTCAAATATTTCATTGCGAACCATACTTGAGAAGGAAAACCTTCTCACTGCATCAATTTCCAAGAGTGGTAGAGGCGTTTAAGCATCATCCTTCACCACGAGAGGAAATTATATGTGCTGGAAGAGCATGTTCCAGTTGTTCTTAGGAAAGAGGACAGTGATGTGGAATTATCTCTCTATATGAAACACATGGATGATGCCACATATTTCCAATGATTCATGCTATCGGCCATATCTAATGAGCACATGAGGCAACATGAAAACATGTATGTGTATAACATGATCTCTCAAATTAAGGATCTCTACAAAGAGATGGAAAGATAAGAGAGATATGAGACCTCAAACACTTTTTTTTCAACTAATCTTGGAGAGTCTGCAACAGCCGGGCCTCATGAAATCATTCTTATTGGCTACATTGAATGCTTGGACATCTTAGTGGTTAAGTTCCCGGATGAGTTGCATACAGATCTATTTCAATCATCACTTCCCAAGACCTTCCATAGATTTATTTTTAATTATAATATGAGCAACAATGAGAAGAGTCTATCTGAATTTATGAGCATAATTATCCAGGTTGATAAGGACATGGGGAGTGACAAACCCACAATACTTTTAGTGAATAATAAAAGGAAGGACAAGGAAAAGGGGCCAAAGACTTGTAAACTATCTATATCCCCCGAGCGTTGTCCCTCCAAGAATGGGAAGATCCAAAGGCAGGGCAAGGAATGGGAGGTGGTATGTTTTTCATGTGTCAAACATGCCCACTAGAAGAAGAACTACACCTAAAAGAGCGGGGATGATAAATTTGTCTTCATTATCAAGTGTAATCATTCAGTTTCTACACATTGGGTATTAGATACAGCTTTTGGGGCTCACATCTGTATTCAAATTCAAGAACTAGGGAGATTTAGAAAGATTCCCAGAGGAGAGCTGGATCTTCGAGATGCCAATAATTTGAGGATGGCTCCGTTAGCCATTGGTGATTACCACCTATCATTGCCGACTAGGATGATTTTGGATTTATACAATTGTTATTATATTCCTAGTATTACCAAGAACATAATTTCCATATTTTATTTGAATATTGATGCTTTTATTTTCTTGTTTGGAAATAAGGGTTGTCTCTTTTATAATAAAAACTTATGTTCTGGTATGGAGCATTTAAATAATGGTTTGTTTGTATTAAATTATGATAACCATGTGTTCGAAATCTATAATGGAGAGACTCACATGACTCGTACATCTCCCAGTTGTTGAATCACCATTTAGGTCATGTAAATGAGAAGCACTTGACAAAGTCCTGCTGAGATGGTTATTAGACTCTACTGAGCTAAAACCACTTGATAGATGTCATGCTTGTTTACAAGGAAAAATGACCAAGCCAGCTTTTGGTGGACGAGGTGAAAGGTCCACAGAGCTTCTAGGATTGGTGTACACTGATGTGTGTAGACCATTTATAGTATAATCTAGAGGTGGATATTCTTACTTCACAACTTTTATTGATGATTTGAGTAGATATGGCTATGTCTAATTAACGAGGTATAAGTCAGAATCCTTAGATAAATTTACGGAATTAAATAATGAAGTAAAGAATCATATTAGTAAGTAGAAAATAAATCTTCTATCAGATTGAGGTGGAGAATATCTGATCCAAGAGTTCATCGATATTCTACGGGAGTCTGGGATTCTATCTCAGCTCACTCCTCCTTATACGCCATAGTGTAATGGTGTTAGTGAATGGAGTAACTACACCTTGTTGGACACGGTAAGGTCGAGGATGAGTCATACAGATCTTCCATTTTCTTTTTGGGGATATGCATTACAAACTGCAACATACACATTAAACTAAGTGACAACTAAGGTGGAAAATGGAATTCCCTTAGAGTTATGGAATGGAAAGATGCCTATTTTGTCGCACAAACATGTATGGTGATGCGAGGTGTTTTTTATGGCCTTATTAGGAAAAAAACTAGCACCTCGGGGCATGATGTGTATCTTTAGAGGATATCCCAAGGAAACGAAAATATATTACCTATATAAACCATTAGACAAGAAAGTGATGGTCACCAGACAAGCAATATTTAATGAAAGGGAGCACATCCTCAAAAACGATAGTGGGAGCAAGATTGATTTTGATTATGTCAATGCTCAAGATACATGGGAATTGGTATAGTAACAAGTTCCATAGGTCCACGTGGAAGAGGTCCTAGAAACACAAGTACTACATAGAAGCTCAAGAGTGGTAATGTAACTAGAGAGATTTGGCTTCATAGTCATCGAGGATGGTGAAGTATTATTTTTGGACAATGATGAACCTCTCTCTTACAAGTAAGCATTAGAAAGATCAGAAGCTGCAAGATGGAGAGAAGATATGAATTCTAATATGGATTCCATGTTTCATAAACAAGTCTGGGATCTAGTTGATGATCCAGTTGATGTAAAGAATGTTGGATAAAAATGGGTATTCAAGAGACAACTGGACAAGGACGGTCCAGTTAGCACATATAAAGCAAGGAAAGTGGATAAAGGATTCAGAAAGCGTCAAGGAATTGACTATGATGAAACATTCTTTCCAGCTTCCATTTTCAAATCCATAAAAATCGTACTTCCTATAGCATCTTAACATGACTTCGAGATTTGTAAAATGGATGTCAAAACAACATTAATTATTGGGAACCTTCAGGAAGATGTCTATATGGCACAACCAGAATGACATTGTGACACCAGGTGAAGCAAAATAGGTTTTCAAGTTGTAGAAATCCATTTAGGGATTAAAGAAAACATCTAGGTCTTTGTTGACGCTCCTTTCATCACAGAATCTAAAGATCATAAAAGGGGAATATCTGAGCTCAAAGTGATTCAACCTTTGAAGAAAACATCAAAAATCGACAAAGGCATGAACAAAGGATCAAAAGAAACTGCACCGCGCAAGTTATATCACTGTCACGCAAGTACACTTGCGCGACGCCCTTGGTCGCGCAAGTAACATGCGCGACTTAAGTGATAACCGCCCGGTAACCGCCCGGGGTCTTCTCCTACCTATAAATAGATCCTGTGGGCCCCCCATTCAGGAGGAATTTTTTTCCAGAAACTCGGATTGAAGCTCCCGACGCCCAAGTCTCTTCTCAAAGCTTCCGGAACACTTCTAAAGGTAATTTTTTTACCTAGAACGGATGATTTAAAGAGAAGAAGGAAGGAATAAGTGTTGAAACTCATCAACACTTGCGCGCCGCCTTATTCCTTCCATAGAACTCGCGCGTCCCTTTTTTGGAAGAACCTCAAGAGGATTCTAAAGGGATTTATAAAGAGTCGCTCAAATATTCTAATGATGTTTGAGAATCGCGCAAGTACCCCTCATGTCGCGCAAGTATACTTGCACGACCAATACTTGCGCGCCGCCGCAATACTTGCGCGCCTTTCAAGACTTGCGCACCCCTACCTTTTTGGGTGCCCATATTGCCCATTTTACCCCTCTTAAGCCATCACACCTTTCCTTTTCAAGATTCAGTCTTCAAGAAACTCTTCAAAGCCATTTATGGCATGATTTCTTGATTTGACTTCCTTATCTGAAAGGAATTCTGTGGAATATCTCTCAAAACCTAGTGATTTAAATATCCTTATGTCACTAAATATGGAGAGTTCATTCATTTAACCTCATCTTTTAAGATGAGAGAATCCTTAACTTGGGTCTCCTTTTCAGGAATAATCCCTAGTTATAAGTCCTTTAACTTGGGCTTCCTCCTCAGGAATAAGCCCCAAACCTTAATCCCTAACCTGGGTCTCATTTTTTCAAGTATAAAACCCAGTTATAATCTTGGGCTTCCTTTTCAGGAATAATCCCCAAGTCCCCTAATTTCTCTTTAACCAGTCCAAATTTACCCTTGATTTGGGTTTCCTTTTCAGGAGTAAAACACAATCAAAAGTCCCCTCCTAACTTGGGCATCCTCCTTAGGAGTAAGACCCAAGATTAGAGTATTCAAATCTACATGAAGCACATATACCTTTATGGACCTTGTTCATGGATTTTCTCCCAAAAAGTGAATCCTAATCCTTCATCTATCTGGGAAGTCATACATACATAAGCCCCAAACAATTTCTTATGATTGAATCTTTCATGCCAAAATTGTCTAATTTTTTACCAATACCTCTTGTTTCTCACACCGAGCATGAATTACGTGAGCTTATAGTGTAAAAGTAATTATGACATCCTTCTTTGAGCCATCAATCATAAACGTCATACTCCATTACTCGAACTATGTGGGTTCTGATTCCTTTTCCAAAACAAAGGATACGTAGGTAGCCCATTTATGGGTTCGATCCCAACTTTGAAATAATTCATGTCCTTTTGAATGACGATAAACTTCACGTTCCCCACTGAGTGGCTTTAAAACCAGCCTGGTCATCATAATGACCAAGAGACTTTTATAAATGTTTTTGAAGGATACCATTGACTCAGAATCTCTAAATAGATACAGATGATTCTCTATTGATGAAGAACCTCAAATACATATAAAAGATTCTCTAAATTTCGTACATATTTAATCATTGTTTGTTAAAACTGAAGGAGAGCTCATTTTATACTTGGTAATGTAATAAGGATTCACGAACATAACTTAAATCTATAAAGAGAGTCCCGGAGTAGAAAATAATTCCCCTAAAAAAGGTTTGATGAGTCCGACCTCCCATCCTCTCGACCAATGAAAATTCCTAAGCCTCATTAGCCCACAAACTAATGAGCACCTAACTTTGGAATGTAGGTCCAAACGGATGTGGAATCATTGGATGTTTCCAGTTCTACGAATAAACCCGTTAGAAACCGATCGAAACGTTTAAATCTCCCATCCAGGAGGTCATCCCTGGATTCCGTGCGAACCAAAAAATGGTGAACCCGATGTGAATCCTTAACCAATTTAAAGTGATGTTCTTCTTATTTGTTAGGCCCCTTGGGCCAACAAAGCAATCATTGACATATGCTCATCCAAAAGATGCAGTGGCTGGATTCATCTTGATTGTTTCTGTTATATGGAACATGCACTCTTTTCTCAAGATCTTCTGCAAAATGGCTTTCCTTAAATTCACCCCTGTGAATACTACTGCTGTAAACACCTCTATTGTGAGGTCTACTGCTGTGAAAACCAATGCTGCTACTCCTGCTGGAACGTCGTCCGCTCTGAGGATGACATCACCAACTCAGCGTCTTCAACGCTGGGTTTATAATGCACTGGTTAACGAGTACCGTCGCAACGGTACTATCCCAAATCCGGAGGCCACTCGTCAAGCCCTCCAAGTTAACAACTCTACCTGGTCGTCTGGACAACGTCGGCCAGCAATCAAGAAGCAGGCGGTGCTGACTGCCGTCTCTAACCGTTTCGGATCGTTATCCCTGGAACGCAATTTCCATTCACTCCCTTACTCTGAGGAAGTGAATGATCAGGTCCCTCAGGGCCTTAATTCAAAAAGACAGGAGTCCTTCCTGAGGGCTCCCATCAACAATTGCCGCCAGACTCGTGCGGTAGTGCGCCCTCAACATGATGAGGGTACCGACTCCAGGCATTCAGCTCAGGTTCTTCGAACCCGAGCAGGCAAGATGAACCGCCAGAGACGGAATCCAGTTAACAATGGGAAGGTTATCATCCCTAACATCTCCGAAGAAGTCCACCAACCTAACATGGTGGCAAACAATGAGCAGGCACACACACCTGCCCATTTTAATTCCACTGTCCAGCAGACTCGTCTGGCAGCATCAAGCCAATCCCGCCAGGCAATTCCGGCGGAGTACTATAGGCAGGAACATGCACCTGCTTATGCATCATCAGTTAGTCAGCAGGCTCGTCAGACTACATATGATGGATCTCGGCAACTGCCTTTGGCGAAGTGTAATCAGCAGGCACATACACCTGCTAATTCTAATCAAGCCTACCAACAGTCTCGCTTGGTAGCGCATGGAGAAGTCAGTCGGAAAGCCCTGATGACAAACAGAAGGCAGACTCAACTCTCTGCCTCCACACTTGAGTACTGTCAGGATTCACTGACAGGAAGAGGACATGAGCAGGCACATACACCTACTCCAAACCCGGAATGGACGTATATCCCCGTTCCGTTGGCTGAAGTCACCAAACATATTTTATCAATGGTGAAAGAGCAGAAGCAAATTCCTACTCATATTCTGGATGCTTGCCAGGATATCATAACATCTTCAGCATAATCTCAGGGACAGACACATAAATCACTCCCTAGCAGTGGAGTGACACATCAACGATTCACTCCGGAACAGAAACACACATCTGTTCCAGTCTAAGAGGGTTATGGGGAATACTCCCCCATATCATACGGACAACCAAGTCAGGCACATACACCTGATTTGAGTGGAGATCGTCAGCCTAACCTGACCATATTTCCTAATCAGGCACATACATCTGCTCAGAGTAACCACTTTCGTCAACAGGTGGTTTCCAAAGTGAGTAAGAAGGCATATAAGAAAAAGATCCGCCCAGCACAGTCAGGAGATCAAAGGCCAATTTCCAACAAGGCCTTGCTCGATGCTGGAGTTCTTGAATCCTTCAGACATTTATCTGTCGGAATTCAAGATTCTACTCCCTCAGTTCCCGATAACAGGAACATTAATTATGAAGGTCTTCAACAGACACTTCCTCATGAAGGCTTGCTTCATGAAAATTCGGTCAATCTTGAAGTTTCTTCTTCAGATGAGAGCCACAGGAACCCTCTGTGAGGTCAGAAGACCAAGGAGCAAGAGATCTCATCTTTTGTTGTAACCCATTTTGGTGGTCCTCCCCATGATGATGAATTTCACTTCGAAAGTCCACTCCGTAGTAGTGATTCACATTGCCTGGAAAATACTCCAGTGTATAATGTAGTGCCGAGAAAGCCCTCTTATCTTGAGGCACTTGAAAATGCAAAACCAGTCATGTCTGATGCTTTATCGCTAACAAGTGAAATACTTTCTCAATCAAAAGATAGCCCAGGGTGTAGGTCATTATCCGAACCACCCCTAAGTCATACATCTTCTAGATTGACCAATGATCTCTCTACCAATCTTGTTGAATCCGATGAAGCAACAAGGAAACACCAATTCTGGTCAAAACAGGTAGAAGAATATTCATTTAATGATAAAGAGGAAATGCTGAACAAGAGGAAAAAACTGGAAAAAGGTGAAGTACCAGTCATGTTTTGGCCTTTGGCTGACTCCCAGTACGACATTCCAAAGATGTTAATGGATGATGGAATCCATGATATTTGTCTCATCATATGGAAAACTCTTTGACAATTAAAGAAGAAGGTATTATCTTATGATGAATATGAAAATCATCTTAAGATAATAGAAGGGATACAACGTCAGATTGATTTGGCATCTCTATCAGTCTCTCGGTATCTGAAGTCTGAAAAACAATAGAGAACCCTTCAACGTTCATGCCTTGGCGCACTATGAAAATTGAGTCAGTTAATTGCCAATTCTCCATCTGATGTTCATATCAGAGGATGGGGTGTTCACGGAGCACTACATTTCACAGTTCTTTCCAGTCAACAAAGCCCGCCGAAAATGGTCTCATGCAATGTTATTGCCCATGGCCGTCCACAGTCAATGGGCTTTGTTCATAATCAAAAGCTTGCTCAAGAACAGGCTTCAACTAGTTCCTCTCAAAATCAAGCATATTGAGAACAAGTTGTTGAATTGCTCCTACATCAAGCATGCGAGAATATTGAACAAGCCTCTCGTATGGAGAAAACACGTCATCAAATGACAGAAGTCTCGGAAATCATCCAACGGTCTGTTGAACCAGGTGATAAAAGTGGATACAGGCTAATGCATCCAGCTAATTTCCGAACTAAGATTCGCAAGATCAAGAGATCTTTTAAGAAGATCTCAGACGTAGCATGTCAAGAGCCACTCCAGCTTGTCAGACTGGGGACTTCTCTAACCCAACCCTCAGAGTCAACAAATGGGATTCGAGGAGTTGAGCGGAATCTGCAGGAACATCCCCAGTTCACGAGACTGGGGACTCTTTCAAATCATCAATCCCCTTCTCAGAGAATATCGGTCTTTTCTCGATTGGGGAAGAATCCCCAAGAGGAACGAAGAGCCAAATTATCAGGAGATTCCCTCCAAATTATAGCTCGTCAAGAAATTCCTAAAGGATTGAATCAACAAAAGGCAATGTCTCATCAAAGACATGAAAGAAGACAATATCACAAAAATGTTGATAGAAGGGATGCGATGCATTATGCATCAATCAATGTCATCAATGTCGTTGTTGCTAATCCACCAGAGGAGACTCACTCAGGGGACTCAGATGAAGAGCGTCCTGCTCAAGAAAATGTACGCACCGATACAAATGAAGAAGGTGTATGTACACGAAGTCAAAGGATTACTCAGAACCTAGGTAATCCACTTTTCTCCCTCCAAAAGGTATCCAACAAAGGGAAGGGAAAGAATCAGGTTGCATATCCTTCCTCTGGAGAAGGTCAATCGCTCTCATTAGAGCAAAGGATTGCACAACAAGAGGAAGAAATGAAAGAATTAAGAAGGTTGAATGCAGAACTACTTCAGAGTAGTCTTCTTCTTAAGAATGCTAATGTTCGACAGCCGAAGGAATTTGTTGCAGTTACTGAGATGGATCAAGAATATCCTACTTTATTAGTACACCCTCAGAGGTTTAATCCCGTGGGTCAAGCACAACAACGGTTGGCTGTGCTACCATCAGTTGCAGCACCAACCACCACGTCTGTCCAAGCTCCATTTATTGCACCTACCCAAAACCAAGTTCAACCTGATGTTTCTCAAAAGTTAATAACTATTATTGTGTCATTAACAGCTCGGTTAGAAACTATGGAAGGGAAACGGGCACAAGTTCAACCTGAAAATAAATTTTACCCTAAATGGGTAGATTCAATTAATCCTCCATCCAGTGTTGGAAACCCCGTTTTCCCTACTTTCAATGGATCAGGCGACCCTGAACAACATTTGACGCATTACGTGTCTTGTTGTGATCCTATGATGGGAACTCCAGAGCAGCAAGAAGCAGTGAAACTCAGATGCTTCGTGCGAACCTTCCAAGGGCCATCTTTTGTCTAGTATACAAGCTTGGAATCCCGGTCAATCATCGGATGGTAGGATCTTCGTCAAAAATTCCTTCTTCAGTTCAGCTCAACTTTGCCAAAAATGACAGTTTTCGATCTTACAAACTACAAGCAAAGGGATAATGAAAGGGTCATTGATTTCATTGCTCGCTGGAAGAGATTAACGTATTCCCTGAGTTTAGCACTCCCTCAGGAAGAGCTGTTACCAATCTGTGTGGCAAATTTGCGTGACGAATTACGCAGGCCATTGATCCCTGTGAAATACACAATAGGGTTTTGTGACCTTACTTCAATCGCTTAGAAGATTGAAGATTCCCTTATATAGGCTAAGGTTAAATCTCGTGTAATTCCATCAGCTCCAGGAAGAAGAATGGGTAAAGAAGAAACTTCTACAGTTATGCTTAAACAAGCACCTGTACCTATATCTACTTCAAAACCTTCATCTTCTCGAAGGACTCCACCTCCTGAAAGCCAACAACAAAGGCCGTTTCTTCCAAATGATCAAAGAGATCAATGAAGAAAAAACTTTGAGGATATGAAGAGTAAAACATACTCTTTCCGAAATGAGCATGTTCCTGGTTACATCATTTCAGCTCTGGAAAATAATTTGGTTCAATTACCAGTGCCCAAGAGGCCAAACAAGGAAGGAGATGAAGACTGTCCCAATTATTTTCCCTTTCATCAAATGTTGGGGCATCCCATCGATGAGTGTTTTTTCTTTAAAGACCTCCTGCAAAAGATGGTCGACTTGGGACAAGTCAAATTGAAGGGTTCTTCAACTCATGTAGCGTGTGTTACCGCTACAGGTCCAGAGGAAGGAGGCGAGTGGCAGGAAGTCAGAAGAAAAATTTTGCAAAAATATGATGATTGGATGGTCAGAAAGACAATCAATCGGACCCATGCCATTTTGCGAACACAATTGAAGAATCCAGTTGTGTCTCCTACAAAAGCTACAGTGAAGCCTCCATCAAAAGACAAATCCTCAAAAGGGCAGCGCCATTCAAAGAAGAAAGAGGGATCGGAAGAAGATGAGTATATATCGAGGCCTAAGTTGTCTTTGACTCTGGCAGATTTTATGCCATCTACTTCAAAGCAACGGGCACCGCCCCATCAAACGGCACAACCTAAATAGGCTAGTCAGGCAGGGTCTTTATCAGACGAAGAGTTAATCTTCGGTTCTGTTAATATGATTCAATTAACAGATCCATATTCCAGGCTTGATGAGCCTGAATTCCCTGTATCAAATAAGGGAATCCGAGAAAGTTCCAGAGGTTCAGGATACAGAGGAAGACGTGGATCTTTCCAAAGCCACTACTCCAATTCTACCCCTGCTAGCACTGTGTATGCAGCAGAAACTCGTGGTAGAGCCCTTCAGCGAACTCAAAAAGAACAAGCAAGTTCTTCTGCCAATGGCCAACTCAGTTTTGGCACAGTTATTTTAGAAGACCGATTAAAGGTTCCATCTTCTTTATCTCCGCATGTAAATGGATCTAGTCAGTCTAATCTTCCAAAACCAAGGATGTTTCCAACTTCTATCCCAGTACAAGATGCATCAGCTTCCAAAGCATCTGCTTCCAAGGTACCTGCTAAACCTCATTTTCCTGTTGGGAAACGCATACCTCTAGATCAAATGTATGATATATTGAAACACTTGGCCCAAGTACCATCCAAGTTATCAATTTTGGATGCTTTGAATCTATCAAAAGATCTTCGGGAAGCACTCATCGAATCTTTGTCAAGTCCTTAAGAGTTTGAAGCTGAAATTGCTGCAGCTGAAGTCTATCACATAGAGAATAATCCTACAGAATGCCCTGAAGTGATATCTTTTACTGATAAAGATGAATATGATGTTGTGCATGAGCACATAAAACCTCTCTACTTATCTGGAAAAGTCAATGGTGTAGATATCCAAAGAGTTTTCATTGACAATGGTTCAGGAGTCAACCTCATGTCCATTCGTACACTTCGTCGATTGGGCCTCATGGAATCTGATTTATCTCCTTCTACCATGATGTTACAAGGATATGATAAAAATGAACAAGAACCACTGGGCAAAGTTACACTCAGAACCCAGTTTGGAGATCTTGTATCCAATTCGGATTTCATGATTGTTGATCAAGACTCAGATTTCAACTTCTTTCTTGGAAGACCCTGGCTACATCAGCATGCAGCTATTCCTTCATCATAGCATCAATGTCGCAAATACTGTTTCAATAGTCAAGTTGGAACATTGTATGGTGATAAGGCCCTGTTCAAGACATGTGAGTCTCAATACATTGAGGCAGAATTTTATCACATGAATGGAAGAGAAAAATCTACAATGAAGGAAATTACCAAAGATAATGCTCCATATGGTTTGGAGAAAATTCCAATAAATCCATTTACACATGTGAGTACAGATTATGTCTTACCTATCAGTCAAATTGACAAAATAAGCCCAAATCAAAATACTCTTATGGAAAGATCCATAATGTCAGTTACGGAAATCGAGCCAGACAACATGGGAGAAATTGGTAACCTACCAAACAGTGATGAAAGCATAAGTGGTGACGTCTTCATTTCATCTGATGAAATCCAACAAGTCTATACTTCACCAATCAGGCCAGAAGAAGTTATAGCAACACCAGAGGTGAATAATGATGTCGATTCTCAATCCATCATCTCCTCTTTATTTCCCAAAGAAGGCCCTTTATCATCAATAGGGTCGGAAATGGAAGCTTCTGCTTCAAAATGTGAAAATTTTGATATCTCTTATGATCATGAAAATTTCATTTTGACATCTACTATGCAAGTAGAAACGGATGAAATAGCACATGATGAAGAGGAACAGGAAGATCTTAGAGATTCTCCTCCAGCATTTGAAGAGGGTATCTCTACCACTGTGGATGAACTCAGAGAAATAAATCTGGGTACAGAGAAAGATCCACGCCCCACTTTAATTATTGCGGCCATGACCCTTGAAGAGCAAGAGATGTATATTTCTTTTCTAAAGAAAAATAAAGATATTTTTGCTTGGAATTATACAGAAATTCCTATGCTTGATCCTGATATTTCTACTCATCATTTGGGTTTACCAAAAGAAAATCGAGGATTTATGCAAGCCGCGAGAAGAACACACCCAACCTATGCTTCCAAAATTGAAGCTGAAGTGGATAAGCTGATCAAGGCTAACTTCGTCAGAGAAGTTCAATATCCCAAGTGGTTGGCTAATATTGTCCCTGTAAAGAAAAAGAACGGACAAATTAGGGTTTGCATCGATTTCTGAGATCTTAATCGGTATTGTCCTAAAGATGATTTCCTAGTTCCGATTACAGAACTCTTAATTGATGCGACGGCTGGTTATGAAGTACTTTCCTTCATCGATGGATATTCTGGATATAATCATATCTGAATGGCCCCAGAAGATGGGGAATCTACAGCCTTCAGAGCCCCTCAAGGTGTGTTTTGTTACCGGGTGATTCCCTTTGGTTTAAAGAATGCAGGTGCAACATATCAACGCGCCATGCATCGTATCTTCAAATCTTTCTTAGGGAAATTTGTTGAATGCTATGTAGACGATTTGGTGGTTAAATCCAAACAACGTTCTAATCACTTGGCTGATTTGGAAGTCATATTCCACAAGCTTCGACAACATAATTTGAAGATGAACCCCTTAAAATGTGCTTTTGGGGTAACCTCAGGAAAATTCCTCGGCTCTGTTGTACACCATCATGGTATTGAAGTCGATCCTGAGAAGACCAAATAAATCCTTGGTATGTATCCTCCTCAGAATTTGAAAGAATTAAGAGGGCTTCAAGGACACTTAGCCTATATTTTGCGTTTCATTTCCAATTTGGCGGGTAAAAGTTTACCCTTTACCAAATTATTGAAAAAAGGAGTCACTTACCAGTGGACTGAAGAATGTCAAGAAGCATTTGATTTTCTCAAGAAATACCTCTTGAGTCCACCAGTACTCATGCCACATGTTGAAGGAAGACCACTTATCCTCTATGTGACAGCTCTAGAGAGATCATTGGGTGCTTTTCTAGCCCAAAAGAATGATGCTGGGAATGAAAATAGCCTCTACTATCTCAGTAGAACTATGCTTGATGCAGAAACCCGGTATTAAAGTTTTGAGAATTGCTGCCTAGCATTTATCTTTGCAGTTCATAAACTGAGACACTACTTGCAACATCACGAGGTCCAATTGGTATCTCGTAATAATCCGCTCAAATTCATCCTTAGTCGTCCAATGATTACGGGACGTCTATCAAGGTGGGCAGTTATTTTGAAACAGTTCGACATTCAATATGTGTCTCAAAAGGCAATAAAGGGTCAAGCTCTGGCTGATTTCCTGGCTGAACATCCTTCCATAAAAGACACGTCTTCAGATATTGAACTCCCTGATGAGGAAGTTTTCTCTATTCAAGAGAATCCTCAAACATGGTAAATGTATTTTGATGGTGCTTCTAGAATTCCAACAGGGAAGAAAATGGAAAATCCTAAATTCAACAAAGTTGGTTTAGGAATTGTACTCATTTTTCCAGATAAGGCATTGTTACCTTATTACTTTCTATTGTGGGAAGGTGGTACTAATAATGAAGCCGATTACCAATCTCTCATTACAGGCTTGGAGTTAGCACTCCAAGCACAAGTGAATCACTTAAAAGTGAAAGGTGATTCAGACCTGGTAATCAAACAAGTCAATGGGAATTATGCCATTAGAAAAGAAGAATTAATTCCTTTATATGATTACGTTAGAGAGTTAATGGCGGAATTCCCTTCAGAACCGACATTTTCTTATGTCCCAAGATCAGAAAATGCTCAAGCTGATGCACTGGCTAATATAGCCACAGCTCTAGCATATCCAAATCGGGACGAGACAACCATCAGTATTGCCCACCGTCGTGCAATTTCACCTTATGTTCAAGCTAGAATAGAGGAAATTATTGAAATTAGTCCCATTCCTGAACCATATGGTCATACTACCGGATGGATGACACCTATCAGGGAATACCTTCAAAATGGAACACTTCCACCTGATAGAGCCGAGAAAGAACAAATCCGGCGACATGTGGTCAATTTTACTCTTTATGATAGCCCAAACCACCTAGAAAAAGTTCTCTACAAACGTGGTTTTGATGGAGATCTCTTCAGATGCATTGATGGTGAAGAGACAATGGCTGTCATGAAAGAAGTGCATGAATGAGTGTTTGGTGCCCACCAGTCTGGACATAGATTGTCTTATCAAATTCTAAGGCTTGGATACTTTTGGCCTTCAATGATACAAGATTGTGTTGATTTCACAAAGAAGTGTCATACATGTCAATTATATGCCAACTTCATTCATCAACCTCCAGAGTTGCTTCATACAGCTAAATACTCATGGCCATTTTCCACATGGGGAATGGATGTGGTGGGACCTTACCCTTCAGCTACGGCCAAGCAGTTTAAGTACATTCTTACTGCTACTGATTTCTTTTCCAAATGGGTAGAAGAAGTACCTCTCAAATAAGTCAGTTCTAAATGCATTGTTAGCTTCATCAAGTCTAACATCATTACTAGATTTGGTGTCCCTCATACCATATTGACGGACAACGACACCAACTTTTGTTCTTCTGAGGCGAAGAAATTGTATCAAGAATACAACATTAAATCCAACCATTCATCTAGGTATCATGCGGCAGCCAATGTCCAAATAGAAGCCTTTAACAAGACTCTTTCAAATATACTGCAAAAGATGGTGGATAAAGATAAAAGTTCATGGCCTGATAAACTCTTTCATGCTTTATGGGCTTATCGGACTACCACCCGCAATGCAACGCGGTCAACTCCATATTCGCTGGTATATGGAACAGAAGCAGTCTTGCCAATTGAAGTTCAATTTCCCTCACTCAGAGTAGCCATTTGTAATCAGTTATCTACAGATGAGAAATCCAAAAATCGATTGAATGAATTGGAACAGTTAGATGATAAAAGATTGTGCACTTTGCACCACTTGGAAATCTATCAGAATTGAATAGCATGAGATTTTATCAAAAAAGTTCGTCTTCGTTCATTCATTCAGGGAGAATTGGTATGAGTTCTCAGAACTCCAATGATACCAGGAGAGAAACCTCCCAAGCTTGAGCCAAAATGGGAAGGACCTTATTCAATACATAGGGTCTACTCCAATGGATCTTATTCATTAATCTCAATGGATGGAGAACTCATCACGACTCCAACCAATGCCAGATTTCTGAAGAAATATTTTATATAAACACAAAATATGGTCCCCAGAACCAAGACTCTTACAATTGGTTCATACAACAATGGTCCAGTATGACCTTAAACTGCAACTTCGTCCAACATGACATTAAACTGTGAAAAAGTTCCCTAAACCGTCCAGCATGACCTTAAACTGCATCATCCTTGGTCCATGCATATGACCATAAACTATTTGCAACTCCCTTATGTCCATCAAGACGTTAAAATGTGACGTCCTAACTACATGATGCTAAACTGTATAAAAGTCCCTTACGTCCGGAAAGTCGTTAAACTATATAATCTCAAAGGTCCATCATGACATTAAACTGCACCATTCACGGTCCATGTATATGACCTTAAAATATTTTCACTTTCGTCTGACATGATGTTAAAATGGTACACTCTTTTGTCCTTACTGCATGACATTGAACTGCACAATCCCCCTTTTTGTCCTACATGACATTAAACTGTTATTTTTTTCCCTGCTACATGACACAAAACTGTGCAGCACCAATAGTCTTAACTGCAAGACTTTAAACTGCATAGTCTCTGAATATGTCCTACATGACATTAAACTTTTCATCGTTAAGGTTGTTATTACCTCTTGTTTCTCACACCGAGTATGAATCACTTGATCTTAGAGCAAACCTCAACCATAACACTCTCTCTGGGCCCCTAACCATGTGTAAGTCCCAACAACATTTTTTTAGATCATTGTCCCCAAGAACAACTTGATCATTAATTCATTCTTTAATTGAACTACACGGACTTTGATCCTTTCCCTCTAGGCTGGGTATGTAGGCAACCTCCCAGGGTTCAAGCCCAAAATCAATCTCTTCACATCGGTTCACCACCATCTCATATGATGTTGATTCGTGAAACCGCACCTAGAATCAATGTATTTACATTGATTCAATTTTGTCCTTGTTATATGACGTTAAACTATGCAACACTTTTTTCCGGTACGATAATAAACTACAATATTATTTTATTTCCTCATTTGAGAGAGAACTATTATTGACATTTATTTTTCAATCATGGTTTTCATTTTCAAAAGACTACGTGCATACATGGTAATGCCTAAACATTTTATCTCGGGTTGAACCATCATTTCACTAAATTCCCCTTTCACCCTTCACATGTACGAACAAAATTTGTACAAAGGGTAGTTCTAGAACTACGTGGGCTTGATTCCCATCCTTATGGGATACGTAGGAACATTCGAGTATCCCTCGAATCCAGCCCCAAGTCTTTTGGGCCTAACCCCAAATTTCACTTTCAGTCCCTTGGCTGAAAAGTCCTCATGAAAACACACACTGTGTATTCATTATTATGGTCCGAATTCTATGACCCTAAACTAAGATCACTCATACTTTCGTCCCGCACGATGTTAAAATGCTTTTCAAGAACTACGTATGGCTTGATTCTCATTCTTATGAGATACGTACTGAAGTCCAAAATTTCAATTCCGGACCCAGCCACAACATGATTATGGTTATCATTGACCTATGTATCTTTATATACATTAGACAATACCCATCTTTATGTGTTATAATCCTAACCTTAAATATTTTCAGATCTTCATAAACCTTTTCATGACTTCTAATCACAAAAATGTCAAACTTCTGAGAATTCTTTTGCCTAACTATGAAGCACGTGCCCATAGGTGGCCTTGCATAAACAGTCCACATAACAGACTTGTTAGGCAAAAGATACTATTTTATTTAACCACGCAGCCAATGCCCTTAGGTGGCCCTGCATAATACAACCCCCTAACGGGTTTGTTAAATGATGGTAACTTCATTCTTGGGAAGAATGCCTCTTTTTTCCTTATTTAACTTAAACGACAGTATGTAGGGATCCACAAAAAAATAGCCATCCTTAACATATTTGTCCCATATCCTTTTTCATGATCTGAAAGTATTCATGTCTACGGTTTATTATTCTTCCCTACGTTTGGGTCATACCTTCGTAGAAGTGATATTCATCCAGTTCTTCGATATTCTTGTTCGGAAATATATTCTCCATATTCAAGTACCTATTTCCATACAACAAACTCTATACTTTATAAAATTTGAATCTCCATAAACATTCACTGTCTTTTAGCACTAGGAAAGTAAATTTATGAGAGTTCTTTTGCCTAACTATGCAGCATGTGCCCGTAGGTGTCCTTGCATAAACAGTCCACATAACAGACTTGTCAGCCAAAAGATGCTATTTATTTGACCATGCAGCCAATGCCCTTAGGTGGCCCTGCATATTTCAACCCCCTAACGGGTTTTGTTAAATAATAGTAACTTCATTCTTGGAAACTACTTCTTCTAATGCCTTTTAGCTCTTTTTCATATCATTCCTCAGATTCAAATATTCTTAAGCCATAGTTTACATATTTTCTCTCATACTTGAGTATGATAACATGTTTTCAGATAAATTGTCAAGGAATTGAATCAATTTTAATCCATTTTGGTCAAAGCTATTTCGACCTTAAACATTAGCCCCTTTATGTCCGGCGTGCATGACTTTAAACTTCCCACAAAAAGACAAAGGAACTCTGAATAAAAGTCAAGTTCCAACTCACTAAACATACATTCTGTATGATTTAGGTAATATTGAGCAATTAAAAGAATCAAATTTTGTAGGGTTATTTGTAATAATCCTAGTAAAAATCAAACTATGATTACTGGGCCCATTGGCTTAAGTAAATTTGAAGCAGGTAGTGAAAGAATGCAGGTACAAATGATTGAAGATGAAAGTGTTTTTTTATTGATGCACAAGAGTTAGATGGACATCCACAGACTGGAGTCTCTTCTCTTTTTCAAGAAATTACAAGAGGATTTCAACATAACACTTCATTTGATTTACGGCATCCCGAGCTTCATTAGCAACCACCTAGAATTCATTCATTCAACTGGATACAATAAGAGATGTAGTGATACCAGCTCTTCTTGGAACAATTGTAAAAGGATGTTCTTGAGTGCGGTTTGAGAAAATTTTATGCTGATCAAACAGTGACTCTGTTGCTGTCCAAGAGACTTGGGAGATGGATACATGGATTTGAGAATGGAGAATTGGAAGTAAAGAGCCCTTTGGAGAGAGTACTCTTTTCAGATATTACTCTAATACCATGTTTTTCTTCTCTCCACTAACCATTAGTGGAAAACATTTCAGCCCATGGGTTTCCATTTTCATATCTGAAAGGAAATGACATGGAGGAAGAATTTGAAAGTTCACACCATTGTTGTTTCTCTTAATGCACAGCATAACCGAAATGAAGGAGTAGCAGCGCAGCTGCATTTCAGGTCTATAGTTCTTTGCATCTGGAACATTGACTCCTTGCAGGTGACCTTGAACATATAGAGGCAGGTAGATGCTCTGTGGGAAATTAAGATGATATTTCTTCAATTACTTAGCCAAATCTGGGAGAGTGCTGTTGCAGATATCATCGTAATCATGGCCAATAATGTTCATCATGACATCAATCCGCTTGCTAGCCAGTTCATCATCCATTCCAATTCCCTTCGGAACCACTAAATCTGCAGAAAAGATGAATAAACTAACTCTTAAATGAAAAAAATGGCTAAGGCATAAAGGCGCGCAAGTCTAAAGAATGACGCGCAAGTTTCCATGTGCCGCGCTAATTTTTGACGCGCAAGTGTAAACCGCGCAAGTAAAAATACATGTACAATAGCGCGACATCGAAGAAAACGTTGGAAAATAGAGCACCTTGCGCGGCTAAGATAACCTACGCGACGAGAGCTCGAGAAGTTATGAAGTCCGGAAACCGGGATGCTTGTACGGAGGTGAAGCCATGTATTTATAGGCCAGGAGGCCTATCTGCGCGCCGTACCCAGTGTGCTCAAGGCTTGCGCGATGCAAACTTGCGCGCCGCCCTCTATGCCTTAAATACCTGCACGCCCCTTTTCCTTTGGATATGATTCGATTTCCTCAGAGTCAAATCCTCATTTATCTCCGGATCCAACTCTGAGGGGGACTTTTGTTGACGCTCCTTTCGTAACATAATCTAAAGATCGGAAAAGGGGAATATCTGAGCACAAAGTGATTCAACCTTTGAAGAAAACATCAAAAATCGATAAAGGTATGAACAAAGGATCAAAAGCAACTGCACCGCGCAAGTTATATCACTGTCGCGCAAGTACACTTGCGCGACGCCCTTGGTCACGCAAGTGACTTGCGGGACTTAAGTGATAACCGCCCGGTAACCGCCCGGGGTCTTCTCCTGCCTATAAATAGACCCTGTGGGCCCCCCATTCAGGAGGATTTTTTTCCAGAAACTCGGATTGAAGCTCCCGACGCCCAAGTCTCTTCTCAACACTTCCGGAACACTTCTAAAGGTAATTGTTTTACCTAGAACGGAAGATTTAAAGAGAAGAAGGAATGCCTAAGTGTTGAAATGCATCAACACTTGCGCGCCGCCTTATTCCTTCAATAGAACTCACGCATCCCTTTTTTTGGAAGAACCTCAAGAGGATTCTAAAGGGATTTATAAAGAGTCACTCAAATATTCTAATGATGTTTGAGAATCGCGCAAGTACCCCTCATGTCGCGCAAGTATACTTGCGCGACCAATACTTGCGCACCTCCGCAATACTTGCGCGCCTTTCAAGACATGAGCGCCCCTACCTTTTTGGGTGCCCATCTTTCCCATTTTACCACTCTTAAGCCATCACACCTTTCCTTTTCAAGATTCAGTCTTCAAGACACTCTTCAAAGCCATTTATGGCATGATTTCTTGATTTGACTTCCTTATCTGAAAGAAATTATGTGGAATATCTCTCAAAACCTAGTGATTTAAATATCCTTATGTCACTAAATATGGATAGTTCATTCATTTAACCTTATCTTTTAAGATGAGAGAATCCTTAACTTGGGTCTCCTTTTCAGGAATAATCCCTAGTTATAAGTCCTTTAACTTGGGCATCCTCCTCAGGAATAATCCCCAAACCTTAATCCCTAACCTGGGTCTCCTTTTTTCAAGTATAAAACCCAGTTATAATCTTGGGCTTCCTTTTCAGGAATAACCCCCAAGTCCCCTAATTTCTCTTTAACCAGTCCTAATTTACCCTTGATTTGGGTTTCCTTTTCAGGAGTAAAACCCAATCAAAAGTCCCCTCCTAACTTGGGCATCCTCCTTAGGAGTAAGACCCAAGATTAGAGTATTCAAATCTCCATGAAGCACATATACCTTTATGGACCCTGTTCATGGATTTTCTCCCAAAAAGTGAATCATAAACCTTCATCTATCTGGGAAGTCATACATACATAAGTCCCAAACAATTTCTTATGATTGCATCTTTCATGGCACAATTGCCTATTTTTTTACCAATACCTCTTGTTTCTCACACCGAGCATGACTCACGTGAGCTTAGAGTGTAAAAGTAATTATGACATCCTTCTTTGAGCCATAAATCATAAACTTCATACTCCATTACTCGAACTACGTGGGTTCTGATTCCTTTTCCAAAACAAAGGATACGTAGGTAGCCCATTTATGGGTTCGATCCCAACTTTGAAATAATCCATGTCCTTCTGAATGACGATAAACTTCAAGTGCCCCACTGAGTGGCTTTAAAACCAGCCTGGTCATCATAATGACCAAGAGACTTTTATAAATGTTTTTGAAGGATACCATTGACTCAGAATCTCTAAATAGATACAGATGATTCTCTATTGATGAAGAACCTCGAATACATATAAAAGATTCTCTAAATTTCTTACATATTTGATCATTGATTGTTAAAACAGAAGGAAAGCTCATTTTATACTTGGTAATGTAATAAGGATTCACGAACATAACATAAATCTATAAAGAGAGTCCCGGAGTAGACAATAATTCCCCTCAAAAAGGTGTGATGATTCCGACCTCCCATCCTCTCGACCAATGCAAATTCCTAAGCCTCATTATCCCACAAACTAATGAGCGCCTACCTTTGGAAAGTAGGTCCAAACGGATGTGGAATCATTGGATGTTTCCGGTTCTACGAATAAACCCGTTAGAAACCGATCAAAACGTTTGAATCTCCCATCTAGGAGGCCGTCCCCAGATTCCGTGCGAAACAGTCTTGGAACATACGTTTTGATAAAGCCTGGAAGGAATTTGGTTTCATTAAGAACGAATGTGAGACATGTTTTTATAAGTGGTTTAATGGGAATGTGGTCATAATCCTAGTAGTATATGTTGATGAAATATTACTTTTTCGAAACAATGTACCAGTATTATAGTCATTTAAGACTGGTTGAACAAGTGTTTCAACATGAATGACTTGGGTGAGGCAACCGACATTCTAGGGATCAAAATAATTTGTGATAGATCCAAGAGGCTGCTAGGACAATGTCAGCGTACCTACATTGACTAGATACTAAATAAATTTATTTTGGAACAATACAATAGAGGATTGGTTCCAATGTCACATGGCTTACATCATTATAAGAAAACATGTCTTCAGACACTACAAGAGAATGATATGATGATTAAGATCCCATATGCTTCAGCTATAGGATCCATCATCTATTCCATGTTATATAATAGGCTTGAAGTTGCCTATGTACTGAGCATGGTAGTCAGATATTAAGTAGATCCAGGAGAACAACATTGGACTACTGTTAAGACTATCCTTAAGTAATTGATAAGAAAAAAAGGATATGTTCCTGGTGTATGGAGGAGATGAGGAACTTGTCATCAGAGGGTATGCTGATGCTGGATTTTAGACATATCATAACAATTTGATGTTGCAATCTAAATATTTTTTCTGTCTTAATGGAGGAGCTGTGAGATGGAAGAGTTCAAAAAATCCAGTTGTCGCTGAATCTATAGCATATTCTAAATATATAGCAGCTACCGATGCAGCTAAGGATGCCGTCGGGATTTGGAACTTTGTAAAGAAGAATGATGTGGTTAGAAGCAGTAAAGATCCTATCACATTATATTTTGATAATACTCCAGTAGTGGATCTTTAAAAAAATCAAGGTCACATCAATGGAAAAAGCATATAATCAGTATGTATCACCACTTGAGGGATTTAAATCGAAGGGGTGATGTTACATTGAGTATAGTTTCCACGGAAGAGAATGTGGTAGACCCCATGACTAAAGGCCTTTCACAGAAGAATAATGAATATCTTGTGAGAGATAGCTGGTTAAAGGTTATTAGAAATTGGCTCTCGTCCATGTGGGAGTCTGTTGGAGTTGGTGTCCTAGAACCAACAACATTTTACTTTATTAATTAATGAATACTTTATCACATCTTTATTGTTCTTCTACATGACAATTCATGTGATAATTTCCTAAGGATAGTTGTTGCATTAAAGGGTCATAGCGGAACCCTGCTATGATGAGAACCCAGAAGTACCATAACACTATTATTGAATATATGTTCTATGGCCGTATGATTTTATTTGATGGAAAAAATAATACAGGACATTAGGGGTGAGGACTGATAAAACATTGAGGCACTTTCTCATGGTGTGTGCACTTGGTAATATCCAGGAGGATATTATGAGAATGAGACCCGCCAGTAGGAATTCCATATTTCTTAGTGCCATTTGATTTTACTATATGGGGACATGTGTATTAGTGCAGACATTAATATTATTATTAATGGGTATTACAACTCATGCACTTAGTGTATTGAAGAAAACTGTGATGACACGCTCTTGGAAGTGAGTTAGGATATGTTGGGTGTGTCACGAGTGATACTACATTAAAAGATAATGCGAGAATGGAGTTTTCACGCCTATTACCTAATTAAAGTAGATATATCAGGCCCCTTGATGGAATTTATATAGACTAAATAAATCCATATCCATGGCAAGGAATGGGAACATTCAATTCCAGAATGTCAAAGAAAGAATAATCGAGCACATGGGTTGATGGCACTAGCAAGCAACCTGCTTGATTCGAGACATTTAGACAAAGGGATTAAATTACATGGTAGGTGTTCATATGAGGTGACACATCAATGTGGTGTCAAAATCATTCTATTGGGCTCCTTGACCCATTTCTAGATAGTAATCTTGGACTTTTGGAAAGCCTTCCTAATGCTAATGGGAAAGAGGCCTAGAGGGTCACAAAGTAAGTGTATCCAAGTATCTCAAGTAGAATAATGATTATTCCCGTATACTGTTTAATAATTATTCAAGGAAGCCTAAATTGTTTTAATTTTTGAGGAGAATAAAATGAAAAAAAGATATACACGCTGCGTACATTGAATGTACACACCATGTAGTTTTTATTTTGTAAAGGAAATGAAAAAATGACTACACATTGTGTTTTAATGATTACACGACATGTTGTTTTTCAAGTCAGGATTTTGAGAAAATAATATCGTTTTATTAAAATGATATTTATTGTAATTTGTGTGGGTGCATGTCAAGTAATAAATTATTTGACATGGGGGGTTTCAATAAAATTTAATGAAATAAATAAAACATGTAACGCATTTATTTATTTTCATAACTGTATAACCTCAATCTCGATAATAAAATCCTCACAACCCAACACTTTTCCCTAATCAGTGTGCACAACAATTATGGATAATTTTATCAAGTCCAAAATAACTCCTTCAACCAAAAACGCTCCCAAGAACGAATGAGATCCTCCTCCATCTGATCAAGGCGTTCTAAGGCGGACAATAGAAGAAAAGGCTTCTCCATGCTAGCACCATACGATTCCACTGGAGACATCCAGAGATACACAGAGCACGTGTGAATCACTGCTAGAGGAATCCTACAGTTGGATTCAATGATGTAACGATGGATCTTATGGTATCATGACCGGAGACATCAACAGAGAAATAATCCCATCAAGTTAATTCATGTCAATTAATTAAATTAATTATAACCAATATATGATGATCTTCTTTTATGGTTCCAGGAATATTTTTATTCTTTGTCTTGTTCTGTAATTTGATCCATGAAATCTGGAATTTATTTTCCTAATGATCCCATATTGATCATTGCTAATGACATAAAATTCAAGTGGGCGCATCCACCCATGAGCATCCACTGTTCCCGGAACCAACAATATTTAGATATTTTTTATTTTAATTTCCAATTATTAAATACATCTCAAGTTCATCAATCATTATATTATTATATATAGTTTTTATGTAATTTACTTCCTAAATTCATTACATTGTCAAAAATATTTTTATACATTATATACTTCGTTTAATAAGATTATGCTTTCCATGTATGTGTAGTTCAGTATTCCTCTCATTCCTATTTGTATTTTGAATATTGTATGAAAACATTTTCTAAAACCACTTACAATTGTATAGATACTTTATATATGCATTGATTTAATATTCATGCACATGTGTACATAAATGTACAATTATAGTTATATATAATGATTCTACCTATATATTTCCCCACTTGTATTCAATTTATTTCCTTGTGTCACAGGCATCCCATTTAATTAATTTCATCTTCAAATTTATTCACACTCACCAAACGAGTGACTCATATTTTATAGATCATCACCAAAATTTTTTGATCATCTATATGACATTTTTTTAAATGTTGATTTCATGAAAAACATAGTGGTTGGGTACTATTTTTTATAAAATCACATCCATTAATTCATTATAAATTTAAAAAACACTTAGTAAATCATGTTTCAACACTCTGATAAAATGTATATTGATTTCATGTTAATCCCTCAAATTTTTGTTGATGAACAAAAATTTATTTTGAGTGAATCATCATTACTAAATGTAATTAAGCCTTATATTACCTTTTTAATGTCATTCACAAGATTAATATATACTATTTTATAATATGAATACCCAATGTCTAGAATCTTGATATATTTATTTTGATATTATTTTAATGCCACATTCCAAAAAATATTTTACTTATTTCCATTATTATTATTTTTATAAGATTTTTTATATCAAAATTCAACAGAATGATATTCTATAAATGGATAAAGATATTTCTAGCACTATTATTTTGTTAGTTATATCTTTTTAAAATTATTTTAATCATTTTTTTATATTTTTCTATCCTCATTTTCGTTCTTATTATAAACATTTTGTCTTTGAGGGGGAGATCCACAAAAATTATAAACAAGAAATAATTATTTATTCTAAAAAATAATTTTCATTATAAAAATATATTCATATAATATAAATGAAGAAACTAAAATAATAGAATTAATAAAAAAATGATAACTTGTTTTCCATAATGTGACTCCTATTGTGTGTAAAATTTTAAATACTACTTTTAAATATTTTTATCTGAATGGAAATTATTTGATACGTCAAATTTTTTTACCATATTTTAGATTTTTCTTATTTGTTAATTATATGGTATATTAATTTAATTTTAATAATTTTGTAATTTTGAAATTTCTAAAAAATATATTTTTAAAATGTAACATAAAATTTACATGGACATATATTCTTCTCATCTTTTCTGTATACAATTACATGACACTTTATGTATTATATTATTTGTTTTAAAATTATATATTTATTTATAAAATATTTAAAAATAGCTATTATTTCCCTACAGGATTTCCCCAATTTTTTACTTAGACTTGAAAAAATATATATTGAATTTCTTCCCATGATTTTTTAACAAAAACCTATAGTATATGATAATATTTTTGTTCTTTTTTATCCTCTTAATCATTCTCTATCAAAAACTCTTTCAAATTATGACCATAGTCATAAAATGCTACAAACCCACAATTATCATCAATATAATTAATTACTATTTAAAATGAAAAAATCAATATTATATTAATTATGATGTCATTATTTAAATCCTTATTCTACTTATCAAACATATATAACATTAAATGACACTCCATTAATTATTTCTTTAGAGAAATCCAAATTTAAAATTAATAATTTATAACATTTTCATTATCATCAACACTATTGAATCCCTCATTATTTGCTTTTTCAATTCACTACTTCTCCCTTAAATCACCAGATGATTGAACATAAATATCATATTCCCTACCTTATTCATCATATTATATCAATAAAAATGTTTTCTTAATTATCCAGATGTTATTTTTATTACCATTTGAGTAAATCATAATTATTTTTATCATTAAACATGTCTTATTTGAATACATATTAGTGCTTAATTTTTATCATTATTGTCCTTTTTTTCCTACATTTTTAAATTTAAGATTTTTATAGGTTCACTCCATGAGATGAATTATATTATGTTATCAAAATTTATCAAAATTTATCCCTCATCTTTTAAATTTTAATGATATTTCTTATTTTATTTTTGACATTGTTAATGTTCTGAGGTTTTAAATATGAATTAATTTTTGTAGTGAATTATGTTCTTTAGAGTGATTTGATTCATTATATCATATTATTTTAATATTTTATGTAAATCATCCAATAAAATTGCATTATGATAACAACCTTCATGTGTTGAAACATCATAATCACCCTATTGTAAAATAAATGAATTATCTTAATCACTAAAGTAAAATCATCCATAATATCTACAATGCCTATACTTTTTGACACTTCCTCATCATACTTCATCAAATTCAACTTCTAATGTCAATTTGTATATATAATTATATATATTCAATTCTGAAATTAAATTAAAAATCAATAACATTTTATAATATTTAAAATTTCAACCTTTCGAATTCCTCAAATGGTCTGAAATATATTTTGTAGAATTAATTCACAAAAATATAATATGTTTTTTATTAGATGATATATAATAATATCATTCCCATAATGTCGAGTAATTTCAAAATTATTCATATTATCAAATGTCATTAATGTAATTTTTATGTGGGGAATGTACCAATTTACAAAAACTCCTAGTATATTCATGATTATTGATAACATTTATGGTGGAAAATTACCCTTCCTTATGTGACAATGATTTATAAAAATGTAAAAATACTCTTGATATTCACATAAATAATATGATCCATTTTTATATAAAAATTTAATAATTAAATCATCCTCAAAATACATATAATAGAATAAATTGTTAAATTATGATCTATAACAACGAAATAAAATTAATTATATATTCCTTGACCTAATTTATTGAAATATAATTAAGGATTCACTAATAAGGGGTTATTTAGTGAATGAGTTTTTTTAAAGTAACCATTCAAGCATCCTTTATCAATTATATAGATGATCTATATGATTTCTATTTTTAATTCTTTTGAGTTTATTACAGAATAAAAATTATTTAAATAAAATTTGTTCAAAATAAATATAATTTTTCAAATAATTAATAATAATAATCAATATTTATAACATTATCCAATTAAATGAATATTGATTTGTTTTGCATGATCATTTAAAATACAAGATCAAAAAATCCATAAAAATCATTACGAAAAAAATGACTAGAGGTTACACTTGAACATATGAGACAATCCAATTCCTCTAAAAATGTTTAGTGATTCCAATATTCATTAAAAAAATTTATCCCCTAAACCTATCACTTCCTAAAATAACATCAATAGTGTTATTATTCACCCTTCAAACACACATGTCATTAAACACTCATTACACTTTCCTTATTTCACAATGCCTAACATGAACTCACTCATCTTATAATTCCCCATCTCCCCTCACTATCTTCATGACATATGAAAAATTTACATTGTGTTATCTAACTACATTCTCCATTAATTTTGAAATTCAAATTATAATTCCAACTCCAATCTCATCCTCCATTTTGTTTCTCTTAATTATCATACTTTAGATCACATGACCCCTTCTATTTAAATTTCAAAAATGAATGAACGCTTTATTTTCTCAATTTGGGAAGTCAACATAGAAATCTCAAATCCATGTTATAAAAAACCTCACTTTTATTTTTTTGAAAAATCCATGACATTCTTTAGTATAACAAAGTATTTTATCTCAATTATTTTAAACTTTATGGAAGTGATCATATATTTATAAAAACAATATAAAAATAGATAGAACAAAAATATTCAAGTCAATATTTTTATTCATCATATAACCCTTAACATCATTTTAATATTTTAAAAAAAACCATGCCCTCTTTATGGGAACCATAAATATATGAAGAAACATTATCATGATATCAACACATTTTTCTTACTCATCTAGGAATGATGATTAATAGTATTTTTCATTGACATTTACCAATACAGTGTTTTTTACATTAGTGTGAATAAATGTTTTCTTACTGACCATGTACAATTTTTGATAACCCATATATTTTATGATAAATTTCAATATATTTAAATTATACATGATAAATATATGTCATAACATGGAACACTAAGATTTATGTGAAAAATGATAAAATATAAATAATCTATTATTTAAATTTTATTATTATAACATAGCCGTTAAATTGGTATTATTCACAGGATTAAAAAAATTATAATAAATATAAAGGATTTGAATAAATTAAATTTATTATTTTGTAGTGAGTAGTTATGTTATTCAAAAACTCAATTTCATCCAAAAATGTATTTATTGGTTTTTTAAAAAAAATATAATAAACATATACCACATTAATAATGACCATTTCAAAAAAATAACATCATAATTGAAATATTCCTATCAAATATATCTATGATTTAGTATATTAAATGTTTATGAAATGACTTATTTCTGTTTGAATAGTGAAAAATACTAATTTTTATATAAAAATATAATATCATTTCATGAATTTAAAAAGATTAATTTTATTTTATACTTATTTTAATAATAAATAATTTTAATATATATTGTAAATAAGGTAATTAAGTGCATTGGAATTTTTTTCTTTTTTAAATAAGAAAATCATGAAAATTGCACTTCATCATATTATTTGGGATAGGGTAAAAATCAAAATCTACCTCTTATTGGATTTTATTTTTTTAAATATTATTACATATTTTAAATGATAATTTTTAATTTTTAATGTGGACACATTCAATTTTGGTCACAATGAATATGAAAAATAGAAAAAAATCTACATAGTTATTGTTGGAACAAGTTTATCAGGGGTTGAACCAAGATAATAGATTATTTTTTTGAATTTAATTTATCTAAAAACTATTTTATATAGAAATTTAGACATCATAATATCCAAACTTATAATACATATTCATTGGGAGTCATTTTTATTGATTATCACATTATTATATTTCAATATTTTAAGAAAACCCAAATATGCCATCTCCCCAAATTATAAAAGGAAATCCATTATCATTTTTTATACACCACTTAGAGCCATATACATCAACAAAAACCCTAAATAATATGTTCTATACTTCCATATATATGAAATATAATTATATGTTATTATTAACTATTCCAATGTTCCTTAAATATAGATCAAAAGGGGATCGACTGAATAATATGTAATCATCTGGCCCAACCTCTTTGAATTTATTTATTTTTTTATCATCATTAAATAAATTTATGTCATAATAAAATAATAAAATATTAATAATAAAAGTTAATGAATATTATAATTATTAGCAAACATGTAATTTCCACCATCTTTTCGATCAACTGGGATGTGAACGTATCACTAATGTGTATGCCAGGACTAATGCCTCCACATAGAGATACAATTCATTTCTGATCACTATCAGTCATGGGTTGTTTTTATGATGGTTTTGAAGTTTATATATAATATATTTATGGAATAATTATTCTCATGTAATTATAATATCTTATCCTACTCATTACCATCTCATCCTTTGGAAGAGGATAACATCACTTATGAATACATGTGGACTACCCCCCTCCGCACTATGATGTGATTAATTTTTTATTTATATTTTACTTGGTTGGTAATAAGGATATTGTTATGTTATGTAAAATTTTTTAGGATATATTTATGGTTATTTAATTATAATTAAATATTTATTACATGTTTTTTCTCTTCATTAGCACATTATAATAGCTTCAAGTACATATGACCTACAATCTCTATGAACAATGTTATTCATTTTTCTTTCATTACCATTCATGGATGATTATAAATATGTATATAATTAATATATATCATATTTATAACATTATTATAATACTAAATATGAACGAGTCATCAAAAAATTGAAGGGATCAAAACTATTGAATGGAATCATACATGAAAAAACAAGACTGTTAACACTCAAAAATAGTTATTTTAATAAAGAATTATTAATAATAGTTTTGAAAATGTTATAAGTCGATATTAAATGATATAATAAGTATATATAAGTTTATTTAATTAAATTATATTAAATTTAAATTCATTATATTAGAGGTTAAAATAACATATGATGAAAATTGTAGAAGAGGTAAGGTATTATTTCACAATATCATAATTATTTAGGACTGTTTATATATATTTATCCACTAGCTAAATTATTTGATCCTTATAATTTTTTTAGTAAATTATCTTATTCTACAATGTTTTTCTATATATTTCCTTTATTCCATTTTATGTATTCCTGAGATTGAAATAACTTTTCTATGGAAAACACATTGTATTTTTATTTTGGTCTGGAATATTCTTATACTGTGTTAACAGATTCATTAATTTTAATTTGAAAATGTTTTTAGTGTTCTATAATCATTTATTAAATTGATTGTCAATTTTTTTTAATTTTTTAAAATTAAATTTAATAGGATTTTTCTTCTCATTTTTCTAATGAGGGACTTTTTAATGATAATGTAAATAAATTCTCTATTGCAAGATACTAAAAATGGGAAAAAATTCCACCATCATTACTAATATATTCATTGAACATTAATTTACACGATTCATAGTAACTTTCCAAAAAAATTATTTCATATTATTTTAGAAATTTTTATTTTTCTAATAAGTGATTTAAAATTGAAAAGGGTATTTTCCCTCTCGAAATTATCTAGTCATCATCTCAAATTATCTTAATCTATGGAACCATATGGTATTAAATATTATTCTCTAATAATAATATATTCTAATGATACCTTACAACATTTTTTATTCCATGGTTTATAATCTATTTTACAAGGATGTTTATGGAAATTTGATATGCTGGTTCTTCCAACACAGACTTTTATTAATGTCAATGTGATTTTGTTTTATTTTAAATTTATAGGATGAATTCATTGGAATTATTTGGTGATGGTTAGGCCCCATAATTATATAGACCATTGATGCATTAGAAGGCCTCATATATGTTCAGTATTTGGAAGAGGACATACCCATTTACATAATATGTCTTGGAACAAACCCCAAAAAATAGGTTTATAATGTTATTGTATTGAGAAGTCCATTATTCTAAAATAATTTTTTTATCCATGTAATTATTCATATATTTATGTTATCCATGTATATGTTTCAATATATTGTGATTATTTATATAGTATTATTTGATCATCATTTATTCCATCCATGCTATTCATGGATTATTTAATGTATGATAACCTCTATTGTAAAACTTTTCATACTGATTATCTGATCTCACTCATTTATTATGTTTCATTTTTGATAGGATATTAGGATGATTCCTATTAATAATATGAAGGATATTTTAGATAGAATAATGATTTTATTCAATTAATATATTGAGTTTAATTATATGTTTTAATATTTAATGTTAGATTCATGTATATATCTAGTATACATAGATTAAAAAACTTTTTAATCCTTTAGGATAAGATATATTGTATTTAGTTCTTATATAATTATGTAACCAATGACTCTGGGTTACTATTGTTTGTTTCCATTAAATGACACAAAAAAAATGATTTTATTGATATATGGAGTGCATAAATTATTATAAAAGTCATAGTTATCTCTTAGTCAATTTTTCATCCTTTATTATTCATTAGTGAAGAACAATCTAGGACATGGTTTATAAATTATCGTGGATCATTTTAAACATTTTCTATTTATATCGAATCTATCATTACACTCTCCATTCAATCTTATTAAATATATAATAATTATTACAAATGATTTTCAAAAATACCAAATAACTATTTGTCACATATTGATGAATATTAATAATGTGAATAAATGTTTTGGAAATAAAAAAAATAAAAAAAACTATAACAATAAACCAACAAACAATCTATCTACCATAAACACGGTATCAGCAATTTTTAATGGAATTTAATATATTAATCACTATATTTTCTATGTAAATTATTTATTTAAATATAAATATTTTATATTGTATTTTTATATTTTATAATTGATTTTCAAAAAACACACATCCTTTTAATATCACGTATTTTATTTTATTGCATAAAAAATCAAATCTGGAAACTCCATTAAGATTGGATTATAGAAATTTATAAAATAAGTTATTTAATATACACATTTTATTACATTATTTCAGAAAATTTCAATAATTAATATATATCCATATATATTTACCCTTTTATCATTATTTAAAATCTCTCTACAAATTCTATTCTTATTTTATTTTGAACAATTTATAAGAAAATTATAATTTAATTCCATATAGAATAAGATTTTTAATATTAACATTTAATATTAATTAAATTAATTAAATACTTTTTTCATTAACTTTAATGAAATTATTATTATTTTGAAATTTGATGAATAATTTTGTGTTATATTTCCATGTTTATGAATGGGAGACTCTGGATCAAAGGAATCAGACTCGTGAAGGCTCCTTGAAGAAGGAGACGAGATAGAGGTATGTTGGTACGAAGGATATATTCATGATCAAGGAGTTCCAAAGGCCATTGATCGATGATATAAGTGTATATGCTATAGATTTTTTTATTAATAACAATATTGATGTTTAATATGGTGTGATATTTTTTCATGTTAGTGCAACTGGAGTTATCCATATAATTACTATCAACCATCATATAATTGTGTGAGAGTGAAATGAAATGGTAAATGGAAATAGAATTCAATTAGAGTGAAACACAAGGAATAAGGAGAGGATGTGGACAACGGTGGGTAGGAGATCAGTTTTGGATGGAGGTTGAACTAGTTAACGTGATATGACCCTTTATAAATAGATGTGTGGGACCACTAGTACAAGTTTTTATAATTTTTATTTTATTTTTAATTATAATGAAAATCATAATTGTAAGATTTCCTTTTGATGTGAAATTGTCGGATGCAATAGTGTCCCTTGGATATAGTACTAATGTATCAACAATGCAAGTCTCATATTACCATACATTATTCTCTTCTATTTCTTCATGTGTGATTGTTTTCAATATTTTTTCATGGGTGTTTGAGGGTGAGATTCTAGTTCATGGATTATGTATTGATATATCTTCATAGCTTCCAAATATTATATTCACATCATTATACCACTTTTAGATGGTTTTAACACTTTAGTATATTTAACGTTATACATGTTTGGTTCCAGATCGTTTTTCTAAAATCCCTAAAATTATCAATAACATAAAATTTAAAATTCATTTATTAAATTTTAATTAATTAAATGAATTTCAAAAAATAAATTTATCTATATATTTTAAACATTTTTATAAATTTTCAATTATTTTTATAAAAATATTAATTAGAAAATAAAATATTCAACCATAATAAAAAAATTATTTACCAAATAGTGTATGTGATGGTTAATAAGGATTTAAAATCATATTTTTATGGTTGAACTCTAGCCGTATTATATTTTTGAAAAAGTAATTTTTTCGAAAAAGTAGAATTATATATGATATGATATTATAAAAAATAATTCTTCATTCCATGTGATATGACTAATTAATATCATTGTATTGTAATTATTCAATATGTTATATTTTTTATTCCATAAGTTGAAATTCAATGAAATTTTATCATATCCTATACTCTAATTTTGAATATTATTTTCAGTAGTGATCCTTATTTTGAAATACATCTATATGATAAATCTCCATATGATATAGAAGTATAAACATTTAAAAATGCATTTTTTTCATTAAAATCTTGATTTTCATCACCACAAAATTGAATATCTCTTATATAGATATTGAAATTATATATTGATGGATAACACCTATCTGATGAAAAAAATCATATAACCTTAGGACATATAGGGAAATCCACATCTTCTAAATGAGAATGTTTAAACATTAAATAAGAACATCAATTTACCATATTTTTTTCAAGCTCCTTCTATTATTTAATTCATTTCCTTATTGATGGTCCTTATAAAGTATCCAAATGACTAATTACTTATATTCTACCGTTGGGTTACACATATCTCCCCTTTATTAGGAATATTTCATTGAAACCAAAAAATTTTATAACCTTACGTAATTATACGAATGAAAAAAACATATTTTTGGTGTTTCATTATTAGAAAAACTCTTGCCCATTAATTACATCACAATAAACAAAACATTTATAAAAGGCAGTGATTATAATCGCCATGGATCTAAATATTTCATAAATATTTTATATAAATGTGTATATATAATTGTAACATTTTTACTATTTATATTTAGATAATTTTTATCTATGAATTTTTATTTTTAAACATATAAATGTTATATTACAACATTAAAAATATATATAAAGGACATAAAAGTGTGGTTGAATGGAAAAAACATCACCATTAATTCCATAACATCTAATGGAATGAATGATATAAAATGACTTGAAATATAATGTATTTATATCAATATATTATATGATGTTAAATATGAATACTCAAGTATATGTTATAACTTATGTTATAACATAAGATAAAAATTATAAACCTTATGATTTAAGAAATTATGAAATATGACTGTCAATTGTATCTCTATTAATATCTAAATGTAAAACTCACTAATAATGATTACACATGGGCACTAAATTTTCATTAAATTAATAATATTTTATATTATAAAATTTTATAAAAAATTCTACATGTGGTGACAGTTCAATGTTTTAAAGGACTACATTGAAAATTACAATACAAGCTTTAGAATAAATAATGTGGTCCACACCATAGGTCATTCTACACTACCCCTTTCAATTGGAAAATTCTTAAACTATCACCAAAGAAGCTATATTGGTGGACCAATCCAATGGTCAATATCATGTCAAATGACAAAATAATGAACTCAAATCAACTTCCCCAATAATTCAACCCAACATAATTCTACCTATTTTCATTTATTCATTATCACTTTTTCTCCTACAATTAGTAACCTATCAATGTAACACCATAATTATTACATTCATCTTCTCATAAGGAGCACAGATTCGAGATTCCATCATCAAATTTTCATATAAAAGTGGTTATATTATCTCTCTTGGGATCAAATATCCCTTATTTTATCTTATACCATGGCATATGAAAACTCCATGAACACTATGAGGGGTATTAGTACTAAAATAGAAGGATGGACAACTTGGAGTCATTTTCTAGCATTGGGTCTCTGAATAATTAATTATCACAATTCTTATGGTACCACGGGCATAATCTATGATGGGAGTGATAGATATGGTTGACCATTACCACTAACATTGTTAAAAAATTGTTATTATATTCAATATGTAAAAGATAAATATTGAAAAATATATATTATAATTCACATGGATTGGTTGAAATTCATATAATTAATACAATTTTTGTGTACATAATATTATATCAGAAACCAACTTTACTCATATGGAATTTTAATGGATCGGTTCTCCTAATACTTTTTCCTATAATAATACTAAAATTTGAGAATTTAATTTATTGAGAAAAAACTGGATGAGGGCTCAAATGCCAAATATTTTAAAAATTGCCTCTTAATGAATCACACTAACATAAAATGGAACCATATTTCCATATTTTCTATCTTAGGAATAGTTTTTTAGTTATTTAAATTCTCCAACTTGGGGACCATATTTCTGAAAAAATATCTATTCAATTTTTAATTACATACATATACAAGAATATTAAAAATATTATAAAATCAAAATTAAGTGATTTATTGTACATACTATTTGAATTTTTGGAAAATTATACCGCAAACATGAAAAATAAAAAAACTCACTGGCTGAGGAAAACTGTATCACTATATTCCACCAATAATTGTGAAAATTTATACAAAAATATATATATTTAGAAATATATATTATGGAATTGATCCCAATTCTCTATCTCTTTCTACAATATTCATTCATGAATACATACATGCAACCAAAAAACTCACCCCAAGTGAATTATTCAATGCAAAAATTTTTTGGAAGGAACATCATTCATAATAAGAGGCATGAAAAAAATCATTCCAACCATTCTTTCTACTAAGTTTATAACATCTTATATATTTGTAACATATTTATTTATTTCCAATCCTAGTTACATTTGTTATTAAAGTAGGAATTTGATAGAGTAACTCTTTATGATTAATAATTATTCTTGAAAATTTGATAATAATTTGAAGTTGGAGTAAAAAATTATCTTTTTTTGATAAATATTCTTTTGTCATACATTTAATGTCTTTTAAATAAATGTTACACATAAATGTATCATTATCATGAAATAAATCAATTTTCCGAATAAACATTAAAATAGAATATATTTCTAAAATTAAATTTCATTTAGATTAAAATGAATATTATTTTCTTTTAATGTTTTAATTTTGGATTGAGATTCCATTTTTAAAAATTTTAAGTGTAAATCAAAAGTAGCTTTTATATTAAAAATGAAATTTTGGGTTTTTTAAAAATATCTTTATTGTGTATTGAATATGGAATTATTTTTACAAATAAAATTTTAAAGATTATAAAAGAATACCGTTTCATATTAATAATATTTAAACAATTTCATTTATATATAATTATTGTGTAAGAATATTATTAATAAAAATGTGTATACCCACGTAGTTAGTCAGAAATAATTCAAGTCATATAATATCCCATATCGTTACTAAATCAATCAACCAAATATAAAATAAACGTCTATGTTTTGTCAGTGGGTGTTATTCATGATTATTTATAACAAAAAAATTCTTCAAGAATTGTCAATGTGATACCAGGGTATTCAAAATTTATTGCAATGTTTTAAATTATTTTAGGCAAATTTGGATGGATTTCAAACTAAATTTCCATGCACACATTGAGATTCACACCTAATTGTGTTTTATATAATGATAATATGATGTATGTTATTTAATGAATAGTATATGATGAATTTAACATGTATTGTAAAATTCAATTTTTAAAATCATAACAAGGTTTCAGAATACATTTTACTATGATTTTGATCTTGAATTGTTTTTTAGTATATTTGACACATTTTCTCTCTAATTAATTCATTATTTTATTTGAAAATGTTTAGGACTAATGAATGAAACTATATTTATTTGGAGAACTAATGTGAGAATTTTTTTGAGGAGAAATTTTCTTTGAGTCAATAGTTGATAAAGAATTTAAATCATAAAATATGTGAAAATAAACCATTGATAATGTGCCATCAGAAGAAAATTTTCTTTTGATTTAGATTAAAAATCTGTTAAAAAAATGTATCCTCATAGATGAGTATGATAATACAGTACAAAAAAATGTACATATTTAAATCTATGTCATTTTACATTGCAACATCAACTTAGAACCAAAGAGAAACATATGGATATATCACATCACCAAAAAAATATGGAAACCAAACATGTCATAAAAAATCATTCCAACGCTCTCAAAACTATGAAATTATATAATTTAGGAATTTTAATATATATATATATATAAGAGAACCAATGATGTTATAATATCAAATATGAATTTATTCGTGAAGGATAATTCATCCTCTTGAATTAACAATTTTGTTTCTTTAAGAAAATTCAGCTTTATGATAAAACCCTACTTGTTTTTATCCAATCAATGCAACACTAGATCCTGAAATGGGATTATACTCAACAATAAATATAGCCAATGTTTTTTAATGGTATTATCATGTAATTATAGAAAAATAATCTACTCTCAAATAAAACCATGATCATTATAATTGGAAGAGGAAAAATTTAAATGATATATGTGATCCATGAAAGAGTAATATCACACCACAAATTGATAAAATTCACATGTAATGATTTTTACTTTTACAAGGTGGGTTATCAAATATCTTATTCCCTAATAGTTTCAATAAAAATTAAAAAACCACAATCAATTTTGAAAATTTCATGAAATTTAAGGGAGGGAGGAATCAAGACATCACAGATACATGAACCTAAATAAATGAATGGGAATTTCCAACTCCATTTAATGGAATTTATTTGAAATTCCAATTATATGTGTAAGTGATCTCTGAGGACAATTAAGAACACCTGGTGGAGATGGATATATTATTAATATTGATAAAAAAATAAAAAATGATTTTATAAGGGGTTATGTAGTTTTCAACTAGTAGAGTCGTATAAAAAATAGAAGTACTGATCCACACCATATGATTTGTATGTAAGTAAGCCATTATAGTGAGGTACATTATTGGTCAGGGGGGCTAGATGAAATATAGATGAACATAATGAGTACTTCTCTATTTCATTTTTTGAATTAAATAGAGTTTATCCTGGGGTTCTCGTAATGAATTCATGATAGGTTTTCAAAATCCATATTAAATAGGTTAATTAGTTTTGAGTGATTTTATATACTTTTTCTAGTTTATATAATTTATTCCTTATGGATTTTTTATTTATGACTTGAAAATATTAGTGAATTAAAAGGTTTGGAAGCTCAAAATCTCAATTTCATACATATATATCTACTCTAAGGTATATTTTTGGGAGATATGTAGTAAATATTAAATTTTCATCCATGTAAGAATATAAATTAAAATAAAATTAATCAATGTGGTGGGTTTTTTGGGAATAAAAAACACACAAACAAGATTGTAAACCACCAAAATAGGACTTGAAAAACTGGAACAAAACTCTCCCGCTGAAGGGACACACTAGAATCAGAACACATAAAACAAAAAATATCAATTTCATTAGAGTAAAATGTTTTTAAAACATATGAAGACATGAATTACAATAAAGGGAGATTATATATTCAATAAAATTAGAATCTATATATAATTAATTAATTTTCTCATGAATCATTTATGATCGGTAGGTATACATAGGTTATTTTGGTTGAATTTCATCACTACTAACAAGTTCTTTAGCACTCATTGATAGTTGAAATTTCCTAGTTATAAACCATATGATTGATCTATTTAATTATTTATTATCACTATATATCACTCATACATCACATCCCCACAATTGCACTCACTATTTTTGAAATATCACAGTTAAAATAACTAATTAACATATCTATATAGAGAAAATTTTCTATTTAGTAAACATTATTTTCTTATGAGAATGTTCACATGTAGGGGGATCAGAATTTAGAACTCTATATTTTCACCAAGAACAATGTTAAATAATTCTAGGTATAGTTCATTTTGTCAATTATTTATTAATATAAAATAAAAAAAATTAAATATTAAAAAAACACAAATTGTAAAATAAATAAATATAAAGTTAAATAAAACAATACTATCATAAATCTTAGATGACTTTTGATATATATAACTAATGTATCCAATATAATTTTTCCCAACTTAGAGATACTTATTATTTTTTATAGAAATAATGAATTGGATAGGGTGGGGTGATCAACTAGATGTGTCATGTGATTTATATGGGTATATAAGACATCCATTTTGTATTTTATCCAGATTAAAGTAGAGGAAACCACAACCTATTGATTAAGAATAAAGTGATATTTAGTCTAGTTTATAACAGAAAAAATAATGGAAATAGTCTTGGGGATTTAAATAACTACAAGTGGGAAAAAATATAGGGTTTCAAACCCCTAAAATAGATATTACCCTTCGATGTTAAATTGAGGAATTAATGAAATAAATCCATCAAACAACACTGAATCCATGCACATGATTTATCCTGAACATAGAATATTAACATAACATAAACCAAATAAGAACAAAGAAAATTAAGAAATCCATCTAGTAATTTCTAGAATAAAATAAAATGAAAAAAGGAAAACACAACACATGTTTTTCATGGTTCGAGATTAATATTTTTTCATAGTGGGAATGCTACAATGAATTTTTAAATCCATGAGGTATGATTAAAATTGTGACCTCTAATTTATCGCTAATTAATACCTCCAAATAATAATATTATATAGATCATCCATTGAACCAGTTCCACCGCCAATAATTCATCATAAAGTGTACAACTTCTACGATCTTATTTTGGCCCATTATGAATAGTAACCTTTAGAAAATGAGATTAGCATTGTATGGGTAATAATTTTTTATTTAGGGTTAAAACATGACGAAAGGTATAAAAATACACTCAAAACATTTATTAAATTATATGTATGGGAATCATTTGACCATATTCATCCAAAATTCCAATAAATGACCTTTTATTTCATTTTCCCTTGATAGTGAAATTTATATTATATAAGTAATGAATACTCCAAAATGTAAGTCTCTCAAATTTCATATCTCTAAAATTACTACATAAGAATTAAAAGATGAAAATTTATGTCATTAATGTTTTTTATAATGTTTTATTAATTAAATTATCATAATAATATATTTTTAATTTTTAGTAATGAAATTATTATCATAAATGCTTATGAGAAGCTGTAAAAGTGTTTGTGGAAGGATTAAAAAAATCATGTAAATTAAATGAAAACCTCTAAAAAAAATATTTTTGGGTGATATATAATGTCCCAAAAATTCATAGAACAATATAAAACCCAAAATGTTTTTAATGGATTATATTATAATTCAATATTTTTATTTCTAATGTTAATGTTAAATTAAATGAATTTTCAAAAATGGTATTAATGACATTTTATGTTAAATCATATTTTATTATACTAAATATAACTAATAAAAATAATCAAATAGGAAATTTTGGATGAAAATATATTAAAATTACATCCCCTATACATTTATGAGTTAATTGTTTCTATATATGTATATTTATAAATGTTTAAGATTGAAAAATTTTGTACCATAGTTACGGATAAAATTTCTCAACTCATGGGTTAAAAAATCATTAACATTAAAACATCACATAAACTTATCCAAATTTTAATGTGTGATGCTATTTCAACCAAATTATACACTAAATTTCAATATCCATCAAATTATAAATTTTTTTATATTGTGAATTTAGTATATGTTAATATTTTATGAAATTCCAGGAGTATCCTAGCCACCACATATAAAATTATACACTATAAATTATTTTATTTAGACTAGTTTCAACCATTAAGATATAATTGACCCTAGAATATTATATTATAAACTTATTTATATAACAGTTATATGTTTTTTTCTTCTTTAATGACTATTCCAATTTCCCTTAAGAATGGATCTAAATGAGTCATACCAAAAAACAGGTAATCACCTTACCTGACATCTATCACTTTTTTTATTATTCTACCCCACACACACATATATATATATATATGATAGTCTCAAAATAACAAGAACATCAGTATCCAAAATATAATGAAATTTTATTAGGATCTATAAAACTCCATTATTCATCCCCTTCCCATCTAATTGGAAGTGAAAGTGTCACTCGTGCGCACATACGACATACCCTGTCCACATGGAGAAATAAATCATTTTCCAAAACTACATTTAATAGATGGTTATTTTTGTGGTTTTAATGTTTATAAATGATATTTATGAAATAATTATTATTCTATATTTAAAATATCATATCCAACTTATTAACAAACATTACATTAAAAAATAATATCCCCTCTCATGTGAATGTGTCGACTACCACCTCTCTAATGTGATGTGATTTGTTTTAAATTTATTCCTTAAATTTATTTTAATAATTAAATATTTAAGAATATATATATATATGATATTTATGATATAATACCGATTATATAAAGGTTAATTTAATTATAAATGTTTTTATTCGTATCATTAAAATTGTGAAAACATCATTCAAGGGTTTGTTCGACCAATTCTCTATAGGAACGATGTAATTCATTTTTGAACGATTACCTTTTATGGATGTATATAAATATGTACATGTGGAATATATATGATATATATTTATTCATTAAAATTATTTGGATGATTTAATATGATCATGTTAAAATAATCTGAACTACTAAATTTATATTCTAATGAAAAATGATTCAATTATCACATGGAAACAATGATTTTATTATGTAATTCTTAATAAATGGTTCTACATTTTTATTGGTGGATCATATATGTACGAATGTGATTTATTAATTTAAATAAATATTAATTTATATAAATAAGGATATAATTATATCTATGAAATTCGAGCCTACGATAAGGGTTCATCATATCAATGTATCTTATTTGGTAAATATGTTATGTTATGAAACTATATTATTTTATGAGTAGTAAATAATACCCCATTTTATTGTTATTCCATAAAAATACTTATTTTGATGATATTTAAAGTTCATTTATTTTTATTCTTTTATAGAGATTATGATACAAAAATTACCAAAGCAACAAGGGAGTTATGTTACAATCTCATCATTTGAGAGGATTGTTTATGATCAACTTCTATATGAGGAAATATTACGAGACATTTATCATGAACCCCAAACATTTTCATGTCATGTGGTAACATATTTAAAATACTTAATTATTGATTCAATTTTTATCCTTTTATGTTATCAATATATGAAAATAATTTTTTATGGAAAATCACCATTATATCTCCCTTCGGTCAATAATACTTTTTCTTCCATGTACATATTTTACAGAAATAATTTTTAGAATTTTTTTAATATTATTAAAATTTTTTATAGGTAATTTATACTAATGTTTTAATTTTTAATAATTTATTTAAAAGTAATATTCATGTCATTTTTGAACAAGGTACTTTTACATTTTATTGAAAATATAAATGGAATAGTTTTTTATGTATAATTATTGAATGAAATTTACCCTATCATAACCATTCAATGATTTGAATATTAAATTTCATGTATCATTGGATCTTTTAAAAGAAAAAATTTTCCTTATTATCTAGGGAATATTGTATAATTTAGATAAGATATTTCAAATTAAATAGTGATATTTACTCTAGAAATGATTTTGTGATTTTTAAACGATTTTCATCTATATTATGTTCTCTGATGGTATATATGTTCTAATTGGGATGTTACTAGAGAATACATCAACATTCATTCATTGGATAGATTATGATAACAATTAATTTTTTTTAATGGTTGGGTCCGAAGCCTCATTTATTATTAAATCAACGAAAAAGCCTCTTTTAACTGGGTAGAGGGAGACCCATTACATAGTCCAAAGACCCAGTGGGCAATTAGCACATTACATGGCTCGTAGGCCCATTTTTTTGTCCCAAGGCCCATTCTGGGAAAAGTACTGCTACAGTACCCGTGCTTTTACAGTACTGCATAGTACCCGCCGCTGCTACAGTACCCTACCTCCACTACAGTGCCCGCCATTGCTACAATTTATTGATGATTTTTTGAAACCTAAATCTTCCTAATGGATTAAAAATGTTATAATGAAACCTTTTTTATACCCAATTATACTCCACATGATATATTGTGATATTATAATGAAATTTTTACGAAACCCATTTCTTTTTCCTATGTTATTATTTGATAAATCTTTTATGATCATGGGGCATGCATATGTGTGACTTTCATATTATTTTGGGCTGTCCTAGAATTATAATTGCATCTAATGCATTGGGTAAATATTGTTATTTTATGATATAATATATAATATAATGGGGAGTAGACTTAGTTCAATATAAGAATTTTTCTACTATGATGGTAAGGGTTGTGAACATTGAATAATGGTATCATTGAATGGGGTGTGAATCCAATCCACTATTTTATTATTAGAAGTGATCCATGACAATTTAAATGATTTTATGTTATTAAATATATGCCATAAATATATATTTGATGTCAATGTTATTCACTCATTGATCATGTTGTATGATTAATTTATTATTCATGTATTTTGTACTTCTATTCTTTATTCCATGACTCATGATTATGATACAAGACATATAGGGTATGGATTTATAATTTTACCCTAATGTTTTCATACACTTGTTCTCATGTTATGTTTAAGGGATCATTGTTTCTACTATGTCTTCCCCTTACTGAGCATTATATCTCACACATTCTTATGTTTCTTTTCCTCGTGTTATTAAAAAATGTTTTATCTACGATATATCTACGAAGGGTGATAGTTATGAAGTACATATTTCTATATGAGGTAAAAATCAGATGGAAACGTTTTTCAGGTATCATAGTTTTAAATTACACTATAGATATTTGACTTTGGCATGGATCATAATGGTAAAATTGTTAATATTCATCAATTAATGTGTGATATTTTTGTATGAAATGAGTGGGTATCTATTGTTTTTATTGAATCTTTGTTTAGTTTTCTCTGCATAATAGGATGAAAATACAATAATGAGAACCTGCAGGATAATCCTATGTATTCGATAAAATCCTGCTATATGGTAAATAATAGATCGTAGTTTTCATATAAAACATCCATGAGTTGATAGTAAGATTGGATGTGGTTTCATAATAGTTGAATCAATTATTAATAAACACATAAAGAGTTGGTTGAGTATATCTTAACCATCATTCTAGTGTATAGTGAACATTCCATTACTACGAACATGGGTTGAATCTCCTCATAGACATGTATGGGTTAATTACTATTTTGTTTATGAACGATTAAGAAGACTTTGAATAAATGATTTTTATAGATGATGTAGGTAAAAATTATGATCCCAAAGATTGAAAATAAGGTTTCATGATTTAGACAACCTGAAAATCAATTTTCATGATTATTTTCTTTCAGGATATGATTATGTTTTCTCACACAATGGTTCTTTGATTTGGAAAATGGATATATCCTAGATGATTCATGTCAACACTGAATATTAAATAAAATGTAATGATTGTCCTCATGGGAAACTGAGTAAAATTTGTTCATGAAGAAGAAACCGTGGGATTATTCATAATCATCTATAATGATATATGATGGAAAATAGAAACTTCATTGAGTTTATCTAAAATATTATATCAAAAGATTATGTAATTTTATGAATGATCATATGATTATGACTGTAGTTGAAATAATGGTTTTTTTCTTCATACAAAAAGTGTGCGAATGATCACCGCAAAAATACACCAAATAAAGGGTAGGATACATTCCCTATGGGAATTAAGGTAAAAGAGATATGAATTATAGATTAATTCAATGTATTATGTGTGTAGAATATTGGGAATTATCAAATGTGATTCTCTACTATAACGGTTAACACCTAAAAAAGGAAGGACTAATGAAATCCCAATAATATAAGTCCAGGGATTTTTTTGGTTGAATTATAGTGTTGTAAATATGTTTTCTCTATGTTATATAAATGATATTTTAGTAATAAAAATCAATATACATCTAAGGATTAATCTGTAGTAATTTTTATTTAAGAATATTCAATTATATGTTGAATGGTAATAATAACTATTAAACATGATTTAGTGGTAAGTTGATTTTTTGGGAGAAACAATAAAAGATAATGATAACCCTTAATAAGTTCTTGAAATTGAGTTATTAATTTTTAGATAAGACAAACAGTTCATTGATACTTTTAATGTAAATTGGATTGAATTTATGATCATGGAATTTAATTTTCGATTTGTTGAAAAAGTGGTATATGTTATTAAAATTTTGTAATTATGGAACATATTAAATATTCTATGATTTTATTTTTGGAATAAGGACAGTGATACTTCTTGGAAGCATCTTTGTTCTCATTTAGGTTTTTTAGTGATTCATGTTATCAGAGAATCAATTTTTTCAAATTCTTGGTATGTTACATTATGATCAACTCAAGCTTTTATATTGTCATGTGTTAAAATATGTTACAAAAAAAATCTAATTATTAGTATTGGAATTCAGTCAGACATATTTTGGTAGAGGCATAAGTTTTACTCTTTATGTAACGGATAATGTTGAACTTTTGAAATTATTTTTGAGGTTTTATAGATAAATGTATGGAATTTATCAATATTGAAAAACTTATGTAATCCAATTTGGGTTTGGGTATACATTTTTAAGTATAAGTAATGAATTATGATATTTATTAATTGTTAAGATTTAATTTTTTTCATTTGAACATTAAAAGTCAACATTCATTTCATCGACTAAGAGATGTTGTGGAAATTGACCGAACCATAATCAAAGGATGAAATTGTTCATATGATATTAAAATAAATAAAGTAATTATATTTTCTAGTGTTATTTGTATTGTGTGTAAAATAGTACCTGGACAATAGAAAAGTGATTTTTAAATAAAATTTTATATGTTTACCTTCAATTTTGATGAATTTATTATCATTTACCACTCAATAATTTATGGATTTTCAGTCATTAAATTTATCATGAACTTATTATATATCATTATCTATTAGTCCATGGTCATCAAACATATCCTCCAGGTCTATAATTTAACATCACAACAATGTTCTTCTTATGTTGAAACATGATTATATTTTATCTCAGGTAACCATTTTGCTTCACACTTCCCCTTTTTAAATGAATTTTTATTATCCCTCTATATGAGGTGGGATTTCCGAAAATGAATTTTAAAATATTCATCCATTGATGAATAACATAAATATTTGGGGGGTAAAATTTTTTGGGTTGGGGATAATAATTTAAATCCCTAAAAAAGAAGTTAAAAGAATAAAAATCACAATGTCTTGATTAATATGAAATAATGAGCTATCAGAAAATTTTGATATACTATAAAAATATTATAATTACATAGCTATTTTTTTGTAATGTAGGAATATAATTAAAAAAAATTTCAAATAAATTTATATTGTCTAAAATTAATATACATGTATTTATTAATTCATTTTAAACAAGAACATAATTTTTATTGAAGGAATTTTATTCTTCCAAATGAATTTTCTTAAAAAACATTTATTATTTCATTTTCTGTTGGAATATTATAAAAAATTAATGAATGTTTTAGAGTTTTTTTATTTACATTATTCAAGAAATATTAATATTGTTCTATCTCAGATCCGTGTTCCACTCAACAGGGAACAAAGCCAGTTTGGACACATGTCCTCAAATGCATCACCCAAAATTCCAGAGGCTACCAACTCATAGTGAGGGCATATGGTGTGCCATTTGGGAGACCATTCCCTCATTATCAAATTTAAAAAAGAATATAAAAAGGAAAATTTAATTATAATAAGTAGTAAAATAATTAGAAAACAAGTAGGTAAATAGGGAACAAATACATAAACTATAACAAAAGGAATCTCATAAAAATGACAATGATACATGTAATGTTTCTACCAAGCAGTCTAGAAAGGTAAAAAAGAATCAATAATCTGCATGTATAAAAATATTAAAAATATGAAAAACTTTATGTCCAAATAGAATAATGAGCCTTATCATGGTTCTGTGCTCCAATACTCGAAATCATAAAAATAGCTAACCATAGAATAATGGGTTCTTACCACGATCCATACTTGCATATAGATAGTCTTTTCATGTACCCAATGATGGCACAAATATGGTGTGAGATACCATTCGTGTAGATTAGCACCCAATGTGTTAATAAAAACCCCTGGTTTTGTAATACAAGCTAAATTAAAGTTCATTATATAACATTTAATATAGTGGTGAAAGGAATGTCCCCAAGGTGAAAAATAAATAACCCATGATACTCTTCAACCATACAAGGCTCTGAAGAAAAATGTTTTAGGATCACATTTCTAGGAAAATATAGAGGAAAATTACGTACCAACCATATCCATTCCATATACACAATTTATCATATCACTCATGAACATGTCGTAGAACATGTAATGTCATATCAATGACTTCCATGCCTTATAATCAATCTGGTCACATGTGCCAAGGCTATGCCATAAAATAAAAAATGTCACATTAGTCATGTCCAAGTTATATAATCAAAATTGTTATACACCTAACGCTAGATCCATGTTATAGGGTACTAAGGAATATGCATTGAGTCTTAAGAGAATCTCTATTTAATCTCTATAATGATAATGGCAGAGTCCAAGGATCAAGTCAATAGAGCATGTACAACAAAAGTCCAGCTTATGGGGTGCATGGGGTATAAATTCCATTGGAATCCTATGATATCAAGATCCATGGAGCATATTGGTCCAAGGTATCTTCTACCATAATCAATTCTCCATTAGTGAAACATCAGTGGCATCTAAATGGAATCAAGATCCATGGTATACCAACCCAAACATCAACTACCATTTCAATTAACATCTCACACCATTAAATAATTAATGATCATTCAACATCCACTAGTATTCCCACTCATATGTAAATCCATATATGAAATTCAGTCAATTTATGAAAGGAATAGCATTCCAACCCATGGAAAAGTAGGTATCAAAATATCCCAATAAATAAATTCAGATAAAATAATTTATAAAAGGACTTCCATCAACTAGGAAAGCAGTAACAAACCACTTTTGTGGTTTAATGAAGGCCTATGAAAAGTAATTTCACATGGAACACCATTTGGATGGACTCATTTTGGGGAAAAAATATACAAAAATCTCAAATATTTCATGTAAAACTTAAATAGGTATCAAATAATTCAATTTAAATATTTAATTCATTTTACAGGCAACATCGGGAATTCCGTCTTGCCAACACGTGGAAACTAGCTCTATAAAACCCTAAAACCCAGAGGAAATTATAGACCACATATCTTGAGATAAAATAAGGGTACTTTTCTTTCATAAAATTTTTATTTCACTCATATTAGTAGAAAAATTATTGATTTACAAAGAACCTAAAAATAGCGATTATTATCATTCACAAAGATAACTATATTGATACTAAAAAAATGAATAATGGATCAAGTGCAATGGTGCACTCAACAATACGAAACCATAGAGAGATACGATGATTGATTCAATGTTCACAAGTATAAATGAATACAAAAAGTAAATATATTCATTAAAAGGGATATCTCAATGTGAGCCACTACCAATATATGAAGAAATAAATATGGGTTATGGTTAAAAAATATTTTAAGGGAAAATAGTCAATTTTCAAAAATATACTAGGTCACATGGGTTGTCTCCATGGATGTGAATACTATTCACCAATTGTGTTCCCTTCACTACTTAATGGGGAACCCAACACAATTATTCCAAATGGTTTTCATAATTGTGTTCAAACTATGTCTCATCCCATCATTAAAAATCGTAGAGGCCCCCGCATGGAAATGTTCCCCTTCTACACGGTTACCTAAAATTGGGTGGATCCTAGATCCATCTACCCATCCCAAATTTTTTTCCTAAAACCATGAGGCTTGGTTTGCATGGTTTCTCCTAATCATGCAACCCCACTATTTTTCTCTTGTAGTTGGGTTCTTTGTTCTGAACAAGCCTCAGACACCCCCTAAACACCCATGATTAGAATTGGTAATAACATTTGAACTAAAAATGAATTAAAACTAAAAATAACATGACATTTAACTTATAAAAAACATAGGCTCTTTCAATATTCCCCTATAATCAATTCACCCTCGAATTTCCCCCTTAAATGTCATCATGAATTCACTGAGAATAAATTTACCCACTGAGCATCGACATCAACTTCCCAATCCCAATTCACTTCATATAAAAGGTTGTGATTCTATATAAACCATACGAGAGGATCTGAATTTCCACATAGACACTTTATTCTCCTATCAACAATAAGAATAAAATACTCCTCAATGGACCCATTGACCGGTTACTCATCCTTCTCTTGTAGAAAATAATGACACAATTCTGAATTAAAATGATTCAACAAATATATGTAGTAGACGTCATTCATGGATCTATACCGATGAGGTATCTACAATTAAAATTGTATTTTATGGAATCTCTGTAAAATCATAAATGACCCGACATGTCATGTTTAAATCATTCCATGTCACTGGATCCTTATCCTTCCCATCATCTGCAAGATAACAAAAAAGTCTTAATCTATATACATAAACTCTTTGTGTCATCTATGTAGATTAACCTAATATTTTTTTGAGACAGTGAAATAGACAACTAAATTAATATCATCATTATATATTCAAAACACTCACACACAATATGTGGTCCAAGTAAAGATGTATCTCCTACCTCTCACATTCGTCGAGGTAATGAGAATGAACTACTATATAAATCCAATTAATATTACATTTCTATAGTCACCACATAAATATTATTTTAGGATAAATATAATAGTGGAATATTCCTCTCTGAAGATTCACCAAAATAAAGAAACCAAGCTCGTAGCATGTTCTAAAGCACCTGGATTATATTATATGACTATATTTCTATCTGAGAGTGGTATGCTATGATTAGAAGAACCTATATACCAAATACCATCTATAAACTCTTCATAAAACAAGACGTAAACTATACATCCAAATAAGAAAATGTTGAACGAGGGCCTTAGTGAAGTCATACTATCTTATAGATATTCCACCTCCTAATATAATCAGTACTAAATTTCTCCGATATTAAAGTGATACGAGAAAAATTTGGGTTTCTTTCCACAAAAACAAACACATCATCACTACCTTGAGGCAGCCTCAAAATACTAATCAGGAAATCCATCATGACACCTTCCCATTACTACATGGGAATAAGTAACTTCTGTAGATTTCCATCTGGTCAGGATGTTTCTCCATCACCTACTGACATGTAGAAAACCTCAAGATAAATAAACTAAACTATCCCATCATAACTTCACACCAGTACTGATGACATAATTCATCGTACGTCATGGTGACACCAGTATGCACTGCAAAAAATAAGACATGGAACTACCACATCATCTCCTCTTGTATGTTCATTGGAGTCCACAAGTGACAATGGATACGTAGTATCTCATCCACGCTTACGGTCTAATGAGTCATAGGTTCCACACCTTCTAAACTCACTCGTTGTACTAGGACCTCTAATGATGATAGTTTCTTCATCCTCAGTCTATCCATAAATATAGATATCTCAACTGAAGATGAAATAAATTTATGTCCCTCACAATCATATACCTCCATGTACATCTTATAGAAAAATGACATAAGCTACAACCTGGTATTGACATGTCTATCTACATGTATAGGATTCCTTATTCTCATTGCATTAGCCAAACCATTTACATTTATAGTAATATAGGCATGACCTAAGTTGATTAAGTGTGGTACTCAACACACCTTCACTTCCTCAAATTTAGATCATGATTTGTAAATATATATTTGATGTATTGTTGTTTCTGTACTCCAATAAACAATATCCAAGTAAGTAATGCCTACAATAACGTAAATCATGACCAACCAATGTAGACAAGAGATCATGCACCTGGTAGTTCTTCTCTTGTGTATTTAACTACCGAGAACCATATTCCACAACTCTATCCCCTCACATCATCACTACTTCATGTCTAGTACCCAATTTTTCACAATACAAAGTGTATCTTCTTCTATGATCAGGAAGAATCAAAACTGGTGTGAAAACTATTCTGATTTTTAGTTAATGAAAGGTTGTCTCGTAAGTATATGACCTAAAAAACTACACACCCATCTTAGTCAAATCAATCATTGGTTCTTATTATCTTGATAAGCCCTTTATAAAACAGTTGTAATATCTTTCTATACTAAAAAACTCAATATTTCAAAGTTGTTATTGGGATACTCATATGAAGCTACATAAATCACCTTATAAGGATCAATTGATACTATTATATCTGAGACAAAATGTCCCATGAATTGAATCTGATACATCTAGGAGTGGCACATTGCCTGAATAACTTATAAATGATTCTCTATTTGTGAATACAAAATGATCAAATGTAGTTTATCATGATCATTTTAATTTTGAGAACATAATAATATATAATTTTTGATAACCACCACAAATGAATTTATATGTGGATGGAAAACTTGGTTATATGTTCCAAAAAGATCGTACGTACATTTGTGAGACTGAACAACCTAAACTGATACTCATATAGAACATACATGAAATAAATATTTATATGATATTTGTCTTCATGTCTAACATAAATATTATGACACCCAGGTCTCAAATCAATTTTCATGAATACCTAAGTCCCTCAAAACTGAAAAAATATGTCATTTTTCCGTGGAAAGGGGTTCCATTTCTTAATGGTCAATTGATTAAATTTCTACTAATCCACACATAGCCCGAAGGAACATTCAATCATTTTTAAAAAAAAAGATCGGAAACCCCCATAGACAATTTTTGGTTCATATTAACCCCTTCTGACTCCAAATATACTAGTTTCCCCTTGAACTCCTATAACACTATCATAAACATCATGAATGATGGAATGAATATTAGTATAGCTCTCGGAACAAGATCAATGGAGACATAAAAATCTCTCTTTTGAGGTCAAAGAAATTCATCTAGATAAACAAACCAAAAATTATCAACCATTGGTGTTAAATCTTCCTCATACTATCCAAATTCAACCAAGTAAAAACTATGATACATTGTTTTCATCCTGCCATGCCCACGATGTTTTGGTCCATCTCAGATCACTTGGAAATCCCTTTTACCCTTCTGAATATTAACTCCTCCCTACAGTTATGTGAAAGTCACCGTCCCGTGATAGCGATCGACATATTATAGAACATAAACTAGCTACTCTATTCCGATTATGTAATCACACTGGTTATCTCGAGGAAAAAGAAATTTCATATGATGTAGAACCCTCCAATCTCAAGTTTCACTCCCTAAAATGGTGTAAACCAACCATTCTGGTCCCCAAGAGAGTACCTTGCATCATAATTCCATCAGAAAACATATTCTTCATTCTATGGATCTCCACTATAAGTACATCTATGATACTATGTGATGCACCTATATCAAATAGAGACCAAAAAAGAGTTTTTGGATACTCTGATCGTACCTCCCAATCTTGATGGCATGTCACCTTGCTCCTCATGGGTAGGATGTGAAGAAAACAACATGCCTTAATAGTGGCTTTGTGACACTACCTCACTACCCAGAGCAGGCCCACACTTCTCCCTTGGTACAACTATTGTCTCGATACCTCTGCTCTGACCGCCACCTTATCCTGAAAGACTGATAATTATATATCTACCATCTTATATTTGATATGTGAAACCTATAATGTCTTACACTATAAATGTATTTTTTAATTTATATGAAATTATTTCCAGACCACAAAATTTTATGGCATGTGATTTCAAGGCTTGAAAATCCTACAATGGATTTTTGAACTTTTTATGGTACGTTAAGAAAACGTGAAAGCAGAATTTTTTATATTTTGACCCGGTACTCAGATAAAAAATATGAGGCACCGTTGTACTTGAAACACAATAGTTTTCATAGAAATGACTTAACTTTAGCTGGAAAGGGAAGATTGAAATAGTTATTATTTGGTCTCTAAAAAATAATATAAAGGAATTATTTTATTTCATTCTCTCCATTTGGTGGAAGATAACAATGCTGCGGTATAGTGACGATGTAGCGATGATGCATATTAATGGAGAACCAATTATGGATCATTTGAATCCATGATACTATTATTATAATGACTCATTAAATGTTTCTCCTTAAATGTGGCCCATTTAATGATCATCATTAATTGACTCAATGATGCTGCGCTTTTGTTTTATTTTAATTATCCAATGTGTTGTGTGTGGGAATTAAAAACATGAGGTTTCATTGATGAAACACTGGAGAATCTCCTCCCCAAAGAAGAATTATGAACTCCAGAGGATCTTCTATTGTCTTCGACCAAACTCAATGAATAGAGCTGAAAAGGGGAGACATCGACTCCTTGAACTCTCAAGGACGAACACTTCACCATATTACGTCAATGAGGTAGGGGTTGTTTTATTTTTATGTTTTACTAGTTCTTTTCTAAAAAAATTAAGAACATGGATCAACCCACAAACAAGATGATCCGCAATTTGTGTGTTATGTGGGAGGGTGACTATTCTTGGGGACATATTTATCCAGGGTTAAACATGGAATGAAATGATCAAACTCAATCCCCATGCATCCCCCTTGATTTAAACATCTAACATGGAGGGCCCATAGTGACATGAACAAGGCCCATGCACCTCCACCTGTGCATTCTGGGTGGCTGCATTCAGGAAGTGGCGACAATATGATTCAAGGTCCATAGAAAGGATGGAAACAACTCGAGATGATTGTAGGTGTAGATGGATCGAAAAATAGTCCAACAAAGTGACTTTGTCGGCCGGCCCGTGCTAGCCACGTGAAGAGAGCAGTGCCACCTGGTGTCATGGCAGCAGCAGAGGTGCCCGGCCCTCACTGGTCATTCTGGAGGACGGTGGTGCGCTCGGCGGGCCATGGAGGTAGGAGGTCGTGGTGGCACAGATTGCGGCCCCCGGCGAGAGCTGTGTGGAGGTGGGTTTCCCATGTTCTTTACAACCGAGCTCTAGTGAGATGTGGTCCATCAACCATAGCTAGAGGGACCCTACCTCGGTGGGGCTAGGAGAGCAGGTAGGACGTGGTTTTGCTTCCACATCCTAGTCGGGCGACACACCCTAGCCACCTCATTCGGTCGGGCCTTAGGCTGGCGGTCCGAACCCACTCCGGTGGAACGGAAATACACCGATGGGCAAGAACTGCACTAGAAAGTCGGGCCCACATCCTTTGGGTTGGGTTGAACCAGACCAGGTCGCCAGGCGACCCGACGGTCTGGTCCCTCGGCCAAATTGGGTCGGGTCCAACGAGGCCAATTGGCCAGACAAGACAAGACCAAACCAAAACTTAACCAGGCTAGGTTGATTCAAATGATCATAAATCGGGGTATTTGGGGCACCTAAGTGGGGTCGGACTGGTCATTCCGACCGGGTTAGACCGAGCCCCATCACAACTGGCCCCCTGGTAACAAAAAAACCCACAACTTTCTATCTTCTTGCCCGATTGAGAATCTGTTTGTGGCATTGGGACACTCTCGATGAGGTGGATATTTTGGTACAATCAATGTTGATATTATTAGAAGTTTAGTTGTCAAGAATGTCTTGAGGAGCTGTTCATTCAGGTGCACTACATACAGAACACTAGGGTTGGCTAAGACCTAATGACTGCTGACTTTTGACTATGGATAACTTGACCATGGCCGAGTGGGAATCACTTCACGGTGACATTGCAGGTCCATGGTACAAATAACTTCCCTATGAATTTATAGCCCAACAGTATGCAATGATGAGGAGTACCTCAGTAGGATGCGACTAGTGGGAAGCACTTCTCTGTGACTTTGTAGGCCCATGGTACGCGATGGAGAGATGTACTTATGTAGTCTAAGGTTAGTGTCAATCAATTTTGTGTGACCTGGAAGATCCACTATACTATTTAGGGGAGGATTTCTCTAGTAGATGAGGTGTTCAATGAAGATACTGATGACACTACTATTACCACCCTAGAATATACATGGTGCGATCTGTCTTATGTTTTGGGCTTTACTTTGAAGAATTTCTATGTGGTCCTTCATTTATGTTTTTCGATCCCTAATAAGTACTATGTTACTCACCCCTAAACTTGCATCATCCAAACATGTTTTTCCTTTTGTAGTTGACCGACATTTCGACAGGGGTGCTCAGGGAAACTAGACTGACAGATGCAACGATGGTGGACTTGGTGGCCTTGGACAAGGTGAAGCCCAATAGAACCGGGCAGACATGATATACTACTTCAGCTTCAAGTAGCTTCAATAATCTAACAATAATGTTGGGTTATCTACAGATTTACATCAATGTTTCATTTCTGTACTTTCTATTCATAGTTCATTGTGGGGTTTGTATTCTCGCCCACTTATATTCAGATGTACTAGCAGTGAGCCTTGTTGTAGTGGTACTTGTTTCCCCCTGTTAGTGTGTTGGGATGTGATTGGGTGTGTTTGTGTGTGCATACATGTACTCAGAAAAATTCCTCCCACATGTATGTTGACGCCTTCGGCGCTAGACGCGAGCCCCTGGCCTTTGGAAGGTGGGCTTAGGGTAGTCATGGAATGGGCCCTAGGGGATGGGTTGTAAAAAATCGGTATCAATGGGTGGTCCATCCTACCATAAAGACCAGGTGTATGTGTTTTGTTTTGGGGAAAAAATTTATGTGCTGCGAGTCTGACATTCAGATTCAGGGAGTCCAGATTTGGTGTGGTGGCCAACGTATCCATACACAAGGACCTTGAATTCTATATTCTGGTTCAATACATGAAAACATTGGTTGAATATGTTTCTCCTAATGTTCTTTTGAGTAAAAGTCAGGTCACTAGGTATAACCTTCTAACAGTGGTATATCATGATCTATATCAGGTTGCCTCCACATAGATGACCAGTTAGGATCCCAATATGAGGTTGTGAGGATAACCCGCCTAATGGCGAGGATTCCATTCAGGGAAAAGTTCTAGAGATGGACCAACCTAGTGGTGCACCAGTTCTTATATCACCCGATGGTAAAAATCTACTGCAACATGTTCTGGCATATGATGTTCATAAGCATAGTTCCCTACATGAGTTTCTGAGATAAGGACCACCTAGGATCAGGGGAGAGATATATCCTCCGGTCACTGAGGAATGGTTCAAGGCTATGACATAGGTATTTTTCTTAGTGAGGACACCAGCTGACCATATTTCAATCTTTGTATCGAGCGTTATGTAGGTATCATTAGGGAGATTTTGGATTTTTACCACCCAAACATAAGATGAGGCGACCCTCACCAGGACAGACACTGAATAAATTTTACAGGAGTTTTTTCCAGCGACCCTGTTCTCTGTGTGAATTTAGAAGCTTCTTCACCTATAGAAGAGTGGGATGATGGTGGCTGAGTACTCATTGAGGATCATAGTGCTTTCCCGATACTCACCATACATGGTGTGAGACCCTTTCCTTAGGGCTCGAGCCATTGAACAGGGACTCAGGTGGGTGATCAGGGCATTAGTGTTGTCTCTTAGCATCCCTACCCTAGCTGGGGTGCTAGAGTGATAACTTCTTGTGGAGAGATTCATGGAAGAGTAGGTGCAGATAACTAGAGCCACCAGTAGACCCCAAGTAGTAGAGTCTTTAGTAGGTAGCCAACAACAGACGTGAGGGCCTATGTGGGCCATGTTTTTCCAAGGATGACCTCAGGCCTCAGAGTTGGTTGTGTGAGGATCCAAAACCAAAGGGTGTCAACCAGAAACTAGAATTTTCCACTCATACAGTGGGTAGGGAAACATCACAAGGGACTTCCCGACCCGCCGTACAGATGAAAAGTATAGGGTTTAGGGGCCATCGAGATAGTGGAAGTGGTTCAAGTGAAGAGGGATGGAGGGCATTGGACGTGCTATGGGAGCATTTCGAGTAGCCAGAGGTGGGTGGAGGTTCGAGATGTTACCACTACCAGTCTCAGGTGGTCCACCCTAACCTCAGGGAGAAAGTAGATAGGGGAGAGCACCACTTCAGGATATAAAGTCATATAACCACGATGCACCAGAGATGATCCTAGGTATGATCTGTATCTTCTCCACCCTAGAATCAGTTCATAAATACAGAGTTTATTATCACTCCATCCTTTCCACATCTCTCTTTTGGAGCTCTTAGATTCTGCTGGAGCTGTTGGATCGATCATTACGGATAGAGACTCCTACAGGATGGGAATTGATGATTACACATTGGTGTCAGCAGGGTGAGATTACTCTAGGAGGTGAGAGATTCAATTGGGAAGCCCTAGTAGAGATGTCTAGTCCTTACGATGTTCTCCTGGGTGTGGAATGGTTATCTATATTCCATGCATAGATCGACTGGTTTAGGCATACAATGTGGTGTGTCCGCAAAGATGGGACTAGGCATTCCTTCATTGATGAGAAGGAAATCCTTGCAGATTAGGATAAACTTTATCAGAGGAGGTTGAAACCGACCACTCACTAGTTGGAGAGCCTCACACTCAATGCAGTGGTGGATGGGTGTCCATGCATTCCCGAAGTGGTGGAAATATATGCGGATTTTTTCCCTGGGCATGTTCTGGGACTACCTCCTCATTGTTAGGTAGACCTCTACGTTGACCTATACCCCAGTATGGCATAGATATCCACACCAGCATATCATATGGCTCTTACAGAGCTTTGTGAGATGAGGGTATTGTTGTAGGACTTGCAGGAGAATGGGATCATATGACCAAGTGTTTCACCAGGGGTAGCCTTGGTTAATTTTTTCCAAGATGGCAAACATGATTTTGAGGGTTAGTGTGGACATACAGCTCCTGAACTAGGTGACCCTGAAGAACGATTATCCACTACCATGAATTGATGACCTATTAGACTAGTTTAAGGGAGTGATGTGGTTCTCAAATATAGAACTTAGATGAAGGGATCTTCAGCTTTGGGTGTGGGATGAGGATGTAAAAAAGGCAAACTTCTGGTGCTGGTACGACCACTGTGTGTTCTTGGTGATGATTTTCTATGTGAACAATGCCCTCAAAGTGTTCATAGGACTCATGAATAGGATTTTCCAGCGCTACCTGACCGGTTCATCGTGGTATTCATTGATGACATATTGGTGTACTCGACGCTAGAAAAGGAGAGAACTTCCCACCTGTAGATAGTCCAGGATACACTCTAAGAGAACCATTTTTTTGGTAAGCTCTCAAAGGGTTAGTTTTTGGGAAGTCCACTTTCTCAGATACGTCGTCATAGAGGCTGGAGTTACTATGGATCCAGTGATGATAGAGGTGTGTCTTTCTTGGGAGCAGCACATGATTGTGACTGAGGTGTAAAGCTTTTTGGGGTTGGATGGTAACTTTTAGAGGATTGTAAAAAACTTTTCTAGGGTAGAATCACCCATATTACCATTGAAACGAAAGGGAGATCTCTTTGTGTGGATGGAGAAATGCCATTAGAGTTTCTAGAAGCTGAGGCTGAGACTTACTATTTCCCACATCTTAACACTACTAGAGGAGGGATTTGGGTATGTTGTTTACTATAACGCATCAAGGATCAGACTGGCTTGTGTCTTAATGCATGAGTGGGTAGTGATCACCTACGGTTCACAATAGAAGATAAAACATGAGTGGAACTATTCCAACCACAACCAGGAGTTATATATTGTAGTCTTTGCAAAAAAAAAGTGGAATAACTAATTTATGGGGAAGCTTCTTACCTTATGTTGATGACTATTCCCCCCACCACTCCTACAGAATGTTGGGGAGGCCTTGTTGGTGGATATTGACTATGCAACCTGACGTGCTTAGTTATCCTTAGAACGAGATCCTAATGGATTTTTGATAGGTGGAGATCACATCATCCTTTTTTGATGGTACACCTTTGTACCACTGATGTTGCTGGCGGAGGTGTTGAGGGAGTTTCATACATCTCCATTAGTAGTAAATCCTAGAGAGATTATGTTGTACCTGGACCTCCGATGTCAGTACTGGTGTCCCCAGATGATTAAAGTGGTGGCTGAGTTTGTTGCATGTTTCCTAACTTGCCAAAAAGTTATGGCCAAGCAGCAGGTTACCACAGGCATGGCCCATCCACTTGAGGTAATGGAGTGGAAGTGGGATTGTATCTCCATGAACATTGTGACGGGGTTACCACGTACATCCAGGGTCCATGATTCCATCTGGGTGATCGTCGACTGACTCAACCAGTTGGCTCACTTTCTATCAATCTAGTAGTGGTGACCAGTAGATGGAATGGGATGCCTCTATGTCCTGGATATTGGGCGTCCCCATGGAGTGCGATCGATAATCATCTCGAACCATGATGCATTATTTATATCCTTGATGGGGAAAGGATTACAAGAGGAATTTAATATGTAGCTGAGCTTGATCATAGCTTTTCATCCCCAGATAGACGGTTATATAGAGTCGACCATACAAAACATGGAAGACATGATTCATTCTTTTGTTCTGGATTTTGATGAAGTTGGGAGGACCACTTTCCACTATTGTAGTTTTCATACAACAACAACTATCACTCCCCCATTGGAATGACACCATTTGAGACCTTGTATGGGCGACCTTTCTTATCACCCATATTCTGGAAAAACCCAGAGGAGTCAACAATAATGGGTCCAGAGATGGTACAACCTACAGTCGAGAAGGTGTAGATCATCCAAGAGAGGATGAGGACTGCATAGAGCAGGTATAAGTCTTATACTGACATGAGACTGAGACACTTGAATATTGAGGAGGGTTATCATGTATTTTTTCGGGTCTCACCCTGACAAGGATTTTAGATATTTGGATGGGGGACTTTCCATATCTGAGTTTTATTAGTCCTTTTCAGACCATGGTTAGAGTTTGTGAAGTGGCATACTACCTAGCTCATCCCATGTATATGCAACAAGTTCATGACATTTTCCATGTGCCAGAGATGAGGTAGTGGTGCATGATCCATCACACATCATCGACTAGGGTGAGATAGACCTTGACGATGGGGATAAATTTGTGGAATTCTTAGTGGAGAGAGAGGATCAATAGGAGTGGGTCCTATGCATGTGGTCTATTCCTCTAGTCTGTGTCTGATGGCAACACCAGAATCTTTAGGAGAAAATTTTGTAGCGGGAGGCTCAGATTCATGCTCAGTACCCCCATATCTTTGTTTATATGTTATTTTGTCTCTTGGAAACATAAAACCCTAAGGCGGGGAGAATGTATCTTGGAATTTACATCTAATTTTTTAATTATATGGAATTATTTTGAGACTGTGAAGTTCATTGACATGTGACTTCGAGGGCCGGAGAGGCCAAAAAAAATTTTTAAAATTTTTATTGAATGTTCTGTAAACGTTCTAGATGTTTTTTATATCTTTTGAACCACTACTCGGATTGAAAATCTGAGGGCACCGTTGAACATAGAATGCCAGAATTCTCCTAGAAATGAATTAACATTGGCTGGAAAGGGATGAGTGGAAAATTTATTTTTCGGATTTTTCGAGAAAAATAATATTATTATTTAAAGGAATTATTTTATTTACATCTCACTATTGATTTAAGGATGGTTACAGTACAATGCAATGAAGAGGCAGTGACGGGGTACAATAATGTATAACCAATGATGTCTCGTTTAAAACTGTGATGTTGTTTTTATAATGAATTATTAAATGTAGTTCGTTAAATGTGGCACATTTAATGATCATAATTCACTGAAACAATGAGGTTTTTATTTTTTTACACTTTATAATATAACTACTGGTGTTTTGGAAATAAAAACATAGAGGATTCTCTGAAAAGACATCTGTGAATATCCTCCCCAAGGAAAAATGATAAAAATTGATGGATCTTCATTGTCTTTGAAAAGCCTTGAAGAATAGAGTTGTAAAGGGTTGACATTGATGCCATTAACTCTCAAGGATGAATGCTTTGGCATTGAACATCAATGAGGTGCACGTTCTTTTATTTTTATGTTTTCCCCATTCTTTTATAAGAAAATGATGAACGTGGATCAAACCATGAACAGTTTGATTCGATATTCATGCATTATGCAGGGAGATGACTCTTCTAGGGTATTTCCTTTTCTGAGATTCAAAATGGCATGAAACTATTAAAATCAATCCATTAACCTCCCCATTGATTTAAAAAACTAATGCATAGGGGCCAGGGTGATATGAACACGGACTAAGCACCTCTGATCGTGTGTTCTGGGTGGATTCATTCTCAATGTGGAGGCAATTTGATTGTGAGGCTTGAGAAGGGATGGTGACCAAAAGAGAGTCCCATAGTCGTAGATGGATTTGAAAATAGACCATTGGAACGAAACTGGTGGCTGGTGGAAGATGCCACCAGTGCGGAGGCACCAGTAAATGGCAGCAGTGGCCTGCCCACTCCAGCTTTGTGAAGGGGGCGGTGCCTCCATGTACTACAATAGTAGTGGAGGCAGCCATCCCTTTTCAGCTTTGTGGAAGGATGACAATGCATCGGGCGCACTGCGGGGGCAGAAGGTAGTGACAAAATGGCAGATCCGGCAGGGATCGCGGTGCAAGGAAGGTGGACCATGCAAAAGTGTGGCCCACATTTGGTCCACCCAAGAACAAGTGAACTGTGTTCCATCAACCATGGAAGGAGGAGCCCCATGTTTGTGTGGCCGATTGAGTAGGTGAGATGATGTGTGGCTGTCACGTCCTGATCGGGCGGCGTACCCCGACCACCTAATGCGGCTGGTCCTCAGGCCGGTCCCGGGGCCCAGCGGGCTGAACCAGCACCAGTGGTCTGGACCCATGCCGATGGGACAAACCCCCAATGGAAAACCGGACACACGCCCTTGTATCTGGGCTGGACTAGATCAGGTCGCCGGGAGAGCCGGCGGGCTGGACCCCTGGCAAAACCGGGATGGGTCTAGCATGGCGCATATGGCCTAGCCCGTTGGCTAGAATGATGAAAACATCAAAAGAAAAGTTTGAGTCAGTCAATATTAAACCAAGGTATGTGGGACCCCAATACCGGGTTCTCAGGTCGGTCCAATAGATTCAAACGCAACTGGCCCCCTGGTTACAAAAACACCTGTATCTTTCCAACCACACTTCCGATTGACAAGCCGTTTGGGGAGTTGGGACCCTCTCAACGAGGTCAATCTTTTGGAGTGCTCTGTTGTGACTTTCATGAATGTTGAGGTGTGAAGAAGGTCTTGAGAATTGTTTCTCCTTTGCATGCTTCGTAGGGAACCATACTGTTGGATGATACCTAAGGACTGCTAACATTAAACTATGGATGACCCAACCGTGGCCTAGTGGGAAAAAATATTCTATGACATTTCAGGACCATAGTGGGAAGTACTTCTCTATGACTTTATAGGCCCATGATATGTAACGAGGAGGAGTACCTCAATTGGACATGCCTAGTGGGAATATCTTCTCTATTACTTTGTAATACCATTGTACATGACGAATAATTGTATCTAAGTAGTCTAATGTTAGTAGGAAAAAATTCTATGTGACTTGGTAGTCCCACAATACTCATTAGAGGAGGAGTTCTCCAGTATCCAAGGTGTTCGAAGATGATATTGATGATGGCTATAGTTACTACACTAAATATACCAAGTGTGATCTATCTTGTGTTTCATGCTTCACTTTGAGGAATTGTTGTGTGGTCCTTCCTTTGTGTTTTGGGGTCCCTACATAGTACTATGTTGCTTACCACTGCCCAGGATTTTCACACACTTGTTGTGTCTGGTGCAGACAACCAACATTTAGATTATGGACCTCAGGGAGACATGACTAACTGAAGCTTTGACGGTGGGCTTGGTGGCCTAAGACCAGGTGGGATCAATAGGACCAGGTAGATATGACATATTACTTCGGCTTGCAATAACATCACTACTCTTAAGATCATGTGGGGTTTTCTACAGATGTCCATCAGAGATTCCTTTTTGTACTTATTGTTTTCATTTCACTTTTGGGATTGTATTCTGGGCCTCTTACATTCAGTTGTACTTGCACTCAACATTTTTTAGTGGTACTCATTTCCATTTTTCAGCGTGTTGGGATGTGGTTGGGCATGTGTGTGCATACTTGTACTCATAAAAATACATCCAACTTGTAGGTTTACAACTTTGATGAAAGTAAAAAACCCCTGGCCTTTGGTAAGTGGGCTCGGGGTAGTCACAACATGGGCTCTAGGGATGAGTCATGATAAAATCTACCCCCAAATATAGTGTTGGAGCTGACCCCCTCCAACTCACTATTAGAGGGATGGTCCTACTAAAATGTTGCACATGGCCCATACAATTGCTCATCTGACACTTGTATATATCACATTCACACTGATTCTTCTTGTGGCCATGTCTCCCACTCTGATGATAGAAAACCGAGCTATCAGTACTCACATATTGAGTGGTACTCATCTCACGAGAAGACTCAAATAAGATCTTTCGGCATAAAATCACTAAACCACTTAGCCATGAGATTTAATTTTTCTTATATGAACCCCAATCATTCCCTAGGTTCTTCACTATAATTAGCTCCTAATTTACCATCTCATTAATCTTCATCAACATGTACAATTTTAATTGAGATTTATCATCAGATTCTATACTATCCATGAATCATCTATCCCTATAGAGATCATCTAAAATGTATGTCATATAAAAACACTGTATATTTGTAAATCATGATGAATAATCCATAAATGAAATAAATCCCTACTTCAGATACATGAAATCAATATTCCTATATTCTCTTAGATTATCACAGAAAAAGTAGTCATTGAAACTTGTTTGGAAAACCCACCAAACAATATCATGCAGTGCACCAGTGTTGTTCAAAACATCCCCCTCGCACTTTATTCCCTTTGTGGCACATCTGTTGGTAGAATCACTCTACTCGTATGATGTGCCTCAAGATGAAGAAACATTTATAATGTATTCTCAATCCATAGCTTCCCACTTTTGGGGTTTTTATCCATCAAAAACATGGGAGGATACTATTGCTTGAATATAAGTGTCTGCTCATCTTGAGATGAGATCGGCTAAGGTGCTCCCTAAGATGTCTTTATAAAGAATATAAACCACTAGAAGAAATGTGCCCTGACACCTGTGTTCAAAACAAAAAATGTTGCCTCATCTATCAATATGGGATAGTCCACTGGTAGCCCATTTACCACCATCTTCTGATCATGGTCCTCACCACCCTCCTAGAACATGAATAGAAGTCTTCATGGGGTTATGTCTCTACAATCAAAAACGCATGCTTCAGAAAATATTTATATCAAATGTTCATAGATAAAAGAACATGACATTTCAAAATCCTTTTATATGTCGCTTATACTACAAATCCATCAATTAATTCTTGCACTGGTGAAAAGAAACATTCATAAAAGTGATTGGAGACACTACCTCTTTCCATCTTAATTTCCATGTCTAAGTCATGTTCTCTATTTGACCATTCCTTCTCCATTTGAATTACTATTCATTTAACATTTCTAATTTAAATGGTTGAAAAAATGGCCCATCACACTCATTACATATGAAAAATACTCCTCAAGAACCGAAGTATAACGTCAAATCAATCGATACCATGACATCTTCCAATGCATGGGACTCAAGGTCCATGACTCAAAATTCAATAATTTTTGGCTTAGTGTGTATAGTGTATCGTATTCAAAAAAAATTAGGTTATGGAAGACAATTTTATGTACCAACAATGATTCTAAATTCCCTCTAGAAAATGTATATAACAATAGAAGGAATATCTATAATGAAATCTATCTCAACGTCATGAAAACAATAAATAAATCCTATATGGAATGACATAATTTTTCTAATTTAAAATAAATAGTGTTTCTAAAACGATTCATTAGATGGAAAAACCTGATTTTTATCGGGATGCAAGAAAACATACCCCATAATCATATCTATAATAAAAATAAAACTCAAGTGCATCACCAAAATGTGGAATCAAATCATCTATAATAGTAAAATCCAAAAACAAATATTTCAGTTGGGGAAATGCAGCTTTTATTCCATGTGAGTGAGATACTCCAAGGAAAAAATCCTTATGAAATTAAATTTCCTTTATATCCCAATCTATAAACACATAAATGAGGAATAAAAAAAATACTCTAATACCACTAAACATTTCCCCATGCCCATTTAGAAATATGACCTTTACCACATCTCCTTGAACACTAATGTCTACTAACTAGATGAAATGGCCTATGGTGTGTTCATGTGGTGCCTATTTCTTCATTACCATAGTGAACACAGTGGATACATAGAAAATGATACATAGTGGATGCAGTAAAACAATATGATTGACGAAAAGTAAAAATGATAGGAATATGTAAACTATGTCAAAAGGAATCTCTTATAAAAATGATGATGATACATATCACGTACCTTCAATGAAGACAGAACATGTATACAATAATTATTACAATACATGAATAAAAACAACAAAATGGCCAAAATAGCTATCTCAAAATAACATAACAAAATGTAGCTTGATATCCTGCTCCCATATTCCTGTAAATACCAAAAAGTCAAGAATTACACATTGGGATGAAACCCTAATCCCTACATACATCCAGAGAGTCTTTCAGGTACCCAGCAACAGCCTGCTCAGGGGGTGAGAAATATTCATAGTAGTTCTAACCCATGGTTAATATAAGAAATATTTTATGTGTATTAAATGATAAATTAGAGTACATAATATAACAGGTTTTGAGGTACTGAATGTAATGATCCAAATAAAAAAATGTAAATAACCCGTTATAATGTACACCCAAATGAAATATCCCATATCCTTTTCATAAAACCATTAAATTCATATTAACAGTAACCACATTGTATTATCAAACATGTCCCATGCTCTAGGAAAATACTATTTAAGTAGAAATTTCACATTTACCCTGTACGAGCTATATAATAAATATTTTCAGGCCCTTGAAGGATGGATCTAAGGTATAGTAGAACAAGGCAGCCCCATCGGGTCTTGGGAGAATCTAAATGGAAATTAAGTAATGAAACTACTGCATTCCAAGTATCTTGTCAACATAGCATGTCCAATGTGGGTCCAGAGAGATGGATCCAATGGGAAGAAATTCTCTTTCAATTGTATGTAATCAATATCCACGTATTATATAGGTTAACAGAATCTTCTACCATAAATGAAGAAACAAGGGTAAAGCATCCATGGAATCTAATAAAAATCAATATCCATGGTATAACAACAAAGGTATCCACTAATTTTTCAATTAACATATAATTCAATTCATAATTCCATGAGAATTAATGTTCCAAATATATACCAATTCATATAAAAATCTATAAACCATTCAATAAATTCTATTAATGCATAATTTTTTAACACATGGAAAAGGAGGTTTCACTACCTACTAATCAATAAATTTGGATATATTAATTTATAAAATTCATTCCTTTACCTAGGAAAGCACTAACACACCACGTCGATAGTATAAAAAAGTCATAGGAAAAGGAAATTCATATGAAACACCCCTTTGGTAGTAGTGTCTTGGGGAAACAATTTCTTACTATCTTATTGATGTTCATGGGAAAATTAAAAGGTTCTAAATCAGTAAACTTAAATATTTATTTATTTTAATGGAAATGGTGGAAAGGACAGCATTCCGGTAAATGAAAAAAAAAATATAAAGTACCAAAGCACTTAGGAAGGTATAAATAAACTACCTCAAGAACCTATAAGTGTAATCATCCAGTATAAACATTTAATTGGAATTAAGATAATAGTAATATAATGAAATGAAAAAGAACATAAAAGGAAGAATTATTAGCTTGGACTTATGTAACTACTTCAATAACAATATAAATGAAAAATGGATTTTTGGGAATAGAGTACTCAATAACGTAAAACTGTAATGAAAGCCCATGACTGATTCATAGTTCCCATGATGAAACGGTGCTGAAAGATAGGGATGTTCTTTCAAAGGGTGATCTCAATGTGATCCACATCCAATAGAGGAAGAAGGAAATAAGGGTTTTAGTTTTTAAATATTTTAATGGAAAATAGTCAATTTGCCTAAAAATAATGGGATGCAAGTTTTTTACACACGGTTAGCCAAATCATGAACCAACCATGCACCCTTTGCTTCATCAAGGGGAAACCCACATGGTTTCTTTGCATAGTTTTCTGAACTCTACAGAAAACTTGTCTCAACCCACTATAAAAAATTACATAGTCCCTCACATGGGTGTGCCCATCCATTGAAATAGTTTTATCATATTTTGATGATCATGAATCCCTCTTTGATCCCCATGTGATTTCATCAAATTGTGTGTCTTGGTCAAATAGGTTTTCATAACCATGAGACCCATCTATTTTTGACACTTAGTTGGGTTTCAGGCTCTCAACAATCCTCGTACACCACCTGAACACCCATGTCATAAAGGGTATTCACATGAGGTCATAAAGAAGAATTAAAATATAAAAAAAATATACATAACTCATATAAAAATCCAGGAGAATACAAATATCAAAATTATTTTTAGGTGAAATTTCGGGGTTTTTTAAATGAATTATTTTTCAATGGATTTTAAAAAATACAGACTTTCAAAAACTATAATTTATTCTCACTAAATATTGTAATTTTAAAGTACCATTATCTTTTGGATTGGGAATTAAAGTTAAAATTGATCCATATTATTTACAACACTCTAATTTACTAAATTTTAATTAGTAACACTCAGGATTTTCATGTTAGTAATTTTTTATGATTAAGAACATATTTTTTATCATATCCTTTTTTCATTACATTTTATGGATTTGTATTCAAATTGGTCTCTCCCAATTATAGAAGTTGAATCATGGAAAATGAATTACATATTTTATATTAGGTTTTCTATACTTTTTAAATGGTTCCCTCTTATTTTTTATCATTATGAATAGAAACCATAGAAATTTATTATTACCATGATACTTGTGAAAAGGGGTTAATTAGGGATAAAAAATTGAGATAAGGTCTTAAAATAATCCAAACACATTACTTTAAATAATTGGATGGGATAAATAGGAAAAATTTCATCTAAAATTCTAATATTTTTCATTTTGGTTCCATTTTCTTTTGATAGTTACATTTATATAAATTTATGTAAATAAATTTTCAAAATTTAACTATCTAGACATTAATAAATCTATAATATTTTCTTGAGGATCAAAAGAGGATAATTTCAGTAATAAATATTTATTTAATATTTGAATAATATTTTATAATTATAATTTATTTATAATTTCTAATATTGACATAAAAACTTTGAATTATTAAGCAATTTTTTCACAATACAAGTGTAAGTAGAAAACAAATCTAGGAAATTATTCTTAAAACACAAAAAATAATATTTTCATGTCCATGATAGTCTCCCACAAATTATAGTGATTAATATTAGACATCATTCATGTTTTAATGGATAATATTTTAGTTCTACATTTTTCTTTGTGTCCTTAATTTCAAATTAAATGAATAGTGTACAAAAGACATTAGTGATATTTTATGTTAAAAAATATTTTATTAAATATTCTAAATTTAATAAAAAAATAGATGAAAATATGTTCTATAAATGGTGTAAAATTTTATTCCTTGGTCATTTATGACCCAATTTTTACATTATATGTTAAATTATAACCATTTAAAAGTGAAAACGTTTTTACTGTGGTTAATGTTAAAATAGCATAACCTAGGGGATAAACCAAAAGATGAGTTTTGAAAAACCAGTTAAACCTATCAAAATATTATTTATTAATGTTATTTATGCCTAATCCTAAAATATCATTGATTATATTTCCATTTTGAGTCCTTTTGAATGATACTACCTTTAATAGTATTTCAAGAAATTCTAGGTGTCCATACCCTAAATTATAAAAGGGCTAATATCCTTTCTTTTCTTTACAAATATTTGATCCATATAGCCTGACCAAACCATAAATAAGACTCTTATAAACTTCCTTATACATGAATTAGTTGTTATTTGGTTCTTAAAAGGAAATTCCAATGGTTCCTAATAAGGGATATAAAGGATTCCTACCGAAAAAGAGGTAATTGTCTTACAGGACATATTTCAATTATTTTCATCATGTATCTACTATAACCCAATGATATTATTATAAAAACAATAAATTTTTTATCTTAAATAAAAAATTATATTATTTTTATTAAAACACCATTACTGACCCTCCTTCTATCAAATGGGAGGTTAATGAAATACTCATGCGTACATCAGATATTCCATCACTATATTGAGATACAATTCATTTTCAATCAACATCTTTCATGGATTATTATTTTTTTGTGTTTCATATTTATAAGCAATATTTATGACATAAATTTTTTTCTATAATTATATTATTCCATTTACTTTCTTACTTTCAAATTTAATTGAGCACGATAATGTAAATCATATGTACATGTGGACTACCACATCCATGAGGTGATGTGGTTCATTTTTCATTTATGATTTAAAATAATGTAAATAAGGAAATATGTAATGAGTATTATGTTATTATATGATTTATTAATTATTCTATAATGTTTAATAATTATTGATCTTTCTTTCATTCCATCAGTCAAAAAATGAAAACAACCTTCATGCATTTTTATAACTTATCGTCCTCATGAATGATGTAATTAATTTTTCTACTAACACACGTTATTGATAATTATACATATATATACATATATATTATTTATATCATTATTTATATTTTTTATATTTTTTAACCATGGTCAATGTACAAGGGAATAAACTATCAAACTATTTTTTCTATAAAAAAATCACTCGATTTCAATAATGAATTATTAATAAATTGGTGTTAAAATGTAATAAATAGAAAATATAATATATAAGAAGTATTTAAATTACTATATTACATATTTATAATAATATTAAATATATTTTATAGGTGGTCAGAGTGTTTTCTAAATAATTCAAACCTGGGATATGACTTTATAATCAGAAAATGTATTCTTTATGAAGTATGTTATATTATTCACCTATATATTTTTTATGATGTGTATATAAAAACCAATATAACATTTATATAAATAATAATCATATTTTCATTATATTTATTTTTTCATTTGAAATTATTATTTCATGGAGGTTACAATTCAAAATTTATCAAATTAGTAATGGATTTATGTTACAATCTCAATGTTCAGTAGGACAGGTTATGATAAAGATTTAATTTATGAACTTTTATATCATGTCTCTTATGAAACCCAAAAATATTGTTCTACTCTAGTCATTTCTGATGGATAAATTTTTTTCATTTCATTTTTACTCATTTTTTGAACACAACATGCTACAGGTATATTTTGGGAAAAACTTGACTTTATTTCTCTCTTTGAATGTATATCCTTTTTCGCCCATGTTAATGTTTTCTAAAAATGATTTCATGAATGTTTTTATGATCATAACATGATTTATAAGGCAATTTTTACCCATCAACAAAGTTTTAAATAATATTTTAAAAGTATTCATTTTTTGGTTTAACAAGCATGGTATTTTTAAATTTTCATAAAAATTGTGAATGAAATTATTGTTTTAACATACATAGAACAAAAAATATTTACATTATCACAATTGCTCAATTATTGGAAGATCACTAAATATAATATTTAGTATCTTTTAAATGAATATTTTTTCCTAAATATTAATGAAATATTTATATTTTAAATATTTAAATTGAATGTGAAAAGTGTATTTTCTTAGAGAAATATTCTATTAATACTTTAATCATATTCTTTATTATTGATTAAATCGTTGATGTCACTTATGATCTAGTATAGATATGATCAAATTATACCATCTAATTATAATAATTCAATTTCTTATGAGGATGATTCTATGAACCTTAATTATTTACCTTGTGTTATCTATGTTTTGATGAAACTAATATGATACACTTTTATTTTTCACAGGTTATACTATGAAAATATGATAAAATTATTTTGAAAAAACTGTCCTTTTAGGGATTTCATTTTGATGAATTTGTTATGAATTTGAGGAATAGATATAAGTATTATTTTCATTATGTAACGGTGGTCCAAGATTTAGGTATCCCTCTAATGTGTTGGGTATGACTCGTATCTCGTGAGATAATAAGGATTGCAGTGGAGAGTGATACATGTTTAGTAATGGACTCCATCCAGAATAAATATCATGGTAGTTAACCTTGAATAATGATATGTTGTAATGTTGGGAGAACCCATTCCACTATGATAGTATTGATAGTTTCACTTTACTAAGAGAAAAAAATTATAGGATTATGTGTGTGATGAAAACATATTTATTATGAAAATATTATTCCCACTTTGATTATGTTCATTGATTACTAATTAATTATTTATTATATTACGTTATTTATTCCATGAAACCAGATTATGATATATGATATGCAGCATGTGGTTTCTAAATTATAACCTCATGTTCTTATAACCATATACTCATGTTATTTTTACATGATCATTCATATATACCATGTATACTCTTATAGAACATCATACCTCGCCCTTTATTATATCTCCTTTCCATAGGTTATGTTGAATGGTTTTATGTATGACATGTTAAAGAAAGGTTATTCTAATGAATAAAATTGTTAGAGATGATGTAGATATCTTACAAACAAGGAGTTATAGTTTTTAAGATACCAAAGACCCTTGAACATTATAATTATAGAGTAGATCATAATTTAATGTAGTGAATATTCATATATTATGTTGTGATATCAATATGAAAAGTGTAGGTATATATAATTATAGACTATCATATTATCCCCAATTCATGTGAAGAAAGTTGTATAAGTCACATTAATAGCAGTTTGGACCCTGGCCTTATGGTAAATGATACCCAATAATCTGGCATCAACTAGGGTTCTATATTGGACAACCTCGTATTTTGGGGATTTTTGGCGGGATTTAGCATGGTTTACTTTGTTGTATGGTGTGTTTGGCCAACACAGTAGGTGGCAGGGGAGATATATCTCATAGATGGTGGGATGTGGTAGGGGCTCTTAGTCAACCATGAACGATGGTGGTTTATGACGAAGTGCTCGATCTAATTATGGTGGTATGTGGCAGGGACTCCTGGCCGATTGTAACACCCAAGAATTTTATGTTATATAAATCATCAAAGGAATCTTTTTCTACACAACACTTGCTTGGCTTCCTTTACACGAAATCACGACCTTCCTTGATAGCTTGCGTCGTACGCAATACCGAGTTTCACTAAACAACGATATGCTATTAAAATATTATTAAAACTAGCCGTTATGAATAGTAATAACCACTTTTTGAAATTTTATAAATTTTATTTTTCAAAATGGACTTCATTTTTGGATTCGGAATATCGAAATTATCCTAGGGTGATATTTTGGTATTTTTCTGAAAACTTTCAATTTTTTATGAATAGTGAAACCACTAAGTGGTAGTTAAAAAAACTGAATTTTTCATAAAACTTAATTTTACCGCTTCTTTGAATGGAATTTCAAAAATCCGAGAGACAAAGTTGATGTCAATATGTAAAATGTGGTTCAATGAGATGAAAATAATTTTTTGATGAATAATAACTTTATAATTTTTTTTACCACGGTTAAAAGTAAATAGGGTAATTAAGGGTAAAGATGATATTATTATTACCCTAACACATGTCCTAATTCTATTGGACAAGTGTAATTCGACCAAAAACAATCTTAGGAATAAAATATGACCATTTAGGCTCACTTGGATTATATTAGGACATTTATTATTAATTTATTTAAAGAAGGGTTAAAATAGTTAAAATCAAAGTTTAATAAGTAAATAATTTTTAATATGGGGTTATACATAAGATAAATTAGACTATAAATATTCATTATAAATCTAAAAAGTGTTCCTACATAATGGTAGTTTATTTTTAATTTTTAGACATTAAATAATTTAATTTATTTATGACACAAAGATGATGCAGTAATTATCTTATTAATGAAATATTGACATAATTAATGTTATAAACACCAAAATAAATGTAAATTGAGACTCCTTATGAATTCCACTAATTTTTTAGGTTAATATGACATGTTATTATTGATTTAATTAACTTGGTTAGAACAAATAATTCTGTTATGAGTTTCACAAAAATCAATTACTAAATAGTGTCAAAATTGACATAAAATAGTTTTTAAAACAAATATTATATTAGTAATTGTTATTTTATTCCTAAAAATATAAGGTTCGGCCTAATGACTTAGATAAGTTTATATATATTAATAATAAACAACTTGGGGTTCGTTTGGCTGCTTATAGTATGTTTATTAACCTTATAGTATAAGAACACTAGAAGACACGGTAAAAGTAAACTTATTTACCTTAATGTTAAATCTAAATGATAAGGTTAAAATAGGAACCTAAACTTGTCTAAATTATATTGGATGAGAGTATTTCGACCCATCCCCACCTTATCTTAGAAATATATCAATTTGGATCTATTTAAAACCGATCTTGACTTTATAATAAAATAATATTTTTAGTTTTCCCAAAGGTGCCCCTCTGCTCCCTTATAAAAGGGCACCTCCTCCCCCTCTTCCTCACACCACTTTGAGCCTTCAATCTAGGCCACCCCAGCCTATTCATCCTCCCCACTCCCCTAGAGTCATCCTAGAGGTCCTGGTCTTCTTCAAAGACCAATTTATTTCCCTAAAAGAAGGTCTCAAAGAATCACTTCAAAGAAGAGGTAATGTCCGTTACCGATTCTTTCATCTTTATTTCTTCTTCCACTTCTTCTTATTTAGTTGTTTCATTATGAAGTAATAACATCAGTATCACTCATATACTTATATGTTATTATAAGTATGAAAAAACCCTATTTCACCATCTATCCATCCTACGGAAAAAGAAATCACCGCGCGTGCGTACGTACGGAATACCGTCTCCACGCCGTGGTGTAATCTATTTTCCACCACCAACTTACTTGGATGGGTATAATGGTGTAAATAATGACTATATATGACTATTATAAAGTGATACTGATTCTGAAATAGTATTCATACACTCCAATACAATTCTACGATCATAGGAACGATATCATCCCTCGTGCGTACGTACGGAATACCGTCTCCACGATGTGATGCGACTCATTCTACATGATCTTCATTTCATAATGATTATATAAATGTATTGAATGAATGAATATGATATATATTACACTAATAATATTCTGGAAATGAGTTATCTATAACCTAAAGATAAGAATAAGAATTAATTCGACAAAACACGCATAAGAACAAAAAGTTATAAACACCCGAATAACAAGTAGCAATGAAATATTACTACTAAGAAGCTAATAAAATGACCATATCTGATATCATAAAAATAAGTATGATTCTGGAATAAGTCAATAACATTATTTAAATCATTCTACAGGAGGTTCGGACACTTACGAAGCAAGACGGACCTAAGGTAAGGGAAATATCACAATCTCATTTTTATCCGAGATTGTTTATACTTTGGAATTTACTGGGGTGTATTTTATCATCCACATCAATGTTTCCTCAATATGTAATATTTATATACTTCTAAAATAGTTTATATCCAATTTTACCCTTCGGTGAGTTTTTTGTAAAAGATATGAAAGGAATATTTTGTCGTTTTTCGTATGAGGTACTGTTTGACTTTTCCGACAAAAGTACGAGAAGAATGTTTTTTTTAACTTATACGGCATGAATGGATTTTTAAAACATTATTTCCAAGAAGATTCCTTTACAATTTTTCAAGTTTATTTTTAATCAACTTCTTTTAGTTTAAAATTGTATGAAATGTTAATAAAGGAATATGTTTTTGAATTTGAAAGGATATCTTCCTCAAGAATGGAGTTTAAGTGTTTTATCAAAATTATTTTCCATATAAGATAATATAGGGTTTTGTTTCTATCCCTATTATTACATTGATTTGATTATGTTGTGATGGAATTATTTTTATGAAATCCTTTATCATATATGAATTGTTTTATGATGTCATTTTGTTTAAGAATCCCATTTTTTATTACATGGGTTATGCGATGATGTATGTTTTATGATTTTGTGGCACACATAAGAATGGTATCATTATGAGATGGGTGGGACCTATATCTCCCTCCAATTCATTGGGTAAAGATTTTATATCTCATGATATAGACATGTATGGAACAGTAGGTTATACCGGTTCTGTGAAACAGGACTGAAATGAGGAATGAACTTGGTTCAGAAATGGACTTTGTCCACTAAGATAGTCTTGGAAAAGAGTATTGACTAACAAGAAATGATTCTCTATGATTATGTGTGTATGCCACAAAGTTTCATGTTTTATGTTATGATTATTGGGATTACATTTCACTACTATGATTTATCCCATGTTATGAAATTATGCTCTTTTTTGCAGGTTAAGATTTCCAAAAGATAAGTCCTTATGAATATGAAGTAATTGATATTTCTTTTGTTTACCCTTACAGAGCATTTGAGCTCACCCTTTCGTATGTTTTCTTTCCCCAGGTCAGGAAGAAGTTTATTAAGTAAGATATTCCAAAAGGGACTATAAATATGATGAAATAAATGGGAGACATTGTAGATTCTTTATGAACCAGTTGTTCATGTTTCCCAGTTTGTAAAGACACTATACCTATACGGTCCTTTCATGGTTTTGTTATATGTTGTAATAAGCATGCTTCAATTCTGATGTAATACCAATGTATATAAAGTATGGGTTGTTATTGTTGGTATCAGAAGGAGGATATACCAAAGACGGCTTTCCGTACAAGGTATGGACACTATGAATTTATAGTGATGAAATTTGGTCTTACTAATGCCCCTGCTATCTTCATGGATCTAATGAATAGAGTCTTTAGAGACTATCTTGATCAGTTTTTGGTAGTCTTTATAGACGATATTATTGTCTATTCAAAGAGCAAGGAAGAAAATGAATATCACTTGAGAATTATATTGAAGACCCTGAGAAAGGAGAAGCTTTATGCCAAATTTACCAAGTGTGAATTTTGGCTTCAAAAAGTTGCATTTTTGGGTCACATAATCTCAAAAGAGGGGATATCTGTGGATCCAGCAAAAACAGAGGTTATCAAAAGATGGTCGAGACCAACAACAGTAACTGAGATCCGAAGTTTTCTTGGTTTGGCTGGATATTATCAATGTTTTGTGAAATATTTTTCACGATTATCTAATACACTCACCACGTTGACTCGGAAAGGAGTTAAGTTTGTCTGGACGGAGGAATGTGATGAGAATTTCAAGGAGTTGAAAAGACGGTTATCCAGTGCACCTGTGCTCACACTGCCTTGTAGTGGAAAATGGTTTGTGATCTATAGTGATGCATCTGAGAAGGGATTTGGGTGTGTTCTTATGAAAAATGATATGGTGATATCTTATGCCTAACGACAGTTGAAAATCCATGAGAAAAATTACCCAACACATGATTTGGAGTTAGCTGCGGTAATCTTTGCATTAAATATTTGGAGGCATTATCTTTATGGTGAATGGTGTGATATTTATACTGATCATAAAAGTTTAAAGTATATATTCACACAAAAGGATCTGAATATGCGTCACAGAAGATGGTTGGAGCTGATTAAGGATTACGACTGCTCAATCCATTACCACCCTGGGAAAGCAAACTAGGTGGCAGATGCATTAAGTCAACAAGACCATGCCAGTTTATCCATGATGAGGATCACAAAAGATCCAATATTTATGGATTTACAAAAGATGGATCTTGGAATTATAATGGAAGGGGAAAAATCTTATCTTTCTCAAATGAATGTTCAACCATCTATACATGTGATGATTAAAGAGGCACAGAAAGAAGATTTCGAGTTACAAAAGAAGGCGAAAAATGTTCCTGAATTCAACCATGATTGTGATGGGATAATAAAGTTCAGGAATAGGGTTTGTGTTCCCCCCATCCCCAAATTAAAGAAGGATCTACTGGATGAGGCTCATAGTTCTTCATTCTCTATTCATCCTGGAAGCTCGAAGATGTATAGGGACCTGATATAGTACTTCTGGTGGGATGGCATGAAAAGAGATGTTGCTGAATATGTCTCTCGATGCTTGGTTTGTCAACAAGTTAAAGCTGAGAGACAGAAGTATAAGGGGATGTTACAACCATTACCCACACCCGAATGGAAATGGGAAAACATCACTATGGAATTTGTCATAGGACTTCCTAAAACATCCAAAGGCAATAATGCTATCTGGGTCATAGTTGATCGTCTTACAAAGTCTGCACACTTCATTGCTATTATAGAGGATTTATATCTGGATCATCTTTCCAGGATATATGTAAAGGAAGTGGTAAGATTACATGGAGTACCACTTTCTATTATATCTGATCGAGATCTGAGATTTACCTCGATGTTCTGGCGAAGTCTTCATCATACTCTGGATACAGAGTTGAGTTTCAGCACTGCTTATCATCCTTAGACAGACGGTCAGTCTGAGAGAACAATTCAAACTCTAGAAGATATGTTGAGAGCTTTCTCTATGGATTTCAAAGGTGGTTGGGATCAACACCTACCTTTCGTGGAATTTTCTTATAATAATAGATTTCACTCCAGTATTCAGATGGCTCCTTATAAAGCTCTCTATGGAAAGAAATGCAGGACTCCAACATGCTGGGATGAAGTTGGGGAAAGAAAGCTATTAAGACCTAATCTCATTGATGAAATGGCAGAAAAGGTCAGATATATTCAACAACACATAAGAGAAGCTCAGAGTCGACAGAAAAGTTTTGCCGACAACCGAAGAAAAGACCTAGAGTTTGAAGTGGGTGATAAAGTTTTCTTATGAATATCTCCCTGGAAGAGGGTTATGAGATTTGGAAAGAAGGGGAAGTTGAGCCCTAGATATATCGGTCCTTTCGAAATACTGGATCGTGTTGGGAAGGTAGCTTACCGATTGGCGCTTCCACCGAATCTCTCTCAAGTTCACGATGTGTTCCATGTATCTCTCCTAAGAAAGTATATACCTGATCCTTCACATGTACTCAGCTCAGAAGTTGTACCGCTGGAGCAAGATCTTTCTTATGAAGAACAACCGATAGAGATTCTGGATCGTAGCGAAAAGGTCCTACAAAACAAGACCACTCGATTGGTGAAAGTTTTATGGAGGAACCACCAATTAGAAGAAGCTACATGGGAGCTTGAGGATATGATGAGGGAGAGGTATCCTCATCTGTTTGTTACAAAGTGACGAATTTCGAGGGAGAAATTCATTTTAAGGGGGGTAGAATGTAACACCCAAGACATTTATGTTATATAAATCATCAAAGGAATATTTTTATACAAAACACTTTCTTGTCTTGATTTACACGAAATCGCGACCTTCCTCGATAGCTTGCGTCGTACGCAATACCGAGTTTCACTAAAAACGATATGCTATTAAAATATTATTAAAACTAGCCGTTAGGAATAGTAATAACCACTTTTTGAAATTTTATAAATTTTATTTTTCAAAATGGACTTCATTTTTGGATTCGGAATATCGAAATTAGCCTAGGGTAAAATTTTGGTATTTTTCTGAAAACTTTCAATTTTTGATGAATAGTGAAACCACTAAGTGGTAGTTAAAAAAACTGAATTTTTCATAAAACACAATTTTACCACTTCTGTGAATGGAATTTCAAAAATTTGAGACACACTGTTGATGTCAGTAAGTAAAATGTGGTTCAATGAGATGAAAATAATTTTTTTGGTGAATAGTAACTTTTTACTCTTTTTTTACCACGGTTAAAAGTAAATAGGGTAATTAAGGGTAAAGATGATATTATTATTACCCTAACACATGTCCTAATTCTATTGTACAAGTGTAATTCGACCAAAGACAAACTTAGAAATAAAATATGACCATTTAGGCCCACTTGGAATAGATTAAGACATTTATTATTAATTTATTTAAAGAAGGGTTAAAATAGTTAAAATCAAAGTTTAATAAGTAAATAATTTTTAATATGGGGTTATACATAAGATAAATTCGACTATAAATATTAATTATAAAGCTAAAATTATTTCCTACATAATGGTATTTTATTTGTAATTTTTAGACATTAAATAATTTAATTTATTTATGACACAAAGATGATGCAGTAATTATCTTATTAATGAAATATTGACATAATTAATGTTATAAACACCAAAATAAATGTAATTTGAGACTTTTGATGAATTCCAATAATTTTATAGGTTAATATTACATGTTATTATTGATTTAATTAACTTGGTTAGAACTAATAATTCTGTTATGAGTTTCACAAAAATCAATTACTAAATAGTGTCAAAATTGAAATAAAATGGTTTAAAAAAATATATTATATTAGTAATTGTTATTTTATTCCTAAAAATATAATGTTCTGCCAAATGACTTAGATAAGGTTATATATATTAATAATAAATAACTTGGGGTTATTTTTTCTACTTATAGTAAGTTTATTAACCTTATAGTATAAGAACACAAGAAGACACGATAAAAGTAAACTTATTTAACTTGATGTTAAATCTAAATGATAAGGTTAAAATAGGAACCTAAACTTGTCTAAATTCTATTGTACGAGATTATTTCTACCCATACCCACCTTATCTTAGAAATATATCAATTTGGAGATATTTAAAACCGAACTTGGCTTTATAATAAAATAATATTTTTAGTTTTATAAAAGGTGCCCCTATCCTGCCTTGTAAAAGGGAACCTCCTCCCCCTCTTCCTCACACCACATTGAGCCTTCAAGCTCGGCCAACCCCTGCCAATTCCTCCTATCCACTTCCCTAGAGACATCCTAGAGGTCCTGGTATTCTTCAAAGACCAATTTTAGTGCCCTAAAAGAAGGTTTCAAAGAAGCACTTCAAAGAAGAGATAATGTCCATTACCGATTCATTCAACTTTATTTCTTCTTCCACTTCTTCTTATTTAGTTGTTTCATTATGAAGTAATAACATCAGTATCACTAATATACTTATACGTTATTATATGTATGAAACAACCCTATTTCACCATCTATCCATCCTACGGAAAAAGAAATCACCGCACGTGCGTACGTACGGAATACCGTCTCCACGCCGTGGTGTAATGTATTTTCCACCACCACCTTACTTGGATGGGTATAATGGTGTAAATAATGACTATATATGACTATTATAAAGTGATACTCATTATGAAATAGTATACATACACTCTAATACAATTCTACGATCATATGAACGATATCATCACTCGTGCGTACGTACGGAATACCGTCTCCACGATATGATGCGACTCGTTCTACATGATCTTCATTTCATAATGATTATATAAATGAATAGAATGAAATAATATGATATATATTACACTAATACCATTCTGGAAATGAGGTATCTATAACCTAAAGATAAGAATAAGAATTTATTCGACAAAACACGCATAAGAACAAAAAGTTATAAACACCCGAATGACAAGTATCAATGAAATATTACTACTAAGAAGCTAATAAAATGACCATATATGATATCATAAAAATAATTATGATTCTGGAATAATTCAATAACATTATTTAAATCATTATACAGGAGGTTAGGACACTTACGAAGAAAAACGGACCTAAGGTAAGGGAAATATCACAATCTCATTTTTATCCGAGATTATTTATACTTTGGAATTTACTGGGGTGTATTTTATCATCCACATCAATGTTTCCTCAATATGTAATAATTATATCCTTTTAAAATAGTTTTTTATCCAATTTTACCCTTCGGTGAATTTTTAGTAAAAGATATGAAAGGAATCTTTTGTCATTTTTTGTATGAGGTACTTTTTGACTTTTCCGACAAATGTACGAGAAGAATGTTTTTTTAACTTATATGGCATGAATGGATTTTTAAAACATTATTTCCAAGAAGCTTCCTTTAAAAGTTTTCAAGTTTATTTTTAATCAACTTCTTTTAGTTTAAAATTGTATGACATGTTAAGAAAGGAAAATGTTTTTGAATTTGAAAGGATATTTTCCTCAAGAATGGAGTTCAAGTGTGTTATCAAAATTATTTTCCATCTAAGATAATATAGGGTTTTGTTTCTATCCCTATTATTACATTGATTTGATTATGTTGTGATGGACTTAATTTTATGAAACCCTTTATCATATATGAATTGTTTTATGATGTCATGTAGTTTAAGAATCCCATTTTTTATTACATGGGTTATGCGATGATGTATGTTTTATGATTTTGTGGCACACATAAGAATGGTATCATTATGAGATGGGTGGGACCTATATCTCCCTCAAATGGATTGGTTAAAGATTTTATATCTGAGGAGATAGACATGGATGGAACGGTAGGTTATGCCGGTTCCGTGAAACAGGACTGAAATGAGGAATGAACTCGGTTCAGAAATGGACTTTGTCCACTAAGATAGTCTTGGAAAAGAGTCTTGACTAACAAGAAATGATTATCTATGATTATGTGTGTATTCCACAAAGTTTCATGTTTTAAGTTATGATTAATGGGATTTAATTTCACTGCATTTCTTTATCCCATGTAATGAAATTATGCTTTCTTTTGCAGGTTATGATTTCCAAAAGATATGTCCTTATGAATATGAAGTGATGGATATTTCTTTTGTTTACCCTTACTAAGCATTTGATCTCACCCTTTCGGATGATTTCTTTCCCCAGGTCAGGAAGAAGGTTATTAAGTAATATATTCCAAAAGGGACTATAGATATGATGAAATAAATGGGAGACAGTGTAGACGCTTTATGAACCAGTTGTTTATGTTTCCCAGTTTCTAAAGACACTATACCTATACGGTACTTTCGTGGTTTTGTTATATGTTGTAATAAGCATGCTTCAATTCTGATGTAATAACAGTGTATGTAATGTATGGGTCGTTATACCGATGATGGAGGGATGTAGGAATGGGATAGACTAGACAAACGACAGAGGGTGACGAACTTTGTGAAGATGAAGGAAAATCATTAATGGGGGATCTCGATAAGACATTGGGGATTGTATGGGCAATGGAAATAGATTACCTCAGATAAAGGTGGTGGGAAATGTGACGACAGTAGACACCCACCAGTAGATGTGCAGAAGAAATGATGATTTGATATCTCTACTAGTACAAATCGAGATGAGTCTTGGGAAATGAAACCTAGATTTTCAAGGTTACTAGAAGAGGATGAACTAGAGACTATATATATTTTCTATGAATTTTTTCTTCTGTGGTTTCATTTCTCTTGGTCCTTTAGTCCATACACCGTGCCTTGAGTCATTAGGCCTATAGCCCATGTTGGGTTCCCTATCAACTGAGTTAAAAACATTATTATCAATAAACAAATAAAATATATATAAGGACTTTGGGCGATTTGGTATGTCACTTTAATGTCTCTACACATGATTTTAGTACACATATACCTCCACATCATTATTTGTTTGTATTATCCTTCTAAAACCAATATGTCAAAAACATATGGTTCTAAATATCGTTCATGATAATCCAAAACACATGGGAATTTTGTTACATCCATCATTTGGAACACCATTGGAACGTGTCCACTCTTTGAAGAATATTTCTCATAGTCTAGTAATTTCTTAACTGATGTACACCTTAACAGTTGAAGTATTACAGATCATTCAATCTTCTTTTTAGTAAAACCTCAACATGAAATGATACACTAATATCATCATTAACATCCACTTGGTTATAATCTATCCATCTTTTTTTCTTATTATATTTAACATTCCAGCTTCCAAGAAAACTCATGAATGTTGTTATTTTAATATAAAAATTACATGTAATCATTTCGATGCATCCAAAAGTGTGAAACAAGGACTATTATATTATAAATTTATAAATTTATTCCATACCAAATTGCTCGATATTTTTCTTATCCTAATTGAAATTATGTAATTCAATTCACCATGTAGGACATGTGATACACAACCTCTATTAACAACTCATTGGGAGAAAAATTGTGAATACTCACTATCTTTTCATTCTAAACTTATATCTAATACATATTCTTGACGACCTTTATTGTTTAGGGAGTAAAATTTATGGTATTTTCAAAACATATACATTTACATAGTCATAAACAATTGTATTTTTTTTCTAATATATTACACACTATTGCCTAACTAAAAACATATGAGTTTACTTTTTGTCACATTTTCCACCATTGACATTCATAAAATGAAATTTCTATATATTTTGTACAATTTCATGATAAATACCTTACATTCCTTATAGGAAAAATTGTTGTTGAAAAAAATTGATATAATAAACATAAATGATACTGAACTATTTATGGTCCTAAAAAAACATATAACCAGGTGCTAATTTCCAATCCATAGGAGTATTCCCTTCCTTTTGAAATAGTCCATTCCACTACCTACTGTTGATGGATAACTAATAGTTTTTATAATTCATTAGTTTGATTTTAAAATTTCATTTATATGTGTGAATTTCCATCTGTTTATCACTTAATTAAGTAAGGATTCAATGGTATACATTTTATGAAGTTTTTTCTACAGCACACTAAACCATCAGGTTTAATTATTTGTCATTCACTTTTTTTTACACCACCATGGATCCACGTGTGAATTTCAAACCGTATCTATAGTGATTTTATAGAAAAGATAATCCTAAAAATGTCCTATAGAAATCATGTTATTTTTTAACCTCGACACATTTCACACTGATTAAAATTCCATAGACCACCCATTCAATGTCCGAGTTAAAACATTTCCATATACCACAATCAAGTGAGAGTTATCATCCACGATATGCATATTTCAAAACCATCTAAAATATAATTTTTCATACTACCTATAATTAATATATGGTGAAAATAATCTCTATGAACTATAATTAAGGACTCCAGTGAACATGAGGCACTCATAATTAGACCTCAAATATCTTTTAAAATGTGTCTTCCAAAAAATGTCCCATCGATAGTTTTTGTACCAATTTTCATGTCCTTTCATTCCATAATTATAATGCTTTCGAAATCCTTTTGAAGGATTACTATGTATTATTCTTCTTCTTCCTTTTTTATTCTAATGACCATCATATAAAAGAAAATCCCTTTTGGTTGACACTATAATAATATCTAGTAGATTCATGTGTATCGTTAAATCAAACAACCTCATTCACAATTAAAACCTTCATGTCCATGAACAAAAACTTCATATTATCTGTTGAGTTGTCAAACATGGAAATATTTGTTTCCCATGATTATATAAATTATGAGTGTAATAGAATAACCCACCCAATATCACCAAAATTAACTTTAACTAATTTATCTGACTATGAATATTATTGATTCCATTGATATGATCATTTATTATATATTTCTAAATTATATTTTAAAATATATTAATAATAGGATAAACAATATATTATAGTTGGATATTAATATATATCAATAAGAGTATTCCCAATTTTTATATGTGTACTCTTGGCATGAATGTTTTTATATAAATTCCATGTAGTGAAATCTTGATCAACCCCACTGATTTACTATATATCACTTCCCATTATTCATTATTCATTGATTTCAGTATAGTTACAATTTATGGGTGATCATGATAATTTTTTTGTTGATAATCATAAATCTATATCTTTCATAATCTAGAATATCACACATCAAGCTTCTCCACCTGAAGCGTAACAATATCCAACACAACATATTTGAAAATCCACAAAATCCCACTAAATATGAGACATGTAAAAGTGGTTGAAATGTACATAAATTTATATTATTATAATACCAGAGGAAGAATCATGCTAATTAAACACCATCTAATTAACCTTGTCTATTTTTGGGTCATCCAAAACTGCACAAAAAAGATGTAAACAACATGTTGGGATAGAATATCCTAATTTTAATTTTTCAATAGTGTTTTCACAGACCAATGAAAATAAGTGGAACTACAAATATAGATAAACATGATTCCATGATGTATCCAAATCCTTGAACCCAATCCTAGAATAATACATTAGACCACAACACTAATGAAGAAAAAATATATGAGCATATAATATATAGGGGAATATATAAAAAAGGAAAGGAGAAACACAAGATTTACCTGGTTCAAACGTCACCCAACTATAAATGGAAAACACTACAATACTTTTATTCAATAATAAATAAATTATATAACTAAAATTCATCCCAATGAAATTTATTCAGAAAAAAATATTTGACGATATTTATTATAACCAGCTCTACCACCATCTGAAATCCATTTATAGTCTTCCCCATGGTTCTGATAATCCTGGAAATCCCTTCACATGGAAAAACATAGTAAAAAAATTTACATATACACTATGTGGATAGTGTACACATATGGAAACTATAAGAGAATATTTTTATGTATCCATCCAAGAAAACATTATACTTATCGCTTGTGATTATAAAGAACCATTATCAAAAATGTAAGAAACTATTATATATAAAACATTCAACCCAAAATGAAATTATTTTCATCAATACACAATCTAATTTAGATAATCCACAAGGTAATTTGTTTACACATTTCAATAATAATAATTCACTCATCCTATTTCCATACAACTAGACATTATTATAATTATTCCACCTACACATCTAGGATTTAGAAATTAAAATTATAGAATAATTATCTCAATAACATCTTATGAGATAAATGAGAAATGGGTTTCACATTACCTAAGCTATCCAGACATAAAATAGATGAACTTTCACCCATCATCTTGGAAGAAAATTGAAAAATTGTTTGTATATTTATTTGATTAAGAATTTAAAATATAAGAGTTGTTAGTGAATATTTGATTAATAGATGAAAATAGAAGACGATTAAAATTATAAAAAAGAAATTGAAACACCTATATAGAATATAACACATCTACATTAAGAAGTATAATGAAAAATAATAATAATAAGATGATGACATATCAGAATTAACCTCATTATGAGTACAATAAGAAGAACTTGATGAGAGTATTAGAAACCAAGTATCTCACTCCCAATGCCTAAGTTGATTACATATGAAATGGGGAAGGGGGGTTTTCAATAAAGGTAACTGAAAAATAGGTACTTAAAGGGATTATAGAAGCATTTCATGAAAAGGTTGTTTATATGATGACTAAGATTAATTATTTTATGTTTTACTCCCGAATAGAATAGGACATTCCTATTCAGGAGAGTTATTACTAATGAATAAACATCCACTAAACTATATTGGATTCTTCTATAATAACTTAATGTTATATACCATTAAATTTAAGTAATCATAAGATAGTTAATAATGGACATTTATTTATTTCTCATTATTTTATTATCAATTATTTTTTTGGATTATTTTTAGAGAATAATTCACCCATTTTAAAACCATTATTTCATTTATAATATCCAAGAGTCTCTTGAGAAGTAATAATTAAATAATCATAACCAAATATTAGAGGTTAAGTTGCAATTAGAGAAGTAGAGTACATAACATACCATTATTTTTATATTTTTTAGTCAAATATTAATTCAATATATTAAAAATAGCAACCTTATTATAGCTTTTTCATTTGGAAACACATCATAGGGTATTATTGGTGGAGTTTTAAGAATCGGTCATCATTATTATCAATTTTAAAAAATATTTTATGAGTCTTATTAAATCACTAAAACATGATTCATGTAATTAAGATACTTATAGGAATGGAATTAAAATCATTTATTATAAATGTTTTAATATGACTTGAACTAATAATGATAATTTGGAATCCACAAAATCAATAACTGGATTATTTTTTGATTGTGGAACATTAATTATGTTAATTCAAAATGTTTATATAATATGAGTATTACTTGGAATAGATTATTATTAATAATTTTTTTTATATTTTGTATTATGGAATGGTATTTTGTGTAATAAAAAGTTTGTTGAATTAAATCCATCAATAAATAATCTAATATATTCTGTGAATTATTTATCTAGTGTGTATTTACATCCTTCAACATAAAAATGGACATTATTTGTTCCTACTAATTGAATGTCTTGTTTTATGATTTTCTAAACTAATGCTAAAAATTATATTTTTGAGTGATGACTTTCCAAAAATTTCTTCCATTCCATAGTTATTATAATTAGTATATAGGGAATCATTATTATCAAGGTAAGGATAAGTTTCAAAAAAAAACTAAAATCATTCTTAATAAGTGAAAATTACATAATATATTGAATGGGTAAATACAAAGATATTTTGGTTGGCGAACCCAGTCATAGGAGATAATATAGGATGATTTCAAACCATCCCTCATGAAATATTAAAATACAATCTATTTGAACAACATTTATGTATATGATTTTATGGTGAACTAGTTTAAAATACCTTTTTTAGATTTCTCTAAATAAATAGACATAAATAATTTCATGAAATATTTTAAGAAATCCAGTCATGTTTTATTTCATTAAAGACCAATATATTTTGTTATTTTATATTATAAACATGTATAATACCTAATTAAAATATTTATATTAATGGTTTAGGACCAAAAGGTTTTAATTTTTTAAAATTGTTCATTTCTAAAAAACTACTAATTTCCACTATTATTTTCGAATAATATTTTCATATTTCATACCAATATCTCATGTAAAAATTGTGGTTCACGACATTTTGATTAAAAAATGACAAATGTGTGAAAAACGAATTTTTTTGAATATTTACATTCAAATCCAGAACTTCTTTTGAAAAAAACGTTATCTACATTATGTATTTATATCTAAAGAATGTTTATTATAAATTTTATTGTTGAAAAATTAGTATTTCATTTTTATTCGTAATTTTATACAAGTAATTATTATATTTTTATTTTAAAAAAATTATTTACACTAAAATATTAAATTATATTTTTATTGAGATTTAATGTTAGATATTATAGTGAGAAAAATTCAATATCACGTTAACATTTTAGAAGGTGTAGGGAAAATAATGAATCCAATAAGAACCCATTAGAATAATCCATGGGTAAAACAATATCTCTTGTTAGAGAACAACAATACATCAAGAGGACAATGTTTCCTCGTGTAATAACTGAACAATATTTTATAATGAAACATATATCTAAATAGAAACGAAATATAATGTTTTCAACTTAGCATATCCACATAAATTATACACATGTTATATCACATTACCAAAACAACATGGAAACCCAAAGCATCATATTATTTTATTATAATAGTATTTGATATATTATGTTATATTTTTGGGAAATATGGAACATTGGAGTGATGTGTCCTTGTGATTACCAACAAAGTATAATATCAAACACCTAACATTAAACCCAACTAACAATGAATCCTCCACACTCAATGTTACTATGATTTCATGAATACACTACCTTTCAATTTTAAACAAAAAATTACATTATAATCCTAACAAAATTCAATGTCTTTTCCAATGATTATGGTTTTTATTCATGTAACTTTAATTGATCATGTTTTTTCCTTCAATTCAAAAAATATCCTCTGAATGCCTACCGAGAACATTTTATATGGGAGAAACCCCAGGTAAATTAAAATGTATATCCATTAAAAAGGTATAATCACATTAGAAATTGATGTAGTAAAAATTATATAGGAAATTCATTCAATGTATATAGGGACCAAACATAAACACCCTTATTCATTCCTTGAATATTAGATAAAATACCCAACAATCATACCATGTTTAAAATGATTTAGTACATAGGATGAATCATGATATAAAAAAATTGAGCTATGAAATAAATAAATGTATATGTACATGAGAATTTTTAAGAATATATTATATATTATAATTTTATATGGTAGAGATATATGAGATTAATGATGAATTCTTGGGGAAGATTCTAATATGATGATGAAAATGAAATTAATAGAAAAATAATAATCCCATGAGGGGTTCCATATTTCCCAAAATTGAAAATATTATGGGTTAGAGAAGGATTGATCCAAATAAAATTGGATATCTATGATTGATTCAATATATATTCTCCCATAATCAGTCAGGGGTGTTAGGAAGAATCTTTTTAACAATATAACTTTTTCCCCCTTTTTCTCCTTGTTTTATTTGAGTAGTGTGTCCTATTATGCTCAAAATACATTAGAGGGATGTTTTTTCAATTGATTTTATATTTTATTAATATTATTTAATTATATATTGCATGATTTTATCTTTTTTCATTATCCACATATTAGGGACTTTCATGGGTAACCCATGGACGTGAGTTATATAGTAGTAGTGGAAGCTCAGAACCTCAATTTTCTGTGAATATAACTGATAATAGTTAGGGTATTGATAATATTGTCAGGGAGATATATGGGGTCGAACCTATAGTCTATAAATTAGGAAAAAAAACTATTAATCATAGTAAGTATAATTTTTGGAGGGACACTCAAACTTGGGATATTGAAAAACATACCTAGAGTGAGATAACATCATGTATAAGACCTAAACCATGGGAGAGATAGTCACAACACAACATATATAACTCACTAATAATTTCCTTCATAAAAGTACCTTCATTCTCACTATTGAGTCTTATATATCACTAGAAGCTTCATATCTATGTACATCATTGAGGTTAATCATGAATGATCCACGGTCAATATAGAGACATAAGTGATTTTAGTTAAATTTATTATTTTCTTGGAATTTATATTCCACTATACCAGGGATGTAACTCCATAATTATCTATTCTAGGTTTGAACTCATTCCTTTATGCATATTGGATTATATTACAAACTTATAACTTCCAATCTAATTTTAATATGTTTTACTAAAATATTAAATTACTATAACCACTAAATCAAATACCCCTTTCTAGATTAATAATTATGTATGTATCCTTAATGTGTTTCAATAAACATGTATGATTACAGGAAAATGTTATGTTAACACAATTCAGTTTTTAAAATAATTTTCCAAACTATTTTAATCGATATTTGAGTATTGTAGATAATTATTTTAAAAATGAAAAAAAATGAAAAATCATAATATAATAATAATAAATCAATAGCACAAAAAACATCATACAAAAATAATTTTCATATGTATTAAATATAACTTGTTGGTAATTATAATTAGAATATATTATTTCCATTTTTTTCTACTAGTTTCACATTTCATAAATATTTTTTTTATTGATAAGATTAAGAAGCTTGGGAGTAGTGATAAACAAGAGGTTCCATGTAACATATGTGGGTATAGTAGAAAAAAATGTAATATTTTTAATGGATTAAGGAAGAAGAAACCCCAAAATATAGAGGAAGAAACAAATAATCTTATCTTTTGTGCCAAAAATTAACCATTTAATATATAAGTGATATTAAAAGTGTCTCCAAAATGGGGGATTTTCCATAAGTATATCTCTCCATAATCATACATGAAAAAATAGAAAAATTTAATGAAATATTTTAGTTTCGCTAAATTATAAATAATGTTCTACAATATTATGTAATACACATGTCACAGAAAATTGAAAATGAGTTAGAGTGGGAATATGAATAGGTTAACCCTATATATTATAGATAACATTTCGGATAAAGAATCTATAAAATATAAAAAGATGACAAGGGAACATAAAATGTTTCACAAAACTATGTATGAAAATGGAAAATAGAGGATAGTATTCCCTCTCAAATATCAAACACCTTTAGCCAAATTGAGATTACCTGTGTAATGGTGGGAGTGGAATGAAAACTAAATTTTAATAGAAAATTGGATAATCCATTATATTTTTATAGTATTTTAAGCGAGTATTGTTTCCATATAAGCCCAAAAATATTATGTTGAATTTATAATAATTAGGAACATAGGTTCAACTCATACATGATGGTTCCTAATAAATAATCCACAACACACAAATGTTATGTGTAAGATAAAAAAGGGATCCAGACTAATTATATTTAAATTCTTGAACCCTTCAGAAGAACCTAATGAAAATTTATGATTTTTTTTTCTTCTATAAAAATTTAATTTCTATTTTTAATTAATTTTAATTTTTATTAAACACACCACCATTTTAATGACTATTTGTTATTTTTGGGAACCTGGTTTGAATCCCAACAGACTGCATAAGGAGGACATGAGACCAAACTTGTGGTTTATTTCACATACCAATATTTTTTCACTTAAATTCAAAATTTTAATTCATATTATACTAAATTAAAACCCAAATTATCTATATTTTTTAAAATTACTTATATTCTAAGTGGGGGAAATTAGAAAAATGGATTTACCACATGAAATATGTATAAGGACGATCCATGAGAAATATTTATTTCAATAAACATGATCCGTTATATTATTTGAGTAATTCTATGATATTTATATTAAAATATTTTGTGTGTATAATTAGTATTTCATAACATAAATTTAAATTTGAATAATTGAATTTAGTGAGTTTATGATTTTTAAATTTGAAGCATTTCATAACTTCATTTTAAATTTTAAAAAGATATGACTATTTTGAAAAAATTATTTAGAATTCTTGTAAAATATTTATATTATTTCTTATATTGAATGATTTTTTTCATTAATATTATGTATTTTAATTAAAATATATCAATAATTAGTGAATGTGAAATCAGATTGAATTCGTTTCAACATGTTTTCTGTGTCTTGTCTTCAAAAACTAGACATTAGGGGTTCTTAGTCTTCTAATTTCTCAGTTCTATATTTGTTAGACTAACGATGAAAATATTTTTTTCACGCTCAGATAATCACTCATTAATTACATTCACTAACTATTAAATTTCATTCTTGGATATGCATTCTTAATCAGGGTTGATTACTTCCACACACACACAACTCATGATTAATAAATTCTGAGAATAATATGGATAAAAAGAATAAAAATAAAAAATATATAATGGATTGTGTCCCTTAATAAAGTAGATAATATAAGATGAGTTATTATCATTCATAAATGATTTGAATCATTCATATTAGATCACCATTTTTATATGGACTCTTGTATTGATCAAACTTGGACTAACTCTCTTTAATAAGGGGTGTATTGAAATAATGTCATTGAATGAATTTTGAAAAATATAAAAAATCATATATTTATTAAAACTATAACGAAATATGTTATTTATTCTTGAAAAACATCTGAAATATATCATATCATGGTATAGATTGATTATAGGATATTTCTAGGATTTATGAATCTATGAGTAATTTATAGAAACTATTCTACCATATTTTCTTTTATTTTTTGATAATTTGAGTAAATTTATTTCCAAAAGACCATGTAGTAATTATATTTTAGTAATTAATTAGTTTCACATATTGATAATAGAAAAATTATATTTAATTCACAACTCATTGGAAATATAGTACTTATTTTAAATATAAATTTTCAACATGGAAACTTCATTTAAGAATACATTTGAATACAACATTGATCATGAAACATGTGTATTTTATTTTCATTCTTCCAGTTATTCAATAAATTACTCAATTCTTATATTTTTAAATTATTATTTCAAATATATTTATTTATATTCTTATAATTAGTAAATATGGGATAGTGTTTCTAGGGGGATGTAATATCACATTATCATTTGAGAAGGAATTAACATATTGAAGGATAATAGTGAAAAAATGGATAATTATCCACTGGGATAATATTTTCTCTTGTTCAATATCACGAATTATTCTAAAGGATAGTATATCCACATATAAGAACCGATACATATTTTAGAGAAAAACATATACCTATAGTCCAATTCACATATTATTTCGACAACATCCTTTTCTCATAGAGTAACATATTGCTACATAATATTGCCAATGCATCATGGAAATACAACATATTTTATAATATACATACCAAAATCATAGAATTTTGAGGATCATTTTTTGGGGGAACATGAAACATAGTAATGATGCATCTAAGGGAGAAACATATATGTGCTAGAGATTGTCCGGAAATTGTTCTTGGGTGACAACATATACTCGATAATCCTTACTGAAACATTTTTAATCCATTGCTACCCTGTATTAAAACTATACATGTGACTAGTAACATAATACAATAATATATCTAAGACTAAAATTGCATTATATTATCTACGTAACCTTAATTAATTAGTAATATTTTCCTTCAATTTAAGAAATATTAAAAAAACTCCTAATAAAATCTATGCAAATTATGGAGAGAAGAATAACCCTGGAAATGATGGTGTGGATTAGTGAAATAGAAATAATACTCATAGATATGGAGAGATGAACATTACACATGGTTTTATGAATAAGTTGTGGATACTAGACGCACATACTATCAAATAGATTAACCAAATCATGTAAAGGTACCAATAAATTATCCATTTGATGGCATATCCAAGTGCAAGAAGGAATGAAGAGATAATTGTGTCTAAAACTAAAATAATTGAATCTGAATAACCAATACCATGTGTATCCATATTTAGAATATTTTAATTCCATTTTAATGTGATCTTGAAGGAAAAGGAATAAATTTTAAAGGTATTTTATATCACATATTATGAAGAATAAAAAATATATGGAAGAAAGAATTCATTGGTGGTTTATAATTTATAAAAATGAGAAGAATATTTTGAATAAAGATATTGATCCATACAATAAGATATATGTCACGACCTGTCCCAGTGGGGCCTGTGCGATGAATCCGCAAGCCTGCCTCCAATAGGCTAGGGGCTGGTGACTAGCGCTGAGTAGGAATATTACTACATGGGAGGCATTGACTAAGAACTTGTACACACACAAACATCTCCAAGCCCACAAATGATGAAATTTAAAAAAAACCACTAAGGAACAAAATGCATACATACAACTAAACTCAACCAACATAGTACACCAGAAGGTAATGTATTGAATGTAATTTGGGATGGAATACAAGCCCAAAAAAACAAGAGTCTGAAATCTGCAAAGTCCAACTTGTAATCACAAAGAGGTAGATGGACTACTTATCGTAGCCGAAGGGATGCCTCAGACTATAGGGAACTCAAATATCATGGTTATTTCCTTGTCTACCCTAGACTCTATCAAAAGACTAATCATCTGCACAAGACATGACACGTGCGGGCAAAGTCAATGCAGGGGTGAGTATAACAATACTCAGTAGAGGACCCCGAAAAACACAAAGTAAGTACAAAAATGAAAGGCACAGTCAGCTCTACAAAGGTTATATCTACTCAACATATAATTCTATATCACAATCCAGATATAATAAAAACCCAGAACTATAGTCTAGAGACAAGTCACACAACCGCATACCCCCATCTAGGGATTCAGTTCGAAGATTTCTATGAAGCACTCGTTCTGGGAGAACACCCTCCACAAATATGGTAGCTCTGATGACTTCCGTCTGAGAAGTACTGTTCGTCGGGAAACGTCATGAGAGGTAGATACATTCATTACGGGAGACGCATTCCTGAGTGGGAAGATAACAAGAGATAGATACACTCATTACAAGTGACACACTTCTGAGTGGGAAAGATCATGAGAAACTGATGAGAATCACTGACAGGGGCATGGTAGATACCGCGACTCATCTGGATTCACCAGCTAGGTGGATTCACCAGCTAGGTAGAGGACTAGCACCTGGTGGAGTTGGTCACGTCGATGCCTAACTTAACCTAGGGTCAGAAATGGATAGAGGATATCACTCTGAGCCTCTCGGAGAGTTGCATACTCTATCATAGAAAGTCCTACTAAATGGATCACACTCTTGTAGAAGGAAAAAATGCATGGAATTTAGGGGAATGAGAAGAAGGGGCACTAATGCAACTGAAACATGTCCAAGATACAGTGGACAAGAGGACCATTCCAATTTCAAAAAATTACATGGCGTGTAGAAAGGTTACATGCCATGTCGTCTGACCCCAGTTACTTCCCGTGTACAATGACCCATGTCGTAAGGCTGTTCATGTAGAAAATTTAGTAAATGGTGTGTATTATGGTGTACACACCGTGTCTTAGTGTCTGGGGTCGGCTCCATGTATGTTGTCCATGTGCCCGTACACGGTCCTCACCCATATAATTGAACCTGTGTAATCGGTACCCATGGTGACTCGCGTTACTAGCCTCACCTGGCCGTGTGATGGATGACACGGTCCTGTACTCTATCCTATGTCCATTTATCCCCAAGATACTCACCAAGTCCCGCGTAGCCGCCTCGGCCATGCTGCGTAGAGAGAACACGTTGTGTTATGAAGCCATGTATTCCATCCCGAGTCTGTTTACATTCCAAAATACACACTGAACTTCGGGGAAAGTCCAACATTCCATGTGATTCCTCTCTGAACCCTGAAACCCTAGTTGTCTCCACCGGTACTACACGCCGTGTTATTTGGAAGTACACACCATATAAACTGTAATTTTCAAAAAACGACACCCTTCATCAGTGCTTCCCCCGTGCAGCCCCGTTCGTCTATCCGGCTATCTGATCAACATGAAACTACAGAATTTGGTTCTCCTCGACGTCTTGAGGACATATTCGTTGTTTTTGGGCATCCAATCATCTCTGAGAACATGTTTTGATTCACCCACACAAAGAAAGGTCGATGAATGATCTCTTCCTATCTGGTCGGATTCATCTACCAACATTGTCGTCAAACCTCCTCTAGGTCGTCGTGATGTTGGATCACCTGTTTGGGATCATTGCTTCACTAAATGGATGAGAAATGATCCATTGTTCATTTCCCCATGAAGAACGCGAAGAACACCCGAAGGGAAAAAATGGACGAAATCCGAAATGATATTGTGGAACGAACCTCCACCGTGATTCATCACAGCATTGATCTGCTCCCGTTAGTAGTATCAAACAGAGATGGATCAAAATAATAAACAAAAATTTTGAATTAAATTCCCAAAGATCAACCCGATGAAACCCTCCCGCAAGAACACACGAATCTACGGATCAACTTGTTCATGGTTGATCCGTGTTCGTCCTTTAAATTCATAAACAGGAAAAGAGAATCGAAATAACAACCCCTGCCTCAAAAGGGATAGATCACTGATGATGAGGTCACTGCTGTAATCTTCGAGATTCTTCAACTCATTGTTGTAGTGATACTAATCTTTGATTAATCATCATTCATCTCTTAGAGTTTTATCCAAGTCTCTGAGTATTCTCCAAGGATTTCTTTCAATTTTTTGTAAACGACCATTATTTGACTAACCCATTAAAATGAGGGAGCACGTTTTGGAATTCAATCTCGTTGTGGCATTAATGAGTCACGCTATCATTTCAATGTTATTATGACATGAAATTAATTATTAAAATCATGCCTTGTCATTGCACTGCAACAAATGTTTCCATATAAAAAATAAAATAAACATTTCCATTTATTTTATTTTATTTGTTTACTGAAAACAACCAAAAATTAACTTTTTCTCTCAACCAGCACCGGTCAAAGTTCGACCTATTCTTAAGTAATTTCGACATCCCAGACACTACGGTGCCCTCATATTTTAAATCCAATAATCCATTTGGAAACTTCCCCAACCCCACACAAGTGCCGACTCACTTATCAAACGTTCAACCCACCATTTCAGGATCACCGGGCCTCGAAATGATGTTTCGTCACTCTGCCTGGTCTAATTATAATACTATATAATATTTAAAAAATAATACATGGAAAAATCCAAGACATTAAATTCTCCCCACATTGGGGCTTTGCATCCCCAAAAATAATAAACAAGACTACTGAAAGTGATGTTGCTATTGGGCACGGATTTGAGCCTCCTGCTCGCATGATCTCTCATGAATATTCCTGTGCTACCAATTAATGTCAAAAAAGGGAATCTATCAGCCAAAGAGGATCCTCTCTAGGAAATCCTCAATCTCCACTGAGTACTCAGCAAAGGTCACTCCATCCTTGATGTCCAGCTCAGCCCAGTCGATGACGTGCAATGGGTGATGGATGTACCTCCCCAGCTGCGACATGTGGAAGACATCATGTACTCGATGCAACTACAGTGGTAGATCTAGGTGGTACACCAACTCACTAACTCTATGCAGTATCAGAAAAGGTGTGATGAACCTCAGAGATAACTTTTCGCCTCAACCAAATATTCATAACCCTCATCGAGGTGAGACTTGAATAAATACTTGGTCTCCCTCCTCAAACTCTAGGGGCGTCTATCTCCAGTCAGAATAAGACTCCTGCCAAATCTATGCAATCTTCATCTACTATCAGATTATATGCACCTTCTTTGTGGTTGCTCATACCAACTTTGGACCCATGATTACTGACTCTCCAGGGTCGGTGCAGCTAAGCAGTGACCAGCAGGGTCTACCATACAAAGCCATGAATGTTGACATACTAATGGTGCAATGGTAGCTGTTATTATACGCAAACTCCACCAGTGGTAGGTGGTCCTCCCAACTGTGACCAAATGCCAAGATACAGGCCCACAACATATCCTCTAGAACTTGAATGGTCCTCTCCGTCTGAACATCGGTCTGGGGATGGAACATCGTGCTCAATTGTAGCTTAATCCCAAAGGCCTCCTGCAATCCCTTCAATAACCGTGATGTAAATCGGTTCTCTCGGTCTGATACTATCATCGAAGGTATTCCATGAAGATGAACTATCTCTTGAATTAGAGGCATCCCAATATCTCTACAGAACTCTGCTCCCTGATAGCTAGGATGTGGGTTGACTTGGTGTGCCAGTCAACAATCACCCAAATGAAATCAAGTCCCTTGGAAATCCGTGGTAATCCTATCATGAATTCTATCAATATTCCATCCCATTTCCACTCTGGATCTTCTAGGGGGTGAGCTAATCCCGCTGGAACCTCATGCTCAGCCTTCACCTGATAGCATGTGAGGCATCAGGAAACGAACTCTGCTACTACCATCTTCAAGCCTGACCACCAAAACTGTCGTTGGCGATCATGGCACATCTTTGCCACTCTAGGATGTACCGCTAAGGGGGATTCATGAAACTCTCTCAGGACCTCCTCCTGCAACGCTACATTTACTATAGTTCATCCTTTGAAAAGATGTATGTTTCCCAACCTTGTGAATATCCATCCGGAGCATGTCCTGTGGATAACTGATCACGTAAAGCCACAAAGTCGACATCGCCTATCTGAACCTTCCGAACATGCTGTAAGAGTGGAGGGGTGAAAACCATCGACAATATGTGAGATGTATCATCTCTGTTCATGAATGTTAACTGCAATGCGGTAAAATACTCTGTCTCCCCACTCAAATTTTGTGAGCTCAACCTTCTGCTAAGAGCATCAACCACCTTTTTACCCTTCCCATGTGTATAGATGATCTTGGTATCATAGTCTTGGAAGAACTTTAGCCAATGCCTCTACCTTAGATTCAGATCCTTCTGTGAGAAGATGTACATGAGGAACTTGGGGTCAGAGTAGATGATGAACCACTCACCCATAATGTAGTATCACCACATCTTCAATGAAAAGACTACAACATCCAACTCAAGATTATGGGTCTCATTGTTCTGCTGATGTGGCCTAAGATGTTACAAACCATAAGCTATCACTACCTGCCTCTGCATTTGGACACAACCAAGCCTGGTCCCTGATGCGTCATAGAAAACTATGTACTCGACACCCTCTTCTAACAATGTCAAGATTGGGGTGCTTGTCAAACTCTGTCTCAACTGCTCAAAAGCCTGATGGAAATTCTCCTTCCACATGAATGGTTTCCCCTTCCTATTCAAGGTTTTCATCGGTGTAGATATTCAGGAGAAATCAGGAATGAATCTTCAGTAATATCCTTCCATCCAACGGAAGCCTCACACTTCCGTCACGCTCCGAGGTTGCTCCCATGGTAATGTTTCATCCACCATGGCTGGGTCCAATGCTACTCCATCCGTTGAGATGAAATGTCCCAGAATGTGGACCTCCTGAATACAGAACTAAAACTTCGAGAGATTCTCATTAATCAGGTTCTTCCATAGTACGTCTAGAACTATTTGCAGGTGTCCCGCGTGATCCTCCTATGATGCCGAGTACATAACGATGACATCGATGAAGACCACTATGAATCAGTCCAAGTATGGTTGGAAGATTCGGTTCATCAGTCCCACAAACAATGTGGGGGAATTTTTCACGCTGAAAGGCATCAACATGTACTCATAGTGACCGTAGTATCAACTGAAGGTCGTCTTCAGTTTATCCTAGTATCGTACTGATAACTGGTGATAACATGATCGAAGGTCAACCTTTGAGAACAACCGCTCCCCTCTCAGCTACTCGAAGAGCATGTCAATTCTCAGTAGTGGATACATATTCTTCACTGTCACATGGATCAGGCATCGGTAATCCACACACAACTAGGAACTCTCATCTGCCTTCTTGGCAAACTGGACTGGGGCCGTCCAGGGTGAAACAATGGGTCGTACGAAACCCTATCACTTCATATCCTCCAACTGCACCCTTGGCTTGCGAAGATCTGTGAAAGCCATCCAATATGCTGGTGAAGAAATCAGTGTCTTTCCTAGGTGTAAGTCGATGTAAAAGTTGATTTACCAGTGGAGAGGTAGTCCTAAAACATCTTCTAGAAAGATGTCATCATACTTCGCCACTACGGCTGGGAACTGAGAGCTTACAAAAACTACTTCATTGAGGGTAAGTCTATCCATCTCATTAGTGATACAATCCATCCCCCTTTCCATGAGCCCATTCTGTGCTTCCTGGGTCTCCTTTTATCTGAAAAAGGAAAACCTCATCCCATAATGGTGAACACACTGCACTCTTCGCCAAAAATAGTCAATCTAGGCATGGTCTGAAGATAAACAATACATATCGAGAATGACGTCGTAAAGCCTCAATGTTACCACCATGAGGTTCCAACCGATACTCTCACCTCCAAGGATAATATCAAACTCTCTACAAAGGTGTGTGATCATCGTGTCTCCCTCCGCAGGTGTCTCCAAGCATAAGGATCGAGTCAACAGTTCTACCAGAATCTCAAGGTTTCGCACAAGACATGTGGTTAAGATGGAATGAATGGAACCTATGTCCATATGTACAGTAGATAAGATATAGAAGCCATATATAGTACCTTGTATCATCCATGGAGCCTCTGGGTCATATGCCTCGACCGCATGCAGCTATCCTTTCGCCTATCCCCTAGCTTCCTGAGCTTGGTGCTGACCTCCTAGGATTGGTGGTGGAAGTAGATAGTAGCGTATGCAACCACCACCATCTCTCCATACTCCTCTTCCACATTTACTGCCTGGAGGGTCTGTCTGCTCCACTCTTTGCCTTGGCCTAGGTGGTCCATCCACTACTTCCCTATCAGCAGCTCGACAGGGTCGGAAAATCTCTTGCGATAAGTCCCCTACCATTGCACGTGTAACACCACTTCTCCCTAGGATGACTGTATCCATCCTGAGAGCCCCCGAATTTTGATCCCCTATCATGGGTCCTCCTCTGACGTCTCTCAAATAATGATCCTTATTTCCGACATTCGTTCCCTGCTTCAGAGGTCTCTGCACCTATCTGCCTGTTGCAGACTGTCATCGGCTGTCTCTTCTCATTTAAGAAGCTCTCGGTCACCAAATCTCACTCATGCGCTCCAGCATAAGTCTAAATGCATAGAGGCATGACACTCACTCGGATTTCTCATCATAGACCTCACTTGAAGGTACAAGATCTGAAGTACTGATCTCAGACCATATCCATCGATTACCGGGTGAGGTTGGTGAACCTCGAGAAATAGTCAGCTACCGTCAAACTCCCATACTGGAGCGGAATACGATCTTGGATTCATACAGATCTCAGCATAATGAGATATAACTCCACCATAAAGAGTCACTCAATCTCCATCCATGAAAGATTCTCCTCGTCGTGAGTCTGTGTGATCATAATCCACCATCATCCCACCGAAACATGAAGAAGGATCACTCCTAGGATCACCATCTGGTCTTATGGTGTCCTCACTAGACAAAAAACTCTGGTCACCACCTCGATCCAGTCCTCATCCTCATGTGGGTCGAGATTTCCTCGGAAACTAAGGGGTCTCTGTCTTTAGGACTCATGGAGAGCACCCAGCCTATACTCCTTTTCAGTTGGTACTACAGGTACCACTAGATGCTCCACTGGTGGAGGTATATCAGGTGCACCACCTGGTGGAAACTCTTGGGGAACTAGACCCTATATCGATGCCTTGTCACTGAGGGGGTCATCATCAAGATAGTGCTTCTGAATCCTCATATTTTTCACGAAGGAATCTTATAAGGAAACAATATGTACCATGGTCAATGAGTATATCTGGATAGCTGAGACAAAGGACATGGAAAACACAACCCAATACTATATTATGAATGTACCATTTCCCTAAAACTAGTGTTTTCATGTACCGAGTTGAAAAGCAGGTTATCAAAGTCTTGTTTTATGGATACGTCAGCTGCCGCACCAACACTGGAGTCTCTGGCCTAAAATCCAAGCTCAAAACACTGAACACTGTTACCCAAAAACAATCTCACAGACTCTTGGTCCTAAGGTAGAACTGACCACCTCTAATACCACTCTTTCACGACCCGTCCTAGTGGGGCCCGCACAGTGACTCCCCAATCCCACCTCCAATAGGCCAGGGGATGGTGACTAGCACCGAGTAGGCATATTACTACGTGGGAGACATTGCCTATGATCTTGTTCACACACACACATCTTCAAGCCCATAAGTACTGAAATGTAAAAAAAACTATGGAAAAAAATGCATGCATACAACTAAACACAACCAACAGAGTACGATGGAATGTAAAGTACTGAATGTAAACTAGGACAGAATACAAGCCCACCAAAAACTACAGTCTAAAAACTATAATGTGAAACCTGTAAACACAAAGAGGTAATGTGACTATTACTCGTATCCGAAGGAACACATCCGCCTATAGGGAACTCAGAAAGCATGGTCATATCCTGGTCTTCCCAGGACTCTGTCCAAAGGTAGCTCGTCTGCACATGACACGACATGTGCATGCAAAGCAAGTGCATCAGTGAGTATAACAATACTCAGTAGAGGACCATGAAAACACAAAGAAAGTACACAAAGGAAAGGAACAGTCAGACCAACACATTATAATCCTAATGAAAATATAATAGGAGATCACATTCCAGATACACTCAAAACCCGTACATATAGTCTAGAGACAATTCACCCAAATGCATACCCACGTCTAGGGATTCTGTTCAAAGATTCATATGAAACACTCATTCTAGGAGAACACACTCCAAGATTTTGGTTTCTCTTATGACGTCCATCTGAGAAGTATTGTTCTTCATGAAACATCATGAGTGGTAGTTACACTCATTATGGGAGACACACTCTTGAGTGGGAAGATCACAAGAGATATATGCACTCATTACAGGAGACACGCTCTTGAGTGGGAAAGACCACGATACACAGATGAGGATCACTGCCAAGGCCATGGAGGATACATCGACTCATCCAGATTCACCAACTAGGTGGATTCACTCTCTAGGTAGAGGATCAATGCCCGGTAGAGTTGGTCACATTGATGCCTGACTCTACCTAGGGTCAAGATTGGATAGAGGATCTCACTCCAGGCTTCTCGGAGAGATGTCGACTCTATCATAGAAAGTCTTACTGAAGGGATCATACTCTTATAGAGGTAAACGATGTCCAACCTTCAAGGGAACCAGAATAAGGGGCACTATGCCTAATGAAAAATCTCTAAGATACGGTGGACAAGAGGACCATGCCATTTTCCAAAAAGTACACAGTGTGTAGAAAAGTTATACGCCGTGTCATCTGACCCTAGGTACAGGCCATGTACAACAACCTATGTCGTACGGGTGGTCTTATAGAAAATATAGTACATGGAATGTAGTAAGGTGTACACACCATATCATAGTGAATGGGGTTTTCTCCATGTACGCCGGCCTTGTGTCCATACATGGTCCTCAACCCATGTACTCCAACCCATGTAATCGGTACACGGGGTGACCCGTGTTACTGGCCTCACGTGGCCATGTGATGGATTACACGGTCGTGTACACCATCCTGTGTCCGTGTATCCCCGGGATAAAGGCAGAGTCCCACGTAGCCACATCTATCATGCTGCGTAGAGAGTACACACCATGTTCTGAAGTCGTGTAGTCCATCCTTTGTCCATGTACTTTCCAAAATACACACCGACCATCGGGGAAAGTCCAACACATCGTGTGACAAGGGTCACACGCTCTGTGATTTTTCTATGACCCCTGAAACCCTAGATACTGCAGCTGGTACTACACGGTGTCTTCTTTAGAAGTACACACTGTGTAACCCGAAATTTTCCATAAATGACACCCTTCACCAGTGCGCCTCCTGTGCTGCCCCGTTTGTCTATCCAGCCGTCTGATCTCCACGAAACTCACGAATCTAGGTCGCCCCAATGACTCAAGGTCATCTCCATTGTCTTCAAAACTCCTATGGGCTCCAAAAAAGTGTTTTTATTCACATGTATGAAGAACAGCAAAAGAACGATCTCTCCCAATCAAGTCTGATTCATCTATCATCGTCACTGTCACACCTCCGCTAGGTCGTCGCGATGTTGGATCTCCAGTTTGGGATTGTTGTATCACAAAAAGGACATGCAAATATCTTCTGTTTATCCCCCCATGAAGAAATCAAAGATTGTATAAAGGAAAAAAAAGAATTAAAAAAAATGAAATTGAGAAACGAACCTCCGCCGCCATTTGTAAGAGTGTTGATATGCTCCCATTAGCAGGATCAAGCGGAGCAGGATCAAAATAATAAACGAAAATCATTAATTAAATTCCCCATTATCAACCTGATGAAACCCTCCTGCAAGAACATACGAATCCGGTGATCAACTTCGTTGTTGTTGATCCACATTCGTCATTTAAATTCAGAAATGGGAAAGGAGAATTGAAATAATAACCCCTGCCTCAAAATGGATCGATCGCTGAGGAAGAGGCCACTACCATCGTCATCAATATTCTTCTACTCATTGGCACATTGATCCTCATATTTGAATCGTTATCGTTCTTCATCGAGAGGTTTCCCCAAGGATCAACGGATTCTCCAAAGTGTTCTTTCAATTTTCCATCAACGACCATCATTCGACAAACCCATTAGAATGGGGAATAAAATTTTGGAATTACATCACGATGCAACATTAATGAGTCAGGTTTTCATTTCTGTGTCATTATGGAATGGAATTAATTATTAAAAAGCAGCCCTGTGGTTGTGCCACAGTGAATGTTTCCATATAAAAAATAAAATAAACTTTTTTATTTATATTATTTTTTACAAAAAATGTCTGAAAATTATCTTTTTCTCTCGACCCATAGAAGTCGAGGTTAGACCCATTCATAGGTAAAGTCATCATCTCAGATGCTACGTTTCCCTCATCTTTTAATCCATGCATCCTTTTAGAAACTACGACAACCACACACACATGCCCGCTCACTTAACATAAAAATAGTTCGAACCACTCTTCTGGGATCACTGGGCCTTAGAATGATGTGCCATCACTACACCTGGTCTCATAATAATTCCATATAATATTTAAAATGTAATAAACCTAAAATTATAAGACATTACAATATATCCAATAATTATCCACGATGAAAGACTATATCATCATTTAGGGATCTTTCCATATCATCAATACCACCGAGAATTCATATCCATTTATTTTAATTTCTATATTTGGCTGAGAGTCTCCATATTCATGGAATGATTTTATTTTATTTTAATTTTAATATGTATTACTTATTTTAATATAATATGAGTATATATTGTGTGATATTCCATAATTTCTTATTGAATTCCTTATGAATTTTCATGGTTAACTTTTGAATATGAGAAATTTGGTGATAGTGGAATCTTACCATCATAGTTTTATATCTATAAAACTAATTCATGAAATAGTTTAATGTGTTTTTTGGTAAATTTGAGAGTCAAATATAATATAATAACATTATGAATAAAAGAACTAATATATACAACCAAATTTCTTATACATAACTTTTATCATAATTCAGTAAAAAATATTCATCAATACATTCCAAAGGACGACATGAGGTTTAGTGTTATGCAAACATGGTATATATTACATTAATTACATTAATCATAAAAAAATAAAAAAATAATTATCTTAAAGGAATAATTTATTATTCTATCAATGGTCACCACACTAAAAATGATTCTTTAGAGACCCAAACAAAAAGTAATAGGTGAACATAATTTATAGTAAGGGTATAAATGTAGAAATATAATGTAAGTGACTTTCATTGTTAAATCTTGAGGTATAACATAAGATCATGATCAAATGAAAATGTGGCATAGCCTAATATCAAGATCATAAGTGACTAATAAAACACATGGAAATTTATCTATAATATTAAAATGAGATATTTATAATCCCATCACCATGGTTCATCACTAACATGTCATAAGTAATATTACAATGGTTAATTATAATGGTATTATAAAATATTATAAAGGGAAAAATAAAAAGTATTATAAAATTTTTATCTCTAATGATTAATTATTTAAACTATTCAGTAGATATATATTTCTGCAGAAACATAATAATCATAAATTTATATCTTTCATATAGATTCATATAACATAAAAATTTATTTCATAATTTAAGCCCATGAGTATGATATTTTAGTTTCATACATGGAATCATGTGATCAATGATGTATATTTACATCTATATGAAAAACCTTGAATCAATGTTAAGTATTTTATTTACAATAAAAATATTTGTCATAGAATATAAATGAATAATTTATGTAGCATAATGGGTAAAATAACGTATTATAAAATGGGATTAATGGAGGACAATGGTATTGTATCATTAATAGGGAATCATGTTGATAGTAATAGATTGATTATAATCACATGAAAAAAAAATCAATGTAAAATATTAAGGCCTAATACAATAGAAGTAAATGAATAGTGTTAATAAATGAGGATGATCACCCCTAAAATTCATGGTAGCTTCTTAAATATAGATATGAACACCTTAGAATAACTAAAAATTTGAAGGGATTCTTGAGAGGAATAATGGGAGGATAAACATAATAAATGATTTCTAAATAAAGAATAACTGATTTCTGTGGAAGGTATTTATAGAAATGTGTGAGATGGATTGAGTTCTTGTTGTGGGGAAGTCATTGAATCAACTAGATTCTTATGGTTCCCATTATACATTGGAATAATATATACCTATCATCCTAGTTAAAGATGATGCATACATGGTATTACATGAATTAAATCCTTCTATATCTGACATAAAGGATGCATAATATCCTTCCAAATCTATGATGAAAAGTGAAATTAGAAAATCATATAGACTTTGGAACATTGAAACAAAAGAGAATGGGGAATTCACCCCTCCCCCCAAGATTAAAATGAATTTATTTTTTTGTAACATAAATGGAATAACCTACCATAGAACTAGTAATTACATAAGGATTGATTTATGAAAATATAAGCATGATTTTATTGGGATTTATAATCTAATGAGAGGATTATAAAGCCACGTTTTGTCCCATAATATCAATGGATATTTTTCTTGTCAATATCCTGATTTCTACGACACTGATTGTTTATATTTTTAATCTCACATGAGTTTTGAAAGTTCTACCATTGTCTTTGTAGAAGAATATATTTTCTCATATATCCTTTCTATGTCTGTAAGAATGAATTTATTTTGATTGGTTTATGATTTGAACAATTACCTTGATAAGAGAGAACTTTGGATGGAAATCATAAATAATTCTAATACCATTATTTATACTTAGTGAATAACTATATATTTAAATTCAATTAAACACTATGATGAAAATCTTGTACCAGTATCTAATTCTATCTATATTTATGATTTCATTATTTTATATAGGAATGAAATTTGATTATGATAATCTGAATTAGAGACAAATTTACTTGGTATAAAAACCATGTAAATAGTATGAAGGATAGTATAATTGATAGAGCCTTTGTCAATGATACCTCCATATTTATTGTTGGAACCACATTGTGTATAGGTTTGTATTTGTTGTCAATAGTTTTCAATGGAATATCAAAATGAAAGAGATCAAGAAGTACTCCAATAAAATGGAGGAATGGAAGCTCACAATAAAGGAGATCATGAAGTACTCCGATGAAGTAGAGGAGTAGTGATTCAGACGATTGTTGTGCTGATCGTAAGTTCAAAGAACGTGTGTCAAAGGTGATACATTGTTTACAACAATGAAGAATGTGAGGAGTAATCCATCCAAGGATGATTAAAGAAGGATGGTGTTTTTGGATGAAGACCATGAAATTACTCATGATTGCGTGAGACCCATGCTAGAGACTTCTTGACGGATTGAATCACATGGTTTGCATGAAGTTGATCATGACAGTTGATGAAGGAGGCAATGTGAAAATGAGTTGACTTATGAAATGGCCATGCACATCACATTTTCATAGAAGATGATGGTACTAAAGTTGTTCCTTCAATGAATACATATCACAATAGTGGAGTTTGTGATAAAAGCAAAAGAGTTGCTGAAGGATATAGATCACCAAGAAGAAGTGTTGTTGAGGTGATCGTGCTTGTTGACAAAGCAAACAAACGACATACAAATTTGTTGACAAAGGATATTCCATGGTTACATGTCGAGTTCAAGAGTTGTGGTCAACGATCTATGTTTGATTCAAGAACATCGACAGAGAATTGGATGATCTGGAGGCGGTACAAAAAGAGCAGATACAAGGTGGTGCCGTTTTCCAGTGTTTGCCAAATTACAGGGCCTCAAAATCAACAAATGAAGAAGAGTGATTTTGGAAAAGGGACTTGAGCGCCATACACTTGTAGGATAAGAAACATGCACGCCATATGTTTTTGAAGATCAGAGCATCAAAATATGGAAAAGGGATAATGGTCGCGCAAGTTTTGGTAGGGTCGCGTAGGTGAATTATGTGCCGGGAAGAGACTTGCGCGCCAACGCCTTGAATGCATTATAACTTGCGTGCCTATGGTTTTTCGAGATCAAAAGATCCGAATTTGGCAATGGAAAGATGTTCGCACAAGTTTGGATATTGATCGCGCAAGTTCCTAGCAGGGGCCGAGACTTGCGCGCCAATGGATGACTTGTGCGCCGCCGCGCAAGGGGTCCAGTTTGCCTATAAATACTAGACCACCCCTCCTCATTACGCACAGAGCTCAAGACTTAGATATTGTTCGAGCTCTTGTCACACAGTTGGTTGAGCCGCGCAAGTGGTGATTGCGCGTCGATTGATGGTTGCGCGCCCCAGGTGATTTGGGCAAGGAAGGAAGTGAGTCGCGCAGGTTTGAAGGTCAAGAAGACAGAGTCACGCAGGTGCTTTGGGGACACTTGCGCGCCAGGTTATACTTGTGGGCCTAAGACTTGCGCGCCAGATGGAGACTTGCGCGCCGGGCTTGAAAAAGAAATCCAAATATTGTTGAAGCACGCCCGCCTTTCTGATGCTGCACAAGAGCTACAGATTGCCTGATACTTTTGGTGCAAAGCGAGATTGAAGAAGAAATCTAAATGATACATGCATTATCTCATGCATACATGGTGAATTGATTCTGATGAATGCCGAGTAAGCTCAACATCATTTATTGAGAAATCACATAAGTGATTGTGATTCAGGCAAATGAAGACAAGGGGATCTAGTGCATTCAGTCATTTCACTAAAGAAGAACGATTGAACTATAAAGAGCATCAACTCTGAATCCTGATGCAAGCAAAGTTTCATGCTGAATAGGAGACAAAGAACATCAATGCACATTTATTGAAGAGACATTCACTTCTATAAACTGAGTGTGACTTCACCAATGGTAGTGAGCCAGGGGGAGTCAACGGGAGTGACCCGAGGGAAGCAGTGAGCTATCTCAGAACCTTTGTAAAGGCAGTGAGCCTGGGACAGAGTGACTGTGCCCGAACCTTTGTAATCTACAGTTAGTGAAGCATAGTGTATTTAGGTACGACCGACAACCTGTCGGTGTATGCTCCTTGTACGTATCCCTTATTGGTGAATTAAGTAAAAATAGTTGTGTCATCTCTCTGCATGTGAATGTTTAATTGCTGATCATATCCATCATAAAGGTTTGTGTAGTTCCTACCAACGTGGGAAAACGATCCACAACTAAAAGAAGAAAAAGTTGCCACACTGATTCACCCCTCCCCTCTTAGGGTGTCCTAGGGTCCTACAAGTGGTATCAGAGGGAAAGGTTAACGTATGTTGGATATTCTCCAGTAATTCTATTGAGAAGAGGATTTGAGTTTCTTTCCTAGAGTCAACAATGAAGAGCAGTCTTGATAATGACGCATTCATTTCTGAGAAAAAATCTATATCCACCAAGACTTTGACAAATAGGAAAAAGAAAGAGAAGAAGATTATGAAGAAGTCCCCCACATACAAAGAAGATTCAGTGTCTTGTTCTCCATGCCATTCCAATAATGAAGAAACATTAGGCTTGGAAAGTATCAAGCAGGTGGCTCAAAACTCATCCAGAGGAAAGGATGATACCCCTAATTCAAGCTTTCAGGAAAAACTCAGAACATATATGCATGATATTCCAGAAGAAAGGGTTGCTATTATTTGTAGCCTATTCCAATCTATGTAGGTTGAGATCAATCGATTAGAAAGGGAAGCTGAAAATATGGAAAAGGGGTTGGAAAGAAAAGTTATAGAAAGTATGAAGCTCATCAAATGGGTGAATGTCTTTGAAGAAGAAGAGGAAGTCAATAAGACTTTAAAAGAATGGATCTATGCACTTGAAGCTGAGCTGAAGAATAGAAATGAAGTCAAGAGTTTTTTTTGGAAGAAACTTCCATTATATTTAGGCAACTTGACTCTTTATTACAAAAAAAAGTTAAGATGCATGAAGATGAGGTTGAAAGGTTGAAGAAGACTTGTGAAGGGAAGATGATCATGATTGAAGATCAGAAGATCATCCTCAATATTGTGGGTCAAATATTGAATGCTCAGTTGACCAAGATTGAGAACACACATATTGAGACTTCACAAAATAATGAAATGAGTGATGCTTGCACTCAATGTTCGTTGGAGGATTCTAAAGCTGAAATGCCTCCAACATGTGATAAGAAGATTATGACAACTCTTGATTATTCATATCAAGAATCAGTTTTTGCTGGTTATCAATGCTCACTGGAGGATTCTATTGTCAAAAGACCTCCAACATGTGATAAGAAGATCTTGAATTCAATCTCTGATCTATCACAAGCAACTGAGAAAGTGAAAGTACCATCCAAACCATCTTGTACTCAAATTTCTAAATACACTCCTACAATCAGTGCAGGTGGGAAGAAAAGTTCTAAACAAGTATGGATGAGGAATGTTGAGAAGAAGAATCCTACCACCATGGATAGGGTGGATGGGAAGAAAAAGGAGGAAGTGGGTTCCTAAAATAGAGCAAAAAAGATTAAGCAGAAGGCCCAACAACTTAATACAGAAGACACAAAGAAGAAAAGATTTGTGGGTCAATGTTGGTGCTACAACAAATTTGGGCATTGTGCAATGGATTGTGTTTATAATCCATTACATGGAAAAGCACATAGAATGCCTATATCAAAGAGAAGGAATCCAGAGAAAAAGAAGCAACATCAGCAGGTCCAGAAGCATCTGTTTACTGCAAACAGATTTGGAATTCTTGATAACATCAGTGATGTAAGCAACGACAGTGGTCACAATGTAGGCACATGTCCATATCAACATGCTTTCACTGTTGAAAAGAAAAGAAGACCTCTGATGCCGTCAAAGAATGAAGCAGCTACCTTGGGGAGAAATCAGAAGAATGTTGTGAACACCATTTCTCCAAGAAGATCTAAAGTAGGGAAGCTGAGAAGACACAGGATTTTAGATCCATGAAATTTAAGGGTCAATCATCCAAAAGAAACACTAAGTGGGATGAATCTCAGATGAACCCATGTGGAAGACCTAAACCAGCTGCAAAAGTTCCAAATGACATATTGGTCATCTGGCCAGAAGATTTGAAAAGAATAAGGAAACATGATGATGAGAAGGCCAAGGCTGGTGACAAAGGAAAAGGAAAACTTTCACATGATGAAGACACAGTGCAGGAGAGTTTGCAATCAAAGAGAAACACACGTGTCAAAGAAGTTCTGTGTGAGAGATGCAAGAAATCTGGTCACATTTCAAAAGGTTGCCTAACCTTAATACCAGAGCAAGAAGCAGTCCTTAAGAGGAGTAAGAATATTTCATTCATGATGGATGCTAAGCAGAACAATTCTCCACACAAAGCAGAAGAGAATATGTACAGAGCCATCCCACACCGACAGATGTCAGAACATATGTTCAAATGTGCAGGCATGAATACTGGAGTGAACAGAGGAACTTGGTTGAGAAAAGAACCTCAACCAAGAAAGTCTTCTTGATGAAGCAAGAAGGAACCACCTTATTCCCGTAATCATTTGTGTATTATATTTGTGCTAATAATGCAGGGAATTGAAGGTGAAGCATGCTCTCAAGGGGAGAACCTGAGAAGTAGTGAATGCTGTCAACTCCTGATAGCCAAGCTGAAGAAGTTTCCATCCTTAGTAAATTCTTCAATTGATATTCAAAGATTATGATGATGAAGGAACACTCTTTATGATGATGATGAGGAGTGTTTCCCTTGAGGGGGAGAAGAATGAAGAAGCTTCCATAATCACTGTTTCAATCAATATCAACTCCAGCTGGACTCAAAAGCAGTCACTATGTGAATTTCTTGAAGAACACGCCAATGGAGAAGGTATGACATTTCTCAATCACTATCCCTTGGTTACTCAGATCAAAGATTATTTTACAAAGGGGGAGTAACTGAACTGATCAGTGACATAAAGAGAATGGAAGTGCCCCAAGGTCACTTATCCTGCCAATTGCACTTGAATGTTTTTGATCTATTTGCTGATGTGAGTGCAGGAGTTTCAGATTTATTATTCTCTATCATAGTTGATCTTCTTCTACCGGAAATTAAAGTGGTAAACCCTTGAAGACAAGATACATGAGTTATCATCTCATGTTGGTATCATGATCTGTGGATAATGGACAACCTTGTTGACATAATCAAATCCTCATGTTTTCTACATCGAGCATTGCTCAAGTAGACTTAGAGTGAAATGATTAATGAAACATTGCTTAAGTATGGATTGATACCCTCCTTACCATGTGCTTTGTATTTCTTGTCAATAAGGGGGAGAGAAAGTGAAATGAATTTTTGAAAAGAAAATTTGATTAATAGAAGATTCTCATGTTGACATTGACAAATTCATTTCAGAAGATGTATAAGGTATTGACAACAAAATACAAAGGGGGAGATTTTTGGAACCACTTTGTGTATAGGTTTGTAGTTGTTGTCAATAGTTGTCAATGGAATATCAAAATGAAAGAGATCAAGAAGTACTCTAATAAAATGGAGGAATGGAAGCTCACAATGAAGGATATCATGAAGTACTCCGATGAAGTAGAGGAGTAGTGATTCAAACGATTGTTGTGCTGATCGTAAGTTCAAAGAACGTGTGTCAAAGGTGATACATTGTTTACAACAATAAAGAATGTGAGGACTAATCGATCCAAGGATGATTAAAGCAGGATGGTGTTTTTGGATGAAGACCATGAAATTACTCATGATTGTGTGAGAACCATGCTAGAGACTTCTTGACGGATTGAATAACATGGTTTGCATGAATTTGATCATGACAGTTGATGAAGGAGGCAATGTGCCAATGAGTTGACTTATGAAATGTCCATGCACATCACATTATCATAGAAGATGATGGTACTAAAGTTGTTCCTTCAAAGAATACATATCACAATAGTGGAGTTTGTGATAAAAGAAAAAGAGTTGCTGAAGGATACAGATCACCAAGAAGAAGTGCTATTGAGGTGATCGTGCTTGTCGACAAAGAAATCAAACGACATAAACATTTGTTGACAAAGGAGATTCCATGGTGACATGTCGAGTTCAAGAGTTGTGATCAACAATCTATGTTTGATTCAAGAACATCGATAGAGGATTGGATGATCTGGAGGCGGTACAAAAAGAGCATATACAAGGTGGCACTGTTTTCCAGTGTTTGCCAAATTTCAGGGCCACAAAATCAACTAATGAAGAAGAGTGATTTTGGAAAAGGGACTTCTGTTCCATACACTTGGAGGATAGGAAACATGCGCGCCATATGTTTTTGAAGATCAGAGCATCAAAATATGGCAAAGGGATAATGGTCGCGCAAGTTTTGGTAGGGTCGCGCAGGTGAATTATGTGTCGGGAAGAGACTTGCGTGCCAACGCATTGAATGAATTATAACTTGCGCGCCTATGGTTTTTCGAGATCAGAAGATCCGAATTTGGCAAAGGCAAGATGTTCGCGCAAGTTTGGATGTTGATCGCGCAAGTGCCTAGAAGGGGCCAAGACTTGCACACTGATAGATGACTTGTGCGCCGCCGCGCAGGGGGTCCAGTTTTCCTATAAATACTGGACCACCCCTCCTCATTACGCACGGAGCTCAAGACATAGAGATTGTTCGAGATCTCGTCGCGCAGGTGGTTGAGCCGCGCAAGTGGTGATTGCGCGCCGACTGATGGTTGTGCGCCCCATGTGATTTGGGCAAGGAAGGAAGTGAGTCGCGCAGGTTTGAAGTTCAAGAAGACAGAGTCGCGCAAGTGATTTGGAGACACTTGTGTGCCAGGTTATACTTGCGCACCTAAGACTTGCGTGCCAGATGGAGACTTGCGCGTCGGGCTTGAAAAGGAAAGCCAAATTTTGTTGAAGCACGCCCGCCTTTCTGAAGCTGCACAAGAGCTAAAGATTTCCTGATACTTTCGGTGAAAAGCGAGATTGAAGAAGAAATATAAATGATACATGCATGATCTCATGCATACATGGTGAATTGATTCTGACAAATGCCAAGTAAGCTGAACATCATTTATTGAGCAATCACATAAGTGATTGTGATTCAGGCAAGCAAAGACAAGGGGATCTAGTGCATTCAGTCATCGCACTAAAGAAGAAATATTGAACTATAAAGAGCATCAACTCTGAATCATGATGCAAGCAAAGTCTCATGCTAAACAGGAGACAAAGAACATCAATGCACATTTATTGAAGAGACCTTCACGTCTATAAACTGAGTGTGACTTCACCAACGGTAGTGAGCCTGGGGGAGTCAACGGGAGTGACCCGGGGGAAGCAGTGAGCTATCTCAGAACCTTTGTAAAGGCAGTGAGCCTGGGACAGAGTGACTATGCCCGAACCTTTGTAATCTACAGCTAGTAAAGCATAGTATATTTAGTTACGACCGACAACCTGTCGGCGTATGCTCCTTGGACGTAGCCCTTAGTGGTGAACCAACTAAAAATTGATGTGTCATCTCTCTTCATGTGAATGTTTAATTGCTGATCATATCCATCATACAGGTTTATGTAGTTCCTAACAATATGGGAACAAGATCCACAACTAAATGAAGAAAAATTTGCCACCCTGATTCACCCCTCCCCTCTCAGGGTGTCTCGGGGTCCTACATTTATTTGTAGATCTATTTTATTTTTCACTTTATCAAGACATAATTCAGATAACCACCAAATTATTAAGAATTTTGTATACATATAATGGAGGCCCCCACATCCATTAATGTCTACTATTTCTTGGGTTTTCCACCCTGAATGTAGTAAACTTTTAATTGACACCTAGAGCACAATGGATTTTAAATTAATTCATCTAGAATGAAATTTCAAGCATAAATTTCATAAAAGGATAATGAAATATCGGATCAAGAAAATTTTTCAACTTTTTCTATAAATAGAAATACTCTCATAAATTCTCAATTCACTTTCTCCATGAGTCCATTACTAATAATAACATCTCCAATAACATTGAATACAATGATGAAATGTATTACAAGATATATAACATTATCATTATCGAGGATGGGTTCACCAATCATTTTTTCCAATCATACTAGGATGTTATTCTACATGATGATTGTAATTTCACTAGAGTTTTTTGATTTTACTATATCACACAATTTAAAAAATTATCAATTTCTTTTATTGATTCAAAAAGTGGAAAATTCAAGTGATTTTAGTATTTTTTGTGAGATTCTCTTGTCAATATAATGCATAATTTTGTGGAAATAATTCATTCTAATAGTGATTCTAGATATTAATATAAAATCCTTTCATCGATTTGATTTTAATTCTACAATGATACAAAAATTGATGATTTCATCATCACTACCTCATAAAGTGTAAATTTAGTCAAGAAGTCCATAAAGGGAGGTTACATTGAATTAATGCTTGATGTTAAATACACCTTTGAAATAATGGATTGGGGATTTATTGGAAATTTTTTGACGAATTTTAATTTTATATAATGCTTATCTATTGGATTAAAGTCCATCATAGGTATTCTCACATCTCAATTCTCATAAATAGTTCTCTAAAAGTGTATTTCACTTTCTCTAGGGGGTAGTAAATGTGACCAACTTTCTATAATTATTTTTTATATCACAGAATAATACCACAGTAGGTTTATTATTACTATTTTTGAGAAGGGTAATACGGATAACATTCATGGTGAAAGAGGTATATCAGCTCCTTATCATATTTTTATGCTGATAATATCATTCTTTTTTTACCAAGGGTGATAGAAAAAATATTGTATACATCAAAAAATCACTTTTTCATTATGAAAAAGTTTTCGGTCATGATATAAGTTTGGAGAAATATTTTATTTTATTTGGTAAAATCATCATTTCCACCATAGAATTTATTATTATAAATGATTTGGGAATCATTGATGGTGTTCTCAATTTCATATATTTTGGTGTTACGATCTTCTAGGTAGGACCTTATGCAACATACTTCCATCATATTTTTGGATAGATTAGTATGACATTGGTCTCATGGAGAGGTAAATATCTAGCAATGGCAGCAAGAATTTTAATTTTCAAGAATGTGGATTTCTTTGGATTTTACCACTGTATTATGGTTTTTAAATAGCCTAACTCCATTCTCAAAATCATTAATTCCTCAGTGAGAAATTGTTTTTGGAGAGGAAGTATTCTTAAAAAATGGGTTTCACTATACATTGGAATCAATATTTTAAACTATATTCCCTTGGGGATATGGGAATAAAAAATCATTTCTAGTTCATTCATTCTCTTCCAAAACCCTTTATTTGGAGATTTTTGAACAGTAAATTTGAGTCCTCTGTATTTATAATATCTAGATTCATGTAATGATTGCATGCGGGGAAATCAAATTATAGGGACTCATCAATTTTACGTGGTATAAATGATATCTCTCTATGAATCAGTAAGAAATAAATTTGGTTGGATAACAATAATTCATATCATAGATTATGAATTGATAACTGGAAAATTACTCCATTAGTGAATATTATGGACTATTATAATCAAGTGACAGATGTCAAATTGACAATCTAGGATCAAATAGAATTCCTTGGATCCCCCTTAGATATTGATAGATCAATTGTTTGTAATAATAATCTTCTAAATCTGGATAATTTTCTGATAAGGTACTAGATATAAAATCTTTTTTACTCAAATATGGTTTATAATCACAAGATATAGATTTCACCCAACTGCATCAGATCCCCCACCAATAAATGGATCTTGCAATCCCTATTCACCCTACAATGGAGGATCAGTTTCTCTAAAATTCTAGTTGCTTCCAACCATCCAAAATTCATAATCCTCATCTACTCAATATGCTTCCTCTTTCAATAGCATAGAGAGGGCCTGGAACTTATCTTTTTTGTGTTCTTAGACTGTCTCAACATATTGGAATACAACATTTTATTATTTTGAGACAAATCCCATGCATACATTATAGATTGCAGATAATGTGAATTCCATCATCATCCTCTTGATGACTCAACATCTGCTGATTATTTTTAGGGTATCATTTGTAGAAATCATCTATATCCTCTTACATAGAAGGAAAAATATTACATATGGACATACCTCCTCCAAAATTCATTCACCCATTGGTGATGGTATTTTGGTAGTGAAAATTTCTAACTCTTTGAAAAATGGATACTGAAATAACTCAATTTATGACATCTTAGCGATGAGGTTCTTGGAAATTCCATGTAACATCACTCTTATATTGGGCATGTTTAATGTGTTTTTGACTTTACCATTTTTTGTTGGTATAAATGAAATTGTGATGTGTCTTATATGAGAAATCATGGACCTAAAGGATTTAAGGATGTTTATATGAATCATAATGAACATGATATCGGTTGCCTTTATTTGTATTGTGGTGTTTCCACTTTTGTGGATTCCAAAATAATTGGTTTGACCAATTTAGTTTAAATGGTAACCTAATAGAGATGGAAAAATATATAGTTTGAGTGTGACTCTACCACACCATTGTGGGATATTAGATCTAGTAATATTTTCATATCCTAGAATATTACTGTGTGGCGGTCAATTTATTTGAAATGATCTCCTAAATGAATTTTATTATCACACATTTATTTGGTGAATCCAACACTCTAAATGAAATCCTTAAAAACAAATAGGAGGGTGGTGGTTATTTTATTTTTAGTAACTCTATGCATACTGATTGAATGCCTCTTTTTCAAAGAGACAAATCCAATATATCTTCCATTAGACTATTTTAAATTTTCTTTATATCCACGAGACTGGTCAAATGGACATAGTCTCATATTACTTGAAAATCATTATAAGAATTATATTAACATATTTAAAATATAATTATATATATATATATATATATCATTTTCATTTCATATAAAACTATTATTTTAATATTCAATTCGTTATTTTTACAATTCTAATGGTTAGGTTGTAAAGGATCACTTAAAATCATGTAAAATTCAAACCATAATGGTCACACTTTCTGGTATTCCCTACATTTACTCCACCTTTATCAAATTTCATTATTCACTGCATCAGAGATTAGAAATTTCTCTTTATTATGTCTTTCATATTCCTAAAACTTATAATTATTTTTATTTCATTTTTATAAGGTGTGATCTCCATGATATAACTCAAGCATCTTGGGTATACATTTGTGTCTGTATTATTCTTTTATTTTTATCTACTTGTACTATTCATAAATATTTTTCAGTACTATTTCTCGATCAAAAATTTTATTATAAAATTATATAGTTATTTTATGAGACTTTTTTCAAAATAATAATAATATAAACATTGTTAAACATGATTTTATGGGATAATTGTTGAACAAAATTTCGTTTCCTTATATCAGATCACTTAGAAATATCCACCCATAAAATTTGTGTCTTTTATAATATTAGTTGGTTATTTTTTATATTCAAAACATATTTAGATTCTCGATTCAATTCATTAAACATTATCTTTATCCATATGAATATATGATTCATATTGTCTAATTAGTCCATACTTGTTCCCTTCAATCAATATTAACGATCAGTCCTTCCTTTTATAGAATAACTGGCTCCATTTTGGATCTATTTAAAATAGGGATATGATAAATATTATTAAGACATTAGAACTATTTCAAGTAATTTCTAACTGATATGAAACTACTATAAAATTAACCATAATCACAAATAGTATAATAAACCTTGGACTTTGTTTCCCCAGATTTGAAAAAAATCATGAATCATTTTCCTGATGTTATTTTTGGGAATTAATTATTCCCAATAGGAAATTACAAGTCCATTATTTGATTGGTAGACTTTTTTTGACATCAATAATCATTAATATGTTTTTATATCACTTTTGTCATCTCTATATATCCACTCCCTATAATTTTCCCTCTCTAACATGATCCCAAATTATTGTAGTTCAATATCAATTATTATAAAGATCTTCATATGGATCCATTGTAATAAATTATTGTAAATTGTTCTTATAGGTTAACTCAACATGTTAAAGATGTTGTTCTCACCTCCCATAAAAATCAAGTGACATAACCCTTAACATTTCATCCAATTTTTGGAGAGACTCATCAGACTTCCCATAAATTTGAGTATGATAGGATGTGTATAGGTTTACATTAGTATTAATATACTTTTGAATTATCCCTTAGATAATATAAGTAAATTATCTATGGTGTCTATAAATAATTAAATGTGTTTCTCCTTAAATTATCACAACTTCTTGTATTTGTGGATGAACAAGGAACTCATGGGAGAAATCATATCATATAAAAATAACATGGGAATAAATTATAAATCTAACAATGATTACCCAAAATTAATCATTTCTATGGGATTAAAAATAATTCCCATTAACAAAGACCCTAGTTATGTTTTCCGAGATCTATAAAAGTATGGATTGTGGTTATAGTATTCATTTGGGATGTTTTCATACTTATTTCACATAGTAACCCACTAAAAATCATCCAATATAATCACCAATAACCCTATTCATTTTATCAAGATAATTATGATCACATATATCTCTATAAATTTTCATTCATAATGGATATGTAGATAATTAATATTTATGATCTCTATCAATCATCATTTTCATTATCTCAGGAATAGATGTTATACATAGAATTGTATCAAACGTCATTATACTATCTTGATCAATATGTAAATATAGAAACATCCCATTTTTTAACAAAAATATTGACATTTAAAATATCAAATTATCTCATAATGGTTTCATGATTTTATATAGAAATGATGGTTGTGAAGAACCTATTTATTATAACCCTAAAACGAGGTGTGAAAGCCTACCCATGACATGCTTGAGGTTCATTTTTTAACACCTCATGCAGGAATCTTTTTTCCATTAATACAATGTGATTTCATGTATAGGGATTTTTCTAATAATATTATAATATAATAAACACCAACCTCGATGTATGGAAAGAAAATTCCATGTAGGAGAGGCCCATACATAGATGAAAAATAACCTTCAATTGAATACAAACCGATTTAAAAATAAATTGTTAGCCATACAAATAATAACTTCAGATAAAATTAAAAAATACGAATAAAAAAACAATAGTACAATATATACAACATAAAAAAAATATGTTCATATTCATTAATACTTATTGTACCATATATAAAAAAATAAAAGCATCTAGACAATTCTCTAACTTGATTTCCATGTGAAATCTTGGTCACCATCCAACCAAATACTTCAACTACATCCATAGGAGATCAAAAAACAAAAACAAAACTATCGAATAACATTGGGTCTAATTATTCAAAGAGGAAAAAGTGGATCATGGTGATATAATAGATAATTTACAAATCACTATAGGGTATATGGAAATCATTTTAATAGACATACCAAAAATACATGTTAAGAAACATATGTATGAAATCATACACCAAAATTCATGAAAATCAAAAAATGAACACTGAAGAACCCAAAATATCTATAAATAATTACCAATCATATTAATAAACTAAAATATTCGATAGCATTCACCATAAAAAATACTCATAAATCAAACTTAAAGTATTAGAGCAAATGCATGGAACATTCCCATTTTGGTTGAATCCAATTTATAAAATCATACCATCATCAATATCATTATAAAATAACTATAAACCACTAATTTCACCCTGATTGAAGGGGATTTTTTATAAATCCCATGAATTCATAGTGTGTATAACAAAATAAATGGAATGGAATAGCCTACCTCAAACCATTTGTGGATGAAGCAGACCCTTAGAAAATCAGAAGAGGAAGACATGAAAAATGATCTGTGCACCTTAACATCACATGATGCCACAAATTATGTCAAAATGAATACTTATACTTTGTACAATAGGGGACCATTGAAATGGGATGTGGAAACCTAAACGGTTATAAGTGATATTTTATTTTTGAACAAATAAATTCCATACCAATTAATGTAGTTATAGAAAAAAAATACAAATTTGGGTTTTTAATCATTATTAGTTATATCCTGTTTGATTTAAATTTAAATTAATCATAATAACCATTGATAATATTTATTTTTGTAGATATCATTTTTATTATTTTATATTAAGGGCTATAATAAATAAAATTGTCATATATGGATGAAGAGATGGAATTGACCAGTAGGATTGTACCCTATGAAACACATTGATTATAATTTATATCGAGGATAACATAAATGAAATTATACCTTTAAAACTCCAAATAATATGTTAAAAAACTAATGAATAAGAGAAATTATAAACCAGACATATTCAACTTGATGGACAGAACAACCCAAACCATGTTTTCCAAACTACCCCATTAAAATATCACAACCACAAACCCTGGCCTTATGTAATTCCCAAGGGTAATAAAGGAATATGAATCTTGAACCTAACCATATGATTTTTTACATTTCATTTAACAAAACTATGATGGTATTTATGACTTTTTAAAATTATGTTTTTAATTCTTATGTAATTATTTTAATAAAAGTTAGAATTTGATAAGATGAAAAAATAGTATTTTTGGGAAATATATAGTTTCAATAAAGATAGTATTATTAGTAAATTCAAGAATATTTAGATAAATAATATTTTTAAAAATTCTTATTATTAAATAATATTTGTTAAATATAAATTATAATATAATTTTTCAAATTAAAATGTAATTTTTAAAACGTTCATAAAACTGTTGTTGTAAAAAAAACAATTATTTTTAATTAATTATATATTATTATTCTTATATTGTAAATTTACATTTTAGAGAATTATTTTGATGAAATAAATATTATTTTTAAAATTATCACATCATGATTATCAAATAGTGAATTTTTCATTTTTTTGAGATATTCATTTTTTTTGTAAAAATTAAATACCGTATAATTATACAACAAAAATTATGAAATAATAAAGTCTCTAAAGTGATTTAATATATTATATAAAGTGTATCTACAACCAAAATTACGTTTCCCCTTTAAAATAATGTGTTTTTATGTTATTTGATAAATTTTATAAATCCAAAATGAATCCTTGACAGCTTATATCTTATTTTAAGGTTTTAATATCAGTTATTAAAAAAGAGGACTCACTTACACATCTCCAAGTGTACTATTTAAAATATTTCAGTTTTTAGTATTACAAAATAATAAAATCCAATACCCTTAGTAGAATCCATGGGATGATTTTTGGATTAGATTTATATATTATATATAGTCACAATCCATCTTTTAGAAATTAATAACGAACCTACCTCTATTTTTCAATATAGAACCATCAATAATCCAACTGATTATTACTCATAATCCTTGGAGATTTAATTTTATCTTCATTCCCCTCTCCTTATATCTCCCATGGTTCCCAAAATCTCATATTAAGCTCTTCCAAACTTTTAAGAAGCTCCCTCTCAAGCTATGTGATCCTATTTTCTCCTCTTTTTCTATGAACCATTTTTTATATTTCATTTGGATATTAAATTTTTAATAGATGGTATATGTCTTAAAATATCCATATTACCATAATTTTTATTCCTAATTAATTATAGGTACATTTATCTATTATTATGGCTTTCTGTAAACCTCTATGTATACACATTATTCTGCCAAAATTATCATATGATTTTCTATTTTATTAATTTTTTAGTGAACACCCATATCCATTTCCACTCAATGGTATTCCCCTTATTGTAAATATCCCAAATTGTTTTGTTAATTCTAAATTGGTAACCCACACCCCTTAATAATTGAGTTAAAATTGAATAAATATATCCAAATGTTGTATGATATATCTAGCACATGTCTGCAAGTACATGATATGAAAGTGATGGCTGGGCCCAAAAATATATTTTCCTCCAATGTATTGGGTATTGACTTCACCTCATGATATGATATTTATTTATCATATGAGTTTATCCTAATTACAATATGTTTTTCCTTTTGGTTGTTATCCTTGATATAGGTTTTTCATGTCCTATTTTATGTTGTTGAAAAATTCCCATGTTGCCTTTATGTTTTCATTCAATATCATGAGTCAATGTTCAAGATTAAAATTCTAAGCCCTTTTTGTTACCTTGATATTATGTTTGATAACATGTAATACATTAACTTATGATATTCTTTGTTTATTCCTTTATAACGCATTATAGGACACCCATTACTTAAATACATCCAAATGTTATACCTTTCATTTTTAGAAGAATCAAAATAATCTTAGGTATTGATACAATGTTTATGTTCATGGCCATGTTATTATTTTTATGTTATTATGTTTTGTTCCTAATTTTACTGTTAAACCATTCCTCATTAGTGTATTGTGATGTTTTAGTTGTGAAATTTAATAATAAATCCTAAAATATAGTGTTTTAAAAATATGGTTTGTCATAGTTGGTATCATAGGAAAGTGTAGTATGTATTGAATAATGATAAAAAACTCAAGTAAATGCATTATGGGTAAAATTGAACATAGGAAAAATATCTAATTTTTGTTAATTTTTTGTTTTTATTTTCTAATCAAATATATCAATTTATGGACACTAAAAGTTGATGTGGATCTGACGTTGTTGCACATAGTGCTGATAACCCTGAAAATGGTGTATTTATAAAGGCTCCATTATCATCTATTGAATGGAAAAAATTATTTTCAATGGTTAGATAATACTAAGGTATTGGAATTCTTATATTAATATTGTCTTTATGAACTAATATAAATGAAATAAAATTGAAAGAATATTTTATATTAGGAAACAAATAATAATTAACATTGATTAAATCCAAGAAAACAATTGGATATGGATTATATATCATTTACGATTTTCTCTTTAATGTTCATGGTTTCATATTTATATGTTTAATATTTTATAAAATTCAAAACTATCAATCCCCTTCATGTAGTCAATAGTCCTAAGTATGTGGAAATTAGTGAAAAAAATATGAGGGGAAATTTTATGAATGCACAAATGAGATTCCCAAACAGATGTGAGAATGAATCAACAAATTCATGGAAATAATTTAACTATTAAATCATTTATTGAATGGATACCTAAATTATGAGGTACTCTCAAAACAACCTAAAAATGAACATGTTTTAAGTGATACATTTCATTGATAAAGGCCTCCAAATTTCAGTAGATCATATGATCCCTTCATCATAGATAAATGGATCAACTTCCTTGAAAATATATTTACCACAATTCAATGTTGTATGTAGAAGATGTTTGTACTAGATATTTATCATATGAATGGAGAATAAATTCCATATAGAAAATTTTTCAAATTTATAACACATGAGGAGGAGATAAATGTGATGGAGTGGAATGAATTTTGGAAAATATTTTTTTAAATATTTTCCTCACACCCTCTAATATAAAATGCATAGGTATTTATCATGCCTCAATAAAAAGGATGATGAATTCATCATGGAGTATAAGGTGAACAATTTAAAACATGAATGATACTCCTTCATCATTTCCATTACCTCTGAATGTCACTTCGACAACATAATTGGAAGGTCAATGATGATTTTAGAAAAAGAATTGTTGATTTTTGAAATTGATATATATAAGAAAATATATAACATTCCCATAAAAATGGAGGATTAGTTGAAATCATTGGATTAATTAATTTTATTTCCATTTACCATTTTTTTAATATTGTTAGGATTATATTTGAGACTGAGTTCTAAGATGATATTTGATTTCATGTCATAGTGTTCCTGAAATAATGTTTTGAAATATATTAAATATATTAAATATCACATGAGAGAAATGATCGTGGAAATTGGAATAACATCTAAAATAGAGTCCGAATATGAAATCTAAGGTCTCGGTTGAGTTTAAAACCTGGGTTTTACCGAAGGAGCGAGATATCATTGTATAACATTGGGAATTTTTAGAAATTTCATCCTTGGAGCTGAATGAATAAAACAATTAAATAAATTATTTTATTTTTATTTCACTGTTAAAAACTCTGTAATATTTTTAGTAGACTTTTATGATGGATTTCCAAGGCCAATAGTAAAACTCAATACCCATTGAAGAAACCTCAGAGATTTTTGGGGATGATATATCCCATATGAACTTATACTGGATCATGGATCAATGATCAATGTGAAATAGAATTTTAAGGATCTCACCAAAAAACCACAAAAATGCTTCGTCCTTCATTAGAGATCAATCCAAATAAAGGAATGATTTTATATTGATTGGTTTCTTTCAATATTATTAATATTAATTAGGAACACAAATCAATAAATTGATGCATTGATTTCTATACTGTGCGTATTTTGGGATGAGATTATTGCATAGATTTATTGCGAGAATCTATTTGTAATTTAATTATTGCCTATTAATTAATTATTATAATTGAAATTAATCAAGGAAAACATGGACATTCCTCATGATATTTCTTATGACTTTATCCCTAAAATATTTTCGCATCATGAGAGTTCTCCATTTGGCATGTGGTCCAAAAAACCTAGTGGAATTGATTGTTTCACACCAATTTTACCAGTTCAATGATTTGATGTCATAGATACAGAATTAACATGACACAATGGTGTTGTGAGAATAGAAATGAATGAATATTGAATGAAGTAGAGACCCTATTTACATTATCTTTGGTGAAAAATATAGAACACCATATAAAGGATATTTCCTGATGAATAAAATATCCAGATGATGTTTTTTTATTGATGGAATGACTCATCTAACCTAGTTCTATAGTTTTTTAGGTGAGGAGCACTTGGAATGGTCTCTAGAGAACAAGAGAATATGAGTGGAAACCAGATCTGAAAATCTAAATCTTTTCATGATACATGGTGAGTAACTCAGAACCACACAACCTATGGCCCCTCCTACTAACTTCTAGGGTTATAGTGAAAGTAAAGTATCACATGACATGATAGAAAGTCACACATAGTTTCAAATATCCATGGTGGATAAACTCGCAACTTCTGTGGTACATGGACACTAATTGGTTTACACTATCATGGGCACATCGTTTACTCTAACATGGACACATCTTACCGTTCTACACATGGGAATACCCATGTACTAGTACACGGGTAGCGTACACAGAAATCTGACACACTGTGTAGTATTACAAGGACTAGGGACATAGTCCTTTTACATTGGTAGAACCTAACGGTGAAGGGAAACGGTGTGTAACCATACTGTACACCATGTACTCCAATTGTTTTTGGCACAAAGACCTTTTCATTTATATCAAGTACATGTATCATTAGGGTGAATTCCTTATTTCCACTCCCTAAGGGTTAGTATGTAATTGTCTTCTAGTCATAGGAAATTGATTCCTATAGAATGAATTTTTAGGTAGACTTGTTGGAATCCCTCTGTGAGGCCTATAGTGAGAACCTTTGTTCATCATCATGTCATTGGTGGAATAATTTTAATCGTTTTAAAAAAATGTTTTTTGGCGTTGATCCTCTACTTAAAGGGTTAATCAAGATTGAGTTTTTGGTTTATCCCACGATCATGGGACTGATCATCATCTGTGTATCATATCACTTCTGAAAATAATTGTGTGATTTCAATGGTGATACCTAATAACATTACTTCATAGATGGGAATCACTAGTATAATCTGACTCAACAATGTGTTCTCCTGAATGAGTACTATGTGGATCCTTCATGATGGAATCCTAGAATTGCATTATGGTTGTGATTTACCATTAGACCGTGTGGCTTCATTGAGTATATCTATATAACCATTCTCTATGTGTTGTAGAAATATACGTTTGTAAAGCTAAATGTAATTATATTTTATATGATTTGTGGTTTCAAGGTGTCCAATTGGGTATTATTATCCTCACCCTTTCATGATATTTTCCTGCACATTTGGTATCTTATTTAAATGATCAAAATTTTTATAGAGACCAAGAAGGACTATGAAAAGATTGTTCTTAGTGAGACCGGATATACTAAGGTATGTTCCTATGGTAAATTGAAAATAGTCTTCAGAATTAATTTCTAGTTGGATGTGTTATTGGACTCTTCATGGTGGTTTTTATGTGGACCTTTTTAATTTCATTTACATCATGTCATACTCTAGTCTTCTAATTTATTTGTGTGAATTCATGGTTTCTCATATGTTTTTACATTTCAACTGTCAGTAGGCCTTTAGATATGTGTGTGTTTATGAGTACTTATGGTAAGGCCTCCCATGTTAGTGATATTCCCACTTGGTTCTAGATCTCCAACCCTGGCTTATTTGAGGTGGGATTGGGGAGTCATTGAATTGGAACCCCTTGAATGGGTCTTGATAGAGTGGTATCAAAGTAGTTTTATACCATAGGAATGGATTTTTTATATTGGTTTGGGAAACAGTGTTAACGGATTCTTGATCATATTTATGGCCAGATACTCTAGTGTTGGTATGTTTGCTGTCATATCCATTCACTAGTAACCTGAAAACCTTCATTTCGACTAAGAACATGAGAACATAGGTTATAGGGAAAAAAATTTCACATGAATCATATAGTAATTGGTTGTGGATTCCACGAATTTCTTGAGACAACGCCGTGGATATTGTTATTAACTATAGTTCATATTGTCTACTTTTGGATTCCTCTTTGATGTATTCCAGTTAGGATTCTGCACAAGGAACATCAGGATGGTGCAATCAGTTATGAGACATATATGAGGGGACCAGTTCGAGAGGTCCAAACTCAAGGTAGTGCACCATCTATACCACCATCCATAGAGAAGTATATTGTACCCACAATACTAGAATATAGTGTGCATAGGCTCAGTGCACTTCATGAGTTTTCATGATAGTTATAATTAATAGTATAAGATGATCCTAACACTCATGTGGATGAGGAATTACTTGAGGCAATTCACTACTTTTTATTTATGTTGAGGAAACAAACAGTTCAAATGGTGATCATGGTTCCAATCCTTCTCCATGGTTTAATAGGATAATGGTGTGTGTTAGTGACCCAATATTATGATGAGGTGAATCTATCATATTCATTGTTTGTGAATCTATTTAGGGAAGATTTATATCTAGATACACTCAGGGATGTATGTATACAAATGATTTTGTAGCTCCAGTAGGGTTGAATGATAATATCTCTATTCTCATTAAGGATTACCATCTTTTCTAGGTACCCAATAAATATGGATCATGAGTAGTTCTTCAAGTCTTGGTCCTTTGAGTGAGGACAGTGTAGATCCATTTGATCCTTTTTTATCTCTATGTGAATTCCTACCTATGATTCAGTTCTAGAGTGTGGTTTGGTGGTTCAAAGTTTCTTGATTGAGAAAATAGAACAAATGGTTTCCAGTGGTGGAAGGTCATGTGTCCATAATTAGGATGTAAGGAGATGACATCACTATGAGGGACCTAGATGCGAGAGAAGTTTTAGGAGGATGTACTAGGTTTCAGGATATGATATTTTGGTCCTATAGGGAGGGTCTGATCAACCAAGAGATAGGCGGTGTGATTGATGTAATGGAATGGTACATCTGGAACAAGAATATATGACCTTTCATATGAATGATAATGTACCTGTTGATTGGACAATGAGGGGGGGTAAGTGGCTAGAAGAAGTAGGTTTTCAAGGAAGATGACATGGTATAGGAGATCATAGAGTAGTAGAAGGTGGTATATTATTTGAATTGTTACCAACACCTCCCCCATGTGGTCCACGCCTGACTGAAGGATCTGAAGGATAGGGGAATGGATAGGTGTAGGTTTTCAAAGAATATGACCTAGAAGATGAGGGCATGATTTGAGATATCTTATTTGAATCTTATATGTTATTTTTTAGTTATTATGGACAATGTCTGTAGTCATTACTTTATTTACATATATTTTTTTTGAGACCTAGAGATTCCAGTTCACTACAATTCCCAACTCTAGCACATTGAGACTCAAACTGGATTTGAATTCATGATCTCACACACATGATGATAGTGTGACCTGCATCATTGGGGTGAATGTTTCCATTGGGATCTTTCTATAGAATCTATGAGGCCTTACTACTACATATTAGATATGGACTGTTTATCCACTATTCATGCCCAGGTTGATTGATTTAGGTAGTGGGTGGTGTGTGTCCCTAGTTATGGAACCATATTTTCCTTTATGGGTGAAAGGAAAAACCAAGTAATGCAGGATGGACTTATTCAAAAAAGGTTGCATCAAATTAAATATTATTTTTCAACTATAACCCTTGGTGAAGGGGTTTTTATGAGTTTTTAGTTCTAAGATTTGGTGGTGGAGTATGAGGAAGTATTCCCTAAGGATGTTCCAAGAATACTTCATCTATGATAGAGAGTCTTCATTGTTGATCTACACACTATGATAGAACCATTATCTACCATATCATGTGATATTACTTCCCCAAATAATCTCGAACTAAGGGTGATGATAGAGGACATAAATAGGTAGTCTGTTGTTAGAACTAGTGTTTCACCATGGTTAGCCTTAGTTTTGTTTTATAAAAAGGATGACGATAACTTGAGGTTATGTTTTGACTGCCTACACATGAACAATGTGAACATGTATAAAAGGTATCCACCGTTGAGGGCTGATGACCAATTTGATCAATTGATAGGTGTGATAGGGTTCTCAATGGTTGGCCACATGTCTTGTAATCACTAGTTTTTAGTATGGGATGAAGATATACAAAAGACTGTAGTCAGATGTCACTATATTCACAATGATAACCTAATGATGCCAATTTTAATTAATAATTCCCCATAGAGCTCATGGGAATCTTGAAACATATCATTAATCCTTTATTAGACCAGTTTGAGGTGGTATTCATCGATGATATCATTGTGTACTGAACGTCTCAGGAGGATCATGGTAAGAACATGAGGATAGTTCTGGACGTACTCTGAGAGCACGAAATTTATGGAAATATCTCAATGTTCTACTTCTGCATTCATATAGTCCACTTTATAGGACATGTTATCTCAATATATGGGGTAGTAGTGGACACTACCCAGGTTGAGGTAGTGTTGTCATGGGAGCCACCCACGTCCATGACATAGGTACGTAGTGTCTTTGGGTGGTATGATATTATTGGAGATTAATATCTTATTTCTCCATGATATCATATCCCATGATATATTTTGACACAAAAGGTGAATCCTTTCTTATGGAATGATAGATACCGTCATGATTTTCAACAGTTGAGGTGGTAATTGATGATTTCATCTATCTAGATATTGTTATAAGTGGATCTATTTTATGTAGTGTTCTATAATGCATCAAGAATCGGGTTAGGTTGTGTAATTATGTAGATTCATGTGGTTATTTTTTATGGTTTGTACTACTTGATACCGCATGAGTATAACTATAGGTCCAATGATCATGAGTTATAAGTGGTTGGATTCTCATGAAATATGTGAAGGCACTACATAATGGGAGTCGTTTATCATCTTTTATAACAATACGAGTCTAAATTATTTATTTTCATAGAAGGATTTTAACCTAAGAAATAGGTGATTGATAGAGTACCTCTAGGAATATGATTTGAAAATTTACTATACTCATGGGAAGGTAGACGTGGTAGAGGATTCGCTCAGTAGTACATCATGTTCATAGTTGCGGAATGAGGTGTCATTCTAGTTGTCCAAGTTGATTTTATCCTTTGTGGATGGAGATGGACCAACATAGAATAGTTTGATGGTTCTAACCCCTTCTATGTTGTATCTAGTACAGGAGGTGTATATTGTGGATTCTGATTATGAGACACAATGTACTCATATATCCACTAAGAATTCTTCTAATTGGTTTTATAAATACAAGGATTAGCTCATTCTTTTCATAGGATTCATGATGGTACCCGTGATGTCGGGGGAAATGGTTCCGAGAGAGTTTAATACATCAACATTGGTAGTATATTCATGTTTGTAAAATATTTACCAAGACCTATGATGTCAGTTTTTTGGGATATGGATGAAGAAGGGAGTTGTAGATATTGTATCTTTATTCCTTAATTTTCAAAAAATGAATGTTGAGTACCATGTTCCACTAGGAATAGCTAAACCCCTTTGAGTGGTAGAGTGCAATTGTGATTGATATCCATGGAATTTGTGATGTGCATGCCAAATACATCCAGGGGATATGATTCCAAATGTGTGATCATAGACTGACTCACCATGTCATCCACCTTCATATCTATTTTGAAGTAGTGTTAAGATGATAGATTGTGATTCCCCTATATACATGAGATAGTTTGACTCCATGGAATTCCATTAATGATCAATTCTAACCATTATGCTTGCTTCAAATCATAGTGGTGGATGGGATTTAGGGAGGAGTTCTGTAATGCCCTAAAACCAATTACCTAGAGTCAGTGTATTATTACATAACATTGGATTAATCACAAGAGATCATTTCCCGAAAGAGTGGAATATTTATTAGCCTCCAAAGTACTAGATACGTACAGAAGTATTACATTACATTATGTTATGAAAAATCAATATTGTGTCTCATTTAAATACGCTAATATCCTATAGCCTATCCATATAGGTCAGTCATAATATACTTCTTTGCATCATTGAAAAAATAAAACATTATAAAGGGGTCATCTCAGATTCTCATTAAGGATAAGAATATAGTAGAAACTATCATAAATAATCATAAAAATTTAAGTAAATTCATAAGACTAAAACAAAATCCTCTTAAACATGAAATTGAGCATATTATGGAAAAGATAAATCAAATAATTCCATTTACATATTCAGATAAATATTATAATAGTTGAATAATCACATGTAATATTAATAACTAATCTAATAACGATGGAATGCATAATGTCTTACATCCTAACAACATAATCAAGGCCTCGTGCCAAGATTACTAATATAAACATTTTCAAGGCCTTGTTCCAAGACAATTGATTGTCTCATGAGACTTACCGATGCATCAGGGGGCTATAGTAGGCCCCACCCATCACATACTACATTCATTGCATTGCTTTATATTAAATGGGTGAAACATAACATAAACATTTGTATTAAACTAGCATACAAAATGTTAATACTTTAACCATAAACCAAGAATGATATAAAAATAGAACATCCACAATAAAACATATTGTAAAACTATCAATACAATATGAAATATTGTATGATAACAAATCAACATAATTTAAACATAAAATGAAAAAAATAGATTTTGACATAGATGAAATCAACCCAAAACCAATTTGAGAGAAATATCTCTTTCTACTTTGAAGTCATTTAAAGGATTCATAATTATAAAAGAAAAAATTTATTTAGAAACATTTTTAATGGTTAGGGCCAATGCATCAATTTATTATTAAATGAAAGACCTCTTTAGACTGGGCAGAGGGTGACCCATTACATAGCCCGAAGGCCCAAGGCATAGTGTCCTACATACAGGGCTAGAAATCCCATTATTTGGGCCAAAGGACCCCTCGGTGAACAGTACTACTACAGTACCCGCGCTGCTACAGTACCAGCAACAGTACCACCACCGCTACAGTCCCCTGCTACAGTCCCTCTTCCGCTACAGTGCCGCCTCTCCTACAGTCTGCGGCTGCTACAGTACTGCTATAATGACCTGCTACAGTGTTGCTGTAGTTCCCTGCTACAGTAACTCGAGAATTCTCCCCTGCCCAAATTTGATCATGGGTCTTTTGGATGTCAAGCAGGAGCCTGAACCACTAGGGTACAGGCTCGTTGGCATTTAGAAAATTTTTATAAAAAGTCAAAAAAGGCTATAAATTTATTTAACCCATAGTCTATGAAATAGTAATAATGTTTTAAAAAATCTTTTTCATGAAACCTGGATGTGGATGATAAATAATTCCTAGTATATACTTATGTATAAACAACCTCGGATAATAAAGTGATTGAAAAATTTACCCTTACCCTGTACTATTCCATATTCGAGGATAAATTTACCACCTATATAAGGATTAAATAATTGTTATTAAATTATACTATAACCACATACATAAATATGATATCATATATGATCCTCTAATACTGATTTGTTAATAATTTTTCTCTATTATCATTGTTTCACCTGTTAAATGATGTGTTTTTCATTATATGTTTTGTTTCGTAAGACATGATTGTTATGGACTATACATACTTTATTTATATCCAGAATGATATTATGTTCTTAAAACTTATTTTTAATTATTAAATTAAAATTATTCTTTTATGGTTATGATGGGGAAAAAATCTCATCACGCCGTGGAGATGGTAAGTCGTACGTACGCCCAAGCGACAATATCGTTTTTTTGATAGTGACATCGTATGTCATTAATTATTATATTATATATAAAAAATAATTAACAAGTTATATTTATTATTTATTTCAATTATACTCATTATTATACCCATCCAAATGATGAATTGTAGAACGATGTGAAGATGGTAAGCCATATGTACACATGCATGGTGACTTTGTAATTGATAGGATGGATAAAATAATGATTATGGTTTAACCATATTTATAATAACATATAAGTATGTAAAAGGTATTGGATTTATTATTTATTTATAGAAATACCAAATGAATATGAAGTAAAAGAAGATAAGTACTTTGAAAGAGGTGATAAAATAATTACCTCTTCTTCAGGTACATTCTTTTAATTTGAAGAAAAGGGCTCCATAGTTTGGCATTATGATCAATGTATGACTTCTATGTTTAAGTGATGATAGTTGGGAGGAGATTTTGGAAGGGGTTGGTAGAGCGAAATTTCATTGGAGGTGTGATTTTATGAGAAGGGGAAGTACCATTTTATAAGATAGGTGAAGGGAACTTTAGGAAAAGATTTAAATATTAATTTTTTATGAATTTATATCAAGTTTCTAAGAGCACAAAATTGATTTATTACAAGTATTAAATATGTATGGGTCCAAATCCTCACAACTAAAAGATTTTATATTTTTTTAGGTCACCATATAAACATTATCTTTTATATTTAAGCAGTAGTTAAATAGTTTAATTTTTACAATGTCTTCTTGTATTTTTATACTAAATGGATAATATAGTTACATAAATATTCCAACTGAACCCAATGTTATTAATTAATTAAATATGTAATATTATATAAGTTATTTGGTAGAAAAATGGATTTTTTGGACTATTATATAATTTAATAATGTAGTATTTGATTTAAAAACACATTTTTGTCAATTTTAACAATATTTAGTGATTTGTTTTTTGGTAAATTAATAACAACATTATTTCATCAAAAAAAATAAATTTAATCAAACCTAACATGTCATATTCACCTAAAAAATTTCTGTATGGAATCAGAATTTTCAATTTATATTTATTTTAATATTTATAATATTATTTACTTTAATCATTCATTTACAAGGTAATTAGTGCATCATAATTGTGTCATAAATTAATTTTATTATCTAATGTGTAAATTTTTTAAATAAAATATCATGATGTAGTAGATAATTTTTGATTCATAATAAATATTTATAGTTTAATTTATATTATATATAAAACATTATTAAAAATGGTTTAGTTATTAGAATTTGAAATTAACACTTTTAACTCTTCTTGATATAAAATATAATAAATATCCTATTCTAACCCATGTGAATAAAAACGATCATATTTTTGTCCTAAGGATTATTTTTTTGAAAAAAACATATACAATAGAATAACGACATGTTTTTGGGAAATTCTTTATTATTATAATATTATTTTTAACTTAAGTTATCATATTTAATTTTAACTATGGTAAATAAAATTAAAAATTCCAATTCACAAAAAATTATTTTCATCCTATTAAACCACATTTTACTTAATGATCAAAACTATTTCTATCAGTATTTTAAAATTCAATTCATAAAAGCGGTATAAATTTGTTTTATGTAAATTTTCAAATGTTCCTAGAAGGTGGGTAAAAGATGTTAAAACGTTCAATAATATTTTATATATCAAATAATATAATTAAACGACTAAAATTAATTAAATTGGAATAATATTGATATTATTTATCTATTTTCTAAAATAAATTAAAAATAAAAAAACAATTTAAATCATAATTCAGTTTAAAATAATAACACAGTGTTTTTCACTATTCGTCAATAATTGAATGTTTTCTAAAAAATACCAAAAATTCTCCATAAGGAAATTTTGATATTCCAAATCCAAAAAAGATATCCATTTTAGAAAATAAAATTTATACATTTTTAAAATGTTGGTATTAATATTCATAACATCTTTTTAAACAGCTAGTTTGATTGGTTGTGGTAAGCTAGAACTTGGAGCTACATACAACCCAAGCTATTGTATTATTTAAAGAGAAGCATATCGTGGAAGCTTGGGGTGTTAAATTCTTCCCACCTTTTAATTATTTCTCCCTTAATATTTATATAATATTTCTTCTTAAATGGAATCAGGTGGTTCTTCATCATAAATTCTTATAGTTCCCACAATGCCTCTTCCATTTTATGGTTTTTTCAAAGAACATTTACCAGACGAGTCATCCGGTTTCTCAAAACTTGTACTCTGGTATCAAGAATCTTGATAGGTTCTTTACAATAAGAAAAATCGGGTTCTAGTTCTATTTCTTCATAAGTGAGTACATCTGTCATGTCTGACATGTATTTTCTCAATAATGATATGCGGAATGCGTCAGGAACATTGGAGAGACTTGGTGGTATTACCAAATAATAATCTAAAAATTCAATTAGTTCTATAATTTCTAAATATACAATGTACATGGGACATAATGTACCCTTTTTACTAAATCATATAACACCCTTCCCTAGAGATACCTTCAAGAAAACATGATCTTATACGTGAAATTAAAAATCCTTCCTCTAGTTATCGGCATAGATCTTTTTCAATATTTTAGATTATTTGATATAGGTTTGGATATTCTTCAACTATTCCATTGTTTCCTCAATATGTTAGGGGCCTATAATTTTTCTTTCACAAAAATCCTCCCAACAAGTTGGTGTGTGGCATCTCCATTCATAAAACACTTCATATAGTTCCGTCTGAATACTTCAATAGAAGATATTGTAATAGAAAAACTCTACAAGATGTAAATAAAAATCTCATATACATTGAAATTCATGTGACAAATATCTCAAAATTTCTTCTAAGGATTGAATAGTCTGTTCTGATTGTCCATCAGTTTGAGGGTGGTAGGCAGTGCTCAAACGAAGTTCAATATCTATGGTTTTTGTAAGAATTTTCTAGAATATTGTAGTAAAACTCAGAACACAATCTGAAAAAATCGATAGATATACACCATGAAGTCTTACAACTTTGTTAATATACAGTCTTTCTAAACATTCATGTGGTAAATATTCTCTTATTGCAAGAAAATGTTCTAGCTTGGTAAGATGATCAACAATGACCCTCATTGCATCATTCCCTCTAGTATTCTCTGGTAGTCCCATGAAAAACCTCATCATAATATCATCCCATTTCTACTCAAGTATGAGAATAGGTTTCATGATTCCTCTGGAATTTCATCTTCTAACCTTTATGTGTTAAAAAACCAAACATCTTGACACATAATCAGCTATCTTACTCTTCATGTTGTCCCACCAAAAATGTTCCTTCAAATATCTATACATATTACATCTATTAGGGTGTATAGGGAAATTGGAGCTATGAGCATCATACAAACATTCCCATTCTTGATCACGTATATCAGGACCACAAAACCACTTCCAAAATTTCAAAATTCAATCTTCATATACGATTTCAATCAATATCCCATCACTCATAGCATTAATTTTCTTTTGAAACTCCTCATCATTAGTCATATAACTTTTTACCCTTTCTAGTAATGATGTTTTTACAATCATTTGAAATTTGTTTTGATGTTTCACCTGCCCTGATTATTCCCATATCCATCTTTACTAGATTTATAAACATAAGACCCCTTTTAACTACCATCTTATTCATAAATCCATGATCCTTTATGATCAAAGAATCTTCCACATTATTTTCTTGACCCAGGAGGTGGTTTATTATGAAATTATAGTCATTGAGTAGTTAAATCCATCACCTTTTCCTCACGTTGATTTCTTTCGGTGAAGAAATATATTTCAAATGCTTTTGACCTGTATATATCTCACATTTTTTACCACACAGATAGTGTATCTATATATTCAAATATACTTTTCTAGAAACTAACTCAATACCATGAGTAGTATAGTTTAGTTTAGGAATTTTTATCTCCCAGGATGCATAGACAATAACTCTATCATTCTATAAAAAGAAACAACCAAGTCTGTTATTTGATTCATCATTATAAAAAAAATCCATCATTCCCCAATGGTAGAGTCAAGATACGATAATTTACTAATCTTCTCTTAAATTCATCAAAAAATTCTTCACAAACTTTTTAGAAAAACCTTTTACCCCTTTACATGTGATCTTGGTTACTGGATTATCCAATAGGGAAATATTCTAGACCAAACGTCGATAATAACATGCTAACCCAAGAAAACTGCATACCTATGTTATACTAATCGGTCATAGAAATTCATGGATTTCCATTTCCTTTGAAGGATCATATAATATTCTATCATTAGAGAAAATATTCCCATGAAATAAAATTTACTTAATCCAGAGTTCATACTTTCTAAACATCCTATATAATTTATTTCTTCTAAGATTTTTAAGAATATTGCATAATTGATTTTCATTATCATTGTAGATTTTGATGTATACAAATATGTCATCAATAAATATTACTACAAAGTCATGAATATATTCCCTAAAAACATTATCCATTAGATCCATATAAACAGAGAGTACATTATTCATTCCAAATGGCATTACTGGAAACTCTTAATGCACATACCTGGTTCGAAAGGCTATCTTTTCAATGTCTTCCTTCCTCACGGACAATTGAGGATATCCAGATCAATGTTCAATAATTAAAAAATATTTACCACCCTTAGTTTAATCTAATAAATCATCAATTCAAGGTAGGGGATACATATTATTTATTATTATTGCATTGATCTCCCTTTAGTCATTTCCCAACCTCATTGATCCATATTTCTTCTTAACAAAAATAACAGGGGAACACCCTGGAGAAACAATAGGCAAAATAAATATGTTATTACTCTATTCATATAGTTGTTTATTTAGTTCCACTTATTTCACAGTGTCCATTATATAAGGGGTCTTATATGGTCCTTAAATTAGGAATTAATTCATTGGAAAAATCAATTCCCTATTCTGGATGATATCTAGGTAAATTGTCATGGAAGACAACATATTGATAAAAAATAAGTAAATACTCAATTTGGGCATTCCTATCCTCACACATAGTTATTTCACAACCATCCTCCCCAACAATTTAATTTAGATGATCTACTGGTGGTAGACCTATATGGGAATCAGAAGGTGTTGTTTCTGCTCTAAAGATAAGGGATTCCTTATCATCAGCAAAAACTATAAAATCCTTCTTCTTATAATAAATTTTTGTATCATGGTCTGAAAGAAAATCCATATCTAGGATTATATCAAATTCTATCATGTTTATGGTAATAAAATCAACAGATAAAGCATGTTTAAATAACATAATGGTAACTCCTTTCCCAAACTCTATTGTAATGATACTTACCTTAAGATTTTTGAATGATAAATCCCTTATTAATATCAATTTGGAATATCTAATTTTCTTATCAAAAAAGGTGGATATAGAGAATAATATAATCTAGAATCAAATAATGTATTGGCTAATTTTGGGGAAACGATTAATGTACCTGCCACCACATCATTAGAAACCTCAACATCTACAGTAGTGATCATATAAGCTTTTCATTTTTCCCTTTTATTTTTCATGGGAAAATTTCCTTCATGCTTTGGACAATATTTGTATAATGTCCCATCTCTTTAAATATTAGAATTGAACATTGGTAGCTTCTTTCTTTCTATTGAAATCATGAGCTTATTGGCCTTTTTCTCTACACTTGTAACAAACATCCATTCCCTTCAGGAATGTACTGTGGTATTTCATCCCATATTTACTACAGGGTGGTAATTAAACTATTCCATTTTCCCTATATTTCATTTTCTAGAGTGTTCAAGAGATCTCTCCTTCTCTTGACTAACATTAATTCCATAAAACTTATAGAATTCATTTTCTATATTGATAGCACATGAGACTATATATTTGTACTATGAGAAGGATTGTGATACTAATGCTTGTAAGATAAATGGATTTAACCCATTAATTAATTGATCAATATTACTTCTTAGGTTAAATATATAATATGCAGAATTCCTTTCTAACCTTGTAAGGTTAGCCTCATACAATGCAAAATTCTCATCGTCCTTTAGCCTCAGACTCAAAAATTTCCATTCCATATCTGCTTGATGTTCACGAGGAATGTATTTTCATAGAAAATCACATTAAACTACCTATATTCCATATATGATACTTCTTAATCCTTGTTTGTGTTTTTAATTAATGACCACCATTGATCTGCATCTCTTTAGATGTGATAAACTCCCATGATAACTTTTTCCCTTTCGCTACTCCCATATCATGAAATATTTTTTCAATGAAACTTGTCCATTTCTCAGCTAAAAATAGATTTGTATTCCCATTGAATGTTAGTGGTTTTTTCTTCATGAAGAGGTCTAACATTTATCCTCCCTATTATAGATCAAGGCACTCCAGACTTGAAATGTTATTATTCACCACTAGAGTGAGATAACCCAGTATTGTTAGAAGTTGTTAATCACTAGTTGCATCACCAAATTCATTATAATTATCTTGAATAACATGTAGATCTATACATGGATTAGGTTCATTGATATGGTTTCCATTCCTTCCACTAGGGGCCATCTCAAAACAATGGCATCCATTACATTAGTTTATGAATCACATTGCATAATTCCAAACTTTTAAAAGATTAAAATTAAATTCAACAGTTTAGGAATATAATCCATAATCTTAAAATCGTTTTCTTTGAGAATGTATTTACTCTTAAATACTTGATAATGGTTTTTAAAGAAAATTTAAATTATTCCAAGCATATCTTATGGGATTGTGAAACCAGGTTCACAGTAAGGCCCGTTGTCGTGTACTGAGATACCCTATGTCACGGCCAGACCCCTTTGTATATGTTTTCACTCCAAGGTACATCAATGCCAGAACCACATCCACTTGTAGTATCCAGGTATGGATGTATTTCTTGTAAAACCCAAATAATTTTGAGACAATAAGGTTTCCTTATGAATTTTCCATTTCATCATTATATGGGATATTATTGAGTCAATAAGGTTTCATTATGACTTTACCAATCCTCATGTTTTGAAAATCGCAAACACCTTATATCAAGGAAAATTTTATTTTACCTTGTGTTTTAGTTTAATAAGGAATAGTTTCATTCCCCATGAAAATTTAACCTTGCCATTTTTTTCATTGTTCATTATCTTATATAAGTGTAAAATTCGGTTTAATATCAAAATCCTCAGAATCATATAATACTTATATAAAGAGAATTCTATTTGCAGGATCCAAATTTAGACTCCGAGTTCTCTGAATTCAGACTATGAAATCTTATGAGTTCTGATTCTGAGTTATCTAAATTCAGACTCCAAACTCTTATGAGTTCTAACTTCGAGTTCTTTGAATTGAGAATATGAACCCTTATGCGTTCTGACAATGAGTTCTCGTAATTCAGACTCAAAACTCTTATGTGTTCTGACTTCGAGTTCTCGGAATTAATACTTCGAACTCTTATGATCTCTATCTCCAAGTTCTCTAAATTCAAACTCCAAACTTTTTATGTTCATACTGTGAATAATAATGAATTATGACTCTGAAATTTGTATGTTATAACTTAGAATATTCAAGAACTCTGACTCTGAACATTTTATGTTCAGGTTCTGAATTCTTGTGAATCCATATTCTGAATTTCATTGAAATTTAGACTGTGGAATTCTATAGAGTTCTGGTTATAAATTCCTTATAAAACAGAATCTAAATATCCTTGTATTTAGACACTGAATATGATTTTTGTTAGACTCTGAACTTTTATTTTCTTACATTCCGAATATTTTATTTTGGTTATGTAACCATATTTTTTCTTACACTTGTGTTTTGTTATAAAATGATTTTGTGCATTCAGTTACTAACTATACATTATTTGATTGACACGTGTATAGGTCCCTCCAAAATTCAAGTAAGAATATGACCATTGGAGGAGGGAGATGATCGTTGGTGTTGTGCCTATAAATAAGAGTTCATTTGAATGTTCTCGACAAGTTGATAAATCTAGATATTACATGCCCCTGAAGTGATTTTTATAGAGAGGGAATTTATTGCTTTGTGTGTAATGAACACCATGTTCATATTTTCTTCATGTGACTCCAAATGTTTCTGAGTACATTGGAGGGCTTTCTGGGATAGAAAGATAGAGGGGTCGACTACCTTAATGTTTGTGGAGTTCCTTGATGAGGAAGAAAGAGGTTCCGACTACCTTGAAGTTGGGGGATTGTGGGTATAAGAAGACAGACTTTGATTTTCATTTCGAGGAGTTACCCTGGTGTAGGTAAGACATACTTTCCTAAAAGTATAAATCAAGGGACCTTTATCCAAAGTTGTTGGATACCCTTATCTTTGGGTTAAATGACTCGTTACTTGTTACTTTTTTGCTTCATGTTTTCCAATGTATTTTGTCTTTTGAGGAAAGTATAACCATCTTATACTTACTCTTACTTGTATACTCTGATTTAGTATGATTCTATATGCTTTAAGGTAGAATTTTTATCTTTGTAAACTTTCATTAAGATTAATTTTCGGGAACCATCTTTCTGGAGGTTCTTTCTCGGAATCACTTTTCTAGATTGAAGAAAATTTTTAGAACTAGAGGTTTTGTGAATTACCTTGTTTAGCCTTGTTAAACATAATAATCATTAAAATTTCCAAATAAAATTTTAAAGTACACAATTCACCCCCCCCCCCCTCTTGTATTTTGAGCATTATTAGATACTTCATTCAGTATCTATGTTATTTCGATCCTACATTTGGTACTATAGAGTATATCATACTCCACATACCATCTCCAAAATTAGTATCAGAGGTCATCTACCACATACCCTGAGACAATTCAATAATTGGTATCAAAGGATTGGTTCAATCTAAATTAATCTCATGATTAGATTCAGAAGAGAATTCTTCTTGTTCTTATTTCCAGAATCAGATTTTCGGACTAATAAAGTTTGGATTCATATTTTTCTTAGAGATACTGTTGTTTTAAATTTTACTTGATGTGAAATATTTTCCTTGTTTACAAACTTTTATTACTAACATGTTTGTGTGGAGTGTTTTCTTTAAGATGGCAGGAATAAATGTTGGTTCCATTGACAACCGAAATCCAACAAGACCACCTATTTTGTTGGGAATGATTACGAATATTGCAGAGATTGGATGAAGACATTTATTATAAATATTTTAGTAGACAATTTTTTCATGATTACTGGAGGATATAAAATTCTTGAAAAGGTAGTTAGTAATTTCACAAATCAAGAAAAGCATGAATATCAACTGAATTATAAGGTACGTAGTACATTTCTTTTTTCCAGGACTAGAAATATATGTATCCAAATTTCAACATGTGATGTAGAAAATTGTATTTAGAAGAAACTTGAAGTTACACACTATGGAACTTCCAATGTTATTGAAACTAGAAGAACCATGCTCAGAGCTGAATATCATGGTTTTTTCTTTCCTTATGGAGAACCCATATGTAAGGAGCAACAAAGATTCATGAATATTGTTAATTGTTTACAATATATGGGTGTGAAAGGATTATATTAAGAAGCTCTTTTGGACATGATCATAGACATCATGACTAATGAGTGGGAATCATAGAGAATAGCTATTGATGAGAATATAAAGGTTACTCAGACTTCTTTTGATGAACTGTTTTGGAAGTCTTATTAAACATGAGACTAGAATGAAGAGAGATGATAACAACATTAAGAACAAGAATGGGAATGGAAATGTTTCTTTTTATATAACATCAAATCATATTAAATCCATGAATCCTGAGAGAGTTACTAGATCTAAATCTAATAATTTTGTTATACAATCTGAATCTAGTGGAATTGAATCTTTAAAAAATGAATTAGCCAATCTTTCTCGAAGGATGAACAAGATAGCTGGATAGAAGAAGTTTCAATCCACATATAATATGAAATAAAGGAAAGATAAGAAATATTCAAAAGATACATGTTATGAATGCAAGAGAGCTGGACATATAAGAATTAATTGTTCTATGCTTAAATTAAATGAAAGAAAGGAAAAAAATTATGAGAGAAACAGAAAGAAGTACTAAAAAGCTAAAGATAAGAATGTATTGAATGATAATGACACTTGGAGTGCCAGTGGTGGTGACTCTTTAGATGAATCATTAGATTACAAATCTTCTGGAGAGAAGAATATTGGTTTAATAGCTAGACTACCTATTGAAAAACAGTTATTAATGGATAAGCAAAGTAGATAGAGTACCAACAGAAATATTTGGTACATGGATAGTGGATGATCTTGACATATGACTGGTAACAAAAACTAATTTGAAAAGATTATCAAGGTGAAAGGAAGAAAAGAAACTTTCAGAGATAATTATAAGGGAGAAATTATTAGTATAAGTAACATCATTCTTCTTGGAAAAACATTGATTTCAAAGGTTTTATTTGTTAAGGGTATTAAGCACAAACTCATTAGCATAACTCAATTATGTGATTAAGGTTACCTTGGGAATTTTAGGAATTACAAGTTCATAGTACACATTTCCAAGGATGTGTTTATTCTTTCTGCCAATAGGAAAAAAATGATTAAACACTAAACATTCAATACCATAGAAGCCAAGAATTACCTTTCCTTAGTGCAATGGAATATCAATATTGGTTGTGGAATAGATGGTTAGGTCAATGTAACCATAGAATCCAATGAAAACTCTCAAAGAAATGATTAGTCAAGAATCTACTGGAGCATATATTTTATTCTTCTTGTTTTTATGATCCTTGTTATATGGAAAGCAACATAAATAAAGTTTTAAATCAATTGGTGAAGTCTAAACTATTGATGCATTATAGTTAGTGCATATGGATCTTTTTGGACCAACACAAACTGGAAGAATTGGAGGCAAATATTATGTATTTTTAGTAGTTGATGATTACACTAGATTTACTTGGTTATATTTTATAGAAAATAAATATTATGACTTTTATTATTTAAAATGTTTTAGAGACCATGTTAAAAATGAGACGAAAACATCATTTGATAACTATTCATAGTGATCATGGAGGAGAATTCAAAAATTCAGATTTTGAAACTTTTTGTTGTAGAAAAGGCATTACTCATAATTTCTCAGCACCTAGAACACATCAATAGAATGGGGTTGTTGAGAAAAGAAACATAATTCTTCAAGAGATAACAATAACCATGTTGAGTGAGTATTCTATAGACAAACATTTTTGGGCTGAAGCTATAAGTGATGCTTGTTATACTATAAATTGATTTTTGATTAGACCTTTTCTTAATAAAACTCTTTATGTGTTATGGAATGGTAGAAATCCTATACTTCCCTACATCATGGTTTTTGGTTGCAATGTATTCAATCTGAATACTGAAGATACTCCTCACAAATTTACACCAAAATCTGATGAAGGAAGTTTCTTAGGTTACTCCACAACTTCTAAGGCTTATAGAGATTTAAATAAAAACAATTATACTGTTGAAGAAACAGTAGATTCTAAATTTGATGAAACTGACCCCTTTGTTTTTAAACAACCCCAACCTATATCTTCAGATGTGTGTTCAAAAACTGATTATCAACCCATGAAATAAGATCCTTCTGACAAAGAAAATGTCCTAAAAGATAATTCTGAAACATTTACCCCTGAAGATTTCCAACCCTATGTTGATGAACAGGTTTTACATAACCTAAATCAGTTGTTTCATAAGAATCATCCCAGTGATAGTATCATTGGTGATTTGAATCAGCCTATAAAGACTAGAAGTTATTTAAGAAATGAAGTAGGACATCTATAATTTCTTTCCCAATTATAACAAAAAAACATTGATGAAGCTTTAGGTGATGATGATTGGATAAAAGCAATTCCAGATGATCTAAACGCATTTGAAAGGAATAAAATATGGACCTTGGTTGAAAGACCTAAGAAAACATCGGTTATTGGGGAAAAATGGGTTATCATAAATAAGTGTTATGAAAATGGAATCATAGTATGAAATAATGCTAGATTGTTTGTTAAACGGTATAATCAACAAGAATGAATTGACTATAACGAAACGTTTTCTACAGTATCTAGACTTTAATCTATTCGTATTTTATTTGACTTTGCAGAATTATTCAATTTCAAACTTTTTCAAATGGATGTGAAATGTGATTTCCTTATTGGTTTTGTAAAGGAAGATGCTTTTTTTTGAACAACCACCAGGTTTTAAAGATACAATTCATCTTGAACATGTTTATAATCTTTCCAATTAATTTTACAGACTTAAGAATTCCCCTCGAGCATGGTATGATAGGCTTACAAGCTTTTTTCATCAAAATAATCTTGTTAAGGGAAAAGGAGATCCACCCCATTTTATAAATAACAATAAGAAAAATATTTTGATTGTTCAAATCTATGTTTATGACATTATATTTAGTTCAACTCATCAATCTTTAACCGATTCCTTTGTAGATTTAATGAAATTTGAGTTCAAAATGAGTATGATGGGGGAATTTAAATTTTTCCTTGGTTTTCAAATTTCACAAAAACCAGAAGAATATATATATCCCAACATAAGTATATTAATGATCTTTTTAAAAAGTATGAATATGACAACACTAAGAGTATTAATACTCCCATTGGTACCTCGAACACACTTGATCTTGATGAAGCTGTTAAATAGTAGATGAAACATCTTTTAGAGGTATGATAGGAAGTTTACTTTACATGATAGCTAGTCATCCAGACATAATTTTTTATGTATTCTTATATTCTAGATATCAATCCAATCCTAAGGAATCTCATTATTCAGGCAGTGAAAATAATTTTTCGCTACTTAGTGGGAACCATGGATTTAAGACTCTTCCATAAATATGGAAATGATTTTATTTTAAATAATTTTTTTGGATGATGACATTGGTGGATGTAGAATGGAGAGAAAAATTACATCTGGAACATGTTAATTTTTAGGAGATTCATTAGTTTCTTGGTCATGCATGAGGCAACACTCAGTAGCACTTTCGACTATTGAAGATGAATATGTAAAAGCTGGAAGATGTTGTGCTCAAGTGTTGTGGATGCAATACACATTCATATATCATTGTATGACTTTTACAAAAACAAAAATTTTGTGTGATAATACTAGGGCCATTTCATTAATCAAAAACCTTGCACGTCACTCTCTTCCAAAACACATAGATATTAGGTATCACTTTATAAGAGATGACACAGAAAATATAGATATCATTATTCAATGTAATATAACTCAAGATCAACTTGCAGTTATTTTAACAAAATATTTACCCCATGATATATTTGAATAAATTAAACATAAGTAAGGGATGATAACTGTAAGTTAATCAACTTCATTAACTTTCTGTTGAAAGCTATCTCTTTACAATAATAAACACTTTTTCATAGGGCGAGTGCACATTCATGTTAGTAAAATAAAATTTTTAGTAGTCAGTTTTTAATAATTTTCATAATGAATATTTTTTTATTTAGTTTATCAATCAAATTTGTATTAAAATTTTCACAATGAATATTTCCTTACTCAATATTTTTGTATTTCTTATTTTCGTACTCAAAATTTTTGTAATGAAGATTTTCGTACACAAAATTTTTCGTAATGATGTTTTCCATTTTCAAATTTTTTTTCATTATCAATATTTTTCAGAATCTAAAGTTCTTCAAGAAATTTTTTCCCTCAATATGAATAATATTCCTAGAAATCTGAATGTTATGTTTCATTTATTATATTTTTGTAATTACCATTAACTTACTGGTATTTTAATTTATTTTTAAAATTTTTCGGATTCTTTTTTCCTTGAATCTGAATGTTTTTCTCAAAAACCATAAAAGATTGGATTCTATCAAGTTTTCCTAGAAGCTATCATATCAACCGTCAGATCTGATCAGAATTATTTTCATCCATTGGATTGAGTTTGGAAGATTAATTATCACTTCCAACACCTATATAACGGACCCTCGAAGGGTTGTCCCACATCGATCTCATGCTCTCATGTGATGATGTTCTTACCCTCTTCTTATGCTCGTTCTGAATTTCTTAGATTTTTATAAATTTCAAATGTCTGTAGAAGAATTATATTAGAATGATATGTCTATTTCAAAGACAATTCTGTATTGGAAGGTGTATAGACAAAGTTTGGTGCATCCTAACTTCTTCAATAAGTACGATTCTATTTTTTCAAAGAACATTATGTTGAATGGATGGGAGAGTGTTTTCATATCCAAGATAGGGTCTCAATACATAGTGTATATGGATTTTCTGATTTAGTTTTATGAATCAGTCTGTTTCTTTAAAGAAGAAGGCAAAGAGAAGTTTTCCTTTAAAAGCTATGAAAAGACCAATGCTCTTTCGTATACTAAGGCAGCCAGATTAGTTGGTGTTCCATACGAAGGAGAAGCTGAATTCTGTTACCACAAGTTGCTAGATGTCAATGGAAGAATTGTAAAGTTGAAATATATGGAGTGCCTCGGTCTTACAGATTTCATGACTCCAAATATTTCTCACCACTCTACAAATAATCAGATCCTTGGATTATGGGTTGAAGTATTTAACATTCCGAGAAAAGGTGACAAGGAAAAGTTAAAGAAGAGTGATATGTACATCCTAGATTTTATGGTGAACCTGAGGAAAGTTATTTTGGTTAAGAATATTTTGATTACAATCAAGAATATCAAGAATGGAAATATTAAGGCTATGATTATCATGTACCCAACTATTCATTATAATTTGATTTTTCGGTTTCTAGAATCTTTTAAAATCCCTTGTAGTTCAAAAACATACAAATTTAAAGTCATATTAGTTAGTGATGATAATTTTAAGAGGATGAAAATTGGATTTTCTAAAGACTCTAGGGAATTTTATGACCAACAAGTGGAAGAAGCTGAAGCTTTTCTGAAGAGTCAATAAGTGCCTGAACCATCAAGAAAGGGGTGAAGGAAGAGAAAGTTAAAGTAAGTAGAATAGGAAGAGAAAAACCCAAAAGCTAAGGAATACCAATCCGCACCTCCTAAAAATAAGAAGGAAAAATCATATCTAGACTACTTTGCAGAAAAGTGGAGGGAAGATATGAAAAACCGGAATGAAGGAGAGCCATAGTTTAGCTTGGATCATGTAGAAGAAAAGACTTTGAAAGAGATGACTGCTGATGAGCCTGAGAAACAAGCTAAAGAAAAGAAGTTAAAGAAGAAGATTTCTGAGACTGATATTGTGCAATCCCTTCTGAGGGATACTGAAAAATATTCCGAAAAATTTCCTGTACTATAATCCTTCCTGGTACAAACATTTCCTAAAACCCCTTGAATGAAGTATGTGACTATGGAAAAAGTTAAAGAAAAAGTAGATGAAAATGATGTTGGAGAAGTGGAAGAAGAAGAAAGCAGTTGTGATACTAATGATCTGATTATGAAAGTAGAATACTTTCATGGGAAGGAAATTCCATCCGAGCAGTTGTTAATATGAACTTCTGAGGAAGAATCATCAAATACTGTTACCTCTGGGAAAGAGGAAAAAGTAGAATATGACAAGGATGAAGATGATTTCAATAATATCTCTGAAGAAGAATGTTCTAATCATGAATTCATTCATCCTGAGGATGATATGGAAAAATATGAGAAATAATATATTGTCGAAGATAAAGTTTTTCAACTATCTAACAGTGAACACAAATCTCCGGATGAGGAACCATTCCGAGAAGTGATATGGGAAAACGGGTGGTAGTTGAGACACCTACCAAAGCCGTTGTAAAGAAGAAGGAAACTGGTGGATCATTAAATAGGAAGGCATATGAGTTAGAAAAATAATCATAACCAAACAAAATTTTATATTTTAATTCATCATCTCTAGGACATGTTTTTGTTTTGCAGTCTTTGATGAAGCTGGTTCGCACCATTCATATTTTCCCAAGCATAGACTCTAGATACCATAGGCTTCAACACACACTAAATCTGAAATTGTATTTAGTGTCCATGGTGATGGAAAATTTTTCAAAGATTGAGGCTGATTTAATGAATTTATTCATTAACTATGATGCCCACAAAATATCTTGTTAGAAAATGGTTAGCTGGTCAAAGAAAACAGTGAGAGATTTGAGAGAACTTGATGGGTTTCATGATGGTGTAATGGATTCTATTGACATAGAAGATGGTAGGATCAAGGATCTTACAACTATTTTTTAAGAAAAGATAACTCTTGAGAAGAATAATCAGATTCAAAAAGTGAAGGATCATAATGGGAAATGGTATTCTGTTGCCCAAAGCTGGAAGAGAGAGGGAGATAATTAGATTGATATAGAAGAAAATATTGTAAAGCAAGAAGAAGTCCCAAAGGCTTAGGTATAGGCTCTTATGTCTTAGGAAGAAATAATCAAGGATTTAGAGAAGAAAGCTAAGGATCAAGATCAACTTCTTAATCATGCAGAGGAAGATCATAAGGAGCTCAAAAATCTGAAGACATTAGTCAAAAAGTTGATTCCAAAGGAAAGGAAGTATAATTTTTTTGCAAACCGATATTTTGTTGTACTAGTCTTCCTTGTACAAATTCTTTCTAATAATAATTAAATTTTTCGTTTCCCATCTATTGGATGTGTTGTACTAACCGTTCAGGTACCAAAATTTCATTTCCATTCCCTCAAATTATTTTTTAAAATCACGAAGGGGTAGAATGTATAAAATAATACTATGTAAATAAGAAATATTGCTAAGTAAGGTGGAGTTTATCGAAGGGGGAGTTTTCATTACAAAGATTTCTATACTAAATATAACAAAAAAACTCATTCCATAAATCTAAAATATAATACATATTGTTCCAATGCCTAAGGGGAAGTAGTCATATTCATCTTTCTCCATATAATGAGGAAGATATGTTTTATTTTCAAAGTCTAGAAAAATATTCTTTATGTCCTTTTATTCTTTTTCGTAAGGATGTTTATGCATTCCAAAAATGGGGATATTGTTGATTCAATAATGTTTCCCTATAAATATCCCATTACTTCATGATTTGGGTGAATATATATTCAATAAGGTTTCCTTATGATTTTACCAATCCACATGTTTTCAAAATAAAATACACCTTATCTCAAGAAAAATTTCATTTTACCTTGTGTTTTAATTTCATAAGGAAAATTTTCCATCCCCAAGGAAATTTATCCTTACCATGTTTTTCATTGTTCATTATCTTGTCTAAGTGTAAAATTCGGTTTCATATCAAAAACCACAGAATCATATAATACATAGATAAAGAGAATTCTGTTTTCAGGATCCAAATTCAGACTCCATGTTCTCTGAATTTAGACTCTAAAATCTTATGAGTTCTCACTACATGTTATCTGAATTGAAACTATGAACTCTTATGAGTTCCGACATCGAGTTCTCGGAATTCAGACTCTAAAAACTTATGAGTTTTTACTCCATGTTCTATGAATTCGGACTCCGAACTCTTATGAGTTCTAACTCCAATTTCTATGAATTCAGACTCTGAACTCTTATGAGTTCTGACTCCGTGTTCTCTGAATTTAGACTCTGAATTATAATGAATTCTGACTCCAAACATTGTAAGTTATGACTCTGAATTCTCATCAACTCTGACTCTAAACATTTTAATTTTAGGTTCCAAATTCTTTTGAATCCAGATTCTATATTTCCTTGAAATTTAGACTCCAGAATTCATTAGATTTTAGGTTCTGAATTCATTAGAAAATAGAATCTGAATATCCTTGTATTATAGACACCGAATATGTTTTTTTTAGACTCCGAACATTTATTTTATTACATTCTGAATATTTTATTTTGGTTATGTAACCATATTTTTACTTACACATTTTTTTTGTTATAAAACAATGTTTTGAATCAACTACTAACTAACCATTGATTGAGTGAAATGTGTATAGGTCCCTCCAAAATTCAAGGAAAAATATGATAGTTAGAGGAGGGATCTGACTGCTGGAGTAGTGAATATAAATAGAATCTCATTTAAAAGATCTCAACAAGTTTACCAATCTAGAGATTGAATACTGATGAAGTGATTTCTAGAGAGAGAGACTTTATTTCTTTATGCATACCGAACCCCTTGTTCAGATTTTCTTTGTGTGAATCCGAATGTTGCTGATTACATTCATGGGATTCTGGGGATAGAAAGATAGAGGTTCCGACTACCTTAATGTTCTAGGAAATCCTTTTTGAGGAAGACAGAGGTTCCTACTACCATGCAGTTAAGGTTTTGCGGGGATAATATGACATACTCCGGTCTTCTTATCAAGGGATTACCCTGGTGTGGGTAAGACATCCTTTTTTGAAAGAAAAATCAAGGGACCGTTATCCAAAGTTGTTGGAGACACTTCTATTTGGGTTGAAATAATCGTTACTTGTTACTTCTTTGTTTCAAGTTGTCTGTTGTATTTTTTATGTTGAAGAAAGTATAACTATCTTAAACTTCTTGTATACTCTGATTTATTATGATTCTATACACTTTACGGTAGAATATATATCTTTGTAAACTTTCATTAAGTTTCATTTTCCATAACCATCTTTCTGGAGTGGCTTTCATGGAATCAATTTTTTTGGATTCAAGAAAGTTTATAGAACTATAGGTTTGGTGAATTACCTTATTTAACCTTGTTAAACATAATCATCTTTAAATGTTCCAAAGGAATTTTTAAATTATATAATTCACCCCCTCTTGTATTTTGTGAATTATTATATACATCATTTAGTATCTATATTATTTCGAACCTACATTTGGTATTATAGAGTATATCATATTCTACATACCATCTTAATACATAATATCTACATTACCAAAATATTTTGATGTCATTCTATACTAATCCTCAAAGTGTATCTTAGGCTAATGTTCTTTAATTAGAATTTTTCTAAATATATTTTCCAATGTTTTTACTAAAATTTCTATGATACCAACAATAACACCCTAAAAATAGTTTCCCAGATTTGGTGAATTGTTACATAACATTGGCATGATAAGAACAAATCATTTCTCAGAAGACCGATCTGTTTAGTTTACTTGTAATTACTAGATATTTATATAAGATTTAAATTATATTTTAAAATAAAAAGAAAAATTGTGTCTCCTTTGAACACACTAATATCCCTTAGCCTATAACTACTGGTCACTCATAATATATGTTTTTTCATACTAGGAAAACTAAAACAAAATAAATGGGTTTGCTCATATTCTTAGTAAGAATAACAATATATCGGAAACCATCATAAATAAGGCTAAATATTTATTGCAATGTATAAGAATAAAACCAAAGCCTCATTAACATAAAATTCAGTATTTTATGGAAAATACTAATAAAATAATTCCTTTTACTTATTCACATGGATATTCTACTAGTAGAATAATCACATGTAATATCAATAACTAATCTCATAATGATGGAATTCATAATACCAGACATCAAAACCACATAGTCAAGGCATCATGAAAAGAATAAAAATAAAAATATTGTTAAGTCCTTGTGAAAAGACCCTATTTTTCCTCATGAGACCTACCAATTCATTGAGGGGCTATATCATACCCCGCCTGTCACTTACTATATCCAATACATTCCTCATATTAATGGGGTTAAACATAATATAAACATTTTTATTAAACTAGCATACGAAATGTTAAAACTTTAACCATAACCCAAGAATGATTTAAAAATAGAACATCAATAGTCAATCATATCATAGAACTATCTATACAGTATATAATACTATATCATAATAAATCAACATCGATTATACATAAAATCCAAAAATAGATGTTGACACAAATTAAATCAATCAAAAAACTATTTAAGATAAATATATCTATGTACATTAAATTCATTTAAATGTTTCATAATTATAAAAGAAAACATTTTGTTTGATAATATTCTTATAATCTTGTATGGGAATCCTTGAAGGTGTTGTAATGGTGGAAAACAGCCACACCCTCCATATAAGTTAAAATCATTCTTTCCTTATTTTTTCTAAATGTTAATAATGTACCTTGTTTGGAAAATGACGGAAATATTCCTTTCAAAACATTATATAAAAAGATAAAAAAGGGTATAAATGACATTAAACCATAGTCTAGAAAATAATAAAAAAATTTAAAATACATATTTATGAAACATGGATGTGGATAATAAAAAAGCCCGAGTAGATACTTATGTATAAACAACCTTAGATAATAAAGAGATTGTTAAATTAACACTTACCTTGTAATTTTCCTTACTCGAGGGAATGTTAAAATAATGTATAATGGTTAAATCGTTGTTTTTAATTTATAAAAGAACCACATTCACACAGATGATATCATATATGATCCTCAAATTTTCCTTTGTTAATAAATTTCATTATTATCATTGTTTCGGGTGTTAACTGATTCATCTTCCTTTATATGTTTTGTTACATAAGTCATGTTTGTTATGGATTGGATGTATTTTATTCATATCCAGAATGATATTTTGTTCTTAAACATTATTTATAATCATCAAATGAAAATTATTATTGAATGGTTACGATGGTGAATGAAATCTCATCGTGTCGTGAAGATCGTAAGACATATGTACGCTTTAGAGACAATATCATTCTATTGATGGTGAAATATTATGTAATTGGATGGTATATTATATATAAATAATAATTAAAAATTTATATTTATTATTTATACCAATTATAATTATTATACCTGTACAAAACAATGTATTGTTGAATAACACACTATACCACGACGTGGAGATGATAAGCCATACGTATGCAGACATGATGACTGTGTCATTCATAGGATGGACTCATTATGTATAAGGTACTGGAGTTATTATTTTAGTATGGAAACATCAAATATAAAAGAAAGTATAAGAATGGAAGAACTTTGAAATTGGTGATAAAATAGTTACCTCTTCTTCGGGTGCGTCTTTTTGTTTTTAAGAAAAGGGAACCCTAGGTTTAATTTCTTTTAAATGTAATGCCACTAGTTTGAATTTATGGTAGTGTTTAGAAGATTTTGGAAGTTTTTTTCTGATCCAAATATCTTTGGAGGTGTGAATTTAAGATAAGGGGACGTTCCCTTTTATAAGAGAGGTGTAGGGCACTTTAGTAAAAGAATGAAATATTATTTGTAATAAAATTATATTTAGTTTATAATAGCTCCAAATTAATTTAATTTAGGGATAATATGAGGATGGGTCTAAAACCACTCAACCAAATGGTTTTATAAATGTTTTGGTCACCATATTAACCTTATCTTTTAGATTTAACCCTTATATAAAAGGTGTAACATTTACCATGTCTTCTTGAGTTTTTTACTACATTGTTAATATAGTTACTATAAAATTACTAGAGAACATCAAGTTGTTCATTAGTGAAATATGAAACATTTTCTAATTCATTTTACTGAAACATAGATTTTATGGACTATTATATAATTTATTAAAATAGTATTTTTTTTAAAATCACATCATGGTCAATTTTGACACTATTTAATAATTGGTTATTTTTTTAAGTCAAAAAGACTTTATTCAATCAAAAAAATTAATTGAATCAACCTTAACATGTAATATTCACCTATAAATATATTTTATGTAATTAAATGTTTCAATTGAAATTTATTGTAATATTTTTAATATCATTTATTTTAATCATTCCTTAATAAGGTAATTACTAAATTATCATTGTCTCATAAATAAACGTAACTATTTAATGTCTAAAAATTAAAAATAAAATGACATGATGTTGAAAATAATTTTATATTTCAAATTAATATGTATAGTTGAATTTATCTTATTTATAACCCAATCTTAAAAATATATTAGTTATTAAAATTTGTATTTAACACTTTTAACTCTTATTTAAATAAAATATAATAAATATCCTAATATAACCCAAGTGGATAAAAAAGGATAATATTTTTGTCTTAAGGTTAATTTTCCTAAAACATATATTTTTTTGTCTATTTTATAATTTAATATGATATTAGTTGTTTTAAAAACTCCTTTATGTCAATTTCAACACTATTTAGTAATTAGTTTTTATTAAAGTCATAATTGCATTATTACGTCAAAAAAAATATTGAATCAACTCTAACATTTATTATTCACTTATAAAACTCGTGGATGGCATAAAATACTTCAATTAACATTTATATTTATATTTATAATATCATTTATTTTATTCTTTCATTAATAAGGTAATTACTGCATCACCATTGTGTCATAAATAAATTTAATTAAATAATGTCTAATAATTATTTACAAATAAACATGATATAGTAAATCTCTTTGTCTTTCTAATGAATATTTATATATGAATTTATCTTATGTATAAACCCTATATTAGAAATGGTTTAATTATTAAAATTTGAATTTAACACTTATAACTCTTCATTAAATAAAATATAATAAATGTCCTAATCTAACCCAAGTTGAACAAAAAAGATCATATTTTGGTTCTGAGGTTGATTTTGGTTTAAAAAAACTCATCCATTGTAATTAGGACATGTGTTTAAGAATTTTTATATTATTATAATATTATTTTCACCTTAAATTACCATATTTAATATTAATTGCAGTAAATAAGATTCCAATGTGACTATTCACCAACAATTATTTTCATCCTATTGAACAAAATTTTATTTACTACTGACAACCGTGTCGGTGGGATTTTTGAAATTCATTTCACAGGAGGGGTAAAATTATGTTTTATGCAAATTTTTAAATGTGCCTAGAAGGTGGGTAAAAGACATAAAAAAGATCAATTAAATTATAGATATCTAGTGTTATTGTAAAATGACTCAAATGAATTATATTTGACTAATAAATGTTTTATGTATCTATTTTGACATTAAAATAAATTTTAATTTAAAATTGTCACACCTGGACTTCGCATCGGGGTATGTTTTTAATGTTTATTTTTATCACGTAATTTTAGTTTCCTTTATTTAATTTTCTCATTGGAAAGTGGGTTGAGAACGAAATTAGTGTGAACTTTTGCGCTGATAAATGAATGGTGCCTTGACAATGCCCGACGCGCGGGTAGGGCATGGGCGAAGCTGTGCTGCCAGCCCAGTGCGCGGGCGGACCTTTAGAGAGTGTATTATTTCTAATATTTTTCGTTTATGCAAATTGTTGTTTTGGCGTGTGTGGTATCTTATTGGGTTTGGGTGTATGACTATGAAATATGGCATGAACTTTGAATTACTTGAGCACAAACGGGAAGCCAGGGTACTAGGTGGGTGGACTAGACTAGCGTGCTGGTGATACGGGAGTGGCATCGGCCGAGTTTCACGTAGCGGGATTGACACTTACAACACTAACTAAACATTTGATGATGACTGGAGACCACTATGATAGGAGTTATTTCCCTACCAGTGGCTCGTGCACGGTAATGTGTGATATGGTTCACTGAGACGTGAGGTTCTAGGGTCCCACTTCTCGCTAGTATCTTTAGGGTCTCCCATGTATTGTTCTCTTCCTCTGCTTGCTACTCACCGTCAGCACACGGTGTGACATTGGGGTTACCAAGAAAAGAGTGTGTACGTGAATACATGTGTGCATATGTCTGTGTGTGTGCGTGTGTGTGTATAGCTATGCGTGCGTGTGTGTAAGTTAATTTATGTTGTTTTCCATTTAGAGAAGTTTCCCCTTAAAAACCGTTTTCATTAAAAATTCTATAAACACTTTTTTTATTATGTTAAATTTCAAATGTATTTGTCTTCTAATAATTAGGCGCGGAACCTTTATCTTGGTGGCATCCTACTGGTCTTTTAGCTCACACCCTACATACACCCTTGGGAGTATGTAGATTTTGTTTCTTCTGCATTCCAGGTTGTGACTTCGTGCTCAGCGATGGGGTTCTGGTTGCTGTTGGTCTTCGTGTGCAGGTTGGTGTTGGTGGATTGGGGATGCAGCTTCTCGTGTCGCATGAGGTCGGTTTTGGAGTTTAGTTCTATATTCTTGTTGTTGTTTATTTTGGGTTTTTAGCTCTGTTGTAGACCTAATCCTGTTTATAGTTTAGAAGTGTGTTTGGTAGCCTGTTTCCAGTTTCAGTATTTTTATCTTGTTGGTTGCTTTTCTATCTTGTATTTCGGGTAAAACCATTCCCACTTGTTAATCTTGATACTCGGGACTTTGTGCCAGCCTGTGGGGATCGGGAACACCCTTCAGGCCTTGCCGCAGAGCGGGTCGGGCGCCGGGTCGGATGGCGACCCGGCCAGGTTTGTGAAAAAATGGTATCAGAGGGAACGGTTTGCTCTCTTGGGTCATGTTATTTTGGGATAGAGTCATAGTGGACGTGAGTTAAGGTTGTCGGTACTCGAAGTCCTCTCTACGAGTAAGGTTCCTGGCCAGCACACCTCGTGGCCGGACTCATGTTACCAAACTATGTTGGGGTTTGTCTGAGTTTTTGGTCCTTGCGGTTAATATTGTCTAGGGGAAACGAAAAGGGAGTAATGTCAGTGGTCTTAGTGAGCTCGCAGGGCTTGGAAATCCTTGTGGAGCTGGGGACACTGTCCTAAAATACTCTCTGTGGCCAGTGGCGTGATCGTCGTATGACTGCCAACCATATGTTCCAATCATCTTCTTACCCTAGTTTCCTCCTACATTGTTTCTCATCTCCTTGTTTGGATTCGTGGAAATTTGGTTTTTAAGTAAAAAGGATTTGGTCTTCGAAAATGTTTTCAAATGAAGCGTTTTAAAAACAAAATTATTTGAAAGGTTTGGAAAGTCTGGGTTGGATGTTTTGGTTTTGAAAAAAATGGAAAGGTCTGGTTTTGATCTTTGGTGTTCTCATGGGTGACCAAATGCATGAGTGTATATGGAAAAATAAATGGTTAATTGTACGAGTGGATGAGTGGCTGGATGGACATGAAGTAGGTGCTGGTGTGGCACGATAACATGTATGTGTGAGGCTCATGGGACGCCATTGGTGTTTTTGGAACCCACTAGGGTTGCTTATTTTCAAAATGTTTTGTTAAAGGAAAAAAATTCAGTGTTTTAGTAACTGGTGGTTTCGTGGCGTGTCCTTGTGTTTTGGAAATGTTGTGTGTTAGGCGTTTTGAGTCGAGGATCCTTTTTGACTGATTTGTGTCTTGAGTTTGAATTTTTGTTGGTCATTTGGTGTGAAAGTGTGTGTTTAATGGTCTCTTTTGAAAAATTCTTCGAGAAGCCCTTCTAGTGGTCCCCCCTGCACGTTTAGTGTTCGTTTGTGGTATGTCTTGACCATCGGACCTGTTTGATTGGGTCCACGATCCTCCTTCTTGGCTAGTGTACGCCCCAATAAAGAGTTAATGTGCGAATTATGTGCGACCATAGATGGTTCACCATTGGCCGACCCTCCAATTGACTAAAGTAAGGACTCTTCCTTTTTAGTGACAATGCTAAGTCTCTTCCTTTTTTTCCGTCAGTTAAGCAGATCCTCTCGCAGCGGAATAACAGATGCGAGGGGAGTTGAAGGGTTTTTTGGTACTTTTGAGTTTTCTGACTCGTCGGGTACAAGGTTAACATCATTGTGTCTCAAGGTTCCCCTAAAAGATTTGAAAGAAATTCCAGCGGGGAAAGTAGGAGGTGGTTAAGAATTTTCAGTGTTGACCAGTGTCATGAAGGGTTTTGTAGTATTAACATCGGCTGCAAGGGTCATGTTTGGTGACGTCTTGCAGTGTGAGTCCCCTTTGATAGTCAACGGTGGTTTGGAAGCGGTAAAGGAGACACCAGTGGGAAAAAGGTGGAACCAAACCTATGTTTTTGGTGCGGTCTATCATTCTAAATGATCTCTGGTATTTGGTTTGTTTCGTTTAAGGAAAGGTTCGTGTTAGACTACTAGTTTGGAAGACTCAGTCGTATGAGGATGCTATGGTCGTTCGTAGGAATCATGTGATGTTCAAGACGTGGTTTAAAGTCCTTATCGGCATAATGTTACTCTCAACAACAATGATCATTCTTAGGTGATGATTTGTGGTGTCGTGTTCTCATCCAGTGTGACAAAGGGTGATGCGCATGCACCATTTCAACTCTGGTGTTGGTGAATGTTTCGCGTATAATCAGTCAGATGCTGTAATGTGTTGTGTTTGCTGTTGTTTCATCGGTTGTAGTGTGGTTTCATGTGACACCAAAAGGATAAGCTCCATTAAGGATTCTTCAATGTCGTACTACGAGGCAGGAGATGCTTCAAACATCAGGGCTCCAGCCATAGGCCCCAGCGTGAAGCTGGCGCGTGGTCAGGAACCCCGCAAGTGTACAGGACCCAACCATATTTCTGTCACCAATGTTAAAAGTAGAGGCAGTTTAAATTGTTTCCATGGTTTTTATTCTTCGGATGATCCGTCTGGTTGTATAAGGTAATCGTGACCATGTGGACGCATGTTCGTCACATGCCTTAAAGTCTTGGGGGATGTGTTCCAATGGATTCAATTGCTTTAGTGGTCCTTATGAGAGTCTGTTGGGTAACTCAGTCTCAAATTTTAATGGTGTTCATCCAGGGAATTTTGAGATGTTGTTTTGTGGTCGTTCGTGGTTTTGACGCCTGGTGGTCCCCCCCTTCTCCTCCCCTCCCCTCCCCTTATGGTGGGGTGTTTGGTCACCATCGGAAAATTTACATAGTTCTGTAATCCTCTGTTAATTCTAATGGCGGTGATACCCACGATGGGTCTCGCACAAAGGTCTCTAGAATAAATGGGTTTTGGGCTTTCTTTAATTGTGGGGAGTCCGCCCAGACCTCCCCAAGTTGGTTTTCGAGTCTCACCTTGGGCATTGGTAGGCTCTCAATAGTGGGGAGACCCACATTGGGTCTCGCACGAATGTCTCTAGAATGAATCATTGGTGGACTTTTCATTAATGGAAGAGAGTCTGCTCGAACCCCTCCTTGTCGGTTTTCCAGTCTTGTTTCGAGCGTCAGTGAGTTCCTAATGGTGGGGATCCCCTCAGGCCTCCCCATGTTGATCTTTTTCTTCTGTTTTTAAATATTGCTTGGTGAAAAGCAATAAGAGTGATCCTTGGATGAGGTCTGACCTTGCCCATTGATTCCAACCAAATGTTGTGGTTTTCGTTTAATAATGTTTGAGTTGTTTCATCTTCTCAGGTTGGTTTCCATGGGTGCGAGAGTCGTTTTCCTTGATCAGTCAACTGAAGGTATTTTAGCCTATTAGGGTGGGCGACACATGGGAGAAAGTCTTTTTACTCGTTTCTTGAAGTCTTCATTGAGACACTTGCTCTGAGTATGATGCTTTTTCCTTGCTTCGCTTGATGTTTTTGGGAATCCCCTTTGAACCTGAAGGGAGTATGGTTTTATTCTTTGGGGTTTGGTCCTAGTTGTGGCTTTCCGAGGACGGAACGTTTTCATGGTGGGGAGAATTGTCACACCTGGACTTCGCATCGAGGTAAGTTTTTAATTATTATTTTTATCACATAAGTTTAGTTTCCTTTATTTAATTGTCTCATTGGAAAGAGGGTTGAGCACGAAATTAGTGTGCGCTTTTACGCTGATAAATGAATGCTGCCTTGATAATGACCGACGCGCGGGCAGGGCATGGGCGAAGCTGTGCTGCCAGCCCAGTGCGTGGGCAGACCTTTTTATTATTAATGTTTTTAATGCACAATTGTTTTTTATTAACATCATTAGTATTATTATCATTATTATTATTGTTGATTAACCCTTTTATTAATTTATATTATTATGTTCATTTTATCATTTTTATTTTGATTTTATTTTAAGTTGGATTTGTTTTTCTTAGCTTTCATTTCCACTTTTTTTTCTTTCTTATTTCTATCTTTTGTCTATTTCTTTTATTTTATTTTTATCCCTTCTTTTCTTTTTTTTATTCACTTTCCTTCTTTTTTTTCTTCTCCCTATTTTTCTCTCTCTCCCCGGCGCATCACTATTCTCCCCCCCTCCTTGTGACCCGCTCCGAAACCTAGCCACCTGCCCAGTCGGCCCTTCCCGGAACTACATCCTTCTGCATGCCACTCTTCCCACCCTCACCGGCCTCCCCTTCCTTCCCGGTGGCCGACCTCACTTCCGCTTGGCAGCGTACCAAACACCAGGCTGCGCTCCCACTGCTGTGCACTGAAGGTCGTTGTCGCCTCCCCCTTTTGAGCAACTGTCGCGCCGCCTTCTCCCTCCAGACAATCCAAGATACCCACGCCCCCCTCCCACAGCTTTCCGCCATCGAAACAGCTCCCTCTTGCTCCTGCTCGGAGTCACGCCATACCCCACCTGGTTCACCTCTCCCTCTCCCGGTTACCCCCACCGGACCAGCAATAACCCGGCCAAGACTTCCCCAACACTCCTTTCTCTTGCTCCATTCATCCACCTCGGCTAGCCGGCCTACTTGCGCCGCACCCCCATGGCAACCAGTCTCCTTGACTTTTCTAGAAAATTCCATCCGACACCATTCTTCCTCTCTCCGGCCGCCCCGCACCCCATCGTGCAACCAGACAGCCACCCCGCACCCCCTTCGCAGTACTGGACAGCCTCCCCGCACCTCTTTGCACGACTCCAGCAGCATCTGTCGACCTCCGGCCGACCCCCCGCACCCCCGTTGTAAGTGTGTTTTCCTTTTTTGCTTGTTTTTTTATCATGGTTGTGTACGTTTAGAGTTTTGAATCACATTTGGTTCAATTTTGGTATAATTGGTCCAATGCGTTTCTTTATTAGGTTCTATTTGGACTTTGTTTGAGTATAAATTGGTGTATGGAGGTTCTTGTCCACCATATTTGCAAAGTCATCTATGACAAGGTAGGTGGTTCCCCGTCTAATTATTATCTGATGAATTAATTTGCAATGTTTATTTTGTTTTGAATATTTTTAATTAATTATTGTTTTGCGAATTAAGTTTTATTTGATGTTTGATTTGCATTGAAATTTTTTAGCATATTGTTCATATTATTGGGTGTTTTATGCTGAGAACTCTATTAGTGACTTTGGAATTGTGTGGTTATCTTGTTAAGTCATGTAAGTGGTGCGAACTATTTTTTTATATGGTGTCGGGTGCGTTTGGTCGTAAAAGATGTTTTTGCATGAGCTTAGTGGTTAAAGTTAAGCTATTTCTTCTAAATTGTTTTATATGAATTTATTTTTTGCATGTTAAAATATGTTGTTTAGACAATGGTGTTGTTGATATGGTGTAAGGGTTTTCCATCAAACCTTTTGGGGGAGCAGGTCACACATTTTATTGTATTTGAGTGCGTGTGGTGTTGGAATGTGTTTTGGATTTCTAAGTGGTTACATTTGTGTGTGTAAAACCATGTGACACCCCTTTTCTGTTGTTTTATAAACTTTTTAAGTGGTTTATTAGATTATTTCAATAGTGTGAAGCATGTTTTGAAAATGTTTTTAGAGAGTGTATTTTTTCAAATGGTTTTCATGTGTGCAAATGGTTGTTTTGTCGTGTTTAGTATCTTATTGGGTTTGAGTGTATGACTATGACATGTGGCATGAACTTTGAATTACTTGAGCACAAACCGGAAGCCTGAGTACTAGGTGGGTGGACTAGAATAGCATGCTAGTGATACAGGAGTGGCATCGGACTAGTTTCACTTAGCAGGATTGACACTTACAACACTAACTAAACATTTGATGATGACTGGAGTCCACTATGGTAGGAGGTGTTTCCCTACCAGTGGATCATGCATGGGAATTTGTGATATGGTTTGCTGATACGTGAGGTTCTAGGGTCCCACTTCTCGCTAGTATCTTTAGGGTCTCCCATGTATTGTGCTCTTCCTCTGCTTGCTTCTCACCGTCAGCACACGGTGTGACATTGGGGTTACCAATAAAAGTGTGTGTGTGTGTGTACGTGTGTGCGTGCATCTGTGTGTGTCTGTGTGTGTGTGTGTGTGTGTGTGGGTGTGCATGCGTGTGTGTATGTTAATTTAATTTGTTTTCCTTTTATAGATGTTTCCCCTTAAAAACTGTTTTCATTAAAAATTCTTTAACCAGTTTTTTTTTATTCTATTAAATTGAAAATGTATTTTTCTTTTAATAGTTAGGCATGGACCCTTTATCATGGTGGAATCTTACTGGGCTTTTAATTCACACCCTACATACACCCTTGGGTGTATGTAGATTTTGTTTCTTCTGTATTCCAGGTTGTGACTTCGTGCTCAGCGATGGGGTTCTGGTTGCTGTTGGTCTTCATGTGCAGGTTGGTGTTGGTAGACTGGGGATGCAACTTCTCGTGTCGCATGAGGTTGGTTTTGGAGTTTAGTTATATATTATTTTTGTTGTTCATTTTGATTTTTTAGATGAGTTTTAGACCTAAACCTGTTTATAGTTTAGAAGTGTGTTTGGTAGCATGTTTCCAGTTTCAGTTTTTTTATCTTGTTGGTTGTTTTTCTGTCTTTTATTTCAGGTAAAACCGGTCCCACTTGTTAATCTTGATACCTAGGCACTTGTGCCAGCCAGTAGGGATCGGTAACTCCCTTCTAGCCTTGCCGCAGACCGGGTCAGGTGCCGGGTCGGATGGAGACACGGCAAGGTTCGTAACAAAAATAATAATTTAAATAATATGTTTCTTTTAAACAATAATGTAGTGCTTTTCACAATTTAAGATAAAGGGAATTTTTCAAAAATATACAAAAAATTTACCATAAGCTAATTTTGATATTCCAAATCCAAAAATTATGTCCATTTTGAAAAATAAAATTTATAAATTTTATAAAAGTTGGTTTTACTATTCATAACGGCTTTTTCAACATTTATTTGGATTGTTCGTGGTGTTCTAGAACTCGGAGCTACGTACAATGCTAGCTATTTTATTATTTAAAGGGAAGTGTACTGTGGAAGCGTGGGTTGTTAAATTGTTCCCACATTAAAATAATTTCATCCTTGAAATTTCTCGAATATTACTGCATAAAAAGAATCAGGTTGTACTTCATCATATGTTCCTCAGGTTCCCACATTAACTCTCCTATTTTATGGTTTCTCCAAATAACTTTTACCAGAAAATTCATTAGTTTATCAACACTTGTTCTCTAGTATCAAGAATATATTATTTTTCTATTCACAATAAGATAGATCAGTTTCATGTTCTATTTCATCATAGGTGAGTACATATATTTGGTCTGACATGTATTTTCTCAACAATGACACACAGAACACATCACTATCATTGAAGAGACTTGGTGGTATTTCCAAATGGTAAGCTAAAACTCCAATTCATTCTCGAATTTCAAAAGTTCTAACATACCTAGGACCTAATTTACCATTCTTAACGAACAGTATAACATCCTTCTATAGAGAAACATTTATGAAAACATGATCTCCTACTCAAAATTACAAATCTTTCCATTGGTTATCGACATAGATCTTTTTCCGAATTTGAGCTATTTTGATGTGGGTTTGGGTAATATTAACATTTTCTATTGTTTTCTCAAAAAGTTCTGGGCCGACATTTTTTCTTTCACCAATTTTATCCCAACAATTTTGTGTTCAATATCACTTTTTATATAACTCTTCAAATGGTGCCATATAAATACATTAATGGAAGCTATTGTTATAGAAAAATTCAACTTCAGGTAAATACTGATCTCATATACCATCAAAGCCATGTGATAAAGATCTCTACATGTGTTATAAGGATGGAATATTCCATTCTAGTTGTCCATGAGTTTGATGGTGGTAGGTAGTGCTCAAATAAAGTACAGTATCTAGGGCTTTCTGAATACTTTTCTAGAATCATGATGTAAAAAGGGGATAACCATTAGAAAAAATAGATATAGGTACACCATGAAGTCCTAAAACTTCATTAATATATAGTCTTGATCAATTTTCATGTTTTAAATCTAATCTTATATCATGAAAATGTGTTCAATTGGTAAGATGATCAACAATGTACCACGTTTCTTTAATCCTTCTAGGAGACTTTGGTAGCCCCATGAAAAATTCTATTGTAATATCATCCCATTTCCTCTCAGTTATGATAAGAGGTTTCTTAAATCATCTAGGATGTTGTCTTCCTACCTTCAGGTGTTGAAAACCCATAAATCATGACCAATAATCAGCAATATCCCTCTTCTTTTTTCCCCACAAAAAAAATTCCTTCAAATCTCTGTATATCTTTGTGAAACTATGGTGTATAGTGAAATTCGATATGTGTGTATCATCAAACAATTTAATTTTGATATTAGGTATATCGGGAAAACAAAACCTATTCCCAAATATCAAATTTCTATCTTCATATCCAAATTCTATCAATCCCCAATCATTCACAACTTTAATTTTCTTTTGACTCTCTTGATCATCAGTCTGAGAACTTTTTATCATTTTTGTAAAGATTGTATGGGAATCACTAGAAAAAATATTGTTGTTTTAGCTTTATTGATTATTCCCATATCAATATTTATTAGATACATGAACATAGGTTCCCTTTCAACTATCATATTATTCAGAACTCCATGTTTCATTATTCTCAAAGCATCTGCTTCCATATTTTCCTTCCCTGGGTGGTAGTGTATTTGGAAATCTCAATCCTTGAGTAGTTCAATCCATCTAATTTTCCTAATGATTAGTTCTTTATGTGAGAAAATATATTTCAAACTCTTGTGATCAGTATATTTCTCACATTTTTTACCATATATATAGTGTCTCCATATCTTCAGATAAAATATTACCGACGCTAACTCAATTTATCTGTCATGATGCATTGAAAATAACTCTATCATTATGAAAAAAGAGACTACCAATTCCTTTCATTTATGCATCACTATAAATAAAAATCCCATCATTCGCCGATGGACGATTCAATATAGGATCATTTACTAATCATATATTACATTTTTCAAAACATTTTTCACACTCGTTTTTCTAAAAAATATTAACCCCATTACGTGTGAGCTTGGTTAATGGGTTTTCCAATCGCGAAATATTTTGGACGAGACAAAGATAGTAACCTACTAAACCAATAAAACTGTGTACCTCAGCTATACTCATCAGTGATGTCCATTCATTGACCCTTTCCACTAAAGGATAAATCGAGATTCCATCCTTAGAGGCACTATGGCTATGAAAAGAAATTTCCTAATTCCAAAATTCACACTTTATAAACATCCGATATAATTTGTTTCTTCTAAGAGTTTTGAAAATAGTGTGCAAGTGATTTTCATGATCTTCATAGATTTTTGAGTATACCAAGAAATCATTAATAAATTCCACTACAAAGTCATAATGATATTTCTTGAAAACTCTATTCATTAGATCCATGAAAATAGAGGGTGCATTAGTAAGTCCAGAAGACATTTCTGTAAACTTGTAACACCCATAAATAGTTCGAAATACTATCTTTGGAATGTCGTCCTTCCTCATGCACAACTGATGATATCAAGATCGAAGCTTAATCTATGAAAAATATTGCGCTCCATGAACTTGATCAAATAAATCATCAATGTGAGGTAGGGGATACTTATTCATTATTATTATAGCATTCATCTCCCTATTGTCAATTAACAACATCATAAATCAATCTTTCATCATAACAAAATGAAAAGGGGTATCCATGGAAAAACACTAGGGAGAATAAATACTTTATTACTCAATTCATCTCATTGTTTCTTTAGTTCCAATAATTCCACAATGTCCATTCTATAAGGGTTCATCGATATGGAACTTGAACTAGGAATTAAGTCAATGGAAAACTCAATTTCTTGTTTTGGAGGATGTCTAGGAAAATTCTTTGGAAACACATCAATATATTCGTACAAAATAGGTACATCCTCAATTTTAACATTCCTCTCCTCACCCATAGTTATTTCACTCCCTCTCTCCCCATAATTGAATTTAGTAGAGTTACTAGGGGTGGATTTCATTGAGAATCAGATAGTGATGTTTCAGCTCTAAAGATAGGGTACTCTTTATCTTCATAAAAAACTATAACCTCCTTCTTTCAAATTAAAGTTTCACATAACGATATGAAATCAAATACATAGCACAGATTATATAAAATTCAAGCATTGTTATGAAAATAAAATCAGTAGATAAATCACGTTAAATGCCATAATGGTATCTTCTTGACAAAACATTGTTGCAATGATACTTCCATTAGGCGTTTTGAATCATAACTCCCTTATTATGTCAAATTGGAAATATCTAATTTTCTTGGAAAACTACAAAGATATGAAAGAATATGATGATCCAAAATCAAATAAAGAATTAGGTAATTTTGGGGAAATGATTAAATTACCTGACACCATGTCATTATGAACTTCAACCTCAACATTAGTGACCACACAATCGTGGCCTATATATCTTTGTTATTTTGGGGGAAAATTTACTTCATGATTAGGAAAATCACTTGCACATTGTCTCATCTCTATAAAATTATAGCATTGAGCATTGGTAGCTAATTTCATCCAATTAGAATCACGAGCTTAGTTTATTTTTTCTCCACACTTGTAACAAACACCCATTCCCTCCAGGAAATTACCAGCGTGTTTCTTCCCACATTACCTACAGGATGGAAATTCATATTTTCCCTTCTACCACTTATTTTTATTTTAGAGTGTTCAATAGATCTCTCATTCTATTATTATACATTAAATTCATATGTTGTATAGAATTCCTTTTCTATCTTTACAGCACATTAGACAATATATTTGTACGATGTGAAGGATTTTTAGACTAATGCCCATCATAGAAACAGTTTTAAACCAGAAAATATTAGATCAATATTATAACTTTCATTATGTATATAATCTGAATCATACCATTCTAGACCTATATAATTTTCCTCATACTTTGTGACATTCTCATCCTCATTATGCATCAGACACGGATATTTTCTTTTCCATATATGCTTGATGTTCACGAGGAATGTACTTTTCTAAAAAAATTACTTAAAACTCCCTTTATTCCATATTTTATACCTTTTGATACTCCATTGTGTTTTGAATTAATGACCACCATTAATCTACGTCTCCTAGGTGGCGATAAACTACCATGAAAACTTTTTCCCTTTCACTAATCCCCAAAGCTAGAAATATTTTCCCTAATGAACATATCCATAGCCCAACTACAATTGGATTTGTAGTCCCATTTAATGTTTGTGGTTGTTTCCTCATGAATAGGTATAACATAGATCCTCCATGGTATAGATCTGGGTACTTTATATGGGTAAGGTTATTATTCATAACATAAGTGAGTTTTCCTAGTATGGTTATAAGATATTCAGAACCAGTTGAATCTCCAGCTCCACTATAATTATCCTGAATGTGAGAGAAATACCTACATGGATTACGTGCATTGATACAATTTCCATTTTATCCTCTAGGTTCTATTTATAAACAAATTCATATACTATATTTTTTTATGAATTAGAATTCATAATTCCAAACCTGTAAAATACTTAACATAAATTGAAATGCTTATTCATATAATCCATAATCATAAAAACATTTTCTTTGGAGATATACTTAAAAATAAATCCTTTATAATGGTTTGTATATAAAATGTGAATTATTCTAAGAAAATCCCCTTGGAGTGTCAAACCAGGTGTGTAGTACGGGTTTTTGTCATGTATGAGGATACATTTGGTCAAGCCCAAAACTTGTCGATGGATATTTCTCTCCTAGATACATTTTTGCAAGAACCACATCCACATGTAGTATCCATATGTGTATTTATATCTTAGAAACCCCAAAAAATATCAATATTACCAAAATTATTGTATGTTCTTCAATACTAATCCTCAAAATCTATATTAGGGTAATGTTCTCTAATTAGAGTTTTTCTAAATATAGTTTCCGAGGATTTTACTAATTATCTGATGATACCAACTATAATTCCCTGACCCTAGATACCCAGATTCGGTGCATTATTAAATAAAATTGGCATGATTACTAGAGATATAGTCCCAAAAGACATACCAGTTTAGTATTCTTGGATTTACTAGATATGTACATATGTTTTAAATTACATTATGAAATGAAAAATCAACATTGTGTCTCCTTTTAACACACTCATATACCTTAGAGTATCCCTACAGGTTAGTCATAGTATAATTCTTCTCATCCGGGTAATAATAAAACATATGAAAGGGGTGACCTCAGATGCTCAGTAAGTATAACAATATAGTAGAAACTATGATAAATATGCATAAACATTTAAGGAAATGTATAATACTAAAACAAAGTCATTTTAAATATAATTATTAGCATAATAGGGAAAAGATAAATCCAATAATTTGGTATATGTATTCACAAGGATATTCTACTAGTCGGATAATCACATTTAATATCAATAGCTAATCTCATAACGTTGGAATGCATAATGATAGACATCATTACCACATAGTCACGACCTCATGCCAATCCTGAAAATACAAATATTGTCAATTCCATATAAAAAAATAGCATTTTGTCTCACGAGACCTACCGATGCATCGAGGGGCTATAGTGGGCCCCTCTCATCACTTACGACATCCAATGCATTCCTTATATGAAAAGGGTGAAACTTACCATAAACCATCGTATTAAACTAGCATATGAATTCTTAATACTTTGACCATAAAACTTGACTGACATAAGAAATAGCACATCTACAGTCAAACATATCAGAAAAATATCAATAAAATATGTATTATAGTATCATGACAAATCAACATCAATTAAATAGAAAATCTAATAATAGATGTTGACATAGAAGAAATCAATCCAAAAAATATTTGAGAAAATATATCTTTCTACTTTGAAATCATTTAAAAGTTTTATAATTATAAAATAAAACATTTAATTTAAAAATATACATATAGAATTGTAAGGAAGTATTTAAAGGTGTTATAAAAGCATAAAATAGTCACACCCGCTGTATAAGTTAAAAAAAATTCTTAATTTGTTGAAAAATTCATAAAGTATTTTGTTTTGAAAACTGTGGAAATATTTATTACAAAAAAATTATAAAATGTAAAACAAGGGTATAAATTACAATAACCCATTTTCTTGGAAATTGTAAAAAAAAATTAAAATATATTTTTAAGAAACATTTATGTGGATGATAATTAAATCCTAGTAGATACATACGTAAAAACAACATTGGATAATAATTAGATTGAAAAATGATCCCATAACATGTACTTATCCTTAGTTGAGGGAACGTTAACATCCTGTATAAGGGTCAAATAATTGTTATTAAATTATAAAATAACAACATTTATAAATATGATATCATATTTTATCCTTTTATATTTCTTTGTTAATAATATTTCAGTATTATCATTGTCTTGGGTGTTAACTGATTAATTTTCCTTTATATTTTTTGTTATGTAAGTCATGTTTATTTTGGATAGAATGTATTTTATTCATATAAAAAATGATTTTAAATTCATAAAAATTATTATTAATCATCAAATGAAAATTATTCATGAATGGTTACTATGGGGAATTAAATCTCATTGGATCGTAAACACTGTAAGCCATACTTATGCACGAGGGAAAATATCATTCTATTGATGGTAAAATCATATGTAAATGTATAGAATATTATATATAATGTTAATTAACTAGATAAATTTATTATTTTATTCAATTATACACATTATTATACCCATCCAAGTAATGTATTGGTGAATAAAATCTATCCCACGACATGGAATCGGTATGACGTATGTACGAATGCATTGCGCCTTTGTCATTCATAAGATGGATATAATAGTGAATATGAATATAGTATATTTTTAGTAACATATCTGTATGTATAAGGTACTATATTTATTATTTTATATTGTAAAAAACAAAGAATGTGGAGTTTTAAGAGGAGTAGAACTTTGAAAGAGGTGATAAAATATTTACATCTTCTTTGAGTGCTTCCATTTTATTTGAATAAAAGGAAACCTTAGGTTCGATTTATGATTAGGATAATGCCTTTAGGTTGAATTGAAGTCAGTTGGGAGGATATTTTTGAACGTTTTGGAAAATAAAAAACTCTTTGGATGTGTGAATTTCAGAGAAGGGAAAGTTCCCTTTTATAAGAGAGGTGAGGGGTACTTTTGGAAATGCTTGAAATATTAAATTATAATAAAAGTATTTTCTCCTAATAATAGCTCCAAATTGATTTTTTTTCTAGGTTAAGATGAGTATGGGTTTAAATCATCTCAAACAATAGGTTTTATTCATGTTTATATCACCATATTATTTATATCTTTATATTTAACTCGTAGTTAAGTATTTTATCATTTACGATGTCTTCTTGTATCTTTATACTACAAGACTGATATAGTTACTATAAAATAAAAAAATAACCAGAAGTGGTTAATTAATGACATATCTAACATTATATATTTAATTTGACCGAAACATAGATTTTTTGGACTATTATATAATTTTAAAAAATAGTATTCATTTTAAAAACTCATTTATGTCAATTTTGAAACTATTTAGTAATTGGTTTTAGTTAAAGACATAAAAACTTGATTTTTTTAAAGAAAATATGTTTAATCATCCCTGAAATTTCATATTAACCTATAAATTCGTTTATGGTATCAAAAGTTTCAATTTAAATTTATTGTAATATTTTTATTATCATTTATTTTTAGCATTCATTAATTTGTTAATTACTGCACAATTATTTTTTTCTTAAAAAAATTGAATAATCAAATGTCTAAAATTTGTAAGTAAATACCATGATTTTAAAAATATTTTTATATTTATAATGAATATTTTTAGTTCAATTTATATTATGTATATTCCTATATTAAAAATGGTTTAGTAATTAATATTTGAATTTAGCACTTTAAACTCTTCTATAAATAATATATAATAAATGTCCTAATCTTACCCATGTAAATAAAAAAGGATCATATTTTTTCCTATAGATAATTTTGGTTGAAAAAATCTTATAAAACAGAATTAGGACATGAATTTGGGTAATTTTATATTTTTATAATAATATTTTTACCTTTAATCACTCTATATACATTTAACCATTATATATAAAATTCAAAAGTTATTATTCACCAAAATTTATTTTCAACCTATTTAACCATATTTTACATACTAATGATATCATTTTCTGTCGGATTTTGGAATGTCAATTTCTAGAAGATGTAAAATTATGTTTATTCAAATATGCAAATCTGCATAGAATGTGGGTAAAAGACGTTAAAAAGTTCAACAACCTATTACATATCTAATCTTATTATAAAATTTCTCCAATTAATTACATTGGACTAATATTTTTATTATGTATATATTTTTACTTTAAAATAAATTTAAATTAAAAATTATTATTTAAATAAAAAGTTAGGTTTAAACAATAATGTAGTGTTTATCACTATTCATTAGAAATTGAATATTTTCTGAAAGATACCAAAAATTTTCTGTAATATAATTTTGATATTTTGAATCCAAAAATGAAGTCCATTTTGAAATATAAAATTATAAAATTTCAAAAATTGGGTATTACTATTCATAAATTCTTTTTAAAATGGATAGTTTGATTGGTCGTGATGTTCTAGAACTCAGAGCTGCATGCAATGTAAGATACTGTATTATTAAAAGAGAACAATGTCGTGGAATATTGGGGTGTTACAAGTTTGGGACTTAGTTGTGCTTGAGAATAGTGTTTCATAGCCAAACTGATGGCTAGATTGATGGGATCATTTATGTTTTGGAGGACATGGTACAATCTTGTATATTGGACTTGGGCCATAGTTGGGAAAATCACCTAACCTAGGTGGAGATTGCGTACAAAAAAAATTACCATTCCACATTGGACATGAAACCATTCAATGGGTTTTTACAAACCACCCTTCAAGTCAACACATTGGTGGATAGACACAGATGATTTAGCAGCCATGGGTCTATAGTTGGTGCGAGAAAATATCGAGAAGTTTAAAATCATCCAAAAGTGGGTGATGACTGCACAGAGCCATCGTAGGTCTTATGCGGGCAGATGATAAATTCCATTGGGGTTCAAGGAGGGATACTTTGTGTTCCTATAGTTTCAACCTCGATGTGTTTTATGGAGATTTGGTTGGGGTCAAAATATATCTATGATGTTTATTAGCCCTTTCTAGATACTATGTATAGTAAGCATGATGGCTTACCATATAAATCTATCACTACAGTTAGATAGGGAAAGAGACATCTTCCGCTTGTCACAATTGAGGATGAACATGCATGACCCATGACACATTATTGAAAAAGAAGAGCTAGAAATAAAATATAGATATAAATTTGATGGCTAACGAGAATAGAATAGGGATTAATATGAGGGAATCCTTTATGAGAGATCGATTCCTTTAGTTCTTGTCATGTGGAAAAATTGTAATCATCAGGAGAGTACGTGGGAGTTGGAGGCTTAGATTCATGCTCTATACCACGTTTTTTAGCCATTACATTCAAATTTTGCGAGGAAAATCCACTAGGTGGGGAGAATCTAATGAATCTTATATTCTATGGGTTATATTTAGATATTTCATGGATTATCTTAGAGATGAAGATCTGAAACGACATACGATTATGAGGCCCACTCTGACAAGAATAAATTTTTAAATATATAAAATATATTAAATATCCCAAAAACACTTTTTTATGGAAAAAAGTGGAATATATTCTAAATATAGTCATGGATCATAAATACGAGAGAACAGTTGAGTTGAGAACATGGGTTTTATCCTTTTAACGACATAATCATTTTCAGTGCATCGTCTTTGTTGAAAATTCACCACGGCTGCATAATAAATAAAATAATATAATAAATTATTTTTTTATTTTTATTATGTCATTATTAGTGGGTCTTTAATTATACAATTCTTATATAATTTCAGGGTAAGTTGGATAAACCTCGAACCGTTGGATAAAATACATTAAGATCATTGCATGATCTCTCTCATATAAACATCCATTGGATCATGGATCAGTGATCTACGTGCAAAAGATTCAAAGAATCCCATAAAAAATGAAATATCTACATCCGTTTTTAGTGATCAATCAATATTGAGATATGATATTGTTTTTATTTGTTTCTTTCCCCGTTCATAATTTCTACAAAGAACATAGAGTTGTCAACCATCATATTGATCTTTGGATCATGCATGTTGTGGGATGGGATTACTATGATGATTTATTGGTTGATTTTATATTCAATTAAATTTTTATCTCCTCAATAGTAATTGTAATTAAAATTAATTGAGTTCATCTTGAACATCAAATGACATCTGTTACTCATTATTTTTTTATATTTTTCTCCCCTAATTCATCATTCATTGTGGGAGTTCATGGTTTTTCCGTTGGTTTATCAAAGCATGAAGAATCAATCATTGTGCACCAATTTTTTTAATCATTTGATATCTTATTGGAATGACATGATAGTGTTGTGAATGTGATAATTGAAGAATATTAGATAAAGTATGTTCCCAGAATATCTGTTTTTTGGTGCACATTGAAGAACACCATTCGAAGGGATTTTTTGAATGAGTTAATGAATCCGAATATGATTTTAATGAATGAAAAGAAAGTCGACGGAGTACCTCTGTTTTCCGAGAGAGGTTTGGTTATCATTGTGTCTGGAACACCATTGAAGGAAAGTCGATACCATATCTAGGAATTCAAAAAATTAAGCGATATACACCATGTCACATAGAGTCACAAACCATTTGGTCTCACTGTGTATTCCCCTAGATACACGACTTGGACTTTTGTACATGAGAATTCCCATGTTCTAATACACGGGAAGGGTACATGGGAATATGGAATTTCATGTACGATTACACGGACCTAATACACATACAATGTACATGTTAATGTCTCGGAGTCAAAGGGACACCACATGTAACCCTATTACATGTCGTGTAATCCTAAAATATTTTCAGAGATACATTTTCCTCATTATCCTATAAATGTTTTTTTAGAGTTTTTCTCCATATAATTTCCCTATGGATCATTATAGAATATAATCATACCCCTAGGACAATAATCCCTTTAACAGTACTTCTTTGGTACATTTGTTAGAATCCCTCCTTGATGCTTGGAGTGAGATCCTCTAATCATATTTGTGCCCTAGGTGGATTTATTTGCTTCACTATGAAAAAACAACATGGGAAACTATCCATGAATAGTTGGGTTTATCCAGATTTATTTCGTTGGTATACCCCATAGTCATGAGAGTGATCCTCATCTATGTATCATATCTCTTTATAATATTTTAGTATAATTCCTATGGCTTAAAATGCTGAAAATGTATTCTCAAATGAATGTCATCGGTATGGTCAGACATAGGATTATATTCTCCTAGATGATTACTCTTTGGAACCTTCCAGATGGAATCCAAGGATGGAATTATAGTTGTGAAAAACCTTTTGATTGTGTGTCTATATTAAATATATTTGGATACAATGGTTTTATATTTTTTAGATATATACCTATTTAGATTTTATTGTTATTTTTTAATTGCATTCTTTGTGGTTGCGGGTGCCCAAATGGGTAATGATATAGTCAACAACACACATTCTTTTCTTGTACATTTCATGTTAGGTAAAAATGATCGACCATAAGATAGATTCCAATAAGGACTATGACTAGAGAGTACATAGTGAAAGTAGGAATACAAAGGTGTGTTCTTGTATTACCTTGACAACATCCCCCAATATTATATTCAGGTTGGACTTATTTTCAAACTCTTTCTAGTGGGATATTATTTGTCCTGTTTTACATTCTTTTACATGCAATCATACTCAAGTTGTGAGATTGAGGTTTATGCACACATGGTAGTTCAATAGTTTTTTCATTTCACCCATTAATGGGTGAATAAATTTGTTCTTGTGTATTGGTAATTATGATAAGGACTCCTATTTTCATAATATTCCAAATCAAAACTATTACCCAGCCCATGGAATATTGTATGAGGTCTTGGGGAGTCACGATATAGGCCCCACTAGGATGTGTCATGAAAAAGGGTATCTTAGGACTAATGAAATTAAGTAGAGAATTTATTTTAATTAAATTAGTGAAATGGAAATTTTATATGCGAGGAAGAAATTCCATCATTCCACTTAGCAAAATATTGGGATGAAACATCCCAAAAATATCCTAAATGGTACAACAAAATTCACTGTTTGATGAATGTAAAGTAAACTTGTTAGATATTACCAACTAGAGTAACCCCCCCAATGAGATGGTAAAATGTAATTCTCATGTCAACCCTCAACCTATTTTCCAAATTTTCCACTATGTAGAACATGGAAATAGTGTGAATCAATTCCATAATATTGGTTTTTTCAATTACAACCAATAAAAACAACCTTCAAGCCCTATAGAGTAAGGGGGTATTTTAAAACAACTATTTTAGTGAATCGTGCAAATGAAGTTGTCACTATGTAATAGATATTTATTCAATTTTTGTGGATGTAATTTTTTTATTATTCTAAAAATTATTCAATATCAGGCATGTTTAGTTTAAATATACATACACCACATCAAAACATGGATGTTGAATACACAATGAATAAGAAAAATGGGTGTTTTTTACATTCTCATGAATATAATTCATCCCATATCCGAGTTTTTTAGAATAATTTCCAAGACAATATTTTCATACTCCCCATATAAAAATTTGATTCTATTTTTTAGAGTTGATTGAATTTCCTTTTATAAAGAGAAAATCAATTTTCAAGAGAGGGAAATCACTATCTCTATTTAAAATAGACCTCTTATTAAATTAATGTATGAGGAATAGAATGCATAATTTTTTTTAAAAAAATATGATGAATATTGTTTCCGTGAAATAAACAGTATCTATCCCAAATGATTGATACTATAGAAAACATAATCCTTATTGACATTCTCAGTGTAGAGGAATTTTATGTTCTATTTATCGATGAATTATGTGTCCATCCTCTTAGTCTTGATGAGGATTTCTCAATAGATATCACAAATGGATAATTTAAAATAACCAATGAAACCATATATAATAGATTTTTTTGAACTTAAGGAGCTAATGAAATGGTTAGTGTAGAATCTAGATAAAGGGGTTTCACACCCAAGTGCTCCACCATGGGGTTCAACAGTACTCTTCTTCATGAATAAATTTGGCTCAATGTGGTTCTTTATTGATTATCATGATCTCAATAAGAACATGATAAAGAACAAGTGTACTCTACTATGAATTGATTAATTTTTCAGTAAGAAACATGGTGAAAAATTAATCACCAAGGTGGATCAGGAATTAGGATATTTCCATGTAAATGTGATGAAGGAGGAAATCCTCAATACTTTTTTTTAAACAATGTACAAGCACTATGAGGTCACAATGATTCCATTTGGATTCAATAATTTTCTAGATATATTTCTGGTTTAGATTAATATAGTCTTTTAAGGTTACAATAAAAAATTCATGGTATCAATTATGGACAATATTCTCATCCAGTCCCAATGAAATGATTAACATTATGAGAATTTGAATTCAATACAGAATTCCTTGAGAAATGAATATATAATTGAGAAATAAACTATATGTGTATTTTTGATTGAAAATGTAAACATATTGGGGAATGTTATTACCAAAAGAGGGATATCCATTGATCCTCACTAAAAGAAGAAATTGAAATATGGTAAAGACAAACCTGTTATCAAAATCTATAGTTTCCAGGGATTTTTCTAGGCACTATCATTGCTTTTTAACTATATTCTCTTGATTTTAATGGCCTCTATACATACTAATATAAAATGTATTATTAATATTATTCTATATTCATGAATGTGAAATACATAATTATTCAGATGAAGAAGAGGATAATAACATCACATATTCCCACATTACCCTTTAGTTGAGATTAATTTTTTATCTATTAAGATGTGTTTAAAAATGAATTTTTTTGTTACTCATTCATGATAAAATACATTTTACTTATCCCTCCCACTATTTCACGATACAAGAGTTGAACATACCAATTAATGAACTAGAATTGGATGTAGTGAACTTCACATTTATGATATAGTCAAATTATCACTAGGGATAAAATTGTGACATTTAAATGGATCATAAAATTCTCAATTATATTTCACTTTTAAAGATATTAATAAACACCAATGTATGTGGTAAGAAATGATCAAGGATATATATTTTTCAATTCATTACTATCCTTGGAAGGAATAATATATAAAATGCTCTGAGATTAAATGATTTAGAAACTCTAACCATAATGAGGCTTATAAGGGATGTAATATTTTTGGTCGTGAATTGGATTTACATGGGGTATGTAAAAGATATTTATCCAACATTACCCAAATAAATTCTCAACCATCAATTATTTATTTGATCAAAGAAGCCCCAAAAAAATTATTTGTTGCTAAATAATAGAGTATAAAGTATTCCAATGCTCAAATATGATGAAAATGATGTTATAAATTTTGGATCTAAAATATGTGTCCCATAGAAACTAGAATAGTTTTGGGAACTTCTATATGATTCTCATATATCACCCTTATCTATTCATAAAAAATAACTAAGGTGTATAAATGTTTAAAAAACTTTTGCAGGGATGAAATGAGGAGGTTGAATTCAATGTTTATATCTCAATGCTTGGTAACCCAATATGTCCAGGAGGAGAAATAGATGTCTATTGGAGTGATAATACCATTTCACATACCATTATGAAAATGGGAGAACATTACCAGGGATTTTATCACATGATTTCACAAGACACCTAATGATAGTAGCACTATCTAAATTATAGTTAATCTCCTTTAAAAGTTAGGTAATTTCATTATAGTAATGAAATATTTATCTCTTTACTATCTCTTGAAGAAATAAATAAGGGAAGTGGTAAGATTACATTGAGTTCCAATCTCTATTTTATGTTATCGGTATCTGAGGTTTACCTCATGGTTCTCATACAAGCCTTTAGTAAGTTATGTATAAATAATTAAGAATCATCCATTATTATCACCCTCATATATATGGAAAGCATAATATAAAAATTAGTTCTCTTGAGGATTTGGGCTAATCATGATCAATGAACTTCTAGTGACGTTGGTACTATAAACTATCCCTAGTGGTTTTCTCATATAGAAACGATAACTATTCAAGATTTCAAATAGAATCTTATGTGGCTTTGTTTGGAAAGATGTTTTTGACTATGACATGTTAGGATGATTTTGGAGAGTATAACATTATGGTACTTGATATTATCCAATAGATTGAAGAGAATATTTAAACCATTAAAATTCATAAAAATTATATACAACGAATATAGAAAATCTATAAATAAAATCATCAATGAGACCAAAACAATGAGTTTAGAGAAAATTATTTTCATAATATATCATTATGGAAGATATTTATGTGGTTTGGGATAATGGAAATATTCATCCAAGATATATAAACCCTTTTGATATACTATATCATATTGGAGTTGTGTCATATTAACTAGAACTCCAACCAAACATATCTTAGGTACATTATGTGTTCTATTTATCTGTTTTTTGGAAGTATATACTTGACCCATCACACGTTCTAAATTCATGTATTTTACCATTATATAATAATAATTCATATGGGGGACAACTGGTGAAGAACATAGATCACAGATACAAAGTTTTATGAAACAAGAAAACTCACCTAGACAAAGTAATTTTTTCGAAATATATATTTGAGGATGGTACATGGGATCTGGAAGAGTTGATGAAATAGAAGCACACTAATTAGTTTTAGTATAAGAAATGAAAATTTCAATGGTAGTAATTCTGAATGATTAAATCACTTAATGTCAAGAACATTTATAAATAAATGTTCCTTTGTGATCAAATAAATGTCTTTTATAGTAATGTTGTTAGAGAAAACACATCCAAAAAAATTGTTATTTCAGACCGTTATAATTTATATCATGCTGAATTTAAAAGACCGTAAATCATTGAAATAATTGATAATATATTCATTACATAATGACCATTATTTTTTTATGATAAGGTAAATGATAGATCCAATTTAAACCTAAGAAATATGCGATAACCTTGACCAGTATAATCATACCATATAATTCCCATTTATCAGAGATTCTTAGGGAGACTTAATCACTGGGATTTTCCATTAACTAGGACAAAGACAATATTAAAGAATATGTGTTTAAGAGTTTATTTTTATGGGATAATTTTATGCCCATCGATTTCAAAACCCATACCATGTTAACTAAACAACCCCTTCAATATATCACTACCACACACCTTACTCTTACGAATTCACTAGTTTAAAAGATGAAAATAAATCTTGACCCAAATATGATGAATTTTTATTTTTTATTCAATTTTTAAATAATTATATTTATCGCATAGTAATATAAAAATTTAAATTATTAAACAATGAGTATAATAAAAATTATATTTTGATATGATGAATCCTAAATGGTATTTTAGGGAAATATATAATTTCAATGAAGATGATTCTTTTTATGAATTAATGAATTTTTAAATAAATATTTTTTCTATAAAATATTATTAATATATAATATTTATCAAATAAAAAATGTTATATAATATTATGATGTCAAATTTAATTTTTTAAAGTGATAGAAATATATTTTTGTCAATGAAAAAAATTTAATTCATTACATTTGAATTATCTATCGGCGAGTATTGCATATTTTTTGAGATAGATGAATTTCTGGGTAAACATTAAATGTGGTATAATTATATAGTCTATATGTTCAGATCAGAAAATCAAAAAGTGATATAATAAATAGTAAGATGATCATAAAAACCCACTATTATTTTCCCCTTAAAAATAATGTTTTTAATTTATTTTATTAATTTGACAATCCATTTATGAATCCTCTGACACCTTTATTGTAATATAAACTTTTTAAAAACATAACTCACTTACACATTAGAATGGGTATTATTTTAATTTTTTAGATTCATGGAGTTAATAATAATGAAATAAAATCATATTTGGTATAATCCTTGTGAGAAATATATGGAATGGTAGTGGTTTCAATGAATTTATTATATAGGTTCCAAAACATGTGATTCAAAATTAATAAAATACTAATCTCTCCTTTTCTATAAAACCAAATGATGCTTATATTACCGTTCACTAAAAACCCTTGGATCACAGTTTTACATTGAATATACACATTTACAATGGTCCCAAACTACCACATTATTTTATAAATCTCCTCCAAATCATTAAAAAGTTCCTTCTCAAGGAAAATGATCCTCTCTTCCTTTTTATTCAAACGTATTATTTTTTATAATTCCATTTGATTTCAAATTCATTGATAGTGGGATATGCCTTTATGAATCCCACTCATTATACATATGATACCCATGTAATGAAATAATATTTTCACAGTCATCTAGAATGATTATAAACTGTTATATACAACTGTTACGTTGTAGAACATATAATGTGATTTTTTGTGAAAATCATTTGTATACAAAATACTCATCTCAATTTCCATGTAAGTATATTCACCATTTTATGACTATACTTCATTAATTTGGGATTTAAAATAATGAAATGATAACACTTTTATCATGGGGTTAATAGTTAGTAATTATATCATTATGTTGTAGGATATATCTAGTATGCTTATGCACGTACATGATATGAAAGTGACATGTGTGACATAAATATATGTCTATCTTGTTCTATAGCTAATGTTTACATCTAATGTGATTTTTTTGTTTGTTGTATGATTTTTTATCCTTTGAATAAAATACATCATTTTCTAAGTGGTTATCTATGAATTATATTTATGATTTCTTGTTTTTTATTGTTTCCACAGTCCTATGTTTCCTTCATGTTATCATTTATATCATGACTCATTGTTCAAGATTATGATTATCACCCCTCTTATGTTACCATGATATTCATCTTTGATTTCATATATTATTTTACCATATGATATTCTTTGTTTATTACAATAATGTTTTTTATAACCCATCCATTCCTTATATACATCCATAGGTTTTCCCATGAAGTTAAAGAACAATGAAGAGACTCTAATCAAATGTTATGAATTTTATGTTAACATTATTATACTTTATTTCAAGTTATTATATTGTGTTATATATTTTACCATTACACTAGGACTCGTGATAGTTAGGTTTTGTATTATGTTTGAAATTCTGTAATAAATCATGAAATAACTTTTATTTAAAATATGGGTTTTCATAGGGGGAGTGATGAAATATTAAATAATATAAGAGGAGAAGAGGAAAGGGGCATACCATAAGTGTAACACCAATATAGTATGAATAAAATCACTCAATTTTTAACTATTTGGAATGGGGTATGCACATATTTATCCACATGGATGTAACCTTCAAGAGTTGAGGCATATGGATTGAATGGATGTTGAAATTAGGGTAAAGTTCAATATAAATTTTAAATTTATAATTGAATGGATAAGTTGAATAGTTTATATGTGTGTTTCACAAAATATTTAACCAACTATTTCCCCCTCACTGGACTCAAAAAGACACTAATTTTTTTTTTAGAATAATTTGGGAAACTCTGTTCTAATCTTAGGAACCACGACATTCAATAATTGCAAGCATCTTCATGGTTAGCCATGAAATATTTACTTACTATGCACCCACCATGCACCAATATTGAAACCCCAGAACCTCATATCTTCACAAAATGTCGAAAAAACAAAATTAATAGAAATAATGTGTTGAAATAAACAAAATAATAAAGAGATATAAGGTAAGGGTTTGACAATTAAACTAACCACACCATATTCTATAATTAAAATTTCACTGAGGACTAAAGAAGGGGAAAATAAATCATGGTCTCTAATCTAAAAGAAAAAAACAAAACTAAATTCATTTCTAAATTATACAAAAACTCATGTGAGATCATTGAAAATTAATATATCTCCAATACAATGCTCACACTCAACCTACCCATATAGATATTATGAAATAATGAATCATTATTGGTCCCCAACCTTTTATAAATTTATTAACATGTTAGATAAATGAAATAACCAAGATACACTATAATAAACTCATTTAATATACCACTTGTGAGACTTAAGAAGTGAGACCAAACCATGGATTCATTCTTAACTCCTCAAATAGCCACTTACTCTACAAATGGAAATATAATCCATACATTAAAATTTTACAAGTCGTAAATAATTTAAATTGGTACGATAAAATAATAACATATTTAAAAAGGATATGTGGTCCTCTTATCCAGATTTTGTAGTCAATAAGGATTTTATCACCATGTTATTAATCAACATAAATATCATGTTGAGGTTTCCCAACTGATTATAGCAGTGAAATTTATTTAGATAGCTCGAGCATGAGGACATTAAATTAAAAAATCCATCATAATCGAATTAGTAGATGAATCAAATATATATTGAGAAATAAGTGTCTAAATAAGGTCAATCTCTTATAATAGATTTCTATAGCCTATACTCTTTACCATATGGGGAACCCTCACTAATACTAAACGTGACAAGGCTTCCACTCACTATAGAATTTCCTCTTGAAAAAATATCTACCAGATAAGATTGATCCATGAAGAATTTAAAAATGATAATAAAAAATGTAGGAACATGGAAACATATACATGAATTTAGTCCCCATATTAAAATATTAGATTTTAGTGAATCCTAATAAATGATCAAATAAGAGAATGTGGATCAATTTATTGAGGTTCCCAATGTGATTATTCACCATTCCTTGACCATTTTAGGGACACATATTCTTCACCACCTTATCCACTTTAAACTCTTAATGAATAATAATCTAAATAATTGTGGTCCTAGATGAATCTGAATTAATTAGAACTTATAAAAATGTTGGGAAGACCATATTCCCCAGATATTGATACAAACCATCCAAAAATGGAAGAAAACCTCCCCACTCATAGGGTATTAAGAGTTTCGAATGAATTAGAGAATTTATAAATAATACCAATCCAATTGGAAACCTCTTCAGAATATCAAACATCTCGAAATACAATAAAAACATTGAGAAAATGGATACAAAACTCTACTATGATTCTTTTGGGTGTCATAAAATTTCCATACCACACACAAACCCCTAAAAGTATTTAGAAACATCTAATGAGGAATATTGTAAGTAAATAAACAATACGTAACTCAATTTATAAAAATTTAAACTAAAATAATTTCAAAATTGAAAAAAAATACCATCAACAAAATAATTCATAAATAATTAAAAAAAATCACTAAGGTTAAAATGAAAAATTATCCTATTGAAACCATGGAATATTTCAGATATTATGTTCAACATCATAAAACACTATTTCACAACTAGTACAAACTCCACATTTTACTCCAAAACATTAATTTCACACATGAAATCATTTTTAAACCACATACATCATTAAATTATTACATTTTTAGGTCATTTACCTTATATTATTTAAATTCAATTTCATGAAACACCCCAATAATATTTAAAATTCAAAATCTATATTTCAAAAACCATGTATCTATTTGAAAACAGATATTTTGATATTAGTTTTTCTTTCCGCAACACACCCTGAAAAATTCTTTTAAATATTCCCAATAATAGCCACACACTATAGTAAAAACAATTAACAAGTGGGATGTCCAAAAAAAATTCATTAAGAGTGTAGTGTTTAGCAGGGTTTGGATTTAGGATTTTTTTAGACCATGAGACAGACATTCAGAATGCTAATGAGGATATAAAAATAAAAGATATAGATGTTCCACATGGATTTCTGGACCGTTCAGGTCAACCTTCCACCTTGTTTTTCCCTCCCATTTTCTTATCCATCATGTATAAAATCTTAAAATAACCACCCATGAAAGAAATACAATTCTAAATACCATCAACCAAAATCAAAATGTATCAAGAATAAAAACATAATGATCAAAATTAGAGAATCGACAACCAATATTCATTGAAAACAAAATGGTATGAATTAGAAAAAAATCATGAGGTTCTCCACATACAAACCTATTTCATTCTAAAAATCCTAAATATATTATACATGACACACCAAATAATATTGTTCCCTCAAAGAACCTATGTTTCAAAAAAATTGATGTATTTAATTTTTTTTTGAAAAATCATAGAAGGGAAAACCCATAATCCAACCATGTGATCCAACCTGTGGAATATCCGAGGTGTATTCATAGTTACCTTATGTTGGAAAATGGATATTGTTAATTTATTATGAGAATTATGGAATTCTTTCACCAAATAATAATATAATATTTATATATTTCACTCGAATATCCATCATTACATGTTTTTATTGTCCCATAACTTCCCGGACCATCACATTGATAATTTTTTGTGTTAGAGGTGTTTTGGGGGAGGTGTAAGAATGTTCCATGGTGGTTGGAGGTGCAACAGAGCTACAGTAGGAAATTAACATCATGAAAGGGGATCATGAATTGGTGGTCTATGGATTGTATAGACAACCAACATCATGTATTGTATGTAGATGAGGGGGAATACATGAAATAGATTCACATAATCAATTTAATTAATAGAATGTAATTAAATAATGGTTAAGGAGACATAAATTTTTATGGATGTTGGTTTTTATGGTATTCCCATGGAATTCACATCATAATGGGTTGCACTATGTGCATGTGTCATGTTCTAATTTTTAACATGATATTTTGGGTGAACTAATTTTCATTCAATTTTTCATTTTTCTTCTATCCCATTTTGAGGGATCCCTATGTTTCTCTTAGATTATTTTCTCTACCCTTACTCCATCTTTTCTCTTTGGGTTCTGGTGGATACCCACGGGCGATCAAATATAAGCCCTTCTCTTTTCCATGGTGGTTTCACTTATATTCATCTCCCATGGATCCACTAATATGTTGTAGTTTTGGTTTTTTTTTGAGACATTATGAATTTTTGATAACAGTTAATGAAATTTAGGTTGATCTATGAGGCTTTTTCATGATTTGTTGGGTTATAGGTGTTTCATATTCTATATATGGTGCGTAGTGAGTTGGAAAATCTTCTTTATTGTAAGGGATTCTTTAAGATCTCTTCTTGTGTATCATCTAGGAGGGGTGTTGGAATGGTTATCTCTGGGGGATGATTATAATGGATTTATTAAAGATTAATAATTGGATAATTAAAAATTTATAGGGAATTATACACATGATTTTATAGTTTTTATATTACTGTGATGTTAGGATTGTATGAGTTGAATGGACCACTAAAAATTGTGGCCTTATAGGATTTTTTTCAATAGTTTCTTGTGTGTTCTGGTGCCCTTATTTTGAGGTGTTGTGATATCACCAAAAATTGAAAATGGATGGCCAATATGATTTATTTAATAAAATGGTTTCCCCTGGATTTATTACTTTTTTGATAACTCAACTAAAAGAAATGGAAATGCGATAAAAACCCCTTTGTAAATATTTAAAATCATATTTGATGTTTTTTTATGTTTTATGTGTAGTTTTTCTATGGGTAGGTGATTTAAGGTTGAGATGTGGGGTGGGGAGATGTTTCATTTGGTTTTTGAAGTGTTGTTGGGATGGTGGGGTGATGGTTTGCATGTGCATGCTTTCTGGGTGGAGAGGTGATGGTTTGTTTGGACATTCTTGTAGGGTGGAGAGATGAGGGTTCTATGGGAATGATGAGGTCCTTAGAATGTATAACTGTTTTTTTTCAAGAATATATGGTAGTGATAGAATAATTAATTATTAATGATTAAAATTCATGGGTATTAGTTTGTTTAATGGGATGTAATGTCAAACAAATAATGGATGATATGTTGTTTGGTTAAATACAGTTGTTGCAAAATAATGAACCCATTGGAATGGATAATATAATTAGTTTGTGTTGTTCAATGTAGCATGTGGTATTTTTATTTTTATGGATTTAGAGGTGTCAGTGATTGTGGGGATGTTATGAGTAGGTTAGTGTATTGTTCTGAACCTATATGACGGTCTTAAGTGTGGATATAAGTATATATTTTTTATTTTCCATATGATTTGTATTCATACCCAATATATTTGATAAACTATGTTCTGACAACCATATTTTCATATGGAGGGAGTTTTTTTCAACATCTTAGAGATGTGCATGGGCTTTTGGTTTCATCTGCTTCCCCTCTATCATTTCTAGTTGAATAGATTTTCATAGGTTATTATGAACAGAGGTTTGTTTGTCTAGTTGGTGAAGTCCCAGATGTATTCATGTTAAAAGTGATATAGCCATGAAATATGTCTATGACCTAGGACAATTTTCATGGGATTTAAATTTACCATGATGCAGGAGTGGCATATGGTGGGTGTCATTCATGGTAGGATAAGGGAATAAGGTTGATTCCCTTCCAGTTCATGATGCCCTATTTCTATGTTTATGGCAGTGTCTATGATGTAATGGCCTTTGTGTATTCTAGTTATATAAGATTTGATTGTGCTATGAGATGGTTCCCATGTGTCTATGGGCATGATGTGATATGACTATTGTTAGGGTATGTGGTATGTTTCATTTAAATGAGATGGGAGATCTAAGACATATTGCGTTGGGGTGTAAGAGATGAAAATCAATGGGAAAGATTAACATGGTTCCTTTTATCGATAAATATATTATTATGTTTTTATACTTTTCTTATTTTATATGGAAACAATTCCTTGGTGAGGTTGGGATGGATATATTTCATGTTTAGGAAATGTTGGTTCTTCTATTATCCCATGGGTACATTCGTTGGATTCTTTCACATGTGCATGAGAGGCATTGGATTCCCTACTGAGTATACATGTATTCTATCCATAATAATATAAAATGGTTTTAATTTTTCCATGAGGATTATATGTACCCTAGTGTATTTTACTATATTGAACCCTTTTGTATAGTTTATATATTATTTCTTTATATTTTCTTTTGGGTATTTACTTTTGGAGACTTTTAACTATAGAAGATTTATTTAGGTATTAATTACATAATGGTTTTGGAATATTTTTATATTATTTGATTCATTTTATAGTTGATAATTCATCTGATATTCTGATACAATATTATTATAGAGTTTAATGCCACACATTTCGTGATATTATTAAACCCACAGTGTTATTCACTAACACATGTCCTAAAAGATGTTGGAGTCAGGGGGGTCATTATCTCACTCCATCCATTATAGTATCATTGGAGGTAGGGGGTGTGATAGAGTGATTTCAGATGCTAATGGATGAGAGATAATATGAATTTTGGAGTCATCCACAATGTGGATTGCATTGGTTATTTTGCAAATAGTGTCTTCTCACCTTAGTGCATGACATAGTAGAGGGAGACCTACCATGGAATCAGATTTTAGGAGCCCCTAAGATCTAATGAATAGAATTTGTGCTTATTTAATGACCAAGGTGTTTTGAACTATTTGTAGTGTAATGACCTATGACTGATACATGAATCATGATAACATTTCTTCTATTTTCTATTTGATTTTTTTGGGAAGGTTAAAATGGATAATGTTAATTTAAATGTATAAAATTAAAATTACATGATACAAATATTTGTAATTTATAGCTATATTTATAGAAATATCACATGCAAATCATCCATGCATGTCTTTGGATGTTGGGTTTGTACCGGTTGACTATGTTGATCGGCGCAGGGTTGATCTGATAGAGAATTATGATGCTTGGAATAAATCATTACATGCTTTTCAGTGACTGGATTTGGGGAAATATGAGGGAAGTGTTTTTTATGGAGATCGAGAGTTGGATAGATTTACAACAAAACACATTTAGTTTTATCAGGGCCCTTATGGAATAATGGGACCCTTCGGATGTTATTCACATGTGGGGATCTTTTCATCAGTACTGTACACTATGTCTAGTTGATTGGAAAGAGGCATATATTTCGTGGGTTATCTTTTAGAAATAATTTATTAAAGAGTTCATTTCATCAAATATGAAGTATTGGAAGAGGATAGTTACTATTTATATTTATCTCAAAAGTATTTTAGAGTGCTATTCAGGAATAAATTTCATATACTTTCTTTAATTTTATCCATATCAATTTTTAGATGACGAGCCTTGTGTGATAAGACTTGAGGAGAAAATTCACCCTTCAATCCTATATGTAGTTGTTATTTTTCAATTTCAAATGCATCAGCAGGGTCAGAAGAAGGAGGAGGTGATCGATTAGATGTAATCAAGTGGAGACTTACGATGATAGGGTAATCATCGGGGTTTTTTAAGGTTCATTGTTTTCCGTGATAGGTATCACAAACCAGAATATTTGAGGTTTAAAATAGTGCGGAGATGAAATAAGAAGATTATCTTTTATCCTTATGTGGAAGGTGGTGTTGGTATTTTTCCATGGGATATTATTCAATTATTTTTTTCTTTGGGTTCATATCCATCACCAAAATTAGTACCTAGAGTTTCATCATTCTTATTTTGGTGGAGGCGGATATGGTCAGTGACAGTATCAGCAACAGTTTCTACTGAGATAATTTCAGATGTTGGGGTAGAAGAATTATTCACCACTTAGGGGATATGGATAAGTTATTTTATGAACATAGTATGTTCATCATGTCCATGGACCTATAATCAGTTGTGGTCTTGGATGTGCTCATCATCATAGATGTAGAATAAATGGGCATGGAATGTTGAACACAATGAAGGTAATAGCTATAGAGGGGCTAGAGATGATTAGAGGTATGCTTAGTTTTTTATCTACCTTTTTTTGTGACATGATTTATTTAGAAGCTTCACACTCATTTTTTTCACACACTCTAAACCATTATCTATGATAAGAAGTAGTAAGCCTCCATCTACCCTTGTTCTTTATTACTCTAGTTGGAGGCTCGACCATCTTGTTCAATGTGGACTAGTGGTGTAGACCGATAATGGGGCCACATCAGTACTATGTCTATCTTTTCTTGCTAGATATCAATGCATACAATTTTATCTTGGGAAATATATTTTTTATGGTCTATATTCTATTCTCGATTACTCTCAAAAGAGAGTTATGTCCTTTATTGTGTATGTAAAGCATGTGGTTACAATTGGAAAGCTGGGGTTTCAGTTGGAAAATGGAAATTTGGATCCGATTAATTATTTTAAGTATGATTTGAATTTGGAATTAGTATATTCTTGGATACGGTATGTTTTTAGGTTTCTTGGGGTTTTCTTTTTATTTTTCATGAGGAGGTTGTGATGCTACCCCGTCGATGTGATGGTGTGTTTGCGATAGAAATTCATCATGGTGCTTCTTTGATTTCAAAAAATCATTATCAGGTCCCACATTTTATTTTGTGGAAGTTGATGATTTAGATTGATGATCTGATGTGTATGTGTTTTATCTTTCCCATTTCTTTACCAGAGGTGCTCCAATGTCATATTCTAGGAAGGGGCATGGTATTCTGAAGATTTTTATGGACTACTATCAATTTATTCTAAAAACGATAAAGAACTATTACTCTCTTCCATGGATATATGATATTTTTTACCCTATGAGACTGGTGAGTTGGTTTTTTATGATCAATCAGTTGTTTGCGTATCACCGGTCGATGGTGAAGGAGGGAGATATCCCAAAGGCAACGTTCATTTGTAATAATATGAACTATGAGTTTGTATCCATGTTTTTTGGTGTCATAGATTCACAAGATATGTTCATTGGACACATGAACTATAAGTCACATTAATTATTTGAATAGTTTTTAGTCATGTTAATTAATAAAATATTTATCGACTCTAATTTAGATAATGAGAATACAAGAAATCATAGAGATTTATTTTATACTATTTGATGCCACCAAGATTAGGGATATTTTTCCGAGTATATGTATTAGAAATTATATTTAAATTTACATGGGAATTTGTGTCTTGGTAGAGTGTGGATGTAGTTCAATAGAAATATAATGTTGTTTTTTCTTGGGAATCTCCTTGTAATGTTTCATTGGATCACATATTTCTTGTTCTTTTAGACTATTATCTGATTATTGTGCCTAATTTCTATCTAATTTCCTACCTATTGAAATTATTAAATATTAAATACTAGGATTTTTTTGTGTATTGGTTAGTTCTAGGTAGAATTTGGTTACTATTTGGGGAAAATTGTAAGTACTTCAGTCATTTAGTTTTCAATAGAGTGTGTGATGTTTGAGGTATTCTGTGATACTTACCAAATGGGATTGGGATGCATGATGATTCCGCATAGGGAATTTATCTCTTATGGGTCTAGGAAGACTCATATCCATAATACTAACTATGATTCCAAATATATGGATCTAAAAATAGTTTAGTTTCTGTTGAATTTTTGGGGACATTTCTTCATTTTGGGAGTGATTTGTTGTCTTCACAGATCACTAGAGTTTGTTGTGTACCGTTTCTCATCATGACATGAAATTGTAGCAGTGAAGGTTATTAATGCTCATATTAAACACAGATTCTAATGACTGGTAAAGAATAATACTTTCAGAAAAAAGAGATTCATCCTTTAAGAAACATCAAAAATTGACAAAGCCATGAACAATGATTTGTTTAAAGATGGGTCGTGCATGTTTCATAATGTTCACACAAGTATACCTACGTGCCAGATATTGGGCATGTAGGTGACTTGAACTCCCTATTTTATTTTCACCCAGGGTCTTCAGAAGCCTTTAAATACCCCTTGTGAGCCTGCCAGTTTGGGGACGGAAAAAATCCAAAAGTCTGATTTAAGCTCTCAGAGCCCTAGTCTCTACTTGAAGTCTTCCAAACACTTATAAGGTAATTTAATAACTAGAATGGAAGATCTAAAGTGTATGAATAAGGCCTAATTGTTTTAATACAGAAAAACATGCGCGCTTATGGGTCTAACCCTTAAGGGAAAATTGCCACACTTGCGCACCGCCTTATCCTTTCAACAAAACTTGCACGCCACTCTTTTGGAAGCCTCTTGGGATAATACTAAGGGCTTGAGCCAGACCTCACCCAAGTATTACCCTATGGGTTGACCATAGTGTATGTATACTTGCACATCTAGGACCGGCGCCCCCAAACATGATGTGCATGCCTACCTCTTTTTTGGAGCCTCTCTTACCTATTCAAGTCTTTTCTTCAAATCCACCTATTAGCTTCAAGATTTAGCACTCAAAACCCTATTCAAAGTCATTTATGACATGGTTCCTTTGTAAGAATACTTATCTGAAAGGAATTATATGGAAAATATCTCAAAACCTAGTGATTTACATACCTTTATGTCACTAAGGCTAGTGATTTCTTCCATTCAACCTCATCCTCTTACTTGAGAAGATCTTTAATCTGTGAATCCTCCTTAGGAGTAATCCCCAAGACTTAAATTATTTTAACTCGGGCCTCCTTTTTAGGAGTAATCCCCAGATCACAACTCCACTAATCTGGGCCTCCTTTTCAAGAATAATCCCTAGTCCATGTTCCCAAATATGGGCATCCTCTTTAGGATTAATCCCTAAATTATCAAATTCCCTAACCTGGTCTTACTTTTCATGAGTAATCCCCAGTCATAATTTCTCTTTACCAGTATTAATTTATTTTGCTTTGGAATTCCTTCTCAAGAATATAACCCAATCATAAGTCCCCTCTAATTTGGGAAAACTTCTCATGATTAAGTCCTATGTTAAGTATCCAAATCTACATAAATCACATATACCTTTATGGACCTTGTTCCCGGGCTTCTCCCCTGAAGTTAGTCCTGATCATCATCTCTTTGGGCAGTCATACATACGTAAGTACCAAATCATTTATTGTGACAGTATCTTTTGTGGCCCAAATCGTTAGGTTTACTGATACCTCTTATATCTCCCACCGAGCAAGACTCACGTGAGCTTAAAGTGTAAAAGTAACCACGACACATCTCTTTCGGCCGTTAACAATATGTAATCCCCAAAATTCTTAACCGAACTACGTGGACATTGATCTCTACCTTAAAAGTAGAGTATGTAGGAATACTTTATAAGGTTCAAGCCTATCATCCATTCATTCTCATCTGTCCCATATGATGTTATACTATATCTTAATTCCCAAACTATGTGGGTTCTGATTCCTTTTCTAAACAAGGATACATAGGTAGCCCATCTACGGGTACGATCCCAACTCTAAAATAATACATGTCCTTTTGATTGACAATAAACTTCAAGTGCCCCTATGAGTGGCTTTAAAACCAATATGGTTATCAAAATAACCAAGAGATTTCTATATAATTTGGTGAAGGATACAATTGACTAAGAACCTCTAATAAATATGGATGATTCTCTATTGATGAAATACCTCAAATACATATAAAAGATTCTCTAAATCTCATACATATCAGTCATTGATTGTACGATATAAAGGAAAGGATCATTTTCATACTTGGTAATTTAACAATGATTCACGAACATAACTTAAATATATAAATACATTCATGTAGTAGACAATAATTCCACCAAAAAAGGTGTGATGAGTCCTACCTCCCATCCTCTCGACCAATGCAAATTCTTAAGCCTCATAGGTCCAAAACTAATGAGAACATGTATTTGGAAAGTAGGTCCAAATTTATATAGAATCAATGGATGTTTCCAGTTCAATGAATAAACCCATTAGAAACTGATTGGAATGTTTGAACCTTAACAAACAAGGTCATCCCCATATCCAGAGGAAACAAAAAATAGTGAACCCGACGCGAATCCTTATCCAAGTTAAAATGATGTTTTACTTATTTGTTTGGAACATATATAACCTAATGTGAGGGAAAAAAAGAAATAAATAACAAATTTGCTCATCTAAAATATGTAGTGGCCGAACTCATCTTGATTATGTCTGTTATATCAAACATGCACTCGTTTTCATGATCTCTCTGCGTTATAAAAATGGCTTCGCTAAAGTTCACACTTGTGAATGCATCTGCTGGTACTCCTGCTGGATCCTTGTCCGCTTGGAGGAAAACATCACCTACTCAGCGTCTCCAACATTGGGTCTCAAATGCACTATTTAAGGAAAACTTTAAACACGATACCATTCCGACTTTAGAGGCTGGTCGATAATCCCTCCAAGTCAATAATTCAGCTTGGTTGTCCGCACAGTGATGACCAGTGATCAAGAAACAGGTGGTGTCAACCACCATATCCCACAATTTTGGGATGTTATCCCCAGAACACAATCACTAGTCCATCCCATATTATGAGGAGTTGAATGAAGAGGTAACTCAAGGCCTTAATTCAAGGAGACAAGAGTCTTTCCCAAGGGCTCCCATCAACAATCACCGCCAAACTCATGCGGCAGTGCACCCTCAACGTGTTGAGGGTTTCACCATTAGGGTCTCAGATTAGGTTACTCAGGCCCGAGCATTCAAGACGAACCACTAGAGGCGAAATCAGGTCAATAGGAGGCAAGTTCTTATTTCTGCCCCCTCCGGAGAAGTCCATCAAGCCAACATGCACTACTGGAAAATGGACCTATCCCCATGGTTTTCCCCAAAACCATGGGGATAGACCCCCCCTATACCCACGGTTTTGGAAAACCGTGGGTATAGGTGGCCTTTCAAGACCTATACCCATGGTTTTCCAAAACCGTGGGTATAGGGGGGGTCTATCCCAACGGTTTTCCAAAAATGTGCGGATAGGTCCTGAAACGTGACATATATCCACAGTTTCCAAAAACAGTGGGTATAGGGGTACCTATACCCACGTTTTTGGGTAAAACCGTGGGGATAGGTATGGGCTAAAATACCTATACCAACAGTTATAAAAAACCGTGGGTATAGGTCACTTTTGTGTGCGCGGGAAATTATTTTTTTCCGCGGGAAGGAATTTTTTTTGGCGGGAACCCTATACCCACGGTTCTTCCCTCTATACCCATAGTTTTTATAACTATATTTAACTATATATATATATACATATAGGTGATGTTAGGGTAGTGGTTAGACACGTTGTTTGCAGTGAAGAGGTTGCGAGATCGAAACTCGGCGCCTGCATTATTTTAGGACCTATACCCACGGTTTTGAAACCGTGGGTAAAAGCCGTTGACGCCGTGGAAATTGGCTATGTTTTAGTGACACGGTGTCAGGACACCTATACCCATGGTTTTGGAAAACCATGGGTATAGGCTGGGGACCTATATCGACGCCGTTCCAGCCCACGGTTCCCAAAATCGTGGGTATAGGCCTTTTTTCAAGTAGTGATGATGGAAAATAATGATTGGGTAAATACACTCGTCCGTCCTAATGTTACTGCCCAACAGACTCATCTGGCAGTAACACGCCAATCCCACCAGGCAATTCTGGTGGAGTATTTTAGTCAGGCATATACACCTGTTTATAACTCATCAACCAGTCAGCTGGATCGTCTGACTGCACCCAAAGAAGCTCACCAATCTAATATGGTGGCAACTAATAAGTAGGGACATACACCAGTTTAAAATCAACAATTATATCAGCAGTCTTGTCTACCATTAATGACGGAAATTCGTCAACCATACTTGACTAAAGATACACAGCAGGCACATACACCTGCCAATGTTAATCAAGCCTTCCCACAGTCTCATTTGGTAGCACTTGGAGAAGTCATTCAGAAAGCTCCGATAAAAAATTTGGAGAAGACTCAACTCTCTGCCCCCACACACGAGTAATGTTAGAATTAACTGGAAGGAAAAGCAGGACATGATTAGGAAAACACACCTACTCTAAGCACTGAATGGATTTATATTCCCGTTCTGGCAGCTGAAGTCACCAAGAACATTCTGACGATGGTGAATGAGTATAAGCAAATCCCTGCTCATATTCTGGATGCCTGCCAGAATACTATAACATCTTCAGCAGCATCACAGGGAAATAAATGAAAATAATTCCCTACCAGTGGAGTGACACATCAACATATCTCTCCGGAAAAGATACATGCCTCTGTTCTAGTCCAAGAGGGTTGGGGAGAATACTTACCCATGTCATGCGAACAATCATGTCGGAAACTTACACCTGATTTGAATAGAGATAATTAGCCTAACCTGACTATTTTTCCTGAGCAAGCACATAAACCTACCACTAACAACCACTTTCGCCAACTAGTGGTTCCCAATGTGAGTAAGAAGGCTACTATGAACCCATTCATCACAGTCAAGAAATGAAGAGCCAATTTGTAATAAGGACTTGCTCAATGCTGGAGTTCTTGAATCCCTCAAACAATTATCTGTTGGAATTGAATATTCTACTCTCTCATTTACCAATAGTGGGAATATTAATTCTGAAGGTCTGCATCAGACACTTCCTCATGTAGGCTTACTTCATAATATTTTGGTCTATCTTCAAGTATCATCTTCATATGAGAGTCACGATAACCCTCTTCCTGTCCAAAAGATCAAGGAGAAAAATGTTTCATCTTTTCGTGTAACCCACCATGGTGGTCCTCCCAATGATGATGAATTTAGCTGTGAAAGTCCTCTCCGCAGTAGTAATTTGCATTACCTGGAAAATTCTTCAAAGGACAATGTAGTAACAAGAAAGCCCTCTTATCTTGAGGCAGTTGAAAATTTGAAGACAGTAATTCCTAATACATTACCATTAGCAAGTGAAATAATTTCTCAAGAAATAGATAGCCCAGGGTGTAGGGAATTATCCAAACCACCCCTAGGTCATTCATATTCTAGTTTGATAATGGAATTCTCTACAAATCTTGTTGAATCTGATGAAACAACAAGGAAGCACCAACTCTGGTCTAATCAGGTAGAAGAATCATCATCAAATGATAAAGAGGAAATGTTGAATATTAGGAAACAACTAATTAAAGGTGAATTAGAAGTCATGTTTTGTCCTTTGGCTAACTCTTAGTATGACATTCCAGAAATGTTGATGGAAGATTGTATTCACGATATTATTCTCAACATGTGGAAAATTATTTATCAATTGAAAAAGAAAATATTATCTTATGATGAATGTGATAATCATGTAAAGATATTACAAGGGATAAAATTCCAAATTGATTTGGGATCTCTCCCAGTTTCTCGATATCTGAAGGCAGAAAAGTAGCAGAGATCCCCCCGTGTTCATACCATTGTGCAATAAAAACATTGTACCAATTAATTTCCAATGCCCCATCTGGTATTCATATCAGTGGATGGGGAGTTCATGGAGCACTAAATTTCACTGTACTCTCCAGTCAACAAATCCCACCACAGGTGGTCTCATGAAATGTTATTTCTCAGAACTGGCTACATCTAGCTGGTTTTGTGCATAATCAAACGCTTTCTCAGGAACATGCCTCAACTAGTTCTTCTCAAAGTCAGCAGTATAGAGATCAAGTTGTTAAATTACTCATGCATCAGACAAATGAGAATATCCAACAGGCTTCTCGTTTAGAGCATGCAGATCATCAAGTGACAAAAGTGTCAGAAATCATCCAATGATGTTTTGAGCCTGGTGATTTGAGTGGATGGAGGTTGATGCATCCATCCAATTTCCGGACTAAAGTCCAATAGATTAGCAGAGATTTTAAGAAATTCTCAGATGTATAACCTCAAGAGCCACCCCAGCTTTCCAGACTATGGACTCTTTTAGCCCAACCCTCGGAGTCAACAAATAAGATTCGAGGAGTTATGAAGGAACAGTAGCAACAACCCCAGTCCACCAGACCAGGGACTTTTTAAAATCCTAAATCTCTTCCTTAGCAGAAGTTGGTCTTCTCTAGATTAGGGAAAAAGACCCAAGAGGAATGAAGAGATGAATTATCAGGAGAATACCTCCAAATTACGGTTCGTCAAGAAGTTCATGAGGGATCAAATCAACAAAAGGCAATGTCTCATCAAGGACATGGAAGAAGAAAATATAGCAGAAATGCTGTTAGAAGGGATGCAATCTATTATGCATCAACAAATTTCATCAATTCCATTGTTGTTGATCGTCTAGAACATGAGGCTCACTCGGAGGGATCAGATGAGGAAGTTCCTGATCAAGAGGTTGTGCACGTAGAAGAAAAAGAATAAGGTGTGCATACACGAAATCAAAGGTTTACCCAGAATATATGGATTCTTTCAAATAGCCAACATCCCCATCTCTGAATGGCATACAACAAGGAGAAAGGAAATAAACAGGTTACATTACACCCTTCCTCTGGAGAAGGCCAATCACACTATGTAACGTCCCGGTTCTAGGTGCCACTCAATGGGTTTCCCGAACCCGATTCACCACGTGACCACAAGAGTATTTCCCCAAATGCTAGAGGCTTCCAACTAGCAGCGAGGGCCCACGTCTTATAGAGGGGAAACTATGCCCTCATTTTTCAATGTGTAACACAGCTGAATAAAATAAAAATCATACAACAATAGTGGAAGAAATAAACCATACACATTTTATATAACAACTACAGTAAATGTTAACCAACAGTTATATAGATAGTGATGCAACATGTATCAAGTTCTAGGAATACAGCCAGAACATGTTACAAAAAAATATAGTACAGTACAATAAAAAGTACATCAGTACAAAACCAAAATAGTCGGTTGCATTGTGAGCCTAAGACAGGTCCCATGCTCCCCTACTCCTCAGCAGTAATCCAGTACCTGTATAGGGACCCTTTCCATTATCCAAACAGACAGAAACGTAATCTGTTTGGGACGAAAAGCATGACCCAAACAGGGTGTGAGAAATAAATCCCAGTAGGCACCCACCAAAGGCCTATGTCCAACTATGTGTAAACATGCAACGACAGTGTGCAGTAGTGAAATGAAATAAAGTAAGAAGTACTGAAAAGTAACTAACTTAATCAGTTATATTTCCATTTTAATATCCATTTTATAATTTAATTGAATGATATCACCACAATGAATATTCTAAGTAAACAGTCAGTGTCCTTAGATGCATAAACCCCCCACCCTATGGTAAAAAGAATCCAACCATAAGAATCTGCCCACAGGCATATGGATATTGCCCACAGGTACATGAAATGTCACCCACAAGCACAAAATCAATTGACCACATTCACAGAAGAAGTTTCCCACATGATAAATAGTATAGTGCCCACAGGCTAATCACAACTCTTCCCTCAGGATAAAACAAGTAACCAGTCCATGCTCAATATGTAAACAAGCTGTACACAAGCAATTCCTTTCAAGTCAATTCTACAATCATTACTTTAAAGGCATACCCTCGGGTATCCTAGCCAAACGGCTAAAAATAGGAACGCACCCCCCAGGATGGTCCTGGATCTAAACAATGATCCCAAACAATAGTTTCATATCACAATTAATTACCCATTCCATTCTAGGTATATAAAATAGCCAAGGCCTCAGCCACACAATACCCTAACATGGGTTCGTGGCATAACAATTCAAAAAAACACACAATAGTTGGAAATTAAACACCAAGCCACCAACCAAAAATGCCAACGAACAATATACGTGAACGTTGATTCCCAAAATGCCTAAAAATGACATAGATCTGATGTAGAATAAAACTTTACTAAACATAAATAACTTCCATTAGAGGATGAATTGGAAAGAGACACATTGGGAGGAGGAAGCTCTTACCCATGTGGTTCCAATGAGATCGACGGAGGCGGAATCAGTTTTCTGGTTCGCGATCGACGGATCCTCGATGATTCGACCATCCCCTCCCGAGCTCTAGCCCAGTTCTGAGCCTTCTCTATGAACAGGGTTTGATAATTCCCATTTTAAGTGAAAAAAACAAATTACACGACATGTATTTCCAAGTACATGGAGTGTAATTTTTATTTTTTAACTGTTCTTATGGCGTTTTCCTGCCAGCATGGCACTGTTCACCTGCCGACATGACTACACGGTGTGTCTCCTTGAGTACAAGACTTGTTCTCTTGCACAGCTGGCCACTGCCTTACTATTTGCCTGCCGAAGGACTACACAGCGTGTAAGGGACCACCACACGGCTTGTAGTCGGTCTTTACACCCCTCATCACCGACATGGCTACACAACCTATGCACTCTTCCCACACGGACAAAAGTACACTGAGTGTGGAAAAGTACATGGCGTGTATTTCCAAAATTTGGAATTTTTCCTCATTTTCCTTATTTTCTCAAAAATACATAAGGAAAAGAGAATAGAAGAAACATGTACCTCAAAAGTAAGAACTGGGATCATACAAAAATACCCCCTTAAAGTAAATCATCCCCAAATTTCCCTTCCAAGGGTGGAGAAGATAAAGCTCAGAAAAGCTCTGGACACTGAGCACGTACGTCGGGCTCCTGCTCCCATGTTTCATCCTACACTCGGCCAAGCTACCACAGCACCCATACGAGAGGAACTGACCGGCCATAGAGAACCTTTTTGCTCCTATCAACAATAAAAATCGGATTCTCCTCAATGGACGCATCAATCTCAAGCTCATCCTTCTCTAGCTGAAAGATGTGAGACGGGTCTGAATGATAGCTATGCAACTGAGACACATGGAAGACGTCGTGCATGGCCCGATACCTCTGTGGTTACTGGAACTGATAGGCAACTGAAACGACTCTCTCCAAAATTTTAAATGGCCCCACATACCTCTGTAAAAGTTTACTATGTCTCCTGATCCACCTCTGTCCCAGCCTCAGCGAAACGCACAAGAAAACTAGATTCCCAACCACGAACTCCAAGGGTCGTCTGCGGCGATTATCATAAGACTTTTTATGAGACTACGTGGAAGCCATCCGCTTCTGAATAAACTAGACATGCTCTGAAATCTCCTGCACGAGATGTAGTCCCAGTAAATCATCCTCACCTGCCTCTAACCAGCACAAAGGTGATTGGCATGGCCTACTATATAGAGCCTCTTAAGGTTCCATCTCAATAGTTTCCTAGAAAATATTATTATAGGAAATCTTGACTAGTGGTATATGCTTCTCCCAAAAGCCCCCAAAGTCTAGGACGCATGCACGCAACATGTCCTCAAGCACCTGTATCGTACGCTCTGACTGGCCATCTGTTTGAGGGGGGTGAGCCGTGCTCAGAAGAACCTGTATACCCAGTGCCCTCTCGAAACTCTTCCAGAAACGAGATGTAAAATGGGATCCCCTATCCAAAACGATATAACGAGGTACCCCATGAAGACGTACAATCTCTCAGATATACAACATCCTAAGCTCGTCAACACCGAAGGTCTCCTTAATCGGAAAAAAGTGATCTACCTTCAGGAGTCAGTCCAAAACCACCCACATGGCATCATTGCCTCTAGGTGACCTCGACAACCTTGTCACGAAGTCTATCGTGACATCATCCCATTTCCACTATGGGATGGGTAACTACTATAACTATCCGGCTGGCCTCTGATGTTCCGCCTTCACCTGCTGAAAGGTGGAAAATCTCATAACAAAACCATCTAAACCTCTCTTCATAACCGGCCACTAGTACTTATGTCTCAAGTCTCGGTAAATTTTAGAAACCCCGGGATGAACTGCCCAAGATTAAGAATGAAACTCTCACATCATCTCATCGCGTGTATCCCGTGGAACCCATAGTAGTCTGTGGAAACGCAATACTTCATCATCTCCTATCATCCACCCAGGACGATGGTTATCACTTGCCACCGACTCTTGTAGAACTAGGCCTTTTGAATCAGATAGTTGTCTCCTCCTCACTCAATCCAGTATGTTAGAAGTCACAGCCAAATAGGAAAGATAAGTCTTCCCCTTACTGTCATGCACCTCCAAATGAATCTCAGAGATCAATGCCATCAGCAGCCACTCAACCCCAGCTTCCTACACTACCTGTATCTGAGTCTTCTTGTTCTGTGCATCATCTACTGCATTACCATTACTATGTGTATAGGAAAGCTCAAAATCTAAGTACAAAAGGTATTCGACCCACCTTCGCTGCCTCAGATTCAAGTCACGCTGAGTAAAGATAAACTTGATACTTTTGTGGTCGGTGAAATCCACAAAATGCTCTTCCAAGAGATAATGTCTCCAACAGTGCAATGCATGCACAACTTCAGCCAACTCAAGATCATGCGTCAGGTAATTCCTCTCATGTGGATGAAATTCCGAGACCCGTACGCAACTACTCGATCGCCTTACATCAACACTGCTCCTAGCCCAATACCTGACTGACTGACAGACAATTAAAATTTTTTTATTAGGAAACACTTTTATGGAAAAATTGAGAAACCAATGTATGTTACACCCAAAAATCATCCTCATACATACCTTAAGAAACATCATGCTCCCTCTCAGAGTCGATATCTGAATCCTTAGGCATGAGACAAGATTGGCGGCAAAAGGAGCGAGTGCGCATCCTGCCTGCCACCTCCTGCTTACTGAAGACCTTTGAGGAAACCCCAATATTGGACTTATCTCTTGCTTATCCTTGCATTTTATGCTTTCAAATCGGTTGAATGTAGTCCCCAAGGGTGTCAAGCTAATTATGAGCAACCATAGGTGCATCCAATTCAGCATGATCCCCCGTGTCACCACTCTAATTGTATTCCCCAGTCGAACCGACAACAGCAGCGACATTCTCTTTGATGGTAGGTTTAGCCGCCACATCACGCAAAACATTAGCATAGGAAGGTCCAAAACCCCCCGAGAAAATAGTGATGCCCTTAACTTTACGGTCACCACTCGGTGCCTTCGGAACAAAGGGGGGCGTATTAGGACTGGTGTTGATGTGAACCTTCTCTTCAGCTCCTGAAAGGCTATCTCGCAATCTTCTGATCATACGAACTTCACACCCTTCTTAGTCAAACCCATCAACAGCGTTGCTATGTGGGAGAAGTCATGTATGAAGCATCTGTAGTAACTAGCCAGCCCTAAGAAACTTCATCTCTCAAACACGTTCTTAGGCTGCTCCCAGGAAACTACTGCCCTTACCTTCTCTGGGTCTACTGCAACTCCTCCCTTTGAGATGATATGACATAGGAAGTGAATTTGGTCCATCCAAAAGTGGCACTTTGAGAGCTTAGAATATATCTGATGCTCTCTCAGTATACTCAATACGATCTCAAGATGGGTGGCAAGTTCGTGTTGAGTGTGAGAGTACACCAAGATATCGTCCATGAATACTACCACAAAAGAGACTAGATAAGGATGGAACACACGATTCATCAGAAACATGAAAACTACTGGCACGTTCGTGAGTCCGAACAGCATAACCGTATACTCGTATAGACCATACCTGCTCCTGAAAGCTGTGAGAGGTATATCAGATGGTCTAACGCGCAACTGAGGATATCCTGATCTCAAGTCAACCTAGGATAACACTCATGCTCCATGAAGATGATAAAAAAGAACATCAAACCTTGGAAAAGGATATCGTTTCTTGACCATCAATTGGTTCAACATCTGATAATCCACACATTGTCTGAGGGTACTGTCCGCCTTCGCAAAGAGAACCGGAGAACCCCATGGAGAAGTACTAGGTCAGATGAAACCCTTTTCTTGTAACTCCTATAACTGCCTCTTGAGCTCCTACAACTCGGGTCTGGCCATCTTATAAGGAGTAATGGACAATGGTGCTTCTCCGGGCATAAGCTCAATAGATAAATCCACCTCACGCTCTGGAGGAAGACCTGAAAAGTTGTTCTGGAAGACATCCCTAAAACGATCAACCACTTGAGTGAAATCCTTCTGAAATGTCCCCTGGACATCCAGATATAAACATGCAATTTTGGATGTGACTCAACCTCTCCCATGATGCTCTGGTCCAGCTCGACTCTCCTGAACATCCCATTCTCCCTTGTATAGAAACTCTCACCCCTCTGGTGACGTGAAACTCACCCTGCAACGATAACAGTCTACTAAAGCTCGAAAGGGAACCAAGAAGTCCCCCCATAGAATGATGTCATAAGCTGTCGTCTCTAGGACATAGAGGTCCCAAAGAAAGTGACACCCACCAACCTCAAGGGGGAACTCCGTTCACTGACGCAAACCAACCGTTCTAGTCCCCAATAGAGTATCTAGCGTCATGATATTAGAATAATTAGAAACACAGAGCCCAAGGCTCCCCACAACGGGTACAGATATGAAACTATGCGTAGCACCCGTATCAAAAAGTACTGAAAATAAAATAGAAACTACTAGGTTAGTACCTCAGACAGTAGAAGGTATGGGATCCTTCTCTTGCGGGGTATGTTGCACTGCATATGCATGCCCTATGCCGTGGCCCTGCGACACAGCTTGGCTACCCTGAGCTGTCCCACCCTGCTGCCTCTGCGATCCTGGTGTCTGGCTACCACGGCCACAACAACCATCTCTACCTGCACGCCTGGACGTATCCAGTTACCGGACTGGTAAGAAGCTGCTGGTATTACCCCTTCACGTGGAGTTTTCACAGAACCCCTCTCAATGGTCACTAGTGGAAACACCCTACAGAAGTGTTGCAGATGACCCATCCTGCCATAAGCTCGGCACTCCACTGGTTCTCATGGACACTGTGGCCTCTTGTGACCCTCCTTACCACACTGGTAGCACATGACCTGGCCACCTGAAACATTTTTCTGGATGGTACTGTGACCCTAAGAGAAGTCCATCTATCTCTTCCTCTTACCAGTAGAAATAGTACCAGAAACTGGTGCTGAACCGCCCTGGCCCACACCACTAGCTTCTCGAAGGATCCTCTATGTAATCATATCCTGATTCCCAATTGCATGTACTGAAGGAAACCTGAAAACATTCACCAGTGCTCGGATGTCATATCAGATACCATTATCAAAGCACCTGGCCCTCAACGTCTCATCACCCACCAGAACGGGTGCAAAATTCTGAAGATCGGTGAAACGAGCAGAATAATCCATCACCGACATAGCACCCTACTGCAGATTCATGAACTCTCGAGTTTTATCTGCCCTTAGCGTCTCTAGAAATAAGAAGTCATAGAATACTGCCTGAAAATAATCCCATGCCATGTCTTTGTGATGTTCTAACTATATGGTAACATCCCACAACCTCTTGGTGGAATCACGTAACATATACGTCGTGAGCTTAACCCTCTTCCCTAGAGGAATCTCAAGATGCACGAAAATAGTCTGCATCATCCCCAGCCATGAATCTGTATCCTGTGGTCTTCCATCCCCTGAGAAAGTCGGTGGATGCTGCTTCTAGAAAGTACGTGTCAGCTCAGCCATAGATGTGGCAGCCCACGGTGTCCCCTGAAAGTTCTACATGATCCGCATAAAGTCTTCACGGAACTGCACATCTTCTCCTGTGTCTGGTATAACAACTGGTGATGTATCTGGCTCTGCTGGAGGATCCACGGGTAGCCCATGGCCCACCATCTCTGAGGTATAATCATTTCTGCTCTCCTGGTGATCAATGCATGAAATTCTAGGCGGCATGACACTACAAGGTCGAAAAAACGCCTTAGATTCAAGATTATCAAAGTTGAAAGTAAAGGAACCACAAAGGGAACAAGAGGAGGAAGGCAATTCATGATTTTCAAAACAAGACTACATGGTGTGTATAATGATTACACGGCGTGTACCTGACTTCTCTTCCCCTGCACGGTCCTTCTACACAGCTAAGCTACACGGCTCCCGTTGACTAAAACCACAGGGAGTTTATATAATCTACACGGTGTGCATGGTGAAATTTAAAACTACCTGTGTCATTTGTGACACAGCCGACTACTCGGCTTTCACTACACAGCGTGTTACACCCGCACACGGCATGTACACTACACCGTTCCCAGCCACAAAGCTAAGTCCACATGGTCTGTCCTCAGACAAGACTACACGACATGTCCCATAGGTACACCACGTGTACTAGATGAGCTTCGCCAATACATGTTGTTAGTTACACAGCTGGACACATGGCTCACACTACACAGCGTGTTCCATATACACACGAGTGAACTCGAAAAAATTACACTGACCCATCTTATTAGTTACACGGTCGGGTACCCAGGTCAGACAACATGGCATGTTCCATAGTGGTCACCGCCTGTATGTCTTAAGGTCTCTTCCATCTGTGTTTCTAGTTACACAGGAAGACTCTGGTTCAACACTACATGACTTGTACATCCGATACACGACATGTTTGACCCAATCATTTTCTCTTCCCCGTGTCATCGTCCACACGGTTTGTGACACGGGAAGAGACTACAGGGCGTCTACTCAGGGAACACGGCGTGTACTCAAAATGTTTATTTTTTTCTTCCCAAACAGAAGACCATACACGGCATGTTCATAGAACTACATGGCGTGTATACTGGGTTTTCCAAATAGTATGCCTCAGAAACTTCTCCAGAACCCTGAAAATACTGAAAACAACACTGAAGTTACAAATTCTGACCCATGAGGGTCCATACTCCCCACGAATCAAATTTTGACATCTTATCTGTGTTTTAACAAAATATACAACTAATGATCCACGAAAATCCGGTCAATGAGGGCCCATACTCCCTAAAAACCAATGTTTGGTGTCCATTCCTTTAACAAGTGTATAAAATAATACCCTATCACATAGCAAGTATTTATCATGCAGCTATCACAACAACATGTTTTCTAGCATAAAAACTATCACAAAATCATGCAATTCCTAATGCACCTACATGGCATGGAAACAATGCATGGCATGTGATTCCTAAAATGTGCCTAATTGATTAATGGGATGGAATACCCTCATATCATCGGGTTTCAATGAAATATAACCCATAGATAAAATATAAACTGCATAATTACAAGTGCGTCAAGCAATGGTGAAATCAAATCAACTATAAACCTGAAAAATCAGAAAATTTGCAATACGAGGTAAATTGGATTTTCCCTGTACAAGGGTTATCTAATCCCAGGAATAGCTTATTACTAATTAACGTGTCCGTCCTACCCCTGAATAAGGCTCCAAATAGTTTTTCAAGGAAAAGAACCCCTCTGATACCACTTTGTAACGTCCCAGTTCCGGGTGCCACTCAACGGGTGCCCCGAACCTGGTTCCCCACGTGACCTCAAGCACATTTCCCCAAACACCAGAGGCTGCCAACTAGCAGTGAGGGCCCAGGTCTGATAGTGGGAAAACTATGCCCTCATTTTTCAAAGTGTACCGCAGCAGAATATAATAAAAATAATACAAAAACAATGAATGTAATAAACCATACACATTTAATATAACAACTGCAGTAAAAGTTAACCAACAGTTATATAGATGATGATACAACATGTCTCAAGTTCTAAGAAAGCAGCCATAACATGTTACACAACAATAATGTACAATACAATATAGAGTACAGCAAAACAAAATAAAATCAGTCGGTAGCATCACGAGCCTAAGCCCGGTCCCATGCTCCCCTACTCGTCAGTAGCAATCAAGTACCTGTATAGGGACCCTTTCCCTTATCCAAACCGGCAGAAACGTAATCTATTTGGGCCGAAAAGAATGACCCAAACAGGGTGTGAGATATAAATCCCAGTAGGCACCCACCAAAGGCCAATGCCCAACTGTGTGTAAAAATGAACTAATAGTGTGTCGTAGTGAAATGCAATAATATAAGTAGTACTGAAAAGTAACTAACTTAATCAGTTATATTTCCATTTTAATATCCATTTAATAATTTAATTTAAAAATATCACCACAATGAATATTCTAAGTAAACATCCAATGTCCTCAGACACGTAAAACCCCCACCCTCATGTAAAGAGAATCCAACCATAAGAATTTGCCCATAGGCATACAGATATTTCCCATGGGCTTAAGAAATGTTTCCCACAGTCACAGAATCAACTGCCCATTAGAACGGAAGAAGTTTCCCACAGGCTAAATAGTACAGTGCCCATAGGCTAATCACAACTCTGCCCTTAGGCTAAAATAGGTAATCGGGCCATGCCCAATATGTAAACAACGAGTACACAAGAAATTCCTCTCAAGGAAATTCTACAATAATTACTTTAAAGGAATACCCTCGGGTATCTTGGCCAAACGGCTAAACAGAGGGACACACCCCTGGGGTGTTCCGGGTTCCAAGAAACAACCCCAAACAGCAGTTTAATACCACAATTAATTACCCATTCCATTCTAGGTATATAAAATAGGAAAGGCCTCAGCCACACGATACCCATACATGGGTTAGTGGCACAACAATTCACACAAAATGCACAATAGTTGGAAATTAAAAACCAGGGCACCTACCAAAAATTCCAACGAACGATATACATGCACGATGATTCCCAAAACGCCCAATAATGATGTAGATCTGACGTAGATAAAAACTCACTTAAAATTAAATAACATCCATTAGAGGATGAATTGGCAAGAGACACACAGGGAGCAGGTAGCTCTTACCCATGCGGTTCCAACGAGATCGACAGAGGTGGAATTCGATTCCCAGTTCTCGATCGATGGATCCTAGAAGATTCGGTCGTCCCCTCCTGAGCTCCAGCCTAGTTCTAAGCCTTACCTATGAACAGGTTGGCTAATTCCCATTTTAAGTGAAAAAACAATGTACACGATGTGTATTTCCAAGTACATGACGTGTACTTCCCATTTTTTTAACTGTTCCTATGGCGGTTTCCTACCAGCGTGGTACTGTTCACCTACCAACATGACTACATGGCGTGTCTCCATGAGTACACAGTGTGTTCTATCGCATACATGGCCACCACCTTACTATTCGCCTACCGACTGACTACACGGCGTGTAAGGGACCACTACACGGCATATAGTCGGTCTTTACACCCTTCTTCGCCGACATGGCTACACACCCTGTGTACTCTTCCCACATTTCCAAAACAACACGCAGAATGGAAAAGTACATGGCGTGTATTTCCAAAATTTGGGATTTTCCCCCATTTTCATTATTTTCTCAAAAATACAAAAAGAAAATAGAAAAGAATAAACCCATGCATCAAAATTAATAACCGGGTTCTTACACTCTCATTAGAGAAAATATTCGCACAACAAGAGGAAGAAATGAATGAATTAAAGAGGTTGAATGCAGAACTACTTCAAGGTAGTGTTCCTCCTAAATGTGCGAGAGTCAGTCAGCCAATGGATTTTGTTACAGCTACTATGATGGATCAAGAGTATCATCCTTTACTAGTACACCCTCATAGGGTGAATCCTATGGGTCACGGGCAACAAAAATCGGTCATGCTACAATCAGTTGCAGTACCAGCCAACACACTTTTCCATGCTCCAGTTATTGCACCTGCTCAGGTCCAAGATCAACTGGATGTTTCTCAAATGTTAATAACTACCACTAAGTCATTAACATCTTGGTTCGAAGATATGGAGGGATATCATACACAAATTCAACCAAAAAATAGAGCTTACCCTGATTGGTTTGATGCAATTGTTCCCCCATCAAAATTTTCAGGCACTACATTCCCAATATTTAATGGATTGGGAGACCAAAAACAAAACTTAACACATATTGTTTCACATTGTGACCATATGATGGGAACTCCTCAACAACAAGAAGTAGTTAATCTCATTTGTTTTGTACATTCTTTACAAGGTCCTTCTTTATTCTGGTATACATGCTTGCAATCCCAGTCAATTATCAGGTGGGAGGATCTCCGTCAAAGATTCCTTCTTCAATTCAGCTCAACTTTTCCAAAGACAACAGTTTCTGATCTTAAAAATTGTAAGAAAATGGATCATGAAAGAGTATCGAATTTCATTGCTCGCTGGAAGGGATTAACATATTCTCTAAACATAACAATCCCTCAAGAAGAGTTGTTTCCAATCTATGTGGCAAATTTTCCTGATGAATTATTCACACTATTGATCCCTGTGAAATACAAAGGAGGGTTTCGAGACCTTACTTCGATCGCTCAGCAGATCGAAGACTCTCTTAAAAAGACTAATGATAAAACTCATGCATTTCCATCAGCTCCAAGAAAGAGAATCGGTAAAGAAAAGACAGATATAGTTACACTTAAACAAGAACCGGTACCTGATTCTACTTCAAAACCTTCATCTTATCGAAGGGATCCACCTCATGAGCATCAGAAAAAGAGGATTTTTTGACAAGATGATCAAAGAGATCAAATACAAAATCAATTTGAGTAGTTAAAGAGAAAATTATGTTTTTTATGAAATGAAAATGCTACTGGTTACTTCATTTCAGATCTAGAAAATAATTTGGTTCTATTTCCAAGGCCCAAAAAGACAAATAAGGAAGGAGATGAAGACCGTCCAAACTATTTCCCATTTCATCAGATGTTGGGGAATCCAATTCATATGTGTTTTGTCTTCAAATACCTTCTACAAAATATTGTATACTTGAAACAAGTAAAACTGAAAGGTTCTTTATCTTAGGTAGCATGTGTTACTGCTTCAAATATAGAGGAAGAAGGCGAGTGGCATGAAGTCAAAAGAAAAAATGCAAAGAAATATGATAATTAGATGGTCAGAAAAACAATCAACTGAACTCATGCCATTTTACGAACACAATTGAAGAAACTAATTGTTTCTTCTTTTGTGAACTCCACAGCAGAACCCTCTTCATCAGAGGAAAAATCCTCAATTAAACGACATAATTCATAGAAAGAGGAATAGTCAGAAGAAGATGAGATCGTGTCAAATCCCAAGTTGTCTTGTACTCTGGAAGATTATATGCCATCTACTTCAAAGCCATGGGCACCGCCCCACCAAACTTTACAAACTAAATTGGCTAATCAGGCAATGTCTTCATCAGATGAATGGTTGATTTTTGGTTCTGTTAACATGATTCACTTAACAGATCCTTATTCCAGTCACAGTTTCAATCTCGATGAGCCTGAGTTCCTTGTATCAAATAGAGGAACTAGAGGGAGTTCCATAGGACAAGGATACAGTGGATGACATGGATATCCCAGAAACCACTATTCCAATTGTACCCCTGCTAGAATAGTGTATGCAGTAGAAACTCATGATAGAGTCCTTCAGCGGGATAAATTGGAATAAGCAAGTTCCTCCATGCATGAGAGATTTAGTCCTGGTACTGTTATTTTGGATGATTGGTTAAAGGTTACCCCTTCTTCCTCTCTGCATATAAATAGACATATTTGGTCTAATCTTACAAATCCAGGAGTATTTCCCACTCCTACCACGATACAAGAAGCATCTACTTCTAACGAATCAACTTATAAGGAACCTGCAAAACCACATGTTCGTGTTGGGAAACACAGACCTTTGGATAAAAAATATGATGTCTTGAATCATTTGGCCCAAATACCAGCCATGTTATCAATTATGCATTCCTTGAATCTATCAAAAGATATTAGGGATGCACTCATTGAGGCTTTGTTAAGTCCTCAGGAATTTGAAACTAAAATTGTTGCTGCTGAAGTCTACCATGTAGTGAATGGTCCTATAGAATGACATGCAGTGATATCTTTTAAAGATGAAGATGAAGATGATGTTGTGAATGGAAATATTAGACCTTTGTATTTATCTGGAAAGGTCAATGATGTATACATCCAATGAGATTTATTTGATAATGGATTAGAAGTCAACCTCATCCCCATTCGTACACTTCGTTGATTGGGCCTCACTGAATCTGATTTATCTCCTTCTATATTGATGTTTATGGGATATGATAAAAATGAACAAGATCCTGTGGATGAGATCACACTCAGAACTCAGTTTGGAGGATTTCCTGGTTTTTCATCATGATACAACCTTTAATATTTTGCATGGAAGACCTTGGCTACATCAACATGTGGAAATCCCTTAATCATAGCATCAGTGTCTCAAATATTGTTTCAATGGTCAAATTGGGACATTGTATGGTGATAAATCCCCTTTCAAAAGATGATAATCTCAATACATTGATGCATCATTCTATCAAATGGAGGGAAAGAAGAAATCCACAAAAAGGGAGGTTACCAAAGTTAATGATTCATATGGTTTGGAAAAGATTCCAATAAACCCATTCATATATGTGAGTATAGATTATGTGTTTCCTATCAATCAAATTGGCTGGATAGACACAAATATAAATACTCTTATGGAATCTTCCATAATGTCAATTATGGAAATCAATCCAGACAGCATGGGGGAAATTGGTGATTCACCAAGCAATGATGAAAGCTCAAATAGACATGTCTTCCTTTCATCTGCTGAAATTCAAAAATTCTATAATCACCAACTAGGCTAGAAGAAGTTATAGAAATGTCAAAGGTGAATGATGACGTTGATTATCAATCCATCACCTCCTTTTTATTACCCAAGGAAGACCCCTCATCATCAATAGGGCTATAAATCGAAGCTTCTTCTTCAAGATTTTCAAATTTTAACATCTCTCTTGATCATGGATATTCTGCTTCATCATCTACTATGCAAGTAGAAACAAAAGAGATAAAACGTGTTGAAGAATAATAGGAAGATCTCAGGGATGATCCTCCAAGATTTTAAGAGGGTATCTCTACCACTGTGGATGAACTCAGAGAAATGAATCTGGGTACAAAAGAAGATCCACGCCACACTTTAATTAGTGCAACCATGACTCTTGAATAACAAGAAATATATACTTCCGTTCTAAATAAAAATAGATATATATTTGCTTGGAATTATACAAAAATTCTAGGGCTTGATCCTGATGTTGCTACTCATCATTTGGATTTGCCAAAAGAGCATCGAGGATTGAAGCAAGCTGCAAGAAAAACACACCCAATTTATGCTTCCAAAATTGAAGCTGAAGTGGATAATATTATCAAATATAACCTCATCAGAGATGTTCAATATCCAAAATGGTTGGATAATATTATCCCTGTGAAAAAGAAAAATGGAAAAATTGGAGTCTACATTTATTTTTGACATATAAATCGGTATTGTCCCAAGAATGATTTTCCAGTTCCGATCACAGAACTCTTAATTGATGCAAAAGCTGGCTATGAAGAACTTTCCATCATGGATGGATATTCTGGGTATAATCAAATCCAAATAACTCTAGAGTATGAAGAATATATAGCCTTCAAAGCCCCTCAGGGTTTGTTTTTCTATTAGGAAATGCCCTTTGGACAGAAGAATGCCGGCACAAAAAATTAGCGTGCCATGAACCGTATCTTCTAACCCGTTTTTTGGAAATTTGTTGAATGTTATGTGGACGATTTTCTGGTTAAATCCAAAAAACGTTATAATCACTTGGCTCTTTGGAATTCATATTCCACAAACTTTGACAACACAATTTGAAGATGAACCCCTTGAAATGTGCTTTTAGGGTAAAATTAGGAAAATTTCTCAGCATTATTGTACTCCATCGTGGTATCAAAGTCGATCCTGAGAAGAACAAATCAATCCCTGGTATGTCACCTCCTAGAAATTTGAATTATTTGAGATGAATTCAAGGACACATGGCCTATATTAGGAATTTCATCACCAATTTGGATGGAAAAAGTTTACCTATCACCAAATTGATGAAGAAGGGAGTCACTTACCAGTGGACTGAAGAATGCCAAGAATCATTTGATATTCTCCTAAAATATCATTTGAGTCCACCGGTATTAATACCACCTGTTGAAGGAGGACCACTTAATCTTTACGTGAAATCTTTAGAACGATCATTGGGTGCCTTCTATGCCCAAAATAATGATGTTGGGAATGAAAACAACCTTTACTATCTCAGTTGGACTATTCATGAAGCAGAAAACTGATATTTCACTATTGAAAAGTGCTGCCTAGTGTTAATCTTTGCTTTTCAGAAGTTGAGACACTACCTGCAACATCATGATGTCCAATTGGTATCTCGCAATAACCCACTCAAATTCATCCTTAGATGTCCAATGCTTACAGGACGTCTGGAAAGGTGGAAAGTTATTTTGTAGCAATTTGATATCTAGTATGTGTCTCAAAAGGAAATAAAGGGCCAAGATCACGGTGATTTCCTTTTTGAACATCCTTCAGTACATGACACTTCTCTAGATACTGAACATCCGGATGAGGAAGACTTTTATATTCAAGATAATATTCAAACATTGGAAATGTACTTTGATGGTTCTTCCAGAAGTCAAACAAGGAAAAAATAGAAGATCCTAAATTCAACAAAGATGGGTTAAGAATTATGATTATTTCCTCATAAAAGGAAGTGCTACCATATCCCGTCTTATTGTGGGAAGGCAGTACCCATTATGAAGCGGAATACCACAATCTCATCATAGGATTGGAGTTGGCGCTTCAGGCACAAGTGAATCACTAAAAGGTGAAAGGTGATTCAGACGTGGTAATCAAACAAGTCAATGGGGATTATGTCATCAAAACAAAAGAGTTAATCCCATTGTATGATTACGTCAGAGAGTTAATGATAGAATTTATTTCGGAAATGATCTTTTCTTATGTCCTGTGATCCCAAAATTCCCAAGCTGATGCACTGGCTAATATAGCCACAGCTCTGGCAGATCCAAATCGGGACGAGACAATAATAAGTATTTCCCACCATCGTACATTTTCACCTTAGGATCAAACCAAAAATAGATGAAATCAATGAAATTAGTCCCATTTCTGAACCATATGGTCATACTACAGGTTACATGACACCTATCAAGGAATACATTCAAAATGGAACACTCCCACGTGATAGAGCTGGGAAAGAACAAGTCCGGCGACATGTGGTCAATTTTACACTTCATGATAGCCCAGATCACCAGAAAATTCTCTAAAAAAGAGGTTTTTATGGAATTCCCTACAGATACAATGATGGTGAAAAGAAAATGGATGTCATGTGATAAGTACATGTAAGAGTATGTGGTGCCCACCAGTCTGGACATAAACTATCTGATCAAATTCGAAGGCTTGGATATTTTTGGTCTTTAATGATACAGGATTGTATCTATTTCACTAAGAAGTGTCATTATTTCCCTGTACATGCCAACTTAATTCATCAACCCCTAGAGTTTCTTCATAAAGATAAATAATCAAGCCCATTTTTCACATGGGGAATGGATGTAGTAGGACCTTATCCTTTGACTACCTCCAAGCAGTTTAAGTATATTCTTACTGCTACTGACTTCATTTCCAAATGGGCAGAGGCAATACCTGTCAATGAAGTTAGTTCTAAAAGCATTATTATCTTCATAATGTCTAACATCATTTCCAGATTTGGTGTCCCTCATACCATATTGACAAACAATGGAACCAACTTTTTTTCATCTGAGATAAGGAATTTGTATCAGGAGTACAACATCAAATCCAACCATTCATCTAAGTATCACGCAGCGGCCAATGGACAAATAGAATCCTTTAATAAGGATCTTTCAAATATACTACAAATGATGGTGGTTAAAGTTAAGAATTCATGGCCTGATAAATGTTTTCATGCTTTGTGGTCTTATCGGAACACCACCCAAACTGCAACGCGGTCAACTCTGTATTCATTGGTTTATGGAACAGAAGCAGTATTTCCCGTTGTGGTTCAATTACCCTCGCTTAGAGTATCCATTTGTGATCATTCATCTACTGATGAACAATCTTAAAAGCGATTGGATGAATTGGAACGATTAAATGAAAAATGATTTTTCACCCTGCACCACTTGGGAGTCTATCAGAATTAAATAGCACGAGATTTCAAAAAAAAATCGTCTTTGTTCATTTATTCAAGGAGAATTGGTATTGGTTCTCAAAACTCCAATGATACCAGGAAGGAAACCTTCCAAGCATGAACCAAAGTGGGAAGGACATTACTCAATACATAAGGTCTATTCAAATGGAGCGTATTCTTTAATCTCGGTGGATGAAGAACTCATCACGACTCCGACTAATGCCAGATTTCTAAAGAAGTATTTTTTGTAACACAAATACTATACGTCCAACAAGATGTTAAACATTTATGTCCTAGCTACATGATGCTAAAATATACAACACTTATTTTTCCAACATGACATTAAACTGTGATGTCCTAGATACATGACGCTAAACTATACAACCCGCATACGTCCAACATGACGTTAAACTGTGATGTCCTAGCTACATGACGCTAAACTGTACAACAATTATTCATCCAAAATAATGTTAAACTGTATTGTCCCACTTACATCTAGAAAGACATTAAACTTCATAACCATCATCCCAACTATACGACATTAAACTGTGCACCTCTTCGTCCCACATGACGTTAAACTGTGAAAAAGTCCCCAAATTGTCCAACATGATGTTAAACTGTGTCGCCATTGTCCTCACTGCAAGACATTAAACAGCATAGTCCCTTCTTCATCCAACATGACATTAAACTTTGCATAATTATGGTTGTTTCTACATCTTGTTTCTCACACCGAGTATGACTCACGAGAGCTTAGAGTAAACATCAACCATAACACCCTCTCTAGGACGCTAACCATGTGTAAGTCCCGACACCATTTTAGGTCATTCCCATAAAGTACAACTTGATCACCAATCCATTCTTTAATAATCTATGTATACATTGTTCCTTGCCTTATAGGATAGGTACGTAGGCATCCTCTTCAGGTTCAATCCCAAAAATAATCTCTTCACATCGGTTCACCTCCCTCTTATACGATGTTGATTCGTGAAGCCACCCCCATAACCAATATTTTTTAAATTGGTTCACCATCGTCCTTTCTATATGACGTTAAACTATTAACACATTTTTTTCATGAACGACAATAAACTACAACATTCTTTGACACCCTCACCAGAGAGGGAATCATTATTTACATTGATCTCCAATCATGTTATATTCCGAAGACTACGTGCATACATGGCAATGCCCGAACATTTAATCTTGGGAAAAACCATCATTGCACTAAAGTCCCATTTCACCCTTCACTTGTATGAAACAAATTTTTACAAAGGGTATTTCCAAAACATTGTGCGACTTGATTCCCAACCTGATGGGATCCATAAGAACATTCGATCATCCCTCAAATCTAGCCCCAAGTCATTGGGACTAAACCAAAATTCCACTTTCAGTCCCTTACCTGAAATGCCCCCTGTGAAAGCATGAATGTTGTATGAAAACCCTGATCTTCATTCACATCATGTTTATAAAACACACACTGTGTATTCTTTATTATGGTCTGAGCTCTATGACCCTAAACTAGGATCTCCTACACTATCATCCCACATGATGTTAAACTATATTTCAAGAACTATGTATGGGTTGATTCCCGTCCTTATGGGATACGTAGTGAAGTCCAACGCCTCAATCCAGGACCCAACTACAACATAATTATGGTTATCATTGGTATGTGTATCTCCTTCATGCATTGGACAATACTCATTTTCATGTCTCATAATCCTAACCATAAATTCTTCTAGATATCCATAATCCTTTTCATGAATTTTGGTCACAAAATCTCTAATACCAGAGAGTTCATTTTCCTGACTATGCAGCACGTGTCCTTAGGTGGCCTTGCATAAATAGTCTTCACAACAGACTTCTCAGCCAAAAGATACTATTATTTGACTATGCATCCAATTCCCTTAGGTGGTCCTGCATAATTCAACCCCCTAACAAGTTTTTCAAATAGTTGTAACTTCATACTTTGGAGGAAAACCTCTTCTATTCTTATTTTTCTTAATGAAAATATATAGGGAACCACAAAAATAGCCATCCTTAACATAATTTACCAATACTCTTTTTCATGATATGAAAGTATTCAAGTATATGGTTTATATTTCCCTTCCCTAAGTTTGGGTTAGACCTTCACAGGAGTGAAATTCATCCAATTATTTGATATTCTTGATTGAAAATATCCTCTCTATATTCTAGTATTTTTATCCATACACCAGACTCTGTGCTTTGGAAAATTTGAATCTCCATAAACTTTCACCGGATTTTATCAATAGAAAAGTAAAATTTCTGACAGTTCTTTTGCCTAACTATGCAGCACGTTCCCTTAAGCGGCCTTGCATAAGTTGTCTACATAACAGAACAGTCATCTAAAAGATGTTATTAGTTGATTATACAACCAATTCCCTTAATCGGACCTGCATAATTCAACCCCCTAATTAGTTTGTTATATATTGGTAACTTCATTCTTGGGAAATACTTCTTCTAATGCCTTTTAACTCTTTTTTCATATCATTGCTCAGATTCAAAATTTCGTAAGTTATAGATTACATGTTTTCCTCTATACATGAATGTGGTAATATGTATTTAGATAAATTATAATGGAATTGAGTGAATTTTATTCCATTCGGTCAAAGCTATTTCGACCTTAAACATTAGCCTTCATTATGTCCGACATGAAAGACTTTAAACTTCCCACAAAAGTTAAGGGAACTCTAAATAGAAATCAAGTCCCAACTCACTAAACATATACTTTGTATGATTTAGTTAATATTGAGAAATGAAAAGATTCAAAGTTTTTAGGGTTATTTTTATAATCCTACCAAAAATCAAACTATTCCTACTAGGATCATTAGAATAAGTAAAAATGATTTAAAGTAGGTAGTAAAAGTATGAAAGCACAAATGATTGAAGATGAAAGTATTTTTCATTGATACACATATGTTATAAAGACATCCACAGACTGAGGTCTCTTCTCTTTTCCAATAACTACAAGAGGATTTCAACATAACTATTCATTTGATTTATAGCATCCCAAGCTTCATCAACAACCACCTGTAATTCAGTCATTCAACTAGATACAATAAGAGACGCAGTGATACCAGCTCTTCTTGGAACAACTGTAAAAGAATGTTCTGGTGTGCGGTTTGATAAAATTTTCTGCTGATCAAACAGTGACTCTATTTCTGTCCAAGAGACTTGGAAGATGGATTCATGGATTTGAGAATTGAGAATTGGAAGTAAAGAGACATTTGGAGAGAGTAATCCTTTCAGATATTGTTTCTAATTTCATGATGGTCTTCTCTCCATCAACTGGTAACGGAAAACATATCAGCCCATGGTTTACCTTTTTTATATCTGCAAGGAAATAACTTGGAGGAAAATTTTAAAAGTTCACACCATTGTTGCTACTCTTAATGCACAGAATAACCAAAATAGAGAAGTAGCAGTGCGTCTGCATCTCGGGCATATAATTATTTGCATCTGGAATGCTGACTTCTTGTAGATGACCATGCCCATAAAAAGGAAAGTAGATGCTCTGTGGAAAATTAAGATGATACATCTTCAAGTACTTAGCCAAATCTGGGAGAGTACTGTCGCAGATATTATAGTAATCATGGCCAAGGATTCTCATCATGTCATCAGTTCACTTGTTATCCAGGTCTTTAGCCGTTCCAACTCTTCTGGGAGCTATTGAATATGAACAAAGGTTGAATAATTAACTCTTAAGTAAGGTGAGTTTTCATAAAATCTGTGATGAAAAGTGAAAAAATGGCTAAGGCATTAAGGCGCGTAGGTCTCATGATTGGCGCACAATTCAAGTATAATCGAGCAAGTTTGGGTGCGTAGGTATCAACATGCAAGTCCAAAGACCTCTGCAGAATCGCCTCACGAATAGAAACAAAGAACCATGGATAGCAGCACCTGTGTAGAAAAGTGAAAATCTGAGAAAACTGCGCGACGAGAGCAAACCTACACGATGATAGGGGGAAAGTTTGATAGCCAGTTGATTTGAGCGAGAATGGCTGCATATTTATAGGTCAATCTTGTACCCAACGTTCCATGCCCTGCACAGCTCTCACCTGCGTGCCTCCACCTGTGTGCTCAACACCTGCGCGCCCAAAAATAAATCCTTGATTTTTTTTCCTCTGAGTAAAATCCTACTTCTTTTTGGATCCAAATCTGAGGAGGGACTTTTATTATGCTCATTTTCATCACAGAGTCTAACGAATGAAAAAGGAGAATATCTTTAGCACAAATAGATTCATCCTTTAAAGAAACATAAAATATTGACACAAGGCATGAACACTAATCTATTTAATGATTGGCCGCACAAGATTCATAATGGTCGCACAAGTATACATGTTCGCCATATATTGGTTTCATAGGTGACTTGTGCGACCTATTTTATTTTCGCCCAGGGTCTTCAGTGGCCTATAAATACCCCTTGTGGGCCCCCATTTCAGGGATGAAAAAAATCTAAAAGTTAGATTTAAGCTCTCATCATCCTAGTCTCTACTTGAAGTCATCCGAAAACTTATAAAGTAATTTCTTACCTAGAATGGAAGATCTAAAGAGTAGGAATAAGGCCTATGTGTTGGAATTCATCAACACTTGCGCACCTAAGGGTCTAACCCTTAAGGGAAAATGGCCAAACTTGCACGCTTCCTTATCCCTTCAACATAACTGGTGCACCACTCTTTTGGAGGCCTCTAGGGATAATACTAAGGGAATAAGCCAATCCTTGCCCAAGAATTACCCTATGGGTTGACCATCACAGAAGTATACATGTGTCACACAAGTATACTTGTAACACCTGAGAATTTTATGAGAAATATTTTTTTTATGTTATATAAATCATCAAAGTAATCTTTCACTACACACAACACTAGCTTGACTTTCTTTACACGCAACCGCGGCCTTTCTCGATAGCTTGTGTCGTACGCAATACCGAGTTTCACTAAACAACGATATGCTATTAAAATATTATTAAAACTAGCCATTATGAATAGTAATAACCACTTTTTGAACTTTTATAAATTTTATTTTTCAAAATGGACTTCATTTTTGGATTCGGAATATCGAAATTAGCTTAGGGTGAAATTTTGGTACTTTTCGGATAACTTTCATATTCTGATGAATAGTGAAAATTACTAAATTTTAATTAAAAACAAATTTTTTAATCGAAATAATTAATAGTGATAAATTATTAATTTGAGTGGTTTTAATGTATATTTATAATATATTTTTAAAATTTAATAAAATTTTGTTCATTGGATGTAATTTCACATTTAAACCATACATAAACAAGTGTCAATCTTTTGATAGTTATTATCTTTTAAAAACACGCTATTTGTATTGACGACGGAAATTAATTTTTAAATTAGTTAATGTAATGTATATGTTTTGAATTTGGTAAAATAAACATCATTTTTGAATTCATAATATCAAATATAGCTTAGGGATATTTTTTTGTATTTTTCTGGAAACTTTCATTTTTTTGATGAATAGTGAAACCACTAAGTGGTAGTTAAAAAAATTGATTTTTTCATAAAACTTAATTTTACCGCTTCTGTGAGTAGAATTTCGAAAATCCGAGAGACACGGTTAATATCAAAGTCTAAAATGTGGTTCAATGAGATGAAAATAATTTTTGGTGAATAGTAACTTTTTACTTTTTTTTACGACGCTTAAAGGTAAATAGGGCAGTTAAGGGTAAAAATGATATTATTATTACCCTAACACATGTCATAATTCTATTGGATAAGTGTAATTCGACCGAAGAACAACCTTAGGAATAAAATATGACCATTTAGGTCCACTTGGATTAGATTAGGACATTTATTATCAATTTATTTAAAGAAAGGTTAAAATAGTTAAAATCAATGTTTAATAACTAAAGAATTTTTAATATAGGGTTATACATAAGATAAATTAGACTATAAATATTCAATATAAATATAAAGATATTTCCTTCATAATGGTATTTTATTTGTAATTTTTAGACTTAAAATAATTTAATTTAATTATGATACAATGATGATACAGTAATTATCTTATTAATGAAATATTGACATAATTGATGTTATAAATACCTAAATAAATTTAATTTGAGTCTTTTTATGAATTCCAGTAATTTTATATGTTAATATGACATGTTATTATTGATTTAATTAAATGTTTTCGAACTAATCATTCTCCTATGAATTTCACAAAAATCAATTACCAAATAGTGTCAAAATTTACATAAAATAGTTTTTAAAACAAATACAATTTTATTAATTGTTATTTAATTCATAAAAATATAAGGTTCGGCCAAATGACATAGATAAGGTTATATATATTAATAATAAACAACTTTAGGTTGTTTTGGCATGATATAGTAAGTTTATTAACTATATAGTGTAAGAAAAAAAGAAGACACGGTAAAAGTTAAATTATCTAACTTAAAGTTAAATCTAAATGATAAGGTTAAAATTGATACCTAAACTTGTCTAAATTATATTGGATGAGATTATTTAGACCCATAACCACCTTATCTTCTAAATATATAAATTGTGAGCAATTAAAAACCGAATTTGACTTTATAATAAAATAATATTTTTGTTATTCCAAATGTGCCCCTCTCCTCCCTTATAAAAGGGTACCTCCTCCCTCTCTTCCTCACACCACTTTGATCCTTAATGCTCGGCCAACCCATGAAAATATCTCCTATCCACATACCTAGAAACATACTAGAGGTCATGGTCTTCTTCAAAGACCAATTTTAGTGCCCTATGAGGAGGTCTCAAAGAGGCGCTTCAAAGAAGAGGTAATGCCCGTTACCGATTCTTTCATCTTTATTTCTTCTTCCACTTCTTATTATTTAGTTTTTTCATTATGAAGTAATAACATCAGTATCACTCATATACTGATATGTTATTATAAGTATGAAACAACCCTATTTCACCATCTATCCATCCTACAGAAAACGAAATCACCGCGCGTGCGTACGTACGGAATACAGTCTCCATGCCGTGGTGTAATCTATTTTCCAACAACACCTTACTCTGATGGGTATAATGGTGTAAATATTTACTATATATGATTATTGTAAAGTGATATTGATTCTGAAATAGTATACATACACTCCAATACAATTTCACGATCATGGGAACGATATCATCACTCGTGCGTACGTACGGAATACCGTCTCCACAATGTGATGCGACTCGTTATAAATGATCTACATTGCATAATGATTATATAAATAAATTGAGTGAATGAATATTATATATATTACACGAATACCATTCTTGAAATGAGGTATCTATAACCTAAAAATAAAAATAAGAATTTATTCGACAAAACGCGCATAAGAAGAGAAAGTAATAAACACCCGAATAACAAGTAGTAATGAAATATTACTAATAAGAAGATATGAATATGACCATATATGATATCATAAAAACATGTATGATTCTGAAATAAGTCAATAACATTATTGAAATCATTATACAGGATGTTCGGACACTTACGAAGCAAATCGGACCTAAGGTAAGGGAAAATATCACAATCTCATTTTATCCAAGATTGTTTATACTTTGGTATTTACTAGGGTGTATTTTAACATCCACATCCATGTTTCCTCGATATGTAATATTGTTTCCATCCACCTACAATTTTTTAAATCCAATTTTACCCTTCGGTGAGTTTTTAGTAAAAGAAATTAAAGGAATCTTTTGTCATTTTTCATACGAGGTACTTTTTGACTTTTTCGACAAAAGTACGAGAAGAATGTTTTTTAACGTATATGGCATGAATAGATTTTTAAAACATTATTTACTAGAATCTTACTTTACAAGTTTTCATGTTTATTTTTAATCAACTTCTTTTAGTTTAAAATTGTATGACATGTTAAGAAAGGAAAATGTTTTTGAAGTAGAAAGGATATTTTCCTCAAGAATGGAGTTCAAGTGTTTTATCAAAATTATTTTCCATCTAAGATAATATAGGGTTCTATTTCTATCCCTATTATTACATTGATTTGATTTTGTTGTGATGGAATTATTTTTATGAATTCCTTTATCTTATATGAATTGTTTTATGATGTCATGTTGTTTAAGAATCCCATTTTTATTACATGAGTTATGCAATGATGTATGATTTATGAGTTTGTGGCACACATAAGAATGGTATCATTATGATATGGGTGGGACCTATATCCCCCTCCAATGCATTGGGTAAAGATTTTATATCTCATGAGATAGACATGGCTGGAATGGCAGGTTAAACTGGTTCAGTAAAACAGGACTGAAACGAGGAGTGAACTCGGTTCAGAAATGGACATTGTCCACTACGATAGTTTTGGAAATGAGTCTTGACTAATAAGAAATGATTCTATATGATTATTTGTGTATGCCACAAAGTTTCATGTTTTATGTTATGATTATTGGGATTACATTTCACTACCATGATTTATCCCATGTTATGAAATTATGATCTCTTTTGCAGGGTAAGATTCCCAAAATGTTATGTTCTTATTTTGATGTGATTGATATTTCTTTTTTTACCCTTACTACGCATTTGAGATCACCCTTTTGTATGTTTTCTTTCCCCAGGTCAGGAAGAAGGTTATTAAGTAAGATATGCCAAAAGGGACTATAGATATGATGAAATAAATGGGAGACAGTGTAGACGCTTTATGAACCAGTTGTTTATGTTTCCCAGTTTCTAAAGACACTATACCTATACGGTGCTTTCATGGTTTTGTTATATGTTGTAATAAGTATGCTTCAATTTTGAAATAATAACAATATATGTAAAGTATGATTCGTTATAGTTGGTATCAAAGGAAAGGTATAGTCAAACTTTGGAAACTAGGATGTGAAAGCCTTAGTAAGAACCCTAAGGATAATTCTATGCATAGAACACAATCTTAGTGTTTTAGAAATGACCATGAATAACCTAGGATAAGACCTTAAGTGTGAAATTTTATTCTTGATTATGTGGTTTTCCTATTATAATTAGTGTTGCTCACACTATTCTTCTTGGTTTTAGTCAATGGCTGCAACCCGAAGGAACCGTGTTAATGCGGAATGTGACGGGCAATGCAATGATTGTCCCCCTGAACAACCAAATGTTATGGGAGATGGAATGAAAAATCTTGTAGCCATGCTCACACAACATTCTCAAGCTATGAATCATGCAGGGCTTCCAAACGAGCAAAGGAAGGAGCAACATTCTGTTGAATCCTTCATGAGGCATCGTCCACCATCTTTTAGTGGGTCTACTGATCCATTAGTTGTTGAACAATGGATTAGTACTACTGAAAAGATATTTTCAGTTCCTCAATGTCCTGGACATGATAAAGTCATCCTAGCAGTGTATCGTTTGGAAGGAGATGCTGATCAATGGTGGGATCTTATTAAGAATACGAGGCAAAGTGATGAAATTGAGTCCATGGAATTGGACGAGTTCACGAACTTATTTTTCAATAAGTACTTCCCTCGTATTCTCTGAACAAATATGGAGAAAGAGTTTCTTGAACTGAAGAAAAAGGATGATGAATTTGTTGGTACCTATGAAGAAAATTTTACAAGACTTGCAAGGTACGCTTCCGGTATTATTATCCAACCTGAGAGTAAGATCGATCGATTCTTTAGTGGCATAAAACCAAGTCTTCGAAGGGCCTCACCGATAAGGGACTTCAATAGCTATGAGGAAATCGTTTGATGTGCTCTCAAAGTTGTGATGGAGATTGTAGTAACCCATCAGTCATATGGGTTTGATAAGAAGAGGAAAATGGAATTCAAAGGAAAATATAAAGAGCACACTGAAAAGAAGATGAGCTTTCCCTTATGCTCATAGTGTGGAAAGTAACATGGAGGGAGTTTTCTTAAAGGGACAAGTAAATGTTTCAAATGTGGAAAGGAAGGTCATCGGGAATTTCAATGTTGCACTGATGGGAAGAAGATGTCTAATGATGCAAACAATGGAAGGGACACACAGAATGAACCTACTACACTTCAATGTTTTAAGTGCAAGGATATGGGGCATTATGCCAATAAATGCCCTAATACAAGGGTTGTTGATGATGATCTACATCAACAAAATATTAAGGATAAAGACAAAGGAAAGTCACATGCAATTTTTATCAACGATATGGAGTACAATAACGATGTGTTGAAAGGTACACTTACCATACACTCTAAAGTAGAAAATCTTTTATTTGATTCTGGATCCACCCAATCTTTTATTTCTGATGATTTTTCTAAGGGTATAACCGTATTAACTCAACAATTAGATGTTGAGTTAGCTGTGACAACACCTAATGGCACAACAGCCGCATCAAAAGTTAATAATTCTTCCCCGATTGACGTTTGTGCGAAAGTGCTTCCTGCAAATCTTGTGATCCTTCCTATAGTGGAATTTGATGTGATTATTGGAATGGATTGGCTTTATTTATATGGATCTCATATCAATTTCCAAATAAGGGAAGTCACATTTCATATTCCAGATCAATCTATGATCGTCTATCGATGCAAGGATGAACATAACCTTCTAGTGGAAATTTCTTCCATCTTATGGGTCTTGATTCCACTGAATGAAGGTTATTTATCTCAAATGGTTGGTGAGAAACTCACAATTAAGAATATTCCCATTTTATGGGAGTTTTATGATGTCTTTCCGGAGGAATTTCCAGGTCTTCCACCAAATCATGATTTTGAGTTTTCAATAGAACTCGTACCGGGTGCTTTGCCTATTTCAAAGACACCTTATAGAATGGCCCCAATTGAGTTTCATGAATTGAAGAAGCAACTCCATGAGAATCTTGATAAGGGATTCATATTCCCTAGTGTGTCACCTTGGGGATCACCTATTCATTTTTTTAAGAATAAATATGGATCAATGAGACTCTGCATTGATTATCGAGAACTTAACAAGATCAATATCAAGAACAAATATCCTCTCCCAGGCATTGATGACTTATTTGACCAACTACGCGGAGCTCAATACTTTTCCAAGATTGATCTTCATTCAGGGTATCATCAATTAAGGGTCAAAAGGAAGGATATACCAAAGATGGCTTTCCGTACAAGGTATGGACACTATGAATTTATAGTGATTCCATTTGGTCTTACTAATGCCCCTTCTATCTTCATGGATCTGATGAATAGATTCTTTAAAGAGTATCTTGATCAATTTGTGGTAGTCTTTATAGACGATATTCTTGTTTATTAAAAGAGTGAGGAAGAACATGATGACCACTTGAAAATTATATTTAAGACCCTGAGAAAGGAGAATTTTTATGCCAAATTTACCATGTGTAAATTTTGGCTTCAAAAAGTTTCATTTTTGGGTCACATAATCTCAAAAGAGGCGATATCTGTGGATCCAGCAAAAACAGAGGTTATCGAAAGATGGCCAAGACCAACAACAGTAACTGAGATCCGACGTTTCCTTGGTTTGGCTGGATATTATCGATGTGTTGTGAAATACTATTCACGATTATCTAATCCACTCACCAGGTTGATTCGGAATGTAGTTATGTTTGTTTGGATGGAGGAATGTTAAGAGAATTTCAAGGAGTTCAAAAGAAGGTTATCTAGTGCACCTGTGCTCACACTGCCTTGTAGTGGAGAAATGTTTGTGATCTACAGTGATGCATCCAAGAAGGGGATAGGGTGTGTTCTTATGCAAAATGATATGTTGATAGCTTATACCTCACGACAGTTGAAAATCCATGAGCAAAATTACCCAACACATGATTTGGAGTTAGTTGCGGTAATCTTTGCATTAAAGATTCGGAGGCATTATATTTATGGAGAAAGGTGTGACATTTATACTGATCATAAAAGTTTAAAGTATATTTTTACCCAAAAAGAGCTGAATATGAGCCAAATAAGATGGTTGGAACTGATTAAGGATTACAATTGCTCAATTAATTACCACCCTGGGAAAGCAAACAAGGTGGAAGATGCATTAAGTCGACAAGACCATGCTAGCTTATCCATGATGAGGATCACAAAAGATACAATATTTATGGATTTACAAAGGATGGATCTTGGAATTTTAATGGAAAGGGAGAAATATTATCTTTCTAAAAGGAATGTCCAACCATATATATATGTGAAGATTCAAGAGGCTCAAAAAGAAGATGTCGAGTTACAAAAGAAGGTGAGAAATATTCCTGAATTCAACCTTGATTGTGATGGGATAATAAAGTTCAAGAATCGGGTTTGTGTTCCTCCCATTACAGAATTAAAGAAGGAGCTGCTAGATGAGGCTCATAGTTCTACATTCACTATTCATCCTGGAAGCACGAAGATGTATAGGGACCTGAAAGAGTACTTTTGGTGGGATGGCTTGAAAAGAGATGTTGCTTAATATGTCTCTCGATGCTTGGTTTGTCAGCAAGTTAAAGCTGAGAGATAGAAGTCTAAGGGGATGTTACAACCATTACCCATACCCGAATGGAAATGGGAAAACATCACTATGGACTTTGTCATAAGACTTCCTAAAACATCTAAAGGCAATAATGCTATCTGGGTCATAGTTGATCGTCTTACAAAGTCTGCACACTTCATTGCTATTAGAGAGGATTTCTCTCTGGATTAGCTTGCTATGATATATGTAAATGAAGTGATAAGATTTCATGGAGTACCACTTTCTATTATATCTGATTGGGATCCGAGATTTACCTCGATGTTCTGGAGAAGTCTTCATCATACTCTGGATACAGAGTTGAGTTTCAGCACTGCTTATCATCCTCAGACAGATGGTCAGTCTGAGAGAACAATTCAAACTCTAGATGATATTTTGAGAGAATTATCTATAGATTTCAAAGGTTGTTGGGATCAACACCTACCTTTGGTGGAATTTTCTTATAATAATAGCTTTCACTCCACTATTCAGATGGCTCCTTATGAAGCTCTCTATGGAAAGAAATGTAGGACTCCAACTTGCTGGGATGAATTTGGGTAAAGAAAGCTATTAGGACCTGATCTTGTTGATGAGATGGCAGAAAAGGTCCGATCCATTCAACAACACGTAAGAGTATCTTAGAGTCGACATAAAAGTTATTCAGACAACCGAAGAAAAGACCTAGAGTTACAAGTTGGTGATAAAGTGTTCTTACAAATATCTCCCTGGAAGAGGGTCATGAGATTTGGAAAGAAGAGGAAGTTGAGCCCTAGATATATTGGTCCTTTCGAAATAATGGATCGTGTTGGAAAGGTAGCTTACCGATTGGCGCTTACACCGAATCTCTCTCAAGTTCATTATGTGTTCCATGTATCTCTCCTAATAAAGTACATACATGATCCTTCACATGTACTCAGCTCAGAATTTGTACCACTGGAGCAAGATCTTTCTTATGAAGAACAGCCGATAGAGATTTTAGATCATAGTGAAAATGTCCTACGGAACCAGACCACTCTCTTAGTGAAAGTATTATGTAGGAACCACCAATTAGAAGAAGCTACATGGGAGCTTGAGGATATGATGAGGGATAGGTATCCTCATCTTTTTGTTACAAAGTGACAAATTTTGAGGGCGAAATTCATTTTAAGGGGGTAGAATGTAACACCTGAGAATTTTATGAGAAATATTTTGTTTTTATGTTATATAAATCATAAAAGGAATATTTCACTACAGACAACACTAGCTTGGTTGCCTTACATGCAACCGCGGCCTTCCTCTATAGCTTGCGTCATACGTAATACCGAGTTTCACTAATATAACGATATGCTATTAAAATATTATTAAAACTAGCCGTTATGAATAGTAATAACCACATTTTAAAATTTTTTAAATTTTATTTTTCAAAATGGACTTCATTTTTGGATTCAGAATATCGAAATTAGCTTACGGTGAAATTTTGGTACTTTTCAGATAACTTTCATATTCTGATTAATAGTGAAAATTACTAAATTTTAATTGAAAAAAACTTTTTATTTGAAATAATTAATAGGGATAATTTATTAATTTGAGTGGTTTAAATGTATATTTAGAATATATTTTTACAATTTAATACAATTTTGTTCATTGGATGTAATTTCACATTTAAACCAGACATAAACAAGTGTCAATCTTTTGAAAGTTATTATTTTTTAAAAACACGCTATTTGTTTTGACGACGGTAAATAATTTTTAAATGAGTTAATATAATTGATATGATTTGAATTTGGTAAAATAAACATCATTTTTGAACTAATAATATCAAATATTGCTTAGGCCTAATTTTTGGTATTTTTCTGGAAACTTTCATTTTTTTGATGAACAGTGAAACCACTAAGTGGTAGTTAAAAAAACTAAATTTTTCATAAAACATAATTTTACCGCTTCTGTGAGTAGAATTTCGCAAATACGAGAGACACAATTAATATGAATGAATAAAATGTGGTTCAATGAGATGAAAATAATTTTTGGTGAATAGTAACTTTTTACTTGTTTTGCCACGGATAAAAGTAAATTGGATAGTTAAGGGTCAAAATGATATTATTATTACCCTAACACATGTCCTAATTATATTGTATAAGTGTAATTTGAAAAAAAACAACCTTAGGAATAAAATATGACCATTTAGGGCCACATGGATTAGATTAGGACATTTATTATCAATTTATTTAAAGAAGGGTTAAAATAGTTAAAATCAATGTTTAATAACTAAAGAATTTTTAATATAGGGTTATACATAAGATAAATTAGACTATAAATATTCATTATAAATCTAAAGAGATTTCCTATATAATGGTATTTTATTTGTAATTTTTAGACTTAATATAATTTAATTTATTTATGATACAATGATGATGCAGTAATTATATTATTAATGAAATATTGACATAATTGATGTTATCAATACCCAAATAAATGTAATTTGAGACTTTTTATGAATTAAAATAATTTTATATGTTAATTGGACATATTAGTATTGATTTAATTAAATATTTTAGAACTAAGCATTCTGTTATGATTTTCACAAAAATCAATTACCAAATACTGTCAAAATTGACATAAAATAGTTTTTAAAACAAATACAATATTATTAATTGTTATTTTATTCCAAAAAATATAAGTTTCCTCCAAATGACTTATATAAGGTTATATATATTAATAATAAACAACTTGGGGTTTTTTTGGCTTTATATAGTAAGTTTATTAACCTTATAATGTAAGAAAACAAGAAGACACGGTAAAAATTAAATTGTGTAACTTAAAGTTAAATCTAAATGATAATGTTAAAATTGACACCTAAACTTGTCTAAATTAAATTGGATGAGATTATTTATACCCATACCCACCTTAAATTTGAAATATATAAATTTGGAGATATTAAAAACCGAATTTGAATTTATAATAAAATAATATTTTTAGTTATTCAGAAGGTTCCCCTCTCCTCCCTTATAAAAGGGCACCTCCTCCCTCTCTTCCTCACACCACTTTGAGCCTTCAAGATCGGACAACCTCTGAAAATATCTCCTCTCCACTTCCCTAGAAACATACTAGAGGTCCTGGATATCTTCAAAGACCAATTTTAGTGCCCTAAGAGGAGGTCTCAAAGAGTCGCTTCAAAGAAGAGGTAATGCCCGTTACCGATTCTTTCATCTTTATTTCTTCTTCCACTTCTTCTTCTTTAGTTGTTTCATTATGAAGTAATAACATCAGTATCACTCATATAATGATATGTTATTATATGTATGAAACAACCCTATTTCACCATCTATCCATCCTACGGAAAACCAAATCACCGCGTGTGTGTACATTCGGAATACTGTCTCCACACCGTGGTGTAATCTATTTTCCACCACCACCTTACTCGGATGGGTATAATGGTGTAAATAATAACTATATATGATTATTTTAATGTGATATTTATTCTAAAATAGTTTACATACACTCCAATACAATTCCACAATCATGGGAACGATATCATCACTCGTGCATACGTACGGAATATCATCTCCACGATGTGATGAGACTCGTTATACATGATCTTCATTGCATAATGATAATATAAATGAATTGAGTGAATGAATATGATATATATTACACGAATACCACTCTAGAAATGAGTTATCTATAACCAGAAAAGAAAAATAATAATTTATTCGAAAAAACGCGCATAAGAACAAAATGTAATAAACACCCGAATAACAAGTAGTAATGAAATATTAATAATAAGAAGCTATGAATATGACCATATATGATATAATAAAAATAAGTATGATTCTGAAATAAGTAAATAACATTATTTAAATTATTATACAGAAGGTTCAGACACTTATGAAGCAAATCAGACCTAAGGTAAGGGAAAATATCACAATCTCATTTTATCCGAGATTGTTTATACATTGGTATTTACTAGGGTGTATTTTATCATGCACATCCATGTTTCCTCGATATGTAATATTTTTCCATCCACCTACAATTTTTGAAATCCAATTTTACCCTTTGGTGAGTTTTTAGTAAAAGATATGAAAGGAATCTTTTTTCTTATTTCGTACGATGTACTTTTTGACTTTACCGACAAAAGTACAAGAAAATTGTTTTTTTAATTTATACGGAATGAATGAATTTTTAAAACATTATTTCCAAGAATCTTCCTTTACAATTTTTCATGTTTATTTTTAATCAACTTCTTTTAGTTTAAAATTATATGACATGTTATGAAAAGAAAATGTTTTTGAAGTAGAAAGAATATTTTCTTCAAGAATGGAGTTCAAGTGTTTTATCAAAATTATTTTCAATCTAAGATAATATAGGGTTCTGTTTCTATCCCTATTATTACATTGATTTGTTTTTTTTGTGATGGAATTATTTTTATGAATTCCATTATCTTATATGAATTGTTTTATGATGTCATGTTGTTTTAGAATCCCATTTTTATTACATGAGTTATGCAATGATGTATGATTTATGATTTTGTGGCACACATTTGAATGGTATAATTATGAGATCGGTGGGACCTATATCTCCCTCCAGTGCATTGGGTAAAGATTTTATATCTCAGGAGATAGTCATGGCTAGAACGGAAGGTTAAACCGATTCAGTAAAACAGGACTGAAACGAGGAGCGAACTCAGTTCAGAAATGGACTTTGTCCACTAAGATAGTCTTGTAAATGAGTCTTGACTAATAAGAAATGATTTTCTATGATTATATTTGTATGACACAAAGTTTCATGTTTTATTTTATGATTATTGGGATTACATTTCACTACCATGATTTATCCCATGTTATGAAATTATGATCTCTTTTGCAGGGTAAGATTTCCAAATTGTTATGTTCTTATTTTGATGTGATTGATATTTATTTTGTTTACCCTTACTGAGCATTTGAGCTCACCCTTTTGTATGTTTTCTTTCCACATGTCAGGAAGAAGGTTATTAAGTAAGATATGCCAAAAGGGACTATAGATGTGATGAAATAAATGGGAGACAGTGTAGACACGTTATGAATCAGTTGTTTATGTTTCCGAGTTTCTAAAGACACTATACATATACGGTCCTTTCATGGTTTTGTTATATGTTGTAATAAGTATGCTTTAATTTTTAAGTAATAACAATGTATGTAAAGTCTGGGTCGTTATAATACTTGCGCGACCGAGACTTTCACGCCCAAACAAGACTTTCATGCCTGCCTCTTTTTGGGAGCCACTCCTACATATTCAACTATTTTCTTCAAATCCACCTATACTATTCAATATTTAGCCTTCAAAACACTCTTCAATGTGATGGATGGGTTGGAGTGATAGTTGTGACATGATCAGTGGCGATGATGGTGTAGGTCCGGCGATGAAGCTTTCCAGTGGATGTTCGCATGCATCCTTCGTCGGTGATGAATCATGATGACATGGAGAATGTGTTGGGATGTGCGGTGTACGGCGTCCCAAGGATCGAGGTTTGGTCATGATGCCCCTCGTTTTCGTATTTGAATTTTTAAATAGTATCTGTATCATGTGGTCACCCATCCTCTATTTGAATTTTGGATTCTGTGTTTGTGCGGTTACCAGTAATCCTATAACTGGCTCTTTAGAAAATGAAAAAAAGGCTTCGTCGTCGTCATCATTTATGACATAGTTCCTTTGTTGGATTCCTTATCTGAAAGGAATTCTATTGAAAATCTCTCAAAACCTAGTGATTTTCATATCATTATGTCACTAAGGTTTGAGATTTCCCCCGTTCAACCACATCCTCTAAGATGAGAATATCCTTTATCTGGGTATCCTCTTTAGGAGTAAGCCCCACGTATTAAATTCTTTTAACTTGATCCTCCTTTTTAGGAGTAATCCCTAGATCAAAAAGTCCCCTAACCTTGGCCTCCTTTTTAGGAATAATCCCTAGTCCATGTTCCCAAATATGTGCATCCTCCATAGGAGTAAGCCCCCAATTCTACAATTTCCCTATCCTGGGTCTCCTTTTCAGGACTAAGCCCCAGTCATAATTTCTCTTAACCAGTCTTAATTTCTTTTGATTTATACTTCCTTCTCACGAATAGAACACAATCATATGTCCCCTCTAATTTGGGAATCCTTCTCAGGATTAAGTCCTAAGTTAAGTATCCAAATCTCCATAAAGCACATATACCTTTATGGACCTCATTCCCAGGATTTTCCCTGGAAGTAGGTCCTGATCTTCATCTTTTTTGGCAGTCATACATATGTAATCCCCACCTCATTTCTTGTGACTACATTTTTTTTGGAACAAATCATTAGGTTTGATACCTCTTTTTTCTCAAACCGAGCATACCTCACATGAGCTTAGACTGTAAAAGTAACCATGTCACATCTCTTTAGGACATTAATCATATATAATGCCCACAATTCTTTACTAAACTACGTGGAATTTGATCTCTACCTTAAAATTAGTGTACGTAGGAAGCCTTTGTAAGTTTCAAGCCTATCATCCATTAATTATCATCTATCCCATATGACGTTAAACTATATCTTAATTCCCAAACTATGTGGGTTCTGATTCCTTTTCTAAATAAGGATACGTAGGAAGCCCATCTGCAGGTACAATATCAACTTTCAAATAATCCATGCCCTTCTGAATGACAATAAACCTCAAATACCCTACTGAGTGGCATTAAAACAAGTATGGTTATCTTAATAACCAAGATATTTCTATATAATGTGTTGAAGGATACCATTTAATAAGAATAACTAATAAATATGGATGATTATTTATTGATGAAGAACCTCAAATACATATAAAAGATTCTCTAAATCTCTTATATAATAATCATTGATTGTCAGATCTAAAGGATGGGCTCATTTTCATACATGGTAATTTAAAAAGGATTCACAAACATAACATAAATCTATAAAGAGAGTCCCAGAGTAGACAATTACTCCCCCAAAAAGGTGTGATGAGTTTGACCGCCCATCCTCTCGACCAATGAAAATTATTAATCCTCATAGGTCCACAACTAATGAGCACCTACCTTTGGAAAGTAGGTCGAAATGGATATAGAATCTTTGGATGTTTCCAGTTCTATGAATAAACCTGTTAGAAAATTATTGGAATGTTTGAACCTTAAACAAACTAGGTCATCCCCATTTTCAGAGGAAACAAAGGTGGATAGAGGTTTTTCATGATTATGATTTTGAGATCTCCTACACATCAATAAATGTTAATTTTTTGGCTGGCACATAAATGAGGACTTCCTGAAAGGATGTTTTCAAGAATTCTAGGGATTTGTATAAAGGAATGGATGAGTTTTCTTCCTTTAAAATAGATTCTTTATAAATTACGGTATAATATATTTATTTTATATGATGATGAGGTACACTCTAATGTTTCATGTGGATGAATATTAGTGGGGACACTCAGAGAAAGTGATGATACATGATCATGTTGGCCATGTTGGTACTCTGAACGGATGGTATGAGGATGTTTGGAACTAGACATTGTTTCATGGGAGTTTTTTAGTGGTTGTGATGTGCTAGTGAGTCCTTCATGAGTGTAATAAACACCCTTTGGTGGTGAAACTATGAGTATCATTAATGTACTTTGGATTTAGGATGTAGTTTTAGTGGATCTGGATGAGTTAGATTGTGACCGAGTTCATTGTAGACTTTTTAGTTTCCCAGCAAGTAGAAGATCATGATCATGTTGATAGAAATTTTTTTAAACCTGTGGTTGTTCCTGATTAGAACCAATATAAAATATCAAGGAAATATTTCATAGGGTTACCATAATCATTTGGAGGATGTGATGTTATCTGTGTGATCATGGATCAGTTGATGAAATTATCTCACTTCTTTGTGACCATGTAGTTAGTCAGAGTGGATGTATTTGTCAAGTGGTATGTGGATAAGTTTGTGCGGTTTCATGGAGTTTCAAGTTCTATTGTCTTTGATAATGATATGTTTTTACCTTATGTGTCTAGAGGGTATTTAAACACTCTTTTGGATGTCAGTTATTCTTCAACCCTACTTTGCTCTCTCAGATTGATGGGAAGATGAAACATACCATGCTTACCTTATAAGACATGTTGCAGGAATTCATCAATGATATAGGAGGATCTTAGGAATAAAACTTTACCATATTTTAGTATAATTATTATAATATATATCCCATATCCATCGTAATATCCCCATTTGTAGTTTTTTATGGGTGATCTTATCATTCTTCATTGTGATGGATGGGGGTAGTGGAGGTAGTATTTCTTTGTCCTAATTTGGTGTAGGGAACAACATAGAAAAATAATGTTTTTAGCGAGTGAATGAGAACATTACATATCTATAATATGTCTTATACTAATTATATGAGGAGGCTTGAAGATTTTGATATTGGGGACCACCTGTTCTTGAAGGTTTCTAATCAACATTAGAAATTGATGTTTGGGTGGGGGATTCATCTTTCTCTCAGGTCTATTGAGACCATTATGGTGATGTGGGGAGACAGTGAGGTGTAGTATCAATTTTAGTTTCCAATATGAGTTGAGAGGTTCCATGATATATTTTATTTATATATTCTTTACTATTTGCTTCATGATCAGTCCCATGTCTATGAATTGGGATTGTTGGATATCAATGATTAGGTGACGTTCATGGAGTAGCATGTAGAGATCCCAAATCACCAGGAGATGGTGCTATGTCGATGGGACCATCCATTGGTTTTCATGTTATGGAGGCATGGTGTCCTGTGGTAAAGTATATGGGAGTGAAAGACAAAGATTCATTCCAAATCCCAAGAGTTGTCTGTAGTTTTTCCATAAGTTTGTTTTTCATGAGATGAGTTCTTTTGGTCTTGGTGTGTTTGGGGATGTGTTATTTTATTCATTAATGATTTTTCATAACATTCAAACATATAAAAAGGGAGTAACTGATTCTTAATTGAGATGTAGTATACGATGATGTGGTTAAACATGCATGGGTGAGCCAGTACATCCTAAAATTGATAGTATCTTGACAAGGATTATGGAATTCAATGATTAATGTGTTTTGGGAGGTGTGGTTGTTTGGCTGTAGCAATTGTTGGATTGACCAATTTAGGGGATAATATGGTTTTTCAGTGGTTGTTTAGTGGTGTGGTTGTGTGAAAGTAAATAAAATATGGATTTGTAGAGTGTTTTTTGGTGTTTTGTTTGGGTTGTTTTTCTCATGGTAGTATTACAATGTAAAGAGATCCTTGATATTTATCTCACGTGGTTATTTTTCGTTATCCTTTTCCATATATTGATTGATTTGTTTCTCAAGTGTGAGAATAATTTGAGAGATATATGATTTAATAGACAGTACCATCTCAACCAATTCCATCGTTAGTTTTCAGTGTTAGAAGTGTTTCACATTGTCTTGAGGATCTTTTATGGTGGTCGGTTGTGAAGCATAGATATAATTTTAATATTCATGTTGTGAAAGGGGAAGATGATGTGAATTGTTTGTTAACATCTTGTTTCACAGACCAATTTCAAGGATTATAAGCATCTGAGGTGGAACACATTAAATAGATTCATCCCATGAATTTAATCTATAACATGTAATTAAATAGAGGCTGTGGTGATGTGGATTTTAGTGGATGTTGTTTTTTTTGGGTAATTTTTAAATAATTCACATGGTTAATTGGTTATATGATGTGAAACATTTGAGTTTGGGGTTATATAAAGTGGTCCTAATAGAATCCTTTCTCATTTAGATGTACCTATTTTCAATCAAAATTTGATTAAACCCTAGGTGTCTTTCAATGAATTTTCGTCTCCCTTCCTCTTACTTCAATAAATATATTCCATTGGATGCTATTTGGTGATTAGTTAAGACTAATTATCATATACTTTAATTTTTTATTTTGTTATTCTCTATGTGATCCTCTATAGTTGGGTGGATAAGGTTTTGGTTGTGATATGGGCTACATTATTTATAACCCTTGATGCAGTTAGGGTTAATTTATGGGTTATTCTTGCAGTTTTTTCTTTTGGGAATTTCACCTTCACCATGTGGTGGAAAAAATGTTTGAAAACCATCATTTAGGTAAGGAATTCCTTCATTAATTTTTTGGTATCATTTAATAGGGGTATTCTTTTGTTTACTAATGGGGGATAGTTTTACACTCTTAATTAAGGACAAATAATGGGCTAATTGAAATTAAACGGGAAAATGGGATTGATTCGTATGTTTTAATGGTCTAATATTATTGTGATGTTGTGACTGTGTGGTCTTAATGACCTAATAAAAATTGTTACAATTGGGGATTTTTATACACTAGTTTGATATGTGGTGTGCATACCTTGACTTTCAGTTGTTGTGATATCACCATAAAATGGAAATGGATTAACCCCTTATATTTTGTTAAAAACAAAATTTCCCTAATACTTATCCCTACTTTGTTAACACCCCGAAAATATATTTATTGGAGAGAAAAATACTATTTAAATATGTAAAATGATCTTTTATGTGTTGTGATGTGTGTTTGTGCAGTGGGGTGGTGATGTTTTGTTGCGATGTAGTGGGAGGTGATTTTTTGTTTATTTGGCCTTCCTTTTGGGGTGGTGAGTTGATAGTTATTTATCCTTTTCTAGGTGGAAAGTTTATGGTTTGTTTTTAGATTAATTTATTATGCCCAGGTACTGATTTTCTTGGATGTACTTGTGGAGCATCCTGGGGATGGTTCGATAGAAACTATACACCACTTATGATGTATTTTTACATTGTTTTAGATCTCTATGTAATGATGGAATAATTATATAAATTTTAGAGTATTTTATGATTTATGGATTGAAAATGAATGATGATACAATAGATGATGGGTTTTATGGTTAAATTTAATTATTGGTATACAATGAAATTTATTAGATAACGGTATTGGATGGGGTGTGTGATGTGGCTTATGGATTGTGTAGTGTTATAAATTTAATGGTGGTAGTTAATGTGGGGATGTTGTGAGTTGGTTTTTGAGTTCTTTTGAACCCATATACTGGTATTGTGTATGTCTATAAGTATAAGTTCTTATTATCCTTTGGATTTCTACGAGAACCCACCCACGTCTAGCAGTACGTGACGACACCCTTATATTTAATAGTAAGCTATTTTTTCTCAACATCCCTTTGATGAGGATTGGTGGTTGTATATTAGACCTTACATGCTCTTCCTATCATGGTAGGATGAGGTTATGATCTTGATTTCTATCATATTAATGATACACAACTACTCAAGAAATGAAATTGGTTTTGACGTGATGGCTCATGATTCTGTGGGCGAGATGATATGTGATCATGATGTGGGGAAGTGTCCAAGTTTACTATGGGTGTGATGTAATATTACCCTGTAGTGGGGTGGTGGTATGTGTTATTGGAAAGAGGTGGGAGATCCACTGTGTAAGATGTGGGTGAGTGTGAGAGGAAAATTATTAGGATAGATGTGTGGGGTACCCTTTATTGATTTGATTCTCATTATGTTATTATAATTGGAAGGTGTTATTTATTGAGAATGCCTTAGGGATGATGAGATTTGTTATTGACCTCTTTAGGAGATGTTGCATATGTTTTATCTAATGGGAGCATTAGAATGATTCTTTCACATGTGCATGAGATACATTTGTTTTCCTACATGCTATAAATTTAAGCTCACCCAATGTATATATAGTATGTTTTTGGGGTTTCCATGGGGATTAAATGGATTATGCTGGAAAGTAGTAGCACTGACCATTTTGGAATGTTTTTATTTGAATGATTTAGCTATTTATTTGGGTATTTTATTTTTGATACATTCATATATATCAAATTTATTTCTGAAATCATTTGGGGGTGAACTTAGTTAAATTTTAAATTATGCCAAGGAGATTCTTGTGGATGATTCATCTTATCTCTGATTCCTCTATTATTATATAGGTTAATTATTCCCATTTATGAAATTTTTATACCCTCAGTGCTCGTCTCCAAAATGGTAACTATAAGGGGAGGGACTGAAGGTAAATTATCCATATATCTCTTTATTGTACTATAATTAATTGGTGGGGATCATTACAAACTCCTTGTATCAATGATCAATGCAAACAAAATATGATGATACCAATAAACCCAATCTAAATAGAACATAAACATAATAGAAAACCCATATTTATCATTATAAAATAATCAAACACATATAAAAATGTATATGGGAACATATACAACAACTAAAACAAGGAAGGTTGTCTTGGCCATCCAGACATAACAACATATAAACCAAAAAAACAAATCATCCATCTAGATATATAACAAGATATTCATGAGGACAATTTTTCACCTTCTGACCTTGAAACCAAATCACTCTATTAGAGATCCAAAAAACTAAAATAAAACTATAAAATCCCATTATATTGATGTCAATTTTCACAAGTGTAGTGTGAGTATATAGTATCCCAATAGCCAATCAGTATATGGCCTATGATTTCTCTTTTTCGAAATATACCATACAAACTAGTAAGGAAATTTATGTAAAAAAATGTGTTTTTTATTATTTAAAATAAGTTTTTAATTTTGTTAAATCATTTAAAACCAATATTTTTTGAAATCCATCTTTTAAATTGACACTGAAAAGTGATGCTTAGTTTGTCTCAAAATAAAAATGGACTAGGTAAAAAAATACACAACATTACTTGAACATCTAATATAAGATGTAAAATATGTTATAGTATAATGAAATGAATAAAATAGATATAGAACAAAGCGATATGGTGAAATTTAGTATTAGGGAATATATGAATTGTAATTTTCATAAATTACTAGATGTCCCATAAAGAGAAACTGGGAGTACCCATGATAATACCATTTTTCATCGTATCGATGTGTTTATATGTTAATAATAAAATTTTTTCCATTATATTTCCACACCATTAATAGTCACCCTATGGTCCCCAATATCATAGGGGATCTAGATAATCTCTTTAAGAGATGATATACACCATGTCACTTCTCCAAAATTTCTCCTAGGGTCCCATGATGATAATAAAAGTGTTGTGAGGAATTAATTACATAAAAAATAAATAAATAATCAAGTTATGTAAATCAAAATTTCTCATATCACCTCCCTATACTCATATATAAGAAACACCTATTTAATATCAAACCATAACCTCTAAATATAACTATAAGGGAGGGGTTTCTATATATTTGAATACATTCAATGACATAGTTTCAAGGTTCTATATGAGCCTTATCATTGGAAAAGAAAATCTTTTCTACAAAAATCCACCATCAAATAATTCATTTAGAACTGATGGTCATTTGTAAAAAAAAAATTAATTTTCTAAACATTCCATTAATTAATGTTTCTGGAAACATTTATTTAAAATTAATTTAAAAAAAATTTCATAACATAAAAGCTATTCATGAACTCATGGTTTAATAAAGTAATCTTATGAACATGATATAGATACATATCTACACACTAACATATATTTACATGAAAATATGTATGTATAAACCACCACATGTGTAACATCCAAAGGATCTGTGCATCATGTAATGGTGAAATTTTATATTTAATATTACCCATTAATCGAACAAACAGGTTTCTAATAGAAAATTAATAATAATGTTTTAATTTATGATGAAATAGAGTAAAAACTTTGCAAATGAAAAAAAGGCACATTATTCAAATGGGAACACCATAGTAACTAAAATACACTAAGATCAAATGGTCAATTAACCTAACCAACGATATCAATTAAAAAACTTATTAAGATTAAAAGAATACAACTCAAAACAAAGAGAACCACGAGTAGACGATAGGGGTCTTTAGTATCCATAAAAACAAACATAAGAATGGCTGAAGCCACCGCATACTCACTAAGCACTAAATGGACGACTTGAACCATCTCCTTTCTCTTCTTCTTCTTCTATCACCTTAAGCTTAAGACACCCCATTGTTTTGGATTTATAGGGCACAAATGTGACCATTAGAAATACTTATATCCATTCGAACTCAAATGATGTGACCATTGGAGTTTTTTTCTAATGATATTTATTGTTTAATTAAATTGATATAGTTATAATTTAAATACAATTTCATGTAAATAAGAAAAAAAATTATATTGTGTAATTTAGACGTATATTTAAATTAAAATTTTATTCTTTTAGAATTTATTAATTCATAGAATAATTTTAATAATAAATATACTAAAATATGAATCCAACTAATTTATTACTTGTTTTTCAAATATGGTATATATATATACGCATAAGAATATTATAATTATATAATACTAATCCAATAATTTTATATATAACACTGAGATTTATTTTTAACTCCATTTCTTATGCGATCTAATATTGAATCTATTATATGTATAATTACATGAGTTTTATATATTAAAAAAAATGATATGTATGTACTCTAATCATGCAAAAAAAATTTAATATATGAATATAATAGACTTATGTATTATTATTAGATTATATATTTTTTATTAATTTTCCATAACATTATTATTATTTTGAATGCTTTTTTCAAAAAATTATAAATTTATAACCAAATTAATGAATTGAATAAAATTTTACATATATGTATGATATTTTAATAAAAAATATTTTTACTTTAAAACATTTATATGTGTGTAATATTAACAAATATTTTGTAACAAATTATAAAAATTATTATTTTGGAGTTAATAAATTTTCAGATATTAATTTAAATTATAAGGTTATACAATAAGAAATTTATATAATAGTTTGATAATAAAAATCATTACTTTTAAAAAGAGATGATAAAAATATTTTTAATAAAATACTAGTTTTATAAAACTTTTGACCTTCTGAATTTGTGATAATATAATATATATTAATAAGGGTATAAAACATAATATAATATAATAATAATAAAGGAAATCGGCTGATGAAGATAAAGAAAGGGGAAAACCCGTAAAGGGGTTTGGGTGTTGCTGAGGCATCGTCTCGGGTTTCTGTGGGGTGGGTTCGAGCAGCTTCGGCCGGAGTCATGAATGATGGACCGTCGCACCACATGAGTCTGGTTTTCTAGCTTTAAGTGATGTCGTCGTGAATACGGGTCGAGCAGAGTTGAAGTCACGTGATTTCCCTTCTTTGCTCATGTCCTTTGATCTTCTGTGAAACCTCATCCCGGTCTTTAGTTATTTTTAAATGTTCGAATCATCTTCCAGTCTACCCACAACCATTCGGTCTGCTTAGGAATGATCTAGACCATCCATATATTTTTCGCATCGTCACCTTCGTCAGCAAGACACACTAGTGGCCGTCGTTGTCACCACCTCCCTCCTCCACTACTCCTCTTCGGCCCATGCACACCCATCACCTTTCAAGGGTCCCATTGGCCTCACTTTTCTATGAACCTACTCCCCCTAATTCATCAATGATTGTCCACCCGATTTAAGCTCCTCGAGTTGGTTTATATAGAAAATATATATAAATATTTTTGTTTTATTGTTTACCTAACTCAAATGTTGTCCTTCCCTCGGTACTCAAGATGGGGGACCCTCGTGTAGATTGAACCGAGACCTATTGGTCCTTTTAAATCCACTTCCAATCAAATGAACCCTATGGGTTTAACCTCTCCACCTCTCCCTCAAGCTTCTCAAGATCGCCATCAAACTCCTCCCTCATCCGAATCCTCCACCTCTTCTGCTAGTCTGAACCCTCCTCATCTATCTCGTTCTGGGGACTTTCCAAATGGTTTTTATGATGAAAACCGAGTATACACAAATTTTGTATAATCGGATACACAATATGTATGTATATATATAGTATTGGATCATTCATCTCTTCCACTTTCAAGTAGGGTGTAAGGATTTGAATTGGTTTTTCTTAAATGGTATAAATATTTGATCTCCATATATCTCTCGGTTTGGTATTATAACCTGTATATATGTATATACATATAATTTTAGAACAAGTATATATATTTACACCTAAAAACACCCTTTTTAAATGCCTCCAGGGTGGTTGTTCATGATTTTCATACTCATGTTTTTAAATAAGACTAGTTGGGAATGACTTCCTATTTAAGCAGAACCACCATATATCTTATATATATATTTTCGTGTGTTTAGGTATATATATATATATATAGTCCCAACTCAAATCTACTTCTACGAATTCCAAAATATTTCAGTATATTTTAAAAATAATTATAAAATCATAAAATGTGTTTCAAATTTATTTATAGAAAGAAAATACTTTCCTTGTAAATTTGGATAATATAAATATGTAAAATTATATAATTATATATATATTTCCCAAAAAAATCATTTATGATTTTCAAGACTTGAATATTAACCCTTATGTAATATTTTATATGTGAACTAATTTGTATTTAAGTATAATTTAGTTATAGAATAATACCATAGTTTTTATATTCTTATGTTCATTGAGGTACATGAATATTAAATTGTTTATGGTTTTGGTGACAATCAAATAAATGGTTATTGTTTAGAGGAGTTTTAATCTTATAGAATTTGTTTATATACCTTGTTTACTTTGTGTAAAACCCATATATACACTTTGTTTATATATGGTTATGTATGAATGTATGTGTTAATTTTATTTCAAAAACCCAAATTTCAAGTATAAATTAGGACTTAGTTGATGTTTTGACACATGTAAGGTTTTAGTGTTTTATAATCCTATATGTGTTTTATTATACACCAATGAACATTCTTAAATAGAGTAGTTATTCTATCACGTACCCTAAATGTAATTAATTTTTTTAAAGAATGAGTTTCAGCCTGTTTTGAAGTAAAGGACTATGAATTTACGGGTTTACGTAGTAACCATTTATTATTTGACGTTAATCCTACTAGTGTAATTATTAGTGGTTAATCTGGTTATGATTAAATTCCAAGTTCAAAATCATGTTTACCACAATAATTAGTGTCAAGTATTTTTAAGTATTCCATTTACATGATATAATAATTTTAATGAGCCATCATTTATCACCTCATGTGGAAAACCCTATTCATACATCATTTTTTGTGTGAAAAGAATTTTTACCACACTATGTATGCCTTTTATTATTTATTTCCAAATATTCAATGTTATGCCAAGTATTTACAGACTAAGTGTATAATGGTTTAATTATTCATTTTTATTTATTATTTCACATAATGCATGCATATGACATACCATGTTAATGAACTAAGAAAAGAAATTACCCAAAGTGGTTTGGGACACCTTGGGTAATGAGAAATAAAAAACTAAATATTCAGTGTGGTATGGGAAACATTGAATATAAGAACATTTGACATATGAGAAATGTATTGGACTGTCAGGTTAGGGACAGGTTAATAGAAAGCCCTCCAGGTTAGAGACTGGTTTAAGTAAGCCCTCTAGGTTAAGGACAGGTAAAAGTAATCCCTCTGGGTTGGAGACCTATAAAAGTAAGCTCCTCAATGCATCGATAGTTTTCAAGATAGTTAGAATGGGTTATTACTCCTAGGTCATGGCACAAGGCCTTTCCATAGAGACCCTGAGCCCTTAATTATACATATTCTCATTATGTTTTAGTATTTTACCAACCAAGTGGTTATTTCGACTTGAGGAATATCCTTGGTTATAGAACCATTACCCATGAGTATGAGATTAATGTGAACATGGAATATAATGAGATAGTGATGATGCAGGACCAGTTCACCTTTCCATAGTTTTAATGAAAATATTAGCATTACTTTTATCACGTTATATTCTGCATTATTATAAGTTGTAGTGATATTTTTTATGCAAAACTATGATAACTGCCATGCATAGTAGTACTTGCGTACCTTGCATTTTATGACTATTTTACTTGGTAGAATTCATGAACTTTTGTACAACTATAATTACATTTTAAATTTAGTGGATTTCAGTTAAATGTTCAAATACTTGTGTATGAATGCTTTAATTGTTTTATAAAAACCTTTGAAATTTCATGATATTTTTTTCAAAAGCAATATTTTAATGTATGTCATAGTATTTTCAGAGGATGTTTTCAAAACCTGTATTATGTATTTAAAAAACCCCTTACTGAGTATTTAAATGCTCACCCTACGTTTGAAATGAAATTTTTTTCAGGTATCATTCATGTCGATTCAGAATGCAGCTTGTTTTTCCCAAAACTAGAACCTCACGATCCACTGTAGCATGAGACAAGATGTAGTGAATTTAAATGTAATGTAATAATTGTGGTATGTAATGTCTCATGGGCACCAGCTCTTGGCACTCGGAGGGATGGGTCCTTACAGTTGGTATCAGAGGATTTTTTCAGGAAATTCTGGAAATCTAGGTAGTATAAATATATAGCTATGACTTAGCATTACTATGCAATTATATTGTAACTTTTAGATGTCAGATGGAAATGTACCTTCCAATGTTCTGTCACTTCCCACTGAGATCCTAAATACCATTGTGCCTCTAGCTATAAAAGAGAACTTTCTTAATTATTCCCATATCTACATGTCATGCAAACACCTGTATGATGTGTCAAACTCACCATGAGTGCTTCTTCTACATCGGGTGTTGGGAATGGATTACATCCTCATGATGATGACCCAATTCCCATCATATAAACATTAGGGAAGGTACCATGAGGGAATTTTGTGAGTATTCACGGTAGGTGGGGACTTTGGCAGTATGATCCTCAACCCTTTTCAAGAAGCTGCTGCTACCAGTGACCTCCGTGCGGCCTATCATTGTTAGATTTTGAACTACGACCTATGGGGTCAGTTGTTGAACTTAGGGAAGTTAGAAGATAAGTCCACCCAACTGTATTACAGGCAACACATGTATTTTTATGTTTCCCAACTTCAAACCCCTCATGATAAACTCAAGAGACGTCACAGGTTCCCCCATGAGTTTAACACTGAATGATCAGCCTGTGTTTGGGTTGAGGATATTAGTAGTTTTTCATCTCGGTGTAGAGTTCGTGTAGTTGGTTGTTAAAGGAACATCAGGAACTGATGTATAAAGTTATGTGTTATTGAGTTATTACCTATTTTCCTTTCCTTTCTATACCTTATCTGAACTGTTAAGTGAATTCTGAAGAATGTTTTTTCAGATGGCTGGACAAACAAATGTCTCATCCCTACCTGATGAGATTTTGGAGAAAATATTAATCAGGACGTGCACTATAGAATATCCTTCATTCCTCAACCTTCGAGGATCATGTCAATGCATGTTGAATTTGTCCAATAGCCATGAAATACTTCGTTCTTGTCAAGGGATTGACCATATCTTCCACCTCATATCCATTAACCAAAATCCCTTGTTATAGGTGGAGGGGGAGATACTTAGAAGTACTTTTTCGATGTTCCACTATGGCACAAAATTTCTCTTCCAGAGCATGTTTCCTAGTAGCTTCCCAAGATTGGAACCTAAGATCAGCCTTCATGTTCAAGATTCTAAACCTCAGTCTGTTCAATCACATCGTTCCAATGGAATATCTTGAGTGCAATGTAGTTCAACGGAGTACCAGAGAATATGTCGATTCAGACATCCCCGAATTTATTACGGCTCGAGCCTTTCTATGGAAGCCTGTGTGTAGAATGCATGAGCAGAAGTTAAAAACATACTGCTCAAGGAGTGTCTGGGCCAGGGAAGTAGAGGAACTTAGTACCAACCGGGGTATTCCATCTACTGTTCCAAATCTCCCATTTTGGTTATGATGGTCGTCTGGGGAATTTCTTTTCCAGTTTTTGAGTGGAATTGCGAGGATGCAATTCTTTGTATGGGGGAATAATGTAACATCCCATGAATCTGTGTATCATGTAATGGTGAAATTTTATATTTTCTATTACCCATTAATCAAACAAACATGTTTCTTATGGAAAAGTAATAATAAAAATTTAATTTATGATGAAATAGAGCAAACACTTTTCAACTGAACAAAATGCACTTTATTCAATTGGAAACACAATAGTAACTAAAATACACTCAGATCATACGGGAAATTAAGCTAACAAAAGATACCATTTAAAATCCCAATTAAGATTACATGAAGACCACTCAAAAAATAGAGAACCCCGAGAAGACGATATGGGTCTTTAGCATCTGTCAAAAAAACATAAGAATGGCTCAAGCCACCATAGCCACACTAAGCACTAAAGGGATGACTTGAACTATCTTATTTTTTTTTTCTTATTCAATCTACTTATGCTTAAGACACCCAAATTTTTGGATTTATGGGGCACTAATGTGACCATTAGAAATACTTATAGCCATTGGAATTCAAATGAACTGACCATTGCAGTTTTTGTCTAATTATCTTTAGTGTTTAATTAAATGTATATAGTTATAATTTAAAGACACCTTCATGTAAATAAAAACAGTAAATTTATATTGTGTAATTTAGACATACAGTTTAAAATATTTATTTTATTCTTTCTAAATTTATTAATTAATATAATATTTTTAATAATAAATAAATTAAAATATGAATACAACTAATTTATTACTTTTTTTTCAAATATGGTATATATATATATAAGCAGAATCATATTATAATTATATAAGAGTAACACAATAATTTATTATATAACATCAATAATTATTTTTAATTTCATTTCTTATACGATCTAATATTGAATTTATTATATGAATAATTACATGTGTTTTATATATTTTTCAAAACTATGATATGTATGTACTCTAAACTTTTAGACAATTATTTAATATAGGAATATATGATACTTATGCAAAATTATTATATTATAAAGTTTTTTTAAAAGTTCCATAACATTATTAATATTTTGAATTTTTTAAAAAAATTATAAATTTATAACCAAATTAATGAGGTGATTTGGGTGTTGCCGAGGATTCATCTCGAATTTATGTGGGGTGGGTTCGAGCGGCTTCAGCCGGAGTCGTGCATGAAAAATTCTCGTGTCGCAGGAGTCCTGTTTTCTAGCTTCGAGCGACATCATCGCGGCTACGCGTCAAGAAGATTCGAATCCACGTGATCGCCCTGATGTGCTCGTGTCCTTTGATCTTCTGTGAAACCTCATCCTGGCAGTCCGTTATTTTTGAACATTCGACTCATCTCCCACTCTACCTGCAACCATTCGATCTAGCCAGGAATGATCTAGACCATCCATTTATCCTCGGCATCATCATCTTCTTCATCAAGCCACACCAATGGTCATCGTTGTCACCACCTCCCTCCTACACTTCTCTTCTTTGGCCCGTGCACACCCATCACCTTTTAAGGGTCCCTTTGGCCTCACCTTTCTATGAAACAACTCCCTCTACTGCCTCAACACTTGTCCACACAATTCAAGCTCATCAGGTAAGTTTATATAGAATATATATATATATATATATATATTCATTATTGTTTACCCAACTCAAATGCTTGTCCTTCCCTCGGTAGTCAAGCAGGGGGACCCTCGTGATGCTTGAACCCATACTTGTTGGTCCTTTTAAATCCACTTACAAGAAAATGAACCTTATGGGTTTTCCCTCTCCACCTCTCCCCAGGCTTCTCAGGATCACCAACAAACTCCTGCCTCATCTGAATCCTCCTCCAATTCTCCCAGTCCGAACCCTCTTCCTCTATCTTAGTAAGGGGACTTTCCCACTGGTTTTTATGATGCAAACAAACTCTACACAAATTGGGTATAATTAGATATAAAATATGTATATATATTTATCTATATATACTTTCAGTATTAATCGTTCATCTCTTCCTCTTTCAAGCAGGATGTAAGGATTTGAATTGGTTTTTCTTAAATGGCATAATGATTTGATCTCTCTATCTCTCATTTGGGTTTTATTACCTGTTTATATGTATATACATATAATTTTAAAATGATTATATATATTTACACCTCAACCCTCCCTTTTTAAATGATTCCAGGGAGGTTGTTCATGATTCTCATACTCATCTTTTTAAATAAGACTTATTGGGAATGACTTCTTCATTAAGAAGAACCACTATATATCTTATTTAAATATTTTTGGGTGTTTAAGTATATATATATATGTAGTCCCAACTCAAATCTATTTCTACGATTTCAAAAATATTTCAGTATATTTTACAAAGAATTATAAACTCATAAAGGGTGTTTCAAATTTATTTATAGCAAGAAAATCCTTTCCTTGTAAATTTGGTTTATATATATATATAATATTATATAAATATATATATGTTTCCCAATAAAATGATTTATTATTTTCAATAATTTAATATTAACCCTTAAGTAATATTTTAAATATGAACTACATTTGTATTTAAGTATAATTTAGTTATAGAATAATACCATATTTTTTATATACTTATGTTCATAAGGGTACATGACTAATAAATATTATTTAGTTTTGGAGAAAATCAAATAAATTGTTATTGTTTAGAGGTGTTTTAATCATATGGAATTTTTTATGACCTTGTTTACATTGTGTAAAACCCATATATACACATTGTGTATATATGGTTATGTATAAAGATATGTATTAGTTTAATTTCAAAAACCCTATTTTCCAGTATAAATTAGGACTTTGTTGATATTTTGACACATGTAAGGTTTTAGTGTTTTTACAAGCCTATGTGTGTTTTAGTATACACCAATGATCTTGCTTAATTTCAGAAGTTATTGTAACACGTACCCTCGATGTAATTCATTTTTTTAAAGAATTTTATTCAACCAGTTTTGAAGTAAAGGACTAATAATTTATGTGTTTTCGTAGTAACCATTTATTATTTGATGTTATTCCGTCTATAGTAATTATTAGTGGTTAATCAGGTTTTGATTAAATTTAATGTTTACATTCATGATTACCACAATAATTAGCGTCAAGTATTTTTAGGTATTCCATTTCTATGATATAATAATATTAAAGAGTCATCATTTATCATCTCATGTGGAAGACCCTATTCATCCATCATTTTATGTGTGCAAATAATTTTTACCACACTATGTATACCTTTGAGTATTAATTGCCATATTTTCAATGTTATGTCATGTATTTGAAAAAAAAATGTATAATGGTTTCATTTGGCATTTTTAATTATTATTGTACATAATTCATGCATATGACATACCATGTTAATGAACTATGAACTAAATTACCTATTCTGTTATGGGACACCTTGGGTAATGAGAAATTAAAAACTAAATATTTAAAGTGGTATGGGACACCTTGAATATTATAACATTTTGAAAAATGTGAAATGTATTTGACTGCCGAGTTAGAGACCAGTTAAAAGAAATCCCTCCAGGTTGGGGACTGGCTAAATTAAGCTCTCCAGGTTAGGGAATGGTAAAAGTAAGCCCTCTGGATTGGAAACCGGTAAAAGGAAGCTCCTAGATGAATCGATAGTTCTCGAGACAGTTAGATTGGGTTACTACCCCTTGGTCATGGCACAAGGCCTTGACACAGAGACCATGAGTCCTTCAGTATACATATTCTCATTATGTTTTAGTATATGACCAACCAAGTGATTATTTCGACTAGACGAATATCTTTGGTTATAGAACCATTAGCTATGAGTATGAGATTAATGTGCACATGGCATATAATGAGACAATAATGATTCATGGCCAGTTCACCTTTCCATAGTTTTAATGTCAATATTATCATTACATTTATCATGTTATATTGTGCATTTTTTTTAAGTTGTAGTGAAATTTTTTATGCACAACTCTGATAATGATCATTCTTAGTAGTACTTCCATAACTTGCATGTTATGCCTATTTTACTTGGTATAATTCATGAACTTTTTTAAAAAATATACTTACTTTGTACATTTAGTGGATTTCAGTTAAATGTTCAAATACTTGTGTATGAATGCTTTAATTGTTTTATATCAACCATTGAAATGTTAGGATGATTTCATCAAAACAATAATTTTCAGGTATGTGAAAGTATTTTCAAATGATTTTTTCAAAAGTTGAATTATGTATTTTCAAAACCCTTTACTGAGTATTTCAATTCTCAACAATTTTTTTAAATGATTTTTTTTTCAGGTATCAGTCATGTCAATTCAGAATGTAGCAGGTTTTTCCTAGGACCTGAACCTCACGATCCTCTGTAACATGAGACATGATATAATGAATGTAAATGTAATGTAATAATTGTGTTACATCGTGTCTCATGGGCACCGGCTCTGGGCACTTGTGGGGCCGGGTCCTTACAACATGAATATATATATATGGAAGTTCATTAGAAATTCCAAGGGAATGATAAATAATAATTTAAATAAAAAAAACAAAAATATTAATTTATATGTTCAACCAACAAGACTACAAAATAATATAATCAATTCAAAATAACATGAAAAATCTCAAAAAACCCCCAAAGAATCCTTTAAACAATAAAAATTCATATAAAACCTATTTATATAATTTTTAAAATTCATGGAACGCAACCTATTATTTTTTTAAAAAATTATTATATCATACCATTTTTCATATTTTTTATAAATTTATTATTTACAACATAAACAACCATGATACTATGGTAACAAATTTGATAATGTTCAATCATGCATGGTGTATAATAAAAGAACAATTATGGAATCACCTACCTCAAACCCTATAAGAATGGAATGAAATCATAACATAAGTGATGTGGATAAATTGATACATGATATTCACACCATAATACTACAAGATGATGAACATTAAGTTTGAATCCATCTATAGAGTTTATCATATAAATAACCAAGGAGTATAAATATATGAATAATTTAGTAAAGAATTATTGGAAGAGGAAAGTGGATTAACATAGGAGGAAGACCAATAACTAAATATAAAATCCCTCAATGATCAGGGAGATATAATAAATTATTTTCATAGACTTAACCACTAGTATATCAATCAATTGGAAAGGATTATGGGTTAAATGGGTTTTAGAATATACGCCAGTTAGAATTGGAATTTTATATTTTTAATCAATTGTTTATGAAATAGAAATTGGATATATGGTTTACCAAACCATGGACCAATTGTCAACTCCTCACTAGCCTCACATGGATAGCCACAAAGTTTAGTCATATAGTTTGGGAAACATCATTCCAACCATGCGAAACATTACTGTCAAAAATTATATTTATGTCAACATTTTGAAAAAAATATATTAAAAATATTTCCACAAATATTCAACTACATTAAAATAACAAAAATTTAAAATTTCACAATAGTTTAACCTAAAACTCCAGAAAAAGACGAAATGTGAACAAATAAAATATAAAATAATGAAATAAATGTTTTGATTATGAAAATTGTTGGGAACACACATGGGATCAGATTAATGATGTCCCATCCTTATGATCTCCATTTCTATTATTACCAAGACTTTTATTAAGGGATACCCTTTAATCCTCATCATTTCAAAAAAACAAGGTTTTTCTTAAATAAGGCTTCATCAACATTGTTTACTCATCAAATGTGTTAATGAATAGAAAAATAATTATCTTTAAAAAGATTAAACTATCTCATTTTCCTAAAATATAGTTCACTATAATTTAATATGTAATTTAGACATTTTTGTTTTTTTGTATATCACACGTAACCCCATAATGTAAATTTCTCCATATCATTAATGAAAAATATCTTTGGAAAACTCTAAATCATTGACCTGATAAATTTTATGTAGTGGACATAACTATAGATATGGATATGTAATTACATTATATTTTTATAATGATTACACATAAAGGTAATTTCAGTGATGCATCACTATGGACGATACATCATTATCCATCAGAGTGTAAAGTTACCATATGTGCACTAAAAACCTCTTCCTGAATATTTATAATACATATTTACACAATTTTATGTTGTTGAACGTCAATACCATTCACGTAAACATGGTTAGTGGATTAATAATCCCTGATTTTTTAGAAACCATTTATATTTTCATTCTAGATTACTGAAACATAAAATATCACGTACTATTATCATATTAATATACCCCTCTATGGTTTTATCTTATCTATATCAATAGTGATTAATTCAATTGAAATAAAATGTCTCCAAATTTATTTTTTTTTACTATTAATCATATTTACTAAATATTTTAAGAAACATCTCATTACATAGAGTTCGTAATATTTTACATTGATGATCCTCATATTCCTAATATTTTTTTAGAACATATCAGAAGATCGTTAATAAATGACACAAAAAAATTGCAACATATTACCAAACTATTTTTAAAAAAATATATCTATATGATAGGAGAATTACTCATGATAAATGGAATAAAAACGAACTCATAATGTTCATGTCTTATTAAGATGGTATTCTTGGTGAAATACACATTCTAAACCCTCAAATGATGATACATAAATGTTTATGTCATTAATATAGAAAAGTTGTGCCATATGAAGCTAGTTGAATAAACCATCAATCCATGGAAGTTGATATTTTTTATTCGAATATGTTATTGATAATAAATTCATATTCACATTGACCCATCCTTTTTTTCAAAAAGAGAACTATTTCTCCCTAAGGGGACAGACTTGGATAAAAAACATTTCTCCAAAAGGTCTTATATTGTTTATTAAATTCTATTAACTATTAAACTATTATTATTATTGGGAATTTGATATAGGATTGGATCCAAGAATGAGTCTAATTAGAAATTATTTCTCTCTTTATAGGGGTGTTAAAGAAAAATATATTGTATAATAATTAATGTACTCATGAAAAATTATAATATTTTTTTATCGATGTACTTTTACTATCATCCACTTCATCATTAGTCGTTCTGATAAATAAGGGTATAAGATAAATTTATTTTATAAAAATAAGTCAAATATATATCTCATATGATTTTTGGGGTTTTCTATGCCCATAAACTGAAATTTACTTCCTTATATCATTGAAAATAACATCATACATTAAAAGACAATACATCCTGATGATTTTCTCATCCTATACCATTGGGGTGACCAAGAGGCTTCTGAAGAGATTTTACAGAGTAATGTTAATAAAAAATTCTATATATTACCTTGTTTTTGGAGTAGACAATCATGGAGTTTTAAATGATAATTCCACTTTTAGAAGTGCATAGTTCAATTCAAAATAATTTGAAAATAGGGATGAAAAAATGGATAGTGTAGAACCATGATAAAAAAAATCACATGTAATATATTAGTGTAAAATTTGTGTACTAAATACCATATCATTTAGATACTCTTAATCATCTATCATGATTGAAAAAACACGGTCGTACTCTATTGTCCTCTGATAGAGTTGATTTGAATTTCCCACTATTATAATATAATTTTGAACTTTGTTTTCATTATTTACATGTTATCCACAAATGAATAATTTCAAATAAGGAGGTGATTGAACCATATTTACCTTTTCTTCACATAGAACTTATGGGTTTACATTTTCATAATATTTTTCTCCTATAATTTCATTCTTTCTGCATTTGTATCACATTATTATTATTTTTCTCTGTTTACGAAATGATTCCTTATGATTTTTTAATATGGACAGTTTTAGTTTGCTTCTATTTTATTTTATGGATTAAATTATTCCGAAAATTTGGATCAATCATTATATTATTATTTAATTCCATGAGACAACTAAATATCACCAGATTACATTTCCACATTGATGATACAATGAATATCATCCTTCTAACTCCCTATATATATCATATTTTTATATGTTTCCATAGATGTGGCCCATCCCGACCAAGAAAACATTAATCCTTCTACCTTAATTGATGACTAATAATAGTGTGTATTATAAAATCAATAAAAATTCCATTTTATAACATCCCAATAATTTACTCCCCTTTTTCATTAGATCTATAAATTACCCTTCCATGTTTTCATAGAGGTTACAAGGAATGTACATGATGAAATATAGTTTTTTGAACTCTTCCCACTCTCTAGAATAAATATATTCCTTTAGGATTCAATTTTTGATTAGTTTCTTCCACTGATCAACAACACCCTCTATGTTTAATATTTCAAATGGAACATTATCTTACCTAAAATAAAGGAGTATAAATAAATATTTTATTTAGTTTTTTCCTGATATATTAAAATTATTGAATATGATGTCATCTAATGTTACTAAATATTAGTGTCTGAATGATTACAAATACTAATTTTTTCTATAGTGAAGCATGACTCCCTCCATGGTTTAGGTTATTATTAATAACATGATATAACAAAATCCAACATTACCATAATTTTTAAACTCTAATTACATCATATTGCGATGCTTTCCGATTTATTTTTTATCACATATGTTATTAAAAAAATCTTATATTTACAATTATTTTGTAATATACACTTCTAAAAAACTAGGTTTATTTAGTTCTAGGGTTTTAACTGAACTAGATAAAATAACTATTTCAACCACTAATTTACCAGAACTAGAAAAAGTGATGTTAAAGGGGGTCTTTAACATCGAGTTTGAGAGTTCTTAAATGGGGTCTTTAATAATGCTAAAAAGCGTTGTTGAGGAATCAATTTATCAGTTATTGTAAGAAAGTGTTGATATAGGACCCCCTTTATCTGCACTTGAAAAAAATAGCCGTTAAAATGTGGCCATTATTAGTGCTTTTAAAAATGTACTAATAAAGGGGGATTTATTATTAGTAATAGTAAAAAAGTGCTAATAATGTGGTGTCTTTATCAGTGCTTCTAAAATAGATTTGATAAAGATGGAAGTGGGTCTCTGTCATTGAATTTTTAGAAGCACTGATAAATACCCCCATCTATCAATTTTTTTTTACTATTGTATAGAAATGTTATATTTCATAAAAAAATTATTTTCCTTTAAAAATAATATATTAATATATAAAGATTTAAATTTATATAAATATAATATATATATTTTAAATATGTTTTATATTACAAAAAATATGAATGACACATAATAAATTAGACATACTGTCAAAATGACTTATAAATAAATTTTGAAAAACAATTTTAATTAATAATTTGAAAATTATTATCGATTAATAGTAATTTAAGAACAATTTAATGATTACAAAATAAAATAATTAAGAAATTACCTAAAAAAGATGAAAATGTAAATTGAAATTCAAACATACATAACTTTTGATCCTCATGTCTGTTTAGTCTCATTCACATATCAAATTGACAGTTGAGATGATATCTCCACCATGTTTACTAGGGGGACTTTGTAGAAAATCTTTAGAGGACAAAAGAATCCATGAAGGGCTCAAAACTGAGTTTTTAATTGAGGTATAATAATTTTTTAACATTTGATGGATTTGAGCCTCATTTAAAGAAGTCTTTTTTCCCATTTTTAGTGGGGATTGAATTTATTCCCAGGAATTATATTCATATTGATAGTATGGATTTGACACACACATACTCACACCCAAAAAACATATTTTATAAAAGTATATATATATATATATATAGATAGAATGTATCAATATATATATATATCGTAAAATTAAAAACAAAACAATATAGGTGAGTGGAAAAGGCCATAGATTATGGGAAAGAGGACTCATGTTCAAAACTCACTAGAGGTAATGGTGAATGTAGGATGCAGTAATTTTTTAAAGTGTTGATAAATTGTGGGGAACTATTTGAAATGGTGGTGGGGAATGGGATGTGATGAAAAAAGTGGTAGGAATATAATAATCCACTATATCCTTGATTTTTGTAGCTCTGTTAGAGGGGTCATTTATCAATTATTTTTACAATCAATGATAAAGAAACCACTGCTCATGTTACTTTCACTTCAACAGCGCTGGTAAATCCGTTTTACTATAACTATTAAAGGCCTATTTTGCAGTAGTGAGAAGAAAACCCATAATGGAAAATTTTATACTGAATCATATGAAAACAATTATAAGGTAAATTTTAATCCTACAACATTATATTATCACACTACATGGTTAATATACTTAAATATCTTGTAAATTTTCAACAATAATATCATCGACAATATATTTTTCCTAATGGTTCACAAAGAGCAAGTGATCAACCAATGAATTTTCCCGAAGAGGATAAAACCATGTGTCAAATTATTCCCATTTATTTTTAACTTAGTGATGATAATGTCAATACTCATAAAGTATTTTTCAGTACTATTAAATATAGGTGCATGTAAGATGAATCTTACATCCACTATTTTTTTATGATGCTACAGAAATCATTTCAATTAATCGAAACACACTATATTTTTTTTTCATATATTTAGACTTATCACTACATTTTTTCATAAAGGGTTCCATTTATTAATTTCATTAAATCACTAAACCATTATATGATACCAAATTTTATGTCCAAAAATTCTCATGCAAATTTCTTAATAGAATTATTTTAGGAAATATTGAACTGATGTATTCCCCAGGAAAATTTAAGGAACAATGTATTGGAAAAATGACACATAATACATGACGTATGTATATCTCAGAAAAACATAAACCATATGTAATTATCTATAAATACTTCATTATTATTCTATCCTTGTTCACTGTAGTAAAAATGATTACATTGGGACATACATCAAATAGAATGTCTAAGAAAAAATCCATTTTAGTGGATAAAAAATAGAAATAGAAAGGAAGTGATTATCATAGATAAATAATGAGACATGAAAAAAAATAATCATTATAAGTATATGAATAATAACATATGAGAATGATCATAATAAAATGATGCATTACCCGGAATTCTGGATATGATATAAAAATGATAAACTAAAAATCCTATCACTATATTTCATCACAAAGATGTAAAAATTATTATAAAATTTTTTATTCATAAGGTATTATAAAGAATTACCAAGACATAAAATGAAGAATCCATTAAACCATTCTCTCAAAATATAATCCCTTTACCCAATTCATTATAGTATCATCAGGGACTACGATTTACATGACAAGAATTAGCTGTACCACATAGATCATATATCATAAGAAACCATTTTATAATATTAATGAATGAGTAAAGAATATTGGTTTCATATATATAATTTTTTCTCAAATAATTATAAAATTATATATATGAGTGCTCATAAATGAAATCATGTTTGTGTATTTACAACACAATAGTATGTCAGGGACAATAAAATAATTTTGTTGGCATCATCACAGGTTTTCATAGTAGATTTTGAAATGGGGTTAACGAGAGATAATAATAAATCCTCATTAATATGTATTAATTAGGATATAAAAGTAGTGATTATAAACACAAGAAAAATAATAAATTGTAAAAAAAAATTCTGAATATAACTAAGTGCATTAATAGACATGAATAATTGGGAATAGAACACTTATGTTACAATGTAGCTTCCAAAAAAATGATTAGAACACCCTATATATTTAATAACACCTAGGTTTGAGTTTTGAAATGAAAAATTATAGGAGAACCATCATAAACGATTTTGTAATGACGATTTAGGGGATGAGGGGTAGCTATTTTCAGAAACTGTGGGAAACTTTTTATTAATTTCAAAATATAGGGATTCAAAATAATGGATATGGAAAATGAAATTCTTTTATTATCCATGGTTCTAGCTCAGGATTTATGAGAGTAAAAAAATTAATTTTCTAATTTTCTAATTTTCTAATTTTAGAAACAAAATCCATTATTTTGTATTATATTTGTCATGAGAATATATTTTTTCATGTTTTATTTGAAACCATTATTCATATTTTAGATTTTGGACATTACTTTTTTTTGTTTTGAAAATTACCTTAATTCAATAAAATGTATTATATTTTTATGAATATAGTGATTTTAGTTTTTAAATTAACAATTAATATTTATTAATTCGTAAAATAATGTAAAAAAAATATATTTTTACAATTAAGGGGAAAAATTGAATTTTGGATGATTATAAAATTTCACCATAACATAATTTCACTCTGTTGTTTTCAAATACAATTGTTTTATCAATTTAAATTCTTTTGTATTTGAAATAATTAATCAAAATAAAAAATACATTTAAAAAAAAATATTTTCTTAGGGAATCATATTATATAATAACATTAAAGAATTACAGAGTTTATAATATCATTCATATTGATTCATAATAAAAATATTAATATATTTAAAATATAATTATTATATTAAATGAAATTAAATTTCTATTTTATATTTCATTTTACTATTTTATTAGGTATATTACTTAATATAATGTTCATATAATGTTCATGATGAAATGATCATGTAATGATAAGCTCTAAATAGTCAGACTACCCATTAAAACCTATATATACACCTCATTTATCATACCTCATCATCCACTACATTTAATTTATGACACATCCATTTACAATTTCAATTGCATTCCAACTGTTTCTATTTATATTTATAGTATTTTTAGTATGATTAATCCTAATTGGGGAATTCATGAATATAGATTTTCTAGTAGCATGTGCATTAATCTTTAATGTTTATCTCCCTCTAGTATTCCATTCTATTACATTAAATATTTTTTCATGGTGTTTAATGTTATATAGAAATGTAATAGTCTTCTTCTATCTATCTATTATAGAATATAATTAAAAATTATTTTTGAAACATGAGTTCGTTTAGTAATAATAGAATGTTGTTTTAGGAAATAACAAGTAATCTCCATGATTATTTTTTGGGAATACATCCCATACAACCATGACTATTAACAACACCAGTATTGTGTGAAAAAGTAGAACATGAATCATATACTAAGAGATATAGTGGATGTCCAACACATAAAACTGAAAACTCATTTCCCATATAGTGAAGAGTTTAGAAATCATATATATTCATGTATTCTAATCTTGGAAAATTTTCTATTCACTAAAATAATAATATCTATGAAATTTGGTGTGATTTATTGTGATTGACTCTTGACCAGTAGGGACATATAGTTGATTTTGTTTTAATTCCATCCTTTCTTCCTAGTAATTTTTCACACAAAGAGAAGTGAATAGACCTAGTTATCAGCACTAGGCTTAGTGTAACAAAAAATGTTTTATATGAAATTTTTTGGTGACAATTGAGGTAAAATATTAAATTAATAATCAAATTTAATGTGAATATTTTGAATATTGTGTATTCTAGGAAGGTGTAACCAATAGTTTGAATTTGGTATTTGATGATAGAAATAATAATTGACTAAAGGGGATGTAATGTTTTGTTTTGGAAAATGATTTTGGTACTTCAATGAATGATATTCCGGAATGAACACGATTATCATGGGTGATATGGTGTGGAATTTCATATGGTATAAAATGGGATGATATTATTATAAACACCTTTATATAACTATATATATAAAATTTTACATTGTAATAATAAATTTAATGTGGATTCAAAAATAAGAATCAAAAATACATTTGATGATGTAAAAAATAATTATTCAAGTATATTATTTACATAGAAAGTATTGTAACTAGGATGGAAGAAGTTGGTGTTGAATTTAGGGGCATATAGGTGTCAATTATGTTTAAAATATTAGAATAAAATAAGATATTATGTCATAAAATTATGTTTCATGATGCAAAAAAAGTTTGTGAATGAATTTTTAACTAGTTTCATAATGATATTTTTATTTAAAATTTGGATATTTTTAGAATAGTACATAGTAAAATAAAAGTTGTTTAAAATAAGAGAATATGGACATTAGTCATCATTGATATTTTAGAATTTTGTTCTTTAAATAAATTCAAATACATCTATGCGATCAATTATAAAATACAATAGATAAAGAGGTGATATGAGAGGATCAAAATTCTATGATGGAATATTGGTCATTATCATAGTCTCTAGAGATTTGGAGACCTAAATGACATAAAATAATTTCAGTCCAAAACTAGATGCAATACCATATATATTTGTAGAATGGTGAATTACTAGATGTAGTAATGTCCTAGAAACATGGATAAACATATAGAAGTAAAAAACAAGAGAGCCCCTAATCCAAAACCACTACTAAAAAATAAGATAAATAAACAGATTTCAATTTTCAATCTAAGGGGAATTGTTCAGTTCCTACACTAATAAAATATTAAACATTGAATTTTTTGTGAAGAACACAAATTTTTAATGTAAGAAAAATTATGTTTAATTATTCACTAGACTACATTAATAAATAATCATGAATGAAGTTTAGGGATTAAATTTTATTTTGGAGTAAATATATGTAAATTATTAATTTAATTTAATGATAAATAATAATTATTATCAAATTCTATAATTTTCTAAAAGTTATGTAGTCAATTCCATGAATTATTTGCATGAAATATTTTTATATATTAGTCATTATAGTACTACCAAGATTTCTTGATGACATTTATAAAGAAAGTTTAATATATTCAATTAAATTATGGGAATTAAATGTGAAAGAAGTATATTGAGGCCAACCTTCACTCTCATATTCCCCTTTTCTATCATTTGGTTCATCTCTAGATCATTATAAATTTCATTACATAGATGAGTAATTATATTGGTAAAGTGAAAAAATAGTATTTCAATCCCATAAAATTGAATCACCAATCATTTTAACATTTATGAATTAATATTAAATCTCAACTAATCTTAATTAACCATCACTAAAATGGTTACTCACTCAAGTTATATTGATTTTCAATTATGATATGAATATAGTATTCCACTAATATATGATTAAATATGGGATGATGATAAAAATGACAGAAAAATTAAAAAATAAGTTCACTAAAAAATCAATTTTAATCATGAGTCCTCAAGTAATAAAATTTAATTTTATTTTAAAATATATAATCTTCTCCCTTAGAGAATTTACTATTCCATACACCTTGGATATCCTTCATATATTCTATCGTTGTTTTAATAATATACAATCCTTTATAAAAAATCATCACTCCATTTTTTCAAATATAAATTACCATTCATGGAAAAAGATTCATTATTATATCATGGTGTTATGAATTTTTAATAGATCTAGAACCCAAATATAGGGCTATGATAGGGTGATGAGATATTTTATTTATAAAAATAAATATCAAAGATCGTATGCTAGAATCATCCTTGATAAATCATCTTGTTTATAATAGGCATGATTTTTTCATAGGTTAGTTTTAGTGTAGTGGAATTCCACGCCTTTTTGTGTCCTTGTTCCAAATATATGGTTTTTATTACATTATACCCCTCAATTTTATAATGTAATGTGTGTGGGATGATGGGATCCTTCAATTTGTTTTGTGAGAAGTGAATATTTAACTCCACAGCCTTACATGATTTGATATTGGAAGGAAAATCATTATTTGAAAGAATATGTTATAGATGGGTTATCAAAGTTCAATAAAACATCAAATAAAAGAAACTGACATAAAATTAAGAGAAGGATTAGATGAAACCTATAACCACTGTGTGTTTTTAGCACCATTAAAGTAATCCTCCTACTACAACATGTAATTGACCCAATGTATATTTCATTTTTCATGTTCTCCATGTTGCACACACTATTCATCCCCTTATTGCTTATGATATATTTATATCTCCTAGTTGGATAGATATATTCCACACATTTTGTGGATATAATGCTTGATTTATTTATTGTGGGTGGGCCGATGTTTTCCAAATTTTTATTATGCATGTTTTTGGCTATGGATGTTTCTAGAATTCATGTTTTTTATGATTTTACTTAAAAAATTATTTTAAAAGAGTCTAGGATAATTTTTTAATATTTTTTTCAAAGTTAGAATGCCTAGAAATGCCTTTTGGTTTGGTCAAATGGTGGCTGGGGGCCTTCCACCTTTCATCAAAATAAAAAATAAAAAATTTATGCATGTTTTTATATTTATAGATATATTGGTTTGAATATTATGATTTATATGTATATTGTTTTAAATAACTAATAAAGGGTTTTATTCATCATTTAATTTAGTTAAGTACTAATTTTTTGTAATTATTATATGACTATAATATTATTATGAATTATAAATATTACATTATGATGGCATGTCTTATGTTTGTGTCACACTTTATGATCTCTTTTTTTCACCATGTACATATGATATCTGACTCTTATTCTATTTTTAAGAGATTCTTTATAATCATTCAATTTTTTTCCTTCTATGATTACTAAATCTAATAATATATTATATAATTTTATGCTGTGATAACCTTAACTAGATTTATATCTAACCCTTTATTTTATTTTTGTGTCCATGATATTCCATGTAGTAATAGTAGGGAATGCTCTTGGAGAAAGTACAGAGAGCTAAATAAAATAATATGTTATTATTTTTATCATATTCCATATTCCAAAAGATGTTGGACATCCCGATTTTTGAAATTATTATATATTTTCTATGATATAGTATTTGTAAAAATATGTATATGTTATTTAGGTAATTATAAGAAGCATTTGAAAAGACATCATTATCGAAAAAATATGAAAATGTTTATTTATAGTCAATAACTATAAGGTTTTTAGAAATTTCCACTAGTTGTAATGTTTAGGCAGACACCTTACAATCCATATTATTGTTATTTTGAAATACTAACTTAAACCCTATAGGTATTACAATTTCATGTGCATCCACCATGTTCCCAAAATGTTTTATGTTCAATGAGTACATTTTATATTCTATATGTTTTAACAACATCGTATAATTAAAACACTCAATGTACATTCAATAGGTAGTAGGATTATCATCTATGAACATTACCTCATCACAAGTTTTCACAATAATGTTATAAATCTCCAGATCTTGATGAATCCTTCTAGATCATTGAAGTTATTGTGAAACTTGAATTATTTCTTCTTCCAAAAATCTTTACGAAACTGACTCATCCTCCATATTAGTAAAACATTATTATAATCATTAACATCTCCAATAATGGATTTCATCATTCTGGATCTACAATTAATATATTCATTTTCAATGAATAAACTAGTTTCATCCATAAACACATTGTTTGATGTTATATTTTAGGAATAATATCCCATAGTTTCCACGAGATAGACAAAAAATATTCATTGCACTAGTGTTGGGTTATTTTAACTAGAAACTGATGTTCATATGAGTGATTCAAAACCCAAAATAATAATAGAATCTATTTTGGGAAATTTACTATGGAATATATCATAATGTGTATTTATGGACACATTAGATAGAACAAATTTATGTAAAATTGAAATTATTTTCATAGTAAACCCACAAAATGATATAATAAGATCACGTTAACCCATCATTGATTGAACAATATATAATTGAAAATTATTCATTATAATTGAGTAACTATTAATCTATGGTTTATCATGAGGATTTAGTGTTTAAACAATTCCACAATCTCTAATATGATTAGTGAATTCCTATCTCAGGTATTTAACACCTTGATTTGATCATTGAGTCTCATTATCTTTTCCCAATTGGTTATATAATTCATTGTAATACTCAATGAACATTTAATATGTTTCATACTTGCATCTCATAAAAAACTCATAAACAAACCAAATACATTCATTAATAAGGATTATAAAGTTCATAGACCAACACTTCAAAATTTCTTGAATGAGTACAATCAATTTCTATAGGGAGACTATATCCCGCATGGTGGTTTTCGAATGTAATTCCCATATCAAGATCACCATGCTCCATACTTGGGTGGAGTCTGATGTCATGGATAAGGATGATCCTAGGGAACTAGAACATCGACCATCACATTTTATACATATTTTTTAGTGGGTTTGAGGTTCCAAATAGATATGTTAAGGAACAATCGATCCTTTTCCCACTAGTGTTGGAGGACATGTGATCACTATTAAGAGGAACTATATAGTCTACAAAGGATCATGATACCATGTTTGAGAAAATTATGGATTTCCTATCAAGAATGATGGATCACATTCCTCCTGATGCACATCCACAGTTGTATGAGGCTGGACTTTGAGACTACCGACCATTTCCTGTGGAACTATTGAGGGCCACATGTAGGAAGATGCAGTCTACATTGTCATTGTCATGGATAGTCGGTATAAACATCTACTGGAAAATGTTTTTGAGAAGGAATCTATACTCTTTGTGTATGAATAAAAACTCTATAGGTTGGACTATTGAAGATGATATAATGAATCACATGATTATCTATCCTCAGTTCCAGTGCTACATCAATGATCACTTCCAGTCTAGCAACCCCTCCTCCTCTGAACCACTCATATAATTATGTTCTCTAGATGAGTTCCCAGAAAATTGATTCAAAATGAATTTGAAAAGTGATTAATAAAAAACTAATGGATTATTTTGACTTACTATATCATAGATAACTATGATTTTTTTGGGTGAGATACATTATAGACTTTATTATATACCATGGCTCATAATTGGCCTTCTCGGAAAGATAGAATATCATCATAGGTACACCCAATATATGAAGTGAAACTCCTATCCCCTATATGTAAAGTTATTGTGCATGTCATCAGTGACAGTCCCCATCCTGCCTCCTTATCATCTTTAAGACATGATGGCCCTCTAACTCTCTCTATGGTAATGGAAAGGGTTAAACAAATCCAAACTGGTGCATGGCCCTATCAGGATTATACCACTCAATAATATGAAAGTGAATGAGTGGCACTACGACCACAACATCATGAAGTCCAATAGTATATTATGCTGGAGACTAGTATAATAAATCCCATTATGGAATCCATGAAATCTAAAATGACATGTGATATTTTCCAAAAAAAGAATCTTAAAAACCATGTATGATTATATTATTATATTTTTTATACAATGATAGATAATATATACTTACACTTCAGGGTATAATATTGTCCATAGTAAGATGATATTCACCCAAATGGAGTGTTATAACTACATGGAAGTTGTCTCTCTGAGTACAACTGTATAATACAATATTGAAAGTGATAAATAATAAGAAAATAAATTTTATCACTCATACTTGCATAAAAAACCAATAGATTTGAGTTATAATACATGCTTTCATGTAGAGCATCATACAACAACTCAATTGGTGGAGGCTAACCAGAATGTAAAGGGAAGGGTATAGGGATGCACTCTATCACCCACATAAAAAAAGATGATGATTTCATGAGATCCTTATGATATCTTCATTATTTCATGCATAATGCCCTGTTAGTGTAATTCATGCATCTAGATCCCTAGTTGTACATCATAGTACAATCAAAGTCATACAACATGACTAAATACATCATGTTCAAATTCAAATCAAAGTGATTAGTGAACATGGACTCTCTAATGATCTGTAATATTTATGCACATGCATGACACGTGACCTTCTTCTTGTCAACATCATTATGAAAATTTAGGAAGTTTACCTCAAGTCGGCTCATAGAAATCAACCCACCATCTATAGCCCTGGAGTCATCCAAAATGTCGATGCTTAGAAATCATTGAACTATGTCTGCCTAGTATGCATAAGTGAGTCTAATAAATACTTCCACCTTGAGAGGAATACTGACAAGGACATCCACATACATTAGGGTGATATTCATCTCTCCTTTAGGTAAATGGAACACTTATATATCTATTATCCACCTATCCATGAGGGCGTCAAGTCGGTGATGGTAAAAAAATATGAAATTAGATATTGTAATGTTGTAGAAGCCGTCACATCATGGGTGTTATATAATGGTGGGTGGAGGTAGCCTGTAATGGAAATTGTGTTCTCGACACTCCCTAATTTTTTAAACCTCACCAGCATGTGGCACGACATGGGAGACATGCCCATCCTATATATTGAGTAGTATAGTATCCTCTATCTGTATGTAATAAAATTGAATGAGATGTAAGTGTAATATGAAAATAATATGTTATGATAAGTATAATGTTATGACTTGTATAATGTAATACATTCCATGTTTATTCATATTGTTTTAGGAAGTTATGTTTTACCAAATGAAAAGTGAATGTCTTCATTTTTCTTGAAGAATATTTAAAAAGTGTTTTGAGATATATTTTACTTTGAAAAGGGTGTTTTGTAAGTTATTGTTGTATATACATATATATATATATATATATATATTCTTTTGTATCTGTATGTTTATTAGAAAATGGTGTGATTTATAATTAGTTTATCACTTCCTATATGATGGTATATTTCATGATTATTTTTCCCAAATGCTTGTTTTATATTTAATCCATGGATAGATTGATTATGTGTTAATGTCTCCTCTACTTAGTTTTCTTCAATTTCATCATTTTCTTAAATTTATTAACTTATTATCTTTCTTTAACCTCTTCAATTTCTTCTCATGCTTCCTCTTATCGGTTATGGGATGGGTTTACACCATCGTCGTCATACCATTCACCGTTCCTTGTGCAATGTCATTCATTTCACACAAATGATTTATAACATACAAGAAATACCATGAAATTTTTCAGTAGAACATGGTTGGGATGAAATGAGTTTAATATTGAATATGAGGTAAAATCTATCTTATTTTCATGTGGTTTCTTAATAACAACATCAAAAAGAATTTAATTAACATTTTATTTTTTAAAATCTTGTAGAAATTTCATTTTATTCTAAAAAATTAAAAGATTTATATTCACAACATATAATTTACAATATGAGGAGGTCACTATTGGGAAAATACATCATTATGGTTGAAATTGCGAACTCTTTCCAAAAATGTTTGGGCATCATTTCCAATTATGACCTTCTTGATGAAATATTGGGCATATCAAAAGTTTCCACTGTTATTGAGGCCATTCCACCTCATTTTGCACCCTTATGGCCTTCTATCTCCCTTGTTTATGAAATAGGTTGATGTTAGGTATCAATATCACATGACCTTCAGGTATTGGGCAATATAGAAACTCCCCAATATGCATACATGGTGAAATATAATAATTATAAATGGTGTCAATTTGGTACATTGGATCAATATAGGCTTCCTATAATATGTTCACAGAGGCACATTCCACGATGGTGTGTCTGCATGGAAACATTAAGGTCAAGAAGTCTCCACAATGACATTCGATAGATTCTAGATATACCACCATTTTTATCATCGAAGATATTGCTATTGGGGTTTGAATTCTCTAGAACTTCACATGAAGAGTATTTTTAGTCAAAACAGAATTTATGATAACTAGAAGCTTCTTCGATGTTCATTTCAATCTCACATTGAAAGTGCCTTCCATACCTTAGCCCCTATGGAATCCCATTCGATGCTATGTTTTTTCTATTAACAAAGTACTTTAAAAAACTAAAAAATGTTTCCTAAACTATGGTAGTTATAGGTAACTTGTGATACCACTTAAAGAAACCACTAATTCACACCACAAGGTTTGTGAGCACGTGTCTGTATCTCTTCCCCCTTCATATATCGATGTCCTTTTTTCTTTTGGAATCTGCAACATATAATCTTAAAATTCTTGATTAGAAATGAGGGTATTTTTCAAAAATTTATTCATACCGCTGTTGATTCGGAACATATTCTACATTTAATAGATTATATATCACATAAAATGATATTATTTTTATGTTTAAATACTAAAAAATAAAAAATACAATTTGTACCAAGACTCATATTTGCATTCTTAGTACGTTTTTTGGGGATGGTTTTCGGAGATTTTCTAGAAAGGTCTTTAATGTAGTACCAATGACGTTCATTTTGGGGTATCAATGTATGATGGTACTCATTGGATTTCTGATGCTGATTAGATATCAAATAAATACCCTGATTTCTAGTGAAATGGTTTTTGATACATGCTAAAACAACTCTATGATTCATAATATTCCATCCCTACAATGGAAAAGGTAAGAGGAAGAGGTGAAAAGTTTCCATCTTGGGTTAAAATAATCAACATTACTTCCTTCTATTTTCTATATTGAAACATCCCATTAGTTTATATAAATAGTTTTCTGAAACAAAATGATAATATTCATGGGTGGAATTCATAGAATGACCAATGAAATTGAACACGATATGGATAAAGTTGGTTATCTTGAGACACATGATCGTTCATATGAATATGGAACAAAAATTGATTGTTTCATCTCAATATGGCTAAATGATATTACAATACCTGATTTGAGTCTTCCAAATAACCATAGAACATCACAATTTCCTCTTCTTTCCCCAACCATGCCTTTGTATATGAAATATTATATTTGAAATTTTGTTTTTTCCTCTCTTTTAAAAGAGAAATAGAAACATCCTACCATCTACTAATAATCTCTATGACATTGGATGACAAAAATTCCGCATCCAACAAGGAATGAACTTGTGTCAGGTTAAGTTGAATGCATGAATGAGTTGCCTCAATCATTTAGATTCTAAAACCTCCAAATTCAATGTCAGAATCACCCACAAGAAGAATCTATAATCATCCCAATTCATGTCACACCATATGAGTTATTTTTATGGAATTATTCATGATCAATATATATCTATATTTCCTCTCAATGTGAACTCTCATTATTGTTAAGTTGGTATGAAGTATGATATTCTCCAATGATACAAACTATATGATCAAAATGATGATTTAGATACTCAATATATAGGGGGGTTGAATTGTATACTTTAAAATTTCTTTGGGAACTTTTAATGTTGGTTAGAAACATTCCTGTTATTTAAGAAGATTAAACATGGTAAATTCAAAAAACCTTTAAGTTATACAAACATTCTTGATTAAAGAAATGTTATTATGGGAATTGAATTCCGAAAAAGTTATTTCGGAAATAAAACATAACAAAAGTTTACAAAGATAAATATTCTACCTTAATGCCTATATAATCACACTAAATCAGAGTATACAAGTATAAGAAACTAATAGAATGTTACACTTTCCTCAACAACCAAATTACGGCGGAAAACATGAAACAATATAAGTAACACGTAGTAAATCTTTTAACCAAAATGGAATTGTATGAAACAATCATAGATAAAGGTCCCTTGTTTTATACTTTCAAGAATTTCTATCTTAACCACACCAGGTTAAGCCCTTGATACGAAGATCAGAGTCTGTCTTGCTATCCACGCAAGCCCTCAAAATTCAAGATAGTCGACACCTCTATCTTCATATCCATAGAAGCCCTTGAATGTACTCAGTATCATTTGGTGTTGCATAAAGAAATTATGAACAAAGTCTTCAGTACGCACAGAGCATGAAATCCTCTCCCTCTCTCTCTCTATAAATCACTTCAGCAGCATGTAATCTCTAAATTGATCAACTTGTTGTGAGTTCATTCAAATGAGCTCCTATTTATAGGCATGTTCCCAATGGTCGGCTCCCTCCTCCAATGGTCATATTTTTTCTTGAATCTGAGAGGGACCCGTACATATGTCACTCAAACAATGGTTAGTTAGTAACTGAATGCACCACATCGTTTTATAACAAAAACATGTGTAAGAAAAAAATGGTTTCTTGGACAAATTCATTTTTCAGAATGTAAGGAAAAATGAAAGTTCATAGTCTAACCAAATAAACCATTTAGTGTCTATAACACATCAATTTTCAGATTCTATCTTCAATGGAATTTGGATCCTGAATTTTATAGAATTCCAGATTCTGAATTTCATGGAAATTCAGAGTCTGAATTCATAAGAATTCGGAGTCTGAATTCATAAGAATTAGGAGTCTGAACATACAATGTTCGGAGTCTGAATTCATATGAATTCGGAGTCTGAACTTCAGAATGTTCAGATTTTGAATTTAAGGAACTCGGAGTCTGAACTCAGAAAGTTTGGAGTATGAATTTAGAGAACTCAGAGTCTGAACTTCAGAATGTTCTGAGCCTGAATTTAGAGAACATGATGTCTGAACTGATAAATTCCAATGTCTTAATTCCGAGAACTCAGAGTCTAAACTCATAAATTTTGGAGTGTGAATTAATATAACTTGGAGTCTGAACTCAGAATTCTCAGAGTATGTATTCATAAGAATTCGTAGTCTGATCTTAGAAAGTTCGAAACATGAATTCAGAGAATTTGGAATATGAATTCAGATTCTGAAAACAGAATGCTCTCTATATATGTGTTTATAAGAGTTTGATGTTTCAGATACACAACCGAGTTTTCTATTTAGACAAAATATGAACAATGAAAAATATGTTAAGGATAAATTTCATTGGAGAAGGAAATTTTCCTTATGAATGTAAATCATAGGGTAAATAAAATTTTCCATAAGATAAGGTGTTTCTGATTTTATAAACATGAAGGAATGGAAGAGTAATAAGGAAACCTTATGAACTCAACAATATCCCCAAACATGAATGAATGGAAAATTCATAAGGAAAAATTATTGACTCAACAATATCCCCCTTTTTGGAAAGCACAAACATCCTTACGAAAAAAATATTTGGATTTAGAAAATATTATTCTGGACTTTGAAAGTAAAACTTATCTCCCATAACTCATGGTCAAAGATAAATACGACTATATCCCCCTTAGGCTTTGAAAACCCGAAGGATCATATTCAAGAATTCTGGATTGAGGCTTAGCATTTTATTGCATACTGAAATATTCTTTGATAATAAATCACCCTTAGAGGAACTCCTCCTTACTTATGGAAATTTTTTCTATTCTTGGTATTCTTTTTTCCTTTCTCCCCCTTTGGTATTTTCAAAAAGGAATATTGGAAATGGGAAAAAAATATGGTACCTAAAATATTAGTACCTATACAACAAAATATGAGAATATAAACCCAAAAATTTCTTTTGGATTGGGAAAATCATTACAAGGAATGAATACAAAAAAATATCGGAATTGAACAAGATTACACTTCCTTGTCCTTAAGAATGAACTTATTTATAATTTCTTTGAGCTTCTTGAACTCCTTTTGATCTTCACCTACTCATTTGAGAAGCTGATCTTGATCTTTGGTTTTATTTTCTAAGGATTTGATTCTTTATTCATGAGCCTTAAGAACCTCTGCCTGAGCCTTCGAGGCTTCTTCCGATTTGGTAAGTTTCTCTTCTATCTCAATCCTGATATCCCTTTATCTTTTCTGGCATTGAGAACTGAATAAAACATTCCATTTAGATCTTTTACTTATTGAATATGAGATTTCTATTCCACGTTTAGATTTTCCTCAAAACAAGTTGAGAGATCCTTGATCTTCACATCTTTGGTGTCAAATGCATCCTTAAAACTTTCTTGAAACTCATAAATAATTCTCATGTCTTCTATAGTTTTCATTGTGCAACTAGTTATTTTCTTGCAAGATCATTTGTGGGATTCATAGTTTATGGAAAAAGGTTTGAAATCTTCTTCATGCTTGACACACTTATCCATCACCCTGGATACCGAATCTGATTTTTGATTTATGGTGTGTTGAAGCATATGGAATCTAGAGTCAATGCTGGGAAATATTTTAATAGTTCCAACAAGCTTCTTCAATAACTAGACTACAAAATCATGTCCAAGGGAGGATGATTCTGAATCAGAGTCTTTACATGGTGAGGGCTCTTTCTCTATTTCAATTTCTTCCCCCTTCAATTATCCACCAACGTCTTTCTTCTTCACAACAGCTTTACTAGGTGTATGAAAACCACATTTTTTTCTTTTTCAACCTTTTGAATGGATTCCTCCTGGTCAGAGGATTTGTGTTCAGTATCAGAGGGTTGAAAAATTTTGTCTTCAACAACTTTTTCCATTTCAACTCGTGCCTAAAAATCCTCTGGTTGAATGAAATCATGATAAGAACTGTCTTCTTCGGACATCTTATTATATTTTTCTTAAACCATGTCATCTTCACCTTTCTCACCCTTACAGGGGGTAGAAATCTTTAAGGACACATCTTCAGAATATTGTATTGAAAGATTCTCAAATGGACTTTCTTTCTGATGAAAATCATCTACTTCATTAATGAGATCATCGATATCATCTCTGGCTTCTCCTTCCTCTTCTTCTTCCTCCACTTCTTTTTCTTGGACTTTTTCTAGAGTCACATATTTATTTCCTAGGGTCTATGTTAAAGCATTTAATAAGAAGGATAATGGTACTGGATTGTTCTTAGAGGCTTTCTCATCATACTTTAGAAGATATTTCCCAATATCTTCTTCAATCAACTTCTTCTTTTGTTTTTTGTCTTTCTCTTTATTTTCAAGCTCATCAACGGTCTTTTATTTCAAATCATTTGCTTCAGAAGGATCCAATCCAAATATATGCTCCCTTGATTTCTTTTTCTCCATGTATTCCCTTCATTTTTCTACTACCTCATCTTGATATGCTTTATTCTTCTTAATCATTGGAGGTTTAGATTGTGTTTCCTTAGACTTTAGGATTTTTTTCTTTTTCATATACTTCCTTCAGCTTCCTTTTCCTTCCTCCCTTCTTAGAGGTCTCAGTGACCTCCTGTTTTTCAATATGGCATCTACCTCCTCCATAGACAAATATTTTAATTATTCGGATTCTTTAGAAAATACAACATTCATCCTTCTCAGAGTGTCATCACTTACCATCATGACATTACATTTTCTTGGCATAGAAGTACAATGTATTTTGAAGGACTCTAAACATCGAACAATTAGATTTGAGGGAATGGAAGGATACGTGAAAATTGAAGCCTTTAGATTTACATTATTTATATAATCCATCGTAATAATAATATGCTTAACCAACTTAATGTTTATTTGACTAACCATGTAATCCATGATATAAATGTCACTCTCGTTCAAAGTATCCTTATCCCCTTTTCTCGTATTGGTGAATCCTTGAACCAACAATTCAAGAGTCTGGAAATTTGTAGATAGGTGAATAATCTTCAAAGTCTTAACATATAAATGTCTAAGGAAATTCATACCCTTCACCTTAACAAATCTTCCTTGAACATCCAGCAGCTTATGAGAACAAAACTCAGCTTCTCCTTCATAAGGAACTCCAATCAAACCGGTTGCCTTAGTGTATGAAAGAGCATAAATCTTCCCATAACTCTAGAAAGAGAATCTATCTTTTCCTTATTCTTGGAAATAACATTTTGAATCATAGAATTCAACCAAAATGTTGAATCATAGAATTCAACCAACATGGGTCAACTTGGGTACCCCATGGAGCCACTTTGGTTGGGAAATGACATAAATATCTTCTTATTTAATGTTAAAGTAAAAGTGACACAAACATGAGATGTTTTACTAAAACTCTTTTTACATGGGGTTATACAAGTCATATTTTTGACTATAAATAGTAATTGGAAAGATAAAAAGATTTCCTACATAATAGTATTTTTTTTATAATTTTTAGACATTAAATAAAATAAATTTTTTATGACATCATGATGATGCAGCGATGACCTCATTATTTAACGATTTAAATAAAATGGAAAGATAATGTAATATCTAACCCCTAAACATGTCCAAAACCTATTGGATGAGTGGGTTGCGAACCCCTATCACCTTATCCTCGAAATATATTTATGTGGGACCTTTAAAATCCGAAATTCTGTTAAAAATAAAGTAACATTTTGTAACTTTACAAGAGTGCCCCTCCTCTCCTCTTATAAAAGGCCCCCACCTCTACCTCCTTACCCACACTACAAAAGCCTTTGGCTCGGCCAAACCCTGCCCATTTTGTCTCTCCACTTACCTCTCTTACTCCTTGAATCCTCACTTTGGGCAGAAGTCTTCCCAAGGAAGCATTTGAGCTCAAACCAAAGGGAGTTACCAGATTTTAAGGTAATGTCTTCACTTGTGTCCTTTTGTTTTATTTTGCTTCTCCAACCCCTAAACACTTTTTATTAATTTATTTGGTAACAAATCCAGTATATTCAATATACTAGGATGTTGTTATAATAATTAATTGAGCTACACTTACACAAACCTACATCTAATGGTTAAAGAACATATTGTTTCCGTGGATGGCAAATTTCTGCCTCCCGAAACGATGATTATTCAACATTCTTCTAACACCTTAAAAGGTGTCCATTAAGATGACACTACATTTATATATGATATCTAATATGTTTATGTTTTACTTAAGCTTCTTTATTTTTCATTTATGGAATACCTTTATGGTTTCCATGATAGGTAAACGCGATATCTTCATTTAAGGAAGTGCGGACTACCGCCCCCTCAAAGTGATTTGATTCGTTAATACCATATGTGGTACGTATAAAGGATATATTTAATGATATTATATATGATAACATACTATAATTAAAATAATATTATGTATCATTATGTTTTAATTCCATTAAATATGAAATAGAAATGGAAGTAGCGTTCATGCGTACGTACGGCTTACCGTCCCCATGAAGGGTACATTTCATTTCTTATCTCAAAATGTTATGTAATATTATAAGTACATATATATAATGGATATATATGTAATATATTACATCCAAATTATGGATATCATTCTGGAATTATAACATATATATATCTCTCACATTTTGTTTTAATTCCATTAATATGACAAAAAAATGAATGTAGCGTTCATGCGTACGTACGGCCTACCGTCTCCATGAACGGTGCTTTTCATTTTTTATCTCCAAATGATATGTAATAGTATAAAATGAATATTTACTGGATATATATGATATTTTAATCATTAATACTATTCTGGAAATTATTTACTTATAACTACATGGGCAATATTTTTTTGAACAAATTCATTTTTGACTCATGTACCAAACATCGGCAAAAACATCTGATATGAACTATCATTATTAAACAATTATTATAACATTATAATATGTGATATTAAATGAATAATAATCTCTAAAGGAGGTACTTAGGCAATTATTAATTGACCAAAGTTTATTATTTAGTAATATAAAGAAACGAACAAGACAAGTTGGACTTGAGGTAAGGGATCAGACTCCACTCTTTCTTTTAAAATACACTCTTTTATGTCATTCCTTTTAAATAACATTTTTCATGTTATTGGGATGTTATTCTATATTAATCATACTTTAATTTTTATGTTCATATGATGAGAGACCCTATTCTCCCTCATCAATCCATTTTGGAAGTTTTGAGTGGCGCCGTTAGGCTGCCGAATTTTCGTAAGAGATCTAACCTCTCTCTTTCTTTTTAAGTACTCTCCTTTATGTGACTTCTTTTAAGCTCCTATTTGTTATGATGGGGGATGTTATTTTATATTACTCTTTTTGTAATCTTTATGTTGATATGATGAGATACCCTATTTCCTCTCATCAATCCATTTTGAAAGTTTTATGTGGCGCCGTTAGGCTGCCGAGTTTTCGTAAGGGATTTTTCATCTCACTTTTATTCCCGTGAGATTTATGCTACATTTGGCACAATTTCCTTTGAGTGGTGTATGTACTGCCCATTATTTTACTCATTGTGGAATATACTTTTATTTATGAGTATTTACATCAATGTTGTATTGTCCTTCTTTCACGGGGCGTATGTTTCGAAAGATACCAATGTCGATAAGGGAACCTTTCACCCTCCTCTTTTTAAAAGACTTCTTTTGTTATGTCTTTTAATTCAAATACTATTATGTTGGTATATGTCCTTCTATATCCTTATTGATTTATGTTTTATGTCCATGTGATGATATACCCTTTTTATCTCTCATCAACTCATTTTCTGAATTTTGTAGTGACGTCGTTAGGCTGTCAAATTTTTGCAAGGGAACTTCTTATCCGAAATTTGATTCTTTGGGATAAAAATGTAGTCCTTGAATATGTTGTTCTATGAATATGTGTGAATATCCTCTTCTTTTTTTACAGTTAATATCCACTTATATTTGGTGTATTTGTTTTTCACACATAATTATGTAATTAATTTATCCATAAACCAAGGATACCGTCTTTGTAAGGGAATTCGTCTCAATCTCATTTCATTGAGGCATATTTTGTTTTATACACAACTTTCTTTTATATGGTGTATAAACCCCTTTGAATTTTACATTTATCCAAAAGGAATATTTTTATATGAAGCGTTTTACAAAACGACAAAAGCGAATGTTTTTGTCATGCGTATGCAGTGACAATGACTTCTCCGCCGCCGTGACCATTATTTGAGTTTCGGCTTCCTCTACAAGCCATACCTTCTTTTTTAAAGAAAAATAAATACCATGTTTTACCTTTATTTTATTTTGGTATTGAAAATGGTTTTCATAAGGTTTTTTATATCAATGTGTTTTATTGATATCTTGTGATTGAAATGTGGAAATGTTATGTTTCCTTTATGCATGTTTTATGTTATACGATTATGTTATGGTTCTTGGGAATTTTTATGAAGAACGGGTGGTTCTGTGATAAACTAAGGGCGGGTGAGCCAGATATAGATCTCCAATGCATTGGGTAACGCGAAGGAGTGAAACGTTAAGGTTTCTCCGAAGAGATTTAGGGAATATACTATGATGGGTATTCCAAACATAACCAAGAGGGTTACTCCCTACGTAAGAATGTTATGAATGCCTCAAGTTACCTTTTATGTCTTATGATTTCTATGATTTATTCATGATTTTATGAGGCATGTTAAAGAGCTTATGTTTTATGGGTAATGTATGATTTCATTCTTATGTATACATGTACTCATGTTTCCTTTCCATATTTTTATATCTCTTACTGAGCTTTTTATGCTCATCCCAAGTTTTGAAATGTTTTTACAGGTCAAGGGAAGGGTACCTGATGTAATGATAGTGTCATGGATGTGTCAAGAAAGAATCCATGTTTTATTTTAAATATGTTTCCATTGATGGGAAGAATGAATACTATTTTTTATGTAACCACTTTGTTTAAATGTGTATTGTAATGCAAGTTTCATGATATAATTCTCTAAAACACTAAACCTGAAAATATCTTCAATGTGTAATCTTGTAATAACTCAAGATTATGTAAGGTTTAAGTATGGGGCATTATAGTTGGTATCAAAGGTCGGTTTAGATAAATTTAGAGGTTAGGGTATTCTTTAAGCATAAGTGACAATACCATAATAGTTAAGATTTCAGAAAGAGTTCTAGTTTTAGATAAAGTGAATGAGTAAGTAAATCTTAGTGTTTATCTTCCTCATTAGTACATGATGGTTTTGTTGATATACTCACACTGACCTTTTTGGTTTTAGTAAATGGCTGGATCTAGCAGGCACCCAAGTAACTGTGGATGTGAAGGAAACTGTGACAGTTTTTTGAGCAAGCAACAGAATGATATGGGAGCTGCAATGAGAACTCTTGTGATTATCCTCAACCAACTATCTGGAGTCATGATTGACCACCTAAACCTTGGTGATTTCTCTAAGGCATCATATATGAGAGAAACAAATCCCTACAAAAGTACAGGTAATAATCATAACAGTTTGTGTGTTCAAAAACCGATGTGTCAAAGATGTGGAAAGAAACACCTAGGAAAATGTTTCAAAGGGACAGAAATAAGCTATAGATGTGGAAATGAAGGTCCTAAAGCAAGAACCTTCCATGAAAAAAGGAAGCATCAAGTTGACTCGAGGAAAGGGAAAGAAGATCTTTCTGAGGGATCAATTGAATGTTTTAAATGTGGTGTGCATGGTCATTATGAAAACACATGTCCTATGAAGATGTTTCGTGAATGGGATCACCAAGAGTGTACAAATGTTCGTTTACCAATACCTAATTCCATTCTGATTGAGGATGAAGAAACTGACAACGACCAATCAAAAGTATGTATTATTTCATGACTATTGTTTTCTTATGTTGGAATCTTAGGATATGATTCATGATATTGTTTGTAGGAAAGAGGTATTTAGGAATAAGTTGGAAAGGAATGGTTAATGGATCATGAAGAATGTTGAATGAGTAAGATGTCAACATATAAGGGCTTCAAGAGTTATGGTGAAATTCTTAAGAGTATTAAGTCTCTTTTGATGATGGGGTTACATTAGAAGACTTTTTATATTATGTGTAACCCTGATGATTAATATATTCAAATTTTATTCAAGGAATAATTATCTTTTCTTTTGTGGACATAGTTATAAAGAACCATTTGGGTTTATATGATCCTTAATTTTGAGGTAATTATGGGTTACTATATGTTATGATTGAAGTGAAAGGCATGAGATAAAATTGAGGTTAAATTATGTTATGGTTATTTTTGATGATTTTATCCCTTTTTGGGGAATGATTTGAGAATTATATAGTTTTGGAAAAAGGAAAACACGCAGACCGTGTGACTACCCATCGCGTCGGACAAAGCTGCGGGAATCGAACCCACAACCAAAGTGCGACTGGTATTTTTCACCTACCACTGGACTACGTGAAGTACCTGGTTAGTTTGACTGATTCTTTTTAGTTATATGATTTTATGAATTAAGAGTAAATTTATTTTGGGTTATTTATGAAAATGATTAACCTATCATGGAGGATATGTGATTAGGTTAATTACTTTTCAATACGAGACTTTTGGAGCAACTGATGTTGTTTGGAGATAAATATTACGATTTAACTTGGAAGACTATGTGACTAAATCCTTCAAATATTTTGGTTTCAATCTTATTTTGGTTTACTTTGAATAATTTTATGTAAAAATTGATTATAGAATGGTCCTCGTTGATCTTTGGGTTTTGTTGGACAACTTTTGGAGATTAAGAATAGATTTTCTTTTTATAAAGGGTTATCCTTTTCTGGATTATCTGATCTTGTACTAACCTTTTTGGTTTTGTTTTTTGTTAATGTCTAAAGACATGGGAAGTATATAGTTCTCTTTTGTGTATTAGGTTACTCTCTAGAAGTTGATTATAGTACTCTTAATGCGAACAAGTCTCCCTAAATACTTATCTTTTGGAAAAAATATGAGTTTGATTAAGGAATCTAGTAAAAGTTGAAAGTCAAAATGATAAGTGATTATGTTTCCTTATGAATAAATTCCTCAATAAAAAGTAACTTAAAAAAATGTTTTCTATTAACTTTTCCTACTGGGGAATCGAATACCATTTAACCCATCACAAGTTTGTGATTTTCTTATGGTTAAATTTCTCCTAGACATGTTTACTATCACTCTCCCTCAAGAACATGACCCTTTGCTTTTTCTTCCATGTCCATGTTTTTCTACATGGAATCCTAGTATGGGTTAACTTGGGTGACCTCTTTACTTATCTTCCTTTATTTTAAAGTGATTGTTTTACGGACTCTTGTTCCGATGTGGGACTTTAAAGGATGTTTCCAAGCTCAATTTTAAAAATTGCGAGGACGCAATTCCCAAAAGGGGAGAAGGATGTAACACCCCAGGTAAATAAAGAATATGACATTTTCATATTTATCCATATTTGTGAATAAAATATTAATATGACTTTAATGGGGATGCTATGCTCGATGGCATACCCAACACGCAACAACGAGTTTCTTGGGAATCTTACGTTGCACTCTAATAATATTATAATATTATTTTAAATGGTAGTTAACATGTAGCCGTTGTATTGGCGAGAATGGATAGAAATAACTAAAATATGATTATATATGTTTTTAAATGTTTTTACTTTTATCCAATAAAAGATAAGGGCTTAAAATACGGAAAGAATTAAATTTTAGGCGTATATGCCCTAGTTTTCACTAAAGGTTCATTTATCGCATTTTGATGGAGAACCATCATTAAATATAGTTTTTTTCACTCCTATACATTATATTGGACCAAATAAAACTCTTCTTAATAATTGGGATATCAAAATTTACTTTGTCTAAATTATTGGTATCTTTCCGATAAAGTTCATTTTTTAATGAATAGTGTAAAATGTTGTATTTTAATTCAAAACCTCTTTTCAATATAATTTATTTATATGATTACATTATCATTTGAATTAGTTTTAAAGTGAAATTAGAATATATTTCTACCATTAAATCCAATAGTGTTTTTTGGAATTAATTTCATTTTGAAATCAGACTTAAACTAGTGTCAATCTTTTGATACTTATTGTTTCATAAAAACACGCTATTTGATCTGACAGCGAGAATTAATTATTAAATTAATTAATGTGACTTATATATTTTGAATTTTGTAAAATAGACTTCATTTTTGAAATCGGAATATCAAATATAGATTAGGGTGAATTTTTGGGATTTTTCTGGAAAACGTCAATTTTTGATGAATAGTGAAACCACTAAGTGGTACCTATAAAAACTGATTTTTCTGTTTAAATGAAAATTTTCCATATTTTTGTTTCGAATTTAAAAAATATGACATACATTGTTATCATTAATAAGTAAAATGTGGTTCAATAGGATAAAAATAATTTCTTGGTGAATAGTAACTTATTAAGTTTTTAATCGTGATTAGAGGTAATTAGTGTAGTTTATGGTAAGAATAATGTTTTAGAAAAATGAAATGACCTAGACACATGGCCTATCCTTATTGGATGTGTCATGGCCGACCAAAAATATCCATGGGTAAACTTGGGGACCCCATGGAGCCACTTTGGTTGGGAAATGACATAAATATCTTTTTTTTTAATGTTAAAGTAAAAATGACACAAACATGAGATCTTTTACTGAAACCATTTTTACATGGGGTTATACAAGTCATATTTTTCAATATAAATATAAATTGGAAAGATAAAAATATTTCATACATCATATAATTTTTTAATAATTTTTAGAAATTAAATAAATTAAATTATTTATGACATCATGATGATGCAGCGATGACCTCATTATTTAACGATTTAAATAAAATAGAAAGATAATGTAATTTCTAAGACCTAAACATGTCCAAAACCTATTGGATGAGTGGATTTACAACCCTTATCAACTTATCCTAGAAATACATCAATGTGGGACCTTTAAAATCTGAAACTCTTTTGAAAATAAAGTAACATTTTGTAACTTTACAAGAGTGCCCCTCCTCTCCTCTTATAAAAGGCCCCCACCTCTACCTCCTTACCCACACTCCCAAAGCCTTTGGCTCATCCAAACCCTGCCCATTTTGTCTCTACACCTCCGTCTATTACTGCTTGAAGCCTCACATTGGGCAGAAGTCTTTCCAAGGAAGTCTTTGATCTCAAACCAAAGGGAGTTACCCGATTTTAAGGTAATGTCTTCACTTGTGTCCTTTTGTTTTATTTTGCTTCTCCAACCCCCTAAAATATTTTTATTAATTTATTTTGTAACAAATAAAGTATCTTCAATATACTAGGATGTTTTTATAAGAAGTAATCATGCTACACTTACACACACCTACATCTAATGGTTAAAGAACATACTGTTTCTGTGGATGGCGAATTTCTACCTCCCGAAACGATGATTGTTCAACATTCTTCTAACACCTTCAAAGGTGGAAATTAATATGACACTATATTTATATATGATATCTAATAAGTTTATGTTTTACTTAAGCTTCTTTATTTTTCATTTATGGCGTACCATTATGGTTTCCATTATGGGTAAACGCGATATCCTCATTTAAGGAAGTGTGAACTACCGCCCCCTCAAAGTGATTTGATTCGTTAATACCATATGTGGTATGTATAAAGGATATATTTAATGATATTATATATGATACCATACTGGAATTAAAATACTATTATGTATCATTATGTTTTAATTCCATTAAATATGAAATAGAAATGGAAGTAGCGTGCATGCGTACGTACGACTTACCATCTCCATGAACGGTACATTTCATTTCTTATCTCAAAATGTTATGTAATATTATAAGTACATATATATAATGTATATATGTGTAATATATTACATATAAATTATGGATATCATTCTGGAATTATAACATATATATATCTCTCATATTTTGTTTTAATTCCATTAATATGACAAAAAATGAAAGTAGCGTTCATGCGTACGTACGGCCTACCGTCTCCATGAACGGTCCTTTTCATTTTTTATCTCCAAATGATATGGAATAGTATAAAATGAATATTTACTGGATATATATGATATTTTAATCATTAATACTATTCTGGAAATTATTTACTTATAACTACATGGGCAATCTTTTTTCGAACAAGTTCATTTTTGACTCATGTACCAAACATCGACAAAAACGTCTGATATGAACTAACATTATTAAACAATTATTATAACATTATAATATGTGATATGAGCTGAATAATTATCTCTAAAGGAGGTAATTAGGTAATCATTAATTTACCAAAGATTATTATTCAGGAATATAAAGAAACGAACAAGACAAGTTGGACTTGAGGTAAGGGATCTGACTCCTCTCTTTCTTTTAATGTACACTCTTTTATGTCATTCCTTTTAAATATCATCTTTCTTGTAATTGGGATGTTATTTTATATTACTCTTACTGTAATATTTATGTTAATATGATGAGAGACCCTATTCTCTCTCATCAATCCATTTTGGAAGTTTTGAGTGGCGCCGTTAGGCTGCCGAATTTTCGTAAGAGATCTAACCTCTCTCTTTCTTTTTAAGTACTCTCCTTTATGTCACTTGTTTTAAGCACCTATTTGTTATGATGGGGGATGTTCTTTTATATTCTTCTTTTTGTAAACTTTATTTTGATATTATGAGAGACCCTATTTCCTCTCATCAATCCATTTTGGATGTTTTAAGTGGCGCTGTTAGGCTACCAAGTTTTCGTACGGGATTTTTCATCTCACTTTTATTCTCGTGAGATTTATGCTACATTTGCTACAATTTCCTTTGCGTGGTGTATTCACTGCCCATTATTTTACTCATTTTTTAATATACTTTCATTTATGAGTATTTACATCAATTTTTTATTGTCCTTCTTTCACCGGGCGTATGTTTCGAAAGATACCCATGTCAGTAAGGGAACCTTTCACCCTCCTCTTTTTAAAAGACTTATTTTTTTATGTATTTTAATTCAAATGATATTATGTTTGGATATGTCCTTCTATATCCTTATTTATTTATATTTTATTTCCATGTGATGAGATTCCCTTTTTATCTCTCATCAACTAATTTTCTGAATTCTGTAGTGACGTCGTTAGGCTGTCACATTTTTGCAAGGGAACTTCTTGTCCCAAATTTGATTCTTTGGGATAAAAATATATTCCTTGAATATGTTGTTCTATGAATATGTGTGAAAATACTCTTATTGTTTTACACTTAATATCCACTTATATTTGGTGTATTTGTTTGTCACACATAATCATGTATTTGATTTATCCTTAAACCAAGGATATCATCATTGTAAGGGAATTCATCTCAATCTCCTTTCATTGAGGCATATTTTGTTTTATACACAACATTCTTTTATACGGTGTATAAACCCCTTTGACTTTTACGTTTATTCAAAAGGAATTTTTTTATATGAAGCGTTTTACAAAACGAAAAAAGGGAATGTTTTTGTCATATGTATGCGGCGACAATGACTTCCCCGCCGCTGTGACCATTATTTGAGTTTTGGCTTCCTCTACAAGCCATACCATATTTTTAAAAGAAAAATAAATACCATGTTTTACCTTTATTTTATTTGGTATTGAAAATGGTTTTCATAAGTTTTTTTATATCAATGTGTTTTATTGATATCTTGTGATTGAAATATGGAAATTTTATGTCTCCTTTATGCATGTTTTATGTGATACGATTATGTTATGCTTCTTGGGAATTGTTATGAAGAATGGGTGGTTCCATGATAAACTAAGGACGGATGAGACTAATATAGCTCCCCAATGCATTGGGTAACGCGAAGGAATGAAATGTTAAGGTTTATCCGAAGAGATTTAGGGAATATACTATGATGGGTATTCCAAACGTAACCAAGAGGGTTACTCCCTACGTAAGAATGTTATGAATGCTTCAAGTTACCTTTTATGTCTTATGATTTCTATGGTTTATTCATGATTTTATGAGCCATGTTAAAGAAGTTATGTTTTATGGGTAAAGTATGATTTCATTATTATGTATACATGTACTCATGTTTCCTTTCCATATTTTTATATCCCTTACTGAGCTTTTTATGCTCATCCCAAGTTTTTGAAATGTTTTTCACAGGTCAAGGGAAGGGTACATGATGTGATGATAGTGTCAAGGATGTGTCAAGAAAGAATTCATGTTTTATTTTAAATATGTTTCCGTTGATGTGAATAATGAATACTATCTTTTATGTAACCAATTTGTTTAAATGTGAAATGTAATGCAAGTTTCATGATCTAATTCTCTAAAACTGTAAACCTGAAAAGATCCTCAATGTGTAATCTTGTAATAACTCAAGATTAATTAAGGTTTAAGTCTGGGGCCTTATACTTTTGTTATCTTTCCTTTCTAACTACTTGTATCTATACTGAGTGTCTTTCTTCTCAACTATATTGTTCATCCTTTGAGTATGATTAGGTAGTTCGTTCTCAAAATTTTAACTTTCACTAGATTCGGATGATATAACAACCTTCTTAGATTTAGATCCTATAACTCTCTTAGAAGACTTTGATTTCATATGATTTGAAGTAGATGTAAAAGAAACACTTCCATTTACATTCTTCTACTTTACATTATCAGTATCTCTCTTTATTCTAGGCTCACATTGATGTAGTGTTCCAAAAACCTCATCAAGATTGATCTGTGAGACTTTCTTATTCAGATCAATAGCGGTTCTTTTGGATTCCCACTCATTAGGCATGATGTATATGATCTTGTCTACAAATGCCTCATCATCCAGACCTTTTTCACCCATGGATTGTATTTTTTTGATAATAGTCATAAATCTTTTTTGTACCCTGCAAATAGGTTCTACACAAGGAATGATAAAACCATGTTACTCAGCTCTAAGAATAGTTCTTCTAGTTTCAATAACATTGGATGTACCAAAATGTGTAACATCAATCTTCTTCTGAATAAAATTTTCTGCTTTACATGAAGAAATCTGGCTATATATATTCCTGGTCATGGAACACAACAAAGTATTGTCTACCTTATAGTTAAGATGATATTCATAATTCCGTTGATTAGTAATATTTCTGACTTCTTTATCAGGAATATTATAATCTCCAGTATTCATTACAAAGATTTCAACTCCATTATTGATAACAAACATCTTCATATGATCTCTAAAATATTCGTAATCATTCCCATCAAAAATAGGCGGTCTAGTAGGATTTAATTTTTCTATGGAACCTACATTCAATCCTGCCATCTTAAAAAAATCATTCCACACAAACATTTCAATAATAAATGTTTGCGAACAAGGATAAATATATAATAATCATTGAAAATATTGAACAATGAAAAACATTAGCAAGAAAACATATATGTGAATATATGTATTTTACATACATCCTCTGACACCAATTTTTAGGATCAATTTAGAGTATGAGGTAGCCAACCTCTGATACCAATTGTTAGGTTGGTATAGAGTGTGATATTCTCCTATGATACAAACCGTATAGGATGAAAATGATGATGTAGATGGTCAATATACAAGAGGGGGGTGAATTTTATACTATAATTTTTTTTGGGAACTCTTAAAGTTTGTTAGAAACCATTCTATTTATTAACATGATTAAACAAGGTTAATTCACAAAACCACTATGTTCTACAAACTTTCTTGATTTCAGAAATGTGATTCTGAGAATGTAATTCTGAAAAAGAAATTTCAGAAATAAAACATAACAAAAGTTTGTAAAGATAAATAGTATACCATAAAGCATATGAAATCTCAAAAAATAAGAGTATACAAGTGTAATAAAGTATAAGAAATTTATACTTTCTTCAACATCCAAAATGCCGTGGAAAACTTGAAACAATACAAGAAACAATTAGTAAATATTTTAACCTAAAGAGAATGGTATCAAAAAACCATGGATAAAGGTCCCTTGATTTATACTTACTAGAACGTCTGTCTTACCCACACCAGGGTAGGCCCTCGATACGATGATCAGAGTCTGTCTTTATATCCCCGCAAGCCCTCAAACTTCAAGGTAGTTGGCACCTCTATCTTCCTATCCCTAGAAGCCCTGGAATGTACTTAGTAACATTCAGAGTCAAACGAGGCAATTCTGAACAAGGTGTTCAGTACGCACAAATAATGATAGCCTCTTTCTAGAAATCACTTCAGCATCATGTAATCTCTAGATTGATAAATTTTTGAGAGCTCATTCAAATTAGCTCTTATTTATAGGCACATTCTCAACAGTCGGCTCCCTCCTCCAACGGTCATATTTTTCCTTGAATCTCAGAGGGACCTATACACATGTAACTCAAAAAACGGTTAGTTAGTAACTGAATGCACGACATCGGTTTATAACCAAAACATGTGTAAGAAAAAAATGGTTTCTTGACCAAATTAAGTTTTCAGAATGTAAAGAAAAATGAAAGTTCAGAGTCTTACCAAAAAACCATTCGGTGTCTACAACACATCGATATTCAGATTCAGTCTTCAAAGGAATTAAAAACCTAAATTCTATAGAATTTGGGAGTCTGAATTTCAAAGAAATTGTGAGTCTAAATTAATAATAATTCAGAGTTTGAACTTACAATGTTTGGAGTCTGAACATCAGAAAGTTCAGAGTCCGAGTTCTGAGAACTCAGGTTCTGAACTCAGAATGTTCGGAGTCAGAATAAAGAGAAATCAGAGTTTGAACATCAGAATGTTCAGAGTCTCTATTCAGAGAACTCAGAGTCTGAACTGAGAAAGATCAGAGTCAGAATTCAGAGAACTCGTAGTCTGAACTCAGAAAGTTCGAAGTCTGAATTCAAAGAACTCGGGGTCTAATCTTAGAATGGTCAGAGTTTGTATTCAGAAGAATTCAGAGTCTGAACATAGAAAGTTTGGAACTTGAATTCAGAGAGTTTGGAATCTGAATTCGTATCCTAAAAATAGAATGCTCTATATCTAAGTATTTATATGAGTCTGAGTTTTTGGATATGAAACTGAGTTTTCAATTTAGAAAAAATATGAACAATGAAAAATATGGTAAGGATAAATTTACTCAGGGAAGGAAAATTTCCTTATGAAATTAAAGCATAAGGTAAATGAAATTTTCCTTAATATAAGTTGTTTGTGATTTTCAAAATGTGATGGAATGGAAGGGTAATAATGAAAACTTATTAACTCAAAAATCACATCAAATATAAATGAATGGAAAAGTTATACGGAACCCTTATTTACTCAACAATTAGAGTGTTTTTAATGCATATTTACATGTAATATAACTTCTAACATATAATGTTCTTTTTATCTCACTAAAATATCTGATATAACTCCAGGAAACTTAGTAACAGGTGTGAGAACATTTCAATCCATTTCATGAATAAATGCTATTGCTTCTAACCAAGATGTGAAGATTGGTGTATGATTTATTATGGGTTGAGGCTATTGTACACCAAATGAATTTATAGAAACTTTTTCCCCAACCTCTGATGCTCTTACCTCATCCACACTATTATCACCATCTATTCCATTGTTAAAAAAACATTATTGGAAGTCGTGTTTAAATGAATATCTGGATTTTCATCTTCTGAATCATTTGGAATATGATCAGTTTCATGGGGTGGACCTTCTATAGCCTCTCTTGTAAGTCTATTTCATCATATAACTAGATGTTTTTGTAGTTTAGTATAAAAATAAATATATAACTCCATCTTGGTACAATGTGACCATTGGAAAAAAAATTATTGCTTGGAAGCACTGCGCATCAGTGACCAATGGACAGGCTAGATGTCATAATGTAGCTGGGAATGAAAAATTTCTATAGATCAGAGACTTGATCTCTTGATCGGGTCCTATATTTATGGAACTATGAATTATATCATTATGTTCACTTAGGGTTATACAATCAACTATACTAACCACTATTGTTGGTTGTGTAATAAAATATGTTCTTTGATCTTATTGAATAATCATCCCATAGTAGTACACACAAAAAAAACATGACTTTATACATCAAAAATGTGTATTGATAATGATTTTTATAGTGTAACTAATATTGAAAAGGATGGTTGACCATATAATATCTATTATAGTGAAATTTTAGAACATCTTTTGATACCCTCAAATATGATACTAAAATTTTGTTATGTAAAATTTTATTTGAATATAGTTCATATAATATTTTGGAAACTAAGGTAAAAAATAATGGAAAAAAACATATCTATTTATTTAAAATTTATAGAATAATAATTATGATCATATAATGTTAAATGGAGAAGAAAAAAACCATTAAATAAAACATGAATTTTTTACAACATAAAAAAAAATACTTTCACATTTTCTAATAGAACATGGTTTTCATAAGATGATCCTGAATTCAGATGTGGGGTAAAATATAGATTATTTTCAATTAGTAGCTTAATATCCTCTTCAAATGGTATGCACCTAACATTGGAATTCTAAAAATATTTGGTCCTTATAATAAAATATCATAGATTTTATCTTAGAATTCATTAAAAGAACGAAAAATTTTAAAAACCCCAAAGATATGTACATATATTTTAAAGATGTTATTAAACTACCAATTTAAAATAAGATGGATTTTACCTCACATACTAAGTGAGGCTCATCCCATCCAAAGAATGTTCTAGTAAAACAATTCTAGTTATTTCATATATGTCATAAAACATTCATGTATAATTTAATGTTCTTATTGTTATCCACTTCAATTTGTATGATCATAATTTCCATTTTATCAATGATGAATAATACTACCAAATTAATATATTTATTTCATTTTTTTAAAAAAAGATATTCATTATTTAATAAATAGTTAATCATTACAAATAATAATTTTTTTATAATTTATATAATCAATATGACAGTAAAATTTATAATAACTTCTAATATCCAAAACAATGATACTAATGTTTCTTAGTATAAATTTTCTATATCCATTTCATTTTATACAATAATAATTATCATTTTATCATTGATAAATATACTTATTTTATGTTTTATTTTTAATTGGTGTTTTAATAGTTTATAAAAAAATATGAATCATATAATGCATATCCCCTAGTATTGTAAAATCAAGAGTGAAGCAAGGATAGTTTTCATGTACCAGGTTATCCTGTGTCACGCCTGGAACTCCATTTCAGAGTTGTTTCTCCTAGTTACATCTCTGTCAAATCCACATCAACATGTCTGTATCTTGGTAGAGATATTATTTCATAGATAACAACATAATCATTATTCTACCAAAATTGTAGGTTGCTAAATCCTAATTTATTCATTAGTTAATATATACTTAACCATTACTAATATTTACAATTACTTTAAACTATATATAACTAAATAGAAAAATTAATAAATCAAATATTTAGAACAAAATAAATTACTTAATAAAGAGAAGTATTTAGACCTAACTAAAAAAATTTAATTATATAAATAAAAAACATTAAATTAAATAAAGAAATACATCTAAATTATGCTTCTCAAAAAACCATGACACCGTTTAGACCACTAGATCCACCTCACACAAAAAGGATGTTTTCTAGACTGGGAAGATGATGAATGTAGAGAGATGATTCAAATTGTAAGTGAGATGAATGGGGAGTGCCTTTTATAGGGTGTTAAAATAGACATCATGGGGTTCCACCTTTCACCATTACAATAGGTAAATATAAGAACCCCCACTACTACATTACTCTTTATATTCAAGTGAAAGGTAAAAACCTCCCCACCTCTTTTACCATGTCATAAATCTTGGAAAAAGGTAGTGGGTGCGTGGGTGGGGGGAGGTTGTGCGCAAACCATCATTCAAGAATATATTTAAAAATATTCTGTACAAACATATTTTAATAATAAAATTAATCAAACACATAATATAAATTACCAAGAATTATATGGTGTAGGATTTATTCCAAGGTGTTATTTTATTACATTCATTATGTCGGATGCATCATGTTGATCCAAATTTCATTGTAGGATATATTTCTTCATCAGACAATGTCATGATGCTTGGGTTGTGATGTGGCTGATTATTTTTATAAAAAAATCCAAATTCTAGGATTCAATAAAAACATGAAACCTAATAAAAATACATATCAAATGCACTAAAAATTATGAAAATGGGTCAGAAAAAAAAAAAAATAAACACAAAATAAGATAGAATAAAATTTTAATCTCACCCATTTATTATTCATTACATGTATCAAAAAATTCCTCAACATTGAAACATGATGGATAAGTACACTTTGATGAGAAATAATCAAAACATGATACCTGGAAAATAAAATAAAATAAATATAAATTTTTTTGAGTGGCACTAAAATAATTGATGACTGTAATGTAAAATCAAGAAACATATAAAATTTAAACTTTTAATACAAAATTTCACTTTTCAAATGTATTGAACAAATTATAATTAGTTTCCACGAAATTTGAATATGTATATTATCAAACGTAAATATTCAACTGATCACTCATGATTGTATTATCTAGTGTTAATCTCATCTACATCCATGTGATCTTTGTAGATATGATTTCAAGTTACAAAAACCTCTAATCTTAGTTGAATTAAAAAATCAAAAAGGTATTTTTTTGATGTTAAAATGATCTATGAGGTATAATTTTTTTGGTTTAAGATGTGAAAATAATATTATGAAACTAAAGTGTTGTGGAAATTTCATAATTTACAAAAAATTATATTCTAGGTAATAAATCAGGGAAAATTAATTCCTCCTCCAATTTCTCATAAAGGGATAAAATCACACTTTCATCGCATTGTAATATTAAAGTTCAACATTGTAACGAAAATAATGATTAATCGTCCTATTTTTATCACAGATTTTTCCTTTAATTCTACATGTTTTTAGCATAATATATGTAAGTATAATTTTCCACACCCTAGAAAGTAAAACCAACCTGCATGTTGATCACCACAGTCAGAATCATATTGATATTAATGGGAATTTTTATTATAATAATGGGATGTGTTTTTTAGTAATAAGTCACACCAATGTGTCCCATATTCTCATTTACAATATTTTATTTATAGTTTTAAATTTATGCATAGTGGAAAATAATAGGTTCATTTTATCTGAAAACAAAAGAAAACATAAACTCAATTTTCAGTTTAGCACATGAACATACATTAAAATAACCAAATGAAAATTTAATTTAAAATGAATTAACATGAATTCATACTCAATGAAACATGCTATAAGGATACAATTTATTGCAATATAGCTTCATATTGTTGAATTTATTGGTTTATATGATTTCAAAAAAGATTAATGTATTGAAGATATGAAGGAAAAATGGGATAAAATCAGATCATATCATCAACTCAATAATTTTAATTTAATTCAAAATCATCATTAATAAAGGGGAAATATAAAAAAAATTATTTGGGTACATTTTGAGTTTTCTCATGAATGCGATAACTATAATGAATATGAAAAAATGGATCTAAATTTGATATTGTTTGGGAATTGAAATTTCCTAAAATCAACTCTAGTCATAAACACAAATTATTGGACTAATAAAATCAATATTCCATTTATAAAATATAATAATTAAAAAGTCAGCATTACTTTAAAAGTAATACCAATATTGGAAGAAATTGATCATAATAGAATTTCCACCACACTTTTATACATTTATTAATATAATATATTAAAATTTATCAATATAGAAATGTAAATATAAATAGTTATGATGTCTTGTTGAATAGTATAAAGGGAGGAAATACCAATTAAGATAGATTTGGCTATCCCACACTTGAATATCACATTTTCCCCAAAGTGTTTCAGTAAATTATTAAGAAATTGTATGAAAATAGCAAGAGAGATAAAGTAAACTTGAAATAAAAGGCTAATCCTTGAAATGGTGTGATGGGATCAATGATCAAAGTCAAAAAATAATCATGATGCATTTAAAAGTGGAATGTAAACATGAAATAGTTCACCAAATAGATTAAATAATGTATATAAATTCCTTCTAAAATTATTGGAGAGTCATAAAAAATAAATTGCAATTTAACATTAGAGAAGTTAAATGTTATAAAAAAATATTGAATTTAAAAAATATGGTATGTGTGTCTATAGATTCTATAATGCTATCCATTGAATCCCCTTTAGGATAATCATATGTCCCTGATAGATGAAATGGTTGAGAGGAAATATATGTAACATAAGTATCTAAGTCATAATTGGGTTCTTAGGGAGTAGTAGTATTTTCAATAATTGTATAAGGATCATCTTGAATAGACCAATCAGATTAATGGTCTAGTTTAGTGGAAGTTAATGGTGTAATTTTATGTTATGGATTAAGATAAAACTAATCACTAGATGGATGTTGTCTAAAAGATGAGGTGGGTCACATATCTAAAGTGTGACATCTCATGTAGTAGATGGTTACCGAATTGGAATCTTTGTCATGGTTTCATGAAATAGTACCTTTAAGATTCATTGGGCCTCAATTTCAAATAAGAATTGAGTGTGTTTATCCTTGATTGTATTGGGGAATAAAATCCCATGAAGGGTTCAGATGGTATGTTTTCTCTATAAGTTAAAGAAAGGTCTCCATCAGGTTATCGTTTGTAGAGGTTGCAGTTAGGGGATATGAACTCATAACTAATGGTGGGAAATTGTAAATTTCCAAGATGTAGAGGGGATATTTATAATTGATGTTATAGATATGGTTTTTCTTCACACATAATACTAATATGGCTACAAATATTCCCAAATTTATAATAGATAAACCTAAATACTACCCCACTAATCTAAATTAGTTCTTCATAAAAATGGTTTGGGATGATGGACAGTGTGAATCCTACATAGAGTGGAAAGTATGTACTATCGATCAAGATGTGGATTAAGATTTAATTTCCTTACCCTCTGTAAAACCAGCTGTGGCATACCAATCATTCCAAAAATGTGACCCCATAATTGAAAAGTAGGCACATTTCTTAAAAAAATCACGATTAACCAAATATATACTTCCAACTGATGTATGTGAAATAACCATGTGAAAGTATAGGAACCAATTATATAAATATATGATCAAATTATTAAACATGAGAATCCCATTCAACTTCTCAAGAATGTATTGAATCTACAGTGTGAATTGTAGGTCTATATCTATTCTATCTCATTCATATATGGTAAAAATTATCATCACATTATACTGACAAATAGAACTATGTGAGTCACCCATAAATATCCAAGAATGATTAAGGGACCTTGGAAAATTTAAACAGGGGATGGTTTTAAATGATTACACTTTATTCTATCTTTATCATGCAGAATGTTGCGGTCTACTAAAAAATTCTACCACATTTCATTGAAATTCACAATGTTTGGTTCCATGATCATAATTTCATGCACTAGAGAAGAATCAAAATTGGGCTATAAATACTATGACTATTTTAAAACTACGTATGATACCATATCTCATTCTTGGTTTTTATTCAGAAGAGAACATTCTAGATTCTTATATGAAAATAATAAAGGAACTCCAAAAAATAATATCTCCATTTATTTCCTCCTGAACCTGAATTACGCAATTTAAATGAAATTCATTTAACCTTAAGTTGATTTATGGTCCCATACTGATCATCCTCATAAAAACCAAATAAAAATTTATAATAGTATTCAGTGGCATAATTTATATCCCCTTTAGTCAAATTATAAGTTGGAAATAATTGAAATAGAGTCATGGGTACTGGTATCCAATCAAGGTAAGATGATGTGGGTTAGAGGTAACTGAAGAAGTGGAATGATAAGAGGGTAATAGGGAATGGATAATATATCGACGTGGATCTCTTATAATGGAATGTTGGTTGTGTAATTGGTGGTTTTTTTCATTATGGTATTGAACTGGGAGACTTCTAGGATATGGGTTTGGTAGTGGTAGCAACCCTAGTTGTCGAGGATAAATGATTTATGTGGATTTTTGAAGGTTAGAGTGGTAATTTATTTATTTTTGAATGTATTTGATGATGGGGTGGCTCATAATGTGATGAATTGGTGTCTATTTGGTCATAAAAAACATGGATCAAGGATTTTTTGGTGGAGGTGTTTGGTTTGGTGGTTTAATATTCATTTGGGGAATGAGAGAGTGATATTTCAGGATTCATACATACCTTGATATAATAGGTATCTAAATTTATAAAAAATATTGACTGAATGGGTGGGTTTAATAGTTGATAAGGGATGTTTTATTAATCTAAACACCCACTAAAAACAGCTGGGGTAATGGGTTAAGGGAATGGGGAAAAGGTACATTAATGGAGAATGCTTGTTTTGTATAATGATGTTTCAAATGAAAGAACAAGATATTGAAGAGGGTTGCATGGTGAGATCGAGTGAAGGATGAACCATATCCATGAATATGGAGATGAAACTTCATGGGATTGAATATTTGTGGGAGGGGATTTACAACGTAAAAATTATGTTTCATCCCAATTTTAAAAGGACAATCTTATTGGGGGTAGAAAATATCCTTGTGATGTTAATGGTTTCAAATTTTTAATGCATCCAAATTTCAACATTCCAATATAAAATATACCATAATATGTAACTTTAATTTTTTGACAGAGATATTAATAATTCCATGATCTTTGATGAAATAGTGTGGTTGATCCACTACATTATGTTTTATGTGAAAAAAATATAAAAATTCAAATTCAATATAAACATTCAATGTGGTTATAATGTTGAAACATGGGGGGGGAGATTTTTTAATTTTACATAAATTTTAGATCCAAACTAAATATGATCATATGTTATATCTAAACCTCGATATCTAGGGATACTTCAATTAGATGACTATTATGGTGTGGAAATGTGGTCCTTGTTTTGTACGATATATTATTTTTAAAATTATATAGAGGGAACATTTGATGAATTTTATACCCATAGGGTGTTTCTAGGATGCACATCTATGAGACTTAGGATATCCATGACTTAAAAATAACTAAAAATATAGAAATAAAACAAGTAATCTAGTTTTTAAACCAAAATAAAAACATATTTGGGTTTCCTCTAAATCAATGCATTATTTTGTGTGAAATGCTTAATGTACCTGATTATCAAGTTATACCAACCCCATGGAATTAATGTTTTACACCCAATACTATTATAAATATACAATGAGATGATTCACATTGAAATTTATTATTGCATAATCATTCATTTAAATTTTAATATATCGATGGGGGAAAAATTAAAGAATGATAAATGGTTTTCACCATCTTGACATTAGGATTCCTTGATATAAATAAAAATTTGAGTTAAGAAAAATCAATTTATTATTTGGTTTATATTTTTTTCATTGAAATGATATTTTTATCCTATATATTAATTTTTTCAAGTAAATTTATGTATTAAAATACCATTCTCTTAAAATCTACATGAGTTTATCTATCTCCAATAGTTTCTTCCTTTCAGAAGAATATTTAATATTGTTTAAACCATAAATACTCAAAAAGAAAGATATAGAAGCTCCACCAGATGATGGAATGGTATCCCATATAGAAATAAAATAATAGAATTTTCAAAATGGTATTTTGTATGATTTTTTAATGTTAGAGATAAATTTCTAGCATTATTTTATAATTATTCCTATTTGAGTGTACGACATGCTCAAAAAAATATTTAGTTCTCAATTTCAGAGTTCTTCTTTCCCACCCATCTATGAGATATTTGTGGTGGTTGTGTTTTAATAAATACTATTTTCCATTATCACTTATTGAAACAAATACCTTTTTATGTGGATTACTATATATATTATTAAATGTTTGTTAACACAAAAATGAGGGAAGATGTTATATTATTTGGAACATGGACAAATCTATCCTAGGGTCAGTAGAAGTGGCTTCTTTATGAACCCACATAGAAATATCATCAACATAAACCAAAATTTATATATTTATCTGTCAATTTGGGATTGACCCTATAAAATAAATTCATTGAACAAAAAATAATTCAACTTCAATAATAGGGTTTTAGATAATTTCATTACGATTCAGAATATTCCATCCTCTCTTGAAAATATCACATGAATTTAAAAAAAATATTGAATATTTAGTGAGTTTGGTTAGAATAAATACTATATGGAAATATTTTAATGTTTTTAATCTAAACCATGATTCCTTCCAACTATAAAAGAGTGAAAATGAAATACACACTAAAAGTATTATTCTCTAGAAAAAACGTTCTTAAAATTACATTTTCACAATGAATTATAAGTAGTGTATCATGAAAAAATAATATAAAAAATCAAACAAAAACATGATTCTCTTATATTATAAAAATTCTGGATAAATAAATTCAATAGCTGGATAATTTCTTCTTTATGTGTACAAAGGATTTTCTATTTTTCCAAAAACAATGATTAATTCTTCTGGAAATTCATCTCATATATATATTTCTTGGAACCATGAATGATTGGGAAATGGAATCATAGAAATATGGTGATCCTCTATATTGTATAAACCTCACATGTTGTCGTCTCTAATATTAAATTTATGAAGTTAAAAAATCATACCGATCATATTAGGTAGAAAATATTTTTTTTATAGATTGTACTTCAGTGAATCATGGTCAGTGTGTATGATTACATTTTAGATAATAACATATTTTCTAAAAATGTATAAATAAAAACATATATCTAAAAATTCATTTTATTTGGATGTATAATTGATATAATACACTTTTAATGTTTTTATAGCATAATAGATTGGTAGAATGATCCTTTATTTATTCTATTTAATAGCCAGTACCAATACATATAACAAGAATCACACATCAACTCACATGGATTATCTCATTTTGAGAGGATACATGATTGGGGTTTTGATTATCCTACTATTAAATACCATAAAATCATTTTTATAATTCTCATTAAATATGAATTCGACATATTTCATAAAATATTAGTCAGTGTTCAAGATATATGTCAACAATCATTGATAAAATGATTATGAAACATGATATGATCCAAAAATCTCTGGATATACCAAAGTATTTTTGGATATTGAAATTATATTATTACTATAACTATAGCTATATTTACATCAATTACTTCTGTAGAGATTCTGGGGCTATAAATACTTCCCTGAAAGACTATAAAGTGACATTTCTCCCAGAAAAGATCATTGAATGTCTATTCCTATATTTCATGGACTAGGTTTTGGTTTTTGATGCACACATAAAACTACCATCCATATAATAAGAGGTTAACAATTAATATTTCAAAGAACTATTCTACAATCCTAGGAAAAATATATTCCACACACCATTGATAATTTATTTGCGTAATGAATATTACAAATTTCATACATCAGTAAGAAAAATCTCTACATGGACATGTGAATGTTGTCTTATTATTTTTTAAGAGAGTCTCTCAACCAAAAGGCAAAGGTATTTATTTATATAAATATATTAAAAAAGTAAATATAATGGGATCTTATTATAAAATTTTTTCATAAAAATAGATCACATCATTCGGGAGTTCTTCTGACCAAGTTAGATTTACATAAATTCCCATGATAGAAATCCCATCAGCAACCAATTTATCATCTTTATAGAAATGTGTGACAATTATTTTGGGGGTCATATGTGTGTTCATGGATTCTATTCATTTATAGATAATACTTCGGATTCATTGGAATCTATTTCCATCATTTGTAACCATCTAAAAAGTAATAAAAATCATTCCCATTTTCTATATGTATTAAATTTATATTAATCATATATAATGATATCCTAACATTTTTTTATCTTACATATGCATTGGATAATCTGGGGAATAAATGAACAACTGGAAGAGCTAAAAATTGCATGAAGGGAAAAAACAAAGGAATAAAACAAAGAATATGGGTTAATAGACCCGTGATTATAACCGACAAACACATGTAACATGAATAAAAATATTGAATAATAACACATATAATATGTGATTATATAATATTGGAAACATAGGAATGTCATATTAACAATAAACATCACACAAACAGGATTCATGGAAAACTACAAAGATTGTTGCACATGCTGGAATGATTCCCATAAAAGAATTGGATTTACTCCCAGTCCTAACAGGAAGTCCCATGAGACTAAAAAATCACCCAATGAATTGTATTAATATATGGTAAAACCCATAAAAACACATTCATTCATATGTGTGTCATATATAGAATTTAGAATAAGGGTTACCTGTGGAAGGAATTTGGTATAAAAAAATATGTCACAATGCATAACAAAAGGGTGTATCATAATGGTGTCTAGTAATAAATTCATTTAAGCCATAATTTTTACATGAATAAGGTAAAATAAGAATATATCAAGATAATTTATGACCAAATAAATTGAATACATGTAAAAAGTTTTTTGAAGAAAAACTAGAAGTGATCCACTTTTGTGTGGTTTAAGGGAAAATATTAGAGTCCTTAAATTGGACAGAAGGAAAAAGTATTTTCAAAAAATAGGAAATGAACTAAGATATTTTTCATGACTGAAGTTTATAATTTAAAAATATTTTTTTTATTAAAATATATTATGTATTGTACATTAAAATGGGTAATATATTGGGGATTTACCATTTAATAGGGCTTGAAAAATGGGGGAGAATTAAAAAGAAACTTTTATAAGACCTCCATTTCTGCATCAAAGAAAGAAGAATTGATCTGGTTAAATATGATTGCAATGTAATTAACAAAATTTAGAAGAGTATATAATATTATATAATAATAAAATTGTGTTAATGAGAGAGAAATCATAACCTGGAGGACAAATGATGGATTAAAAAGAATCATTTACCTTATGTCTGAAAGTGTTTAGAACTTTCACATAATTGAATTGATATTAAAATTAAATTAATTAATTAATTATGTCAGAACCTTTTATACATGTGTTTGATTTATTAAAATTTTATTATGTTCATTTATTACCACTTCGATGAGTTATCGAGCTTAATTCTTTCATTTTGGGTGCGTTCGTTTCATGATTTTATGATCAGATACCTTGAGATTAAATGTGGAAGATATTGAAAAATGAAAGAAAATTCTATAAGTTGAAATATATGATATTTATGTAGTTAACTAATTTTAACTGGTCCTATATATTATTTATGATTATATTATGATGATTTATTATATAAAAAGATAAATATAAATGTTCAGCTTATTTTGGTAGTTTTTTTGTCATAAAGAACTCGTGTTGTTTTATTATTTAATATTATTCATAAATATTAGTTATATAAAATGAAATAGGTTATAATAAAAAAATTTAAATTTTGTTTAATAATAAATATGGTTTTATTACTATGCCTGAATTTGTTAATGGAAAACAAAAACATTTCATCCACGAAGTCAGTGAATCAACACCTCACATATGAGATTTTTCAACTTTAGATTTAATGGAGGGTATAAGGGAGTTTATTATTGATATTTCTTTAAAATTATACCATTATAGTATATATATTATTTTTGAGTTATCATGTATATATGTTCTATGGAAGAAATAATGAGGTAGAAGAATGAAATAATTTAAGCGACAATGGATGAGGATTTTACATCTTACATGACGTCTCCTTTAGAACCTCCTTTGGGACCATGTTATTGGTCTTTTGGTGAGAGGAGAAAAGCTTGAACATTGGGAAGTGGTTTGGGAATTTATTTTGGTAAAATATAAGAAATATCCAAATAATACATTGTGTGAGGAGAATAGGGGTGAGGTGTACTATTTATATGGGAGTAGAGGGGTGTTTTTAATTATTTTATTCTAATTTTTTATTATTTTGGATCAAAAATATAAATAGTCTTGATTATTATGAATATGTATAGTAACTAGTTCACATAATTTAAAACCAATTTGTTTTTACATAATTCATGAATTAAAAAATCATTTATTTTTCTTAAAATATAAAATACAGTAACTTCAAGTATTTCTCTATTCACAAAAAACAACTTATTTAAAAAAAATTAAAAAAATTATCCCCAACCATTTATCAACTTGTAAATTTAAAAAATTGAATAAATTTTAGGAAAATATTTTTATAAATATATTAAATTTAATAATTCTATTAAATAATAATTTATTCTAAAACTATTGTTTATAATATTAGAACAGATTTTATGACACGTTGAAAAATGAATTAACGTCTCATTAAATTATATTATAAGTATAGAGAAAAAATATTAGTTTGTGATTATATTTTATGAAAATATATTTTCTTTTCAATCATTATTTTAATTATAAAAATTCAATTAAATAATTACATTTCAAAAAAAAATCCAAAACATAATTTTTCACATTTAGAAAAATTATTTACTTATACAATGATATAATTATATAATATCATCATATATAGGATTTATAGAATATTTTCATATGTTAATATGTTAGGTTATAGTTCTATTGGCCATATTACTATATCTAATTGTCATATTACTATTAAAATAGTCAAGTTACAATTTCATTTGTATATGTTCTTTTATTTCATGAAATACATCTTATATAATTCATACCTCATTTTGGATGTTTTTTTGTTATCTATGTTATATTATATGATTTATAATATATGAAAAAATTATATGAATGGAATTTACCATTTATAAAATAATGAGTTATTATAGAAGATCCCCTTTCCAGGATTTGATCATTCCTAAAAATTTTCAAATAGTGAGCCTAGTTAAGGAGAAAACTTAACTAAATATTTTTAATAAACAAAAAATGTGTTATAGTTGATTATAGTAAAAAAGTAATATACTACGTAAATTCTCTATTAAAATAGCCATATGTAGGCCATGTAAGTAAAATTATGTGCCACTATATAATTCATATTATATACACGTGCATTGTTATTGATGAAGATGTAATCTAGGAAGGATATAATTTAAACTTTCATCATTCAACAAGGAAAAAATTGTAATGGGAATAAGTGGAAGGGAAAAGATTAAAATATCTTATCACATGGATTCACTGATAGTATCATGGGCTCATAAATCTGGTTTTATATATTGTTTCTATTATGGATACAATGAAACATTTATATATTAATAAGTATTTTATCTAAAGACAAAAATTTATTTTATGGTTTTCTAAGATTAAATTCTATGATATATAACTAGTTTATCTTGTATTCTATTTGTCATGTTGAGGATGAACCATAAGGTATTTTTGTTCTTGAAGAATATATTTAGGGTTATTTTAAAGAATAATACGTGAAATATAAAATAATGGTGAAAATTATATGTTTACAAAAAAATTAAATGAGTATGTTGAATAACATAAGGTTGATGTAACACCCCAAGCTTTCATGATACGCTTCTCTTTCAATAATACAATAGCGTGTGTTGTACGCAACTTCGAGTTCTAACAAACACCGTGACTAATCAAAGTAGCCGTTATGAATAGTAATACCCACTTTTTAAAATTATAGAAATTTTATATTTCAAAATGGAATTCATTTTTGTATTCGGAATATCGAAATTATCCTAAGTTGAATTTTTGGTAATTTTCTGAGAATTTCCAATTTTTTATGAATAGTGAAAAATACTTAAAAACAAATTTTTTAATAAAAATAATTTATAGTGACAAATTATACTATTAAGTGGTTTTAAAGTATAATTATAATATATTTTTACCATTTTATCCAATGGTGTTCAGTAGAATTAATTTCACATTGAAATTGGACATAAACAATTGTCAATCTTTCAATATATATTGTTTCTTAAAAACACGCTATTTGTTGTGACAGTGGGAATTAATTATAAAATTAATTATTGAAACTTATATTTTTGTCATTGTATAAAATTGACATTATTTTTTAATTAAGAATATCAATTATATCATAGGGTGAAATTTTGGCATTGTTCAGAAAAACTTCAATTTTTTATGAATAGTGAAACCACTAAGTGGTAGTTAAAAAACTGATTTTTCGTTTAAATGAGACATTACCACCTCTATGATTTGATTTTCTAAAATCTGACATACATTGTTGTAATTAGCAAGTAAAATGTGGATCAATGGGATTAAAATAATTTTTTGGTGAATAGTAACTTTTAAGTTTAATTAATCATGATTAAAGTTAATTATGAAAATTTATGGTAAAAATGATATTATAAAAATATGAAAATACCTTTACACTTGCCCTACCCTTATTGGATGAGTCATGGCCGACCAAGACAATCCATGGGTCAACTTGGGGACCCCATGGAGCCACTTGGGTAATAAAATGACATTAATAAATTTTTATTTAATGTAAAAATAAAATTCTCACAAACATGTGTTGTTTTACTAAAACAATTATTTCATGGGGTTATATAAGCTAAATTTTTGAATATAAATATTAATTGGAAAGATAAAATTATTTCCTACATCATGGTAATTTTCTTATAATTTTTAGACATTCAATAAATTAAATTTTGTACAACACAATGATGATTGAGCGGTTACCACATTAATTAACGATTTAAATAAAATGAAAAGATAATGTAATATATAAGACTTCCACTTTTCAAAAACCTATTATATGAGTGTATTTATAACACTTATCACCTTATCCTATAAATATATAATTTTGAGACCACTAAAATCCTAAAATAATTTCATAATAACGTAATATTTCATGAATTTCCAAGAGTGCCCCTCCACTCCTCTTATAAAAGGCCCCCAACTATTCCACCTTATTCACACATTCCAAGCAATTTGGCTCGGCCAAATTCTGCCCAAATACTCTCTCAACTTCTCTCTATTACTCCTAGAAGCCTCACATTGGGCATAATTCTACCCAAGGAAGCCTTAGGCACAAATCAAAAAGAGTTACCCGATTTTAAGGTAATGTATTCTCTTATGTTATTTTGTTTTATTTTGCTTCTCCAACTCCTTAAACTCTTTTTATTTATTTATTTTGTAACAAAAACAGTATATTCAATATAATAGGATGTTTTTATGAGAATAATTGTATTTAAACTTACACTAACCTTCGTCTAATGGTTAAAGAACATACTGTTTCTGTGGTTGGCGAATTTCTGCCTCACGAAATGATGATGGTTCAATATTATTTTAACACCTCTAATGGTGGCCATTATGATGTAACTATATTTATATATGATATATATTATGTTTATTTCTTCCTTAAGATTCTGTATTTTTCATTTATGGCATACCTTTATGATTTCCATTATGGGTAAATGGGATAATTTCATTTTAGGAAGTGTGGACTACCGCCCCCTAAAAGTGATTTGAATCGTTGATTCCATGTGTGGGATGTGTAAAGGATGGAGTAAATGATATTATATATGATATTATACTGGAATTATAATATACCATTATATCATTATGATTTGATTTGATTAAATACAAAATAGAAATGAAAGTAGCGTTCATGCGTACGTACGGCTTACCGTCTCCATGAACGGTGCATTTCATTTCTTACCTCTAAATGTTACGTAATATTTCTAATAAATGTATATATTGGATATATTTTATATATATGATATCTATATCATGAATATAATTCTGTAGATAATGGAAATTCTACCACATAAACAACTTGTAATTATAAGAAGTTTATTGTTGACTTAAGTACCAAAGATCGGAAAAACGACCGTTATTAACATAAATGACTAAATAATGTTCGTAACATGGTAATGAGTGATATAAAAGGGATAATGAAGTTGAAAAATGTTCTTAAGAAAGTAGAGATTATGTCTAGTTTATTATTCAGGAGGTTAAAGAACGATCGAGTCAAGTCGGACACGAGGTAAGGGAACTTCTTAACCCAATTTCCATTCTTTGGGTTAATCTCATACTTTCAAATTATGTAATGATATTATTATGCCCTATCTTGTATTTTTACATTCCTTATGTGTAATTATAGTTAATACACATAATATATCTATTTTATTAAAAAAATGATCTTTTTAAGGACTTCTTCTCAATCTCCATTCACTGAGGCATATTTTGTTTTATACAAAAATTTCTTTTATACGGTGTATAAACCCCTTTGACTTTTACTTTTTTTCAAAAGGATTCTTTTTATACGAAGCGTTTTTACTAAACGAAAAAAGTAATTTTTTTCTTACATATGCGGCGACAACGACTTCTCCGCGGCCGTGACTATTATTTGAGTTTAGGCTTACTCTATAAGCCATAACTTTTATTTAATGAAAAACAAATACCATGTTTTACTTTTCTTTTATTTTGGTATTGAAAATGCTTTTGATAATGTTTTTATTATATCAATTTGTTGTATTGATATATTGTGATTGAAATGTGGAAATGTTAGGTTTCCTTTATGCATGTTTTATGTTATACAATTATATTATGGTTTATGGAATGAATAAACATGTACATATGAGGAATTCATTGGACTTAATAAGTAACGGGTGGAGCCCACTATAGCTCGTCGATGCATCGGTAGGTCACATAAGACAAACTAGTGTCTTGGAACGATTCCATGACAAAATATTATTTGTAGTCTTGGAACGAGGCCTTGTCTACGTGGTTATGATAGTCTTTCATTATTCATTCTATCATTATGAAATTGGTTATTGATATTGCATGTGATTATTCGACTAGTAGAATGTCCATGTGAATAAGTAAATGGAATTATCTCATTTTACTTTTGCCATATTATGTTGAAGATCAAGTTTAAAAGGCTTTTGTTTTATTCATACATTGCCTTAAATGTTTATGTTTATTTATGAAAGCTTCCGCTATATTGTTATCCTTGCTGAGCATCTGAGCTCACCTCTTTCAATGTTTTATTTTTCCCATGATGTGAAGAAATATTTTATGACTGACCTACAGGGATAGTCTGAAGGGGATATAAGTGTGGAATATGGGGACTATGTTATTGTGGTTTTTAAATTTATGATGTAATGTAACATTTATGAATGTATCTAGTGTTTCCAAGGCTACTAAACTAATCGGTCTTTTGAGACTTGATCTTTTGTGATCATGCCAATGTTACACAATAGTGAAATGACTCTGGGTAATTGGGGTTAGGGCATTACAGTTGGTATCAGAGGCAGTTTAGTACTAACCTTGGAAGCTAGATTTAGAAAAAAACTCTGATTAGAGCACAAATCAATAAGATAGACTTTGAGGATTGGTAATGAAGAACTTCCTAGAATTTTGTTATTATAGAGATTTTGTGAGTATTCCAAGAAATACATCTTTGTCTGGATACAAGCAGGTAGAAGCAGCTTTGGCACAGATGTACCTAGGGGTAAAACCAGAAAACACCGCTTTGATCTAGACTCGAACGGGAACTGGTGCATGACAACGGGCCTTGCTGCACTCTTGGTTACGACACTCCTGGGGGATATGCTTAGTATAATTCTCATTTTATTTACAAACCATTATGAAGGGTTTATGAGTATATACTTCCTCAAAGAAAACATTTTTATGATTATGGATTATATCCATAAACTATTCAATTTACATTAAGTATTTTACAAGTTTGTAATTATTCATTGCAATTCATAAACTAACCTAGTTTATGCCATTGTATATAAATGGATCCCATTATATGGAATGTGAACTCCATCAATATGTATGATCCAAAGAGTAAGAAGGATCATATCTTTCACCGTATTAAGCCAACATTTAGAAGGGAAATAGTCTCCCATGTGTTCTCAACATATGAAGAAATAATATCATGTGTTAATAAGATAAGTAAATAATTCTCTGAGTCTTATGGATTTGAAGGGATGAAAGAGAAGAAAAGGCTGGAAGAGAGAATGATGGATAAATGGAAAAAGGAAAGGAATGATTTTCCATTATGTGATAATTGTGGGGAGAATCACCCTGGTATATGCCTAAAAGGAATGGGTGTTTGTTATAAATGTGGAGAAAAGGGTCACCGGGCTCGTGATTGCAATGGAAAGAAAGACGCAATCAATGTTGAATGCTACAATTGTAGAGAAATGGGGCATTAGGAAAATTAATTTCCTAAGCGTCAGGGAAACTTACGCCAGAAAAGGACAAGGGATCAAGGCCAAGCATATGTTGTTACTATAGTTGAAGTGGAAAAATTAATGTATTAGTGCTTTTGGACTTAACGATTATATTCTGGTTATAAAAATAATGTGATATATATAAGGATTGTACTGCAGTACATGTTTTTTTCATTAATGATTTAATATGATTAAGGTAATCATATTTTTATTATGTGACAATAAGAGAAACTTTAATTTGTTTGATGAATCTGATGTTACAATTGATTTTGGAATTTAGATACATTTTAGAGAAAGTATGGACAGAGGTAGTTTGGATAAATATAAAGGTTGGAATGGATTAAGTTGAGCCATGAATAGTATTGTTTAAGGTTAAAACATTTCTGAAGATTATTTTTGGAATATTATAATACTATAGTTTTAGGAAAAGGACAACCTGTAGGTTGGGGGATAACTCGCCGCGTCGGACAAAGCTGCAAGAATCAAACCCACAACCATAGTACGACATGCCTTTATTACCTACCACTAGCATACAAGAAGTCCCTGGTTATTACAAAATAGTTTTCCTAATCTAAATGGTATGTTTTAATATTTTAAACCTTGCACGATGATGAAAAATATAATATTTTTGAGTTCTATTATCTTTTTGAGTGAAAGATGAGTTTGTGGTAGAAATTAGTTGAAGGTTGAAACTCTACTTTTCAAGAATAAATATATATATACCTCTCTCTTATTCTAAGAATAAATTAATTCTTAAACTTTAGTAAAGGGATATTAAAACAAAAAATGTGTTATCTTAATACCTTATGTCTGGTTGAACTAATAATATTTTAAATCAACATAGATTGAAGGTTTTGAGGCCTTCAATTTTACACTTGTTTGTGATTGATGACCTCAATCACTCCCTACAAATATTTATGTTTTTCCTCCAATTATATGTCTCTAATTTCCACCAATGTTCTTCTTATCGAGATCATAATTTGGTGGTGAATTTTTCATTTCCCTTTCCCTCTTATTAAGGCTAAATTTTATTAACTTTATTTCCGATGTGGGTTTTTCCACAAAGGTATTTTCTATTTTCAACCTTTTATTTTCAAAGAAAAATTTCATATTGCGATGATGCAATTTAATGAAGGAGGGGAGAATGTAACACCTAACGCTTTCACGATACGCTTCTCATTCATTAATACAGTAGCGTGTGTTGTACGCAACTTCGAGTTCTAACAAACACCGCGACTAATAAAAGTAGCCGTTATAAATAGTAATACCCACTTTTTAAAATTATATAAATTTTAAATTTCAAAATGGACTTCATTTTTGTATTCGGAATATCGAAATTATCCTAAGTTGAATTTTTTGTAATTTTCTGAGAACATCCAATTTTTTATGAATAGTGAAAAATACTAAAAAACAAATTTTTTAATCAAAATAATTTATAGTGATAAATAATACTATTGAGCGGTTTTAAGGTATAATTATAATATATTTTTACCATTTTATCCAATTGTGTTCATTATAATTAATTTCACTTTGAAATTGGACATAAACAATTGTCAATATTTTGATATATATTGTTTCATAAAAACACGCTATTTGTTGTGACAACGGGAATTAATTATATAATTACTTAATGCAACTTATATTTTTGGAATTTTTTAAAATAGACATCATTTTTGTATTCGGAATATCAATTATAGCTTAGGGTGAAATTTTGGCATTGTTCTGATAAACTTCAATTTTTGATTAATAGTGAAACCACTAAGTGGTAGTTAAAAAACTGATTTTTTCATTTAATGAAACATTACCTCCTCTATGATTTGATTTTCAAGAATCCAACATACATGGTTTTCATTAGGAAGTAAAATGTGGTTCAATGGGATTAAAATAATTTTTTTGGTGAATAGTAACTTTTAAGTATAATTAATCACGATTAAAGGTAATTAGTGAAATTTTAGGTAAAAATGATATTATAAAAATATGAAAATACCTTTACACTTGTCCTACCCATATTGGATGAGTCATGGCCATCCAAGAAAATCCATGGGTCAACTTGGGGACCCCATGGAGCCACTTCGGTAAGAAAATGACATTAATAACATTTTATTTAAAGTAAAAATAAAATTGTCACAAACATGTGTTGTTTTACTAAAACAATTATTACATGGGGTTATATAAGTTAACTTTTTGACTATAAATATTAATTGTAAATCTACAAATATTTCCTATATCATTATAATTTTCTTATAATTTTTAGACATTAAATAAATTAAATTTTTTATGACACAATGATGATGCAACGATTACATCATTAATTAACGATTTAAATAAAATAAAAAGATAATGTAAAATCAAAGACTTACACTTGTCAAAAACCTATTGGATGAGTATATTTGGAACCCTAATCACCTTATCCTAGAAATATATAATTGTGGAACCTCTAAAATCCAAAAATCATTTCATAATAATGTAATATTTCATGACTTTCCAAGAGTGCCCCTCCTCTCCTCTTATAACAGGCCCCCACCTCTACCACCTTATTCACTCCTTCCAAGCCATTTGGATCGGCCAAAATAAGACCAAATACACTCTCAATTTCTCTATCATACTCCTATAAGCCTCACATTGTGCATAATTCTACCCAAGGAAGCCTTTGGCTCAAATCAAAAAGAGTAATCTGATTTTAAGGTAATGTCTTCTCTTATTTTATTTTGTTTTATTTTGTTTCTCCAACCACTTAAACTCTTTTTATTTATTTCATTTGTAACAACACCAGTATCTCCAATATACTATCAAGTTTTTATTAGAAGGATTTTATTTTCAGTTACACAAACCTTCGTCTAATGGTTAAAGAACATACTGTTTCTGTGGTTGTCGAATTTTTGCCTCACGAAATGATGATTGTTCAATATTCTTTTAACAACTCTAATGGTGGACAATAATATGTAACTATATTTATATATGATATATATTATTATTATGATTATGTTTTCCTTATTATTTTGTATTTTTCATTTGTGGCATACCTTTATGATTTCCATTATGGGTAAACACGATAATTTCATTTTAGGATGTGCGGACTACCGCCCCCTCAATGTGATTTGAATCGTTAATGCCATATGTGGGATGTATAAAGGATGGAGTAATGATATTATATATGATATTATAATATAATTATAATATATCTTTATATCATTATGATTTCATTCCATTAAATAAGAAATAGAAATGAATTTAGCGTCCATGCGTACGTACGGCTTACCGTCTCCATGAACGATGCATTTCATTTCTTACCTCTAAATGATACGTAAAATTATGAATGAATGTATATACTGGATATATTTGATATATATGATATCCAAATCATGAATATAATTCTGTAGATAATGGATATTCTACCACATAAACAACTTGTAATTATAAGAAGTTTATTGTTGACTCAAGTACCAAAGATCGACAAAACGACCGTTATTAACTTAAATGACGACATGATTTTTGTAACATGGTAATGAGTGATATAAAAGGGATAATGAACTTGAAAAAGGTTCTTAATAATGTATATATTAACTCTATATTATTATTTAGGAGGTTAAAGAACGATCGAGTCAAGTCGGACACGAGGTATGAGAACTTCTTAACCCAATTTCCATTCTTTGGGTTAATCTCCTACTTTCAAATTATGTCATGATATTATTATTCCCTATCTTGTATTTTTATTTAATTTATGTTTACTTATTGTGAATACACATAATAGATTTATTTTATTTAAATAAATGATCTTTGTAAGGACTTAGTCTCAATCTCTATTAACTATGGCATATTTTGTTTTATACACAAATTTCTTTTATACGGTGTATAAACCGCTTTGACTTTTACTTTTATTCAAAAGGAATCTTTTAATACAAAGAATTTTTTCTAAATGACAAAAGAAATTTTTTATCTTACGTATGTGGTGACAACGAATTCCCCACCGTAGTGACTATTATTTGAGTTTCGGCTTCCTCTTTAAGCCTTATCTTTTTTTAAATGAAAAATAAATACCATGTTTTAATTTTCTTTTATTTTGGTATTGAAAATGCTTTTGATAATGTTTTTATTATATCAATGTGTTGTATTGATATCTTGTGATTGAAATGTGGAAATGTAATGTTTCCTTTATGCAAGTTTTATGTGATACGATTATATTATGGTTTATGATATGTTTAAACCTGTTCATATGAGGAATGCATTGGACTTAATAAGTGACAGGTGGATCCCGCTATAGCTCCTCGATGCATCGGCATGTCTCATGAGACAAACTAGTTTCTTGGCACAAGGCCTTGACAAAATCTTATTTTTAGTCTTGGCATGAGGCCTTCTCTATGTGGTTATGATAGTTTGTCATTATGCATTCCATCATTATGAATGTGGTTATTGATATTGCATGTGATTATTCGACCAGTAGAATATCCATGTGAATAAGTAAATGGAATTATCTCATTTTAATTTTTCCATATTATGTTTAAGTTCAAGTTTAAAAGGATTTTGTTTTAGTATTACATTTCCTTAAATTTTTATGTCTATTTATGAAAGCTTCCGCTATATTGTTATCCTTACTGAGCATCTGAGCTCACCCCTTTCAATGTTTTATTTTCCCAGGATGTGAAAAATATTTTATGACTGACCTATAGGGATAGTCTGAAGGGGATATAAGTGTGGACTCGGTAGACTATGTTATTTTGATTTTTCACTTAATGATGTAATGTAACATTTATTAATGTATCTAGTGTTTCCAATGCTACTAAACTAATCGGTATTTCGAGACGTGATCTTTTGTGATCATGCCAATGTTACTCAATAATGAACCGACTCTGGGTAACTGGGGTCGGGGCGTTACAATTGAAATAGATTAGATTGGATAAACTATTGAATTTCTGGGTGAACCTCACAGGTTCTAAAAACAAGATATTATTTTGAGGGAAATGGATGATGAAAAATTTAAGTTACTGATTCTATTGAATAATTAAATTAGTGAGTACTCCCACTTGAGGATGATATTTCTGTATTAATGATGAGCACTGGTAAGGGTTCCTTGGATAATGATTTATTTTGTATCCTGATATTTTGTGTCTTAAGTGGTTATGATCAATGATATGTGTTTGATGATATTATTGATGTGTAAGATCAGAACAAGGTTTAACAAAATGACCATGTGGACAAGATTTAGAAAAATATTGAATTTATAGATAAATGTTTAAAATAATATTATAATACTATAGAAAATATTTTTCAATATATCATGGAACAAGTTGTTATAGAATATATTTCATTGATCAGTAAATGGATGATTATAATATAGATAAATATAAATTAAAAATCAATAATTATGACTTAAAATCATAATCATTTGATGGAGCATTTCAATAATGAATAAAATTCAAGAATTCACTATATTATATAATGGTCAAATGATTAATTATCTTAATTTTTTTTGGTATCATTAAAATTAGAAAATAAAAAACAAGTTTAGTTTCTCAAAAGGCGATATAAAGAAAATGTAGAATATTTGTATGAAGAATTATATTTCATTATCAATAATTTAATTGGAATTAATATAATGCTGAATAATTTTTATGACCCATATATAAAAATAATAAAACTCAAAATTGATTTTTTGGGTCATCAAAAATGTGTTCATTGGATATGTAATGTTAAATACCATCTATTGTGGAAAAATTAGAATTCAATTTAGATACATCATCATCCATGAAAATTTTTAAATATGGAAAAACTATAAAAAGATAAAAATTGATGTTATCAATAATAATGATGTTTTGTCTGGTCAATAAGAGAAAGAACGGTTTTAATTAAAAAATATACAAAGATAGAAGTAAATTAATACCTTTTTCCATTGTGGGATACCTAGTCATACAATAAATATTAATGAATATGTTTTTATTGATATTTCATAATTTTAAAATATATCAATCATGAAAAATTAAATATGGTATATTTCATAATATTATGATTATTATCATTTTAATATTGGTTCTAGTTGTTTTAGTTGAATATAATAATAATGAATAATAGTTATATCGAGGAAAAGGAATTTAAACTACATCATTTTATGAATTTTCTATTATTGTGGACTAAAATATCACCTGAAAGATGAATGAAAATGACCATTGTGGGAAGTAACTGATGTAATCTGTTAATGAGAAGAAGAATTGATTATTGTTTAAGAAATTGATGTGAATGCGACTAGAAAAAAATATATTTTTATACACTATAAAATGAGAATAACTGAAGTTATATTGTATAATTTAACTATTACTATTCCAAAATAAACAAATATGGTTTAGAAAATGAATTTTTTAATATGAAGAATATATTTGCGTGTTTGGAAAATGAATCAATATTATAAATATATTTCAATAATCAAATGTTTTCATTGCACCACAACCATTATGGATGGAATGGATTCAATAGTGAAAATCCATGAATAAAAAATGAAAATTTTAATTATAGAGAGTTAAAAATATTAAAGGAGAAGTACATATTTACATAATGAAAAAAATTAATGTGATGAATTGTATAGTAATGGTGGAGTATTTATGTATTTGGAAACAAATGAATATTTCATATGTTGGATCATCAAAAATATTTCCCCAAAATAAATGAATTTGAATCCAAATGAGAAGAATAATGAAAGGATATAATATTATAAATAACAATGAATGAGTGGTATTAGTCACAATTGAAAAATTTTAACACAGTTACACAAGTTTAAGGATTTGAAATCAGTTATTTATAAGTATGTTTATACTTGTGGTGATGAAGGATTATTACTATTAATTCATATAATAAATATGGATTAAATATGTTGGATTATCATAGAAAACAACAATCATATTCATTAATATGTTATTGGTAAACATATGTTCTATGTTTCAATATTGTTGATTTATGTATGATTTAGGGTGATATACAATTCATAGGGGTTAATAACATTTTGTTCCATAATAAAAGTATAATATGAACATTGTATTCATTAAAAGAAGTTGACATCATTGATGTTGGATACAAATATTACCTCTTCAGGTTTATTTCAAAAAATAATAAATTTATACAATGGAAATCATTCTTGTCAATTGTTCAAATACCAATTGGATTAAAAAATTGATAAGAAAATTATGATGAATCTATAGATTCATGTATTATTAAAAATAATTTGTGGTATGAATACCAAAAATAATTAGAATGTGATATCATCTTTCCACAAAGAATAATATATTTTGAATGTAGTTGTATATGATGATTAAATAATAATAATTGATACAATGATAGATTTAGGGTGGATTATGATCCAATTTCAAACCAAATTTCTCCAATTGGTACAAAAAAATTTGTAATTCAATTAATGGTGTTAAGATTTTACCATAGGTGGATGTCCTAGAATATGTAAATTTAAATACTTTTAAAAAATCATATATAATTACTGAGGATGATTTTTTGTATCTATTTATGAACTAACAATATAGTATTATAAATTATTTTTAATGATAAGTTGATATATAAAAATTTATAAGTACTAATAATTGGTTGAGTTATTATAAGTGGTAATGATCATATAATTCTAATGAGGAGTGGGAAATCATGGATATGAAGTAGTGTAAAAAGTGTAACATTTACAAGTGGTGTCAATTTATATAACATGTTATATCTATAGCATTCTTATACATGAAACTTTAATAACAAAAAATTTAGTTGGAAAGAGATTGATAGGATGCATTTTTTTAAATGAATAAATTTATTCATGATAGAAATGTTTGATGGATTGTAACTGTTGATATGAAATATATTTAAATAATTAACAAAGCCTCTTGTATCATAATAAAATTTATATATCGATAATATTGTATAATTTACTAACATTCCATTTAAACATGATATGGAACTCTCTAGAATTTGTTGATAAGTGTAAATATTCATAGAAGTTAATGTTTCAATAAATACTTGAAAAAATAATTTTAAAAGTTCTATTGACATTCTACCTATCATATGATAGGATATAGATTATCATGAATATCATCTACAAGATGTATGTCATCAATGTTTGGGCAGAATGTTTTTGATACCACACTACCTTATAAAAGGGTATACATGAACTCTATAATATCCCATAGGAGGATGTTGGGAAATTAGACAATGTGGTAGTATAGTATAGAATTAAACCCCATGGTGTTCCATAAAATTTTATTGAATACTTAAGTAAAATCATAGAAACATATGAGAAAGGGGATACATAAGAAATAAAATTCTAGATCTGAATAACTCGATGAATAATAATTAGTATAGAAGGATACATATGATATAATACATATTGACTATTATTTACAATTGTGCAGCATGATTATCACATATATATCGTGGTAGAAATTGGTTTGTGGTATGGTATTATTATTAACAATGCCTAAAATGGGATGTTACCATGATTAAGATTCATATTGGATTTATTGATAATCATTAAATTTAATAATGAAACTCATTAAATCAATTATTCATGAGAAATTGATGGATATTATATTCTAATAAATTCAACCATTTACTATAATATTTGAATTTTTGAAAGGAAACCACATTTGGATAAATTTGATGCGATGTTATATTCTAGAAATTATATTTAGTACTCTAATAAAGGATGGCCATATGAGTTCTAGATTATCATGGATGATTATTATTCTAAGGTTACATGTTATAACTTTTGTTATGATGTGTTTACCAAAATTATATCATTACATATCATGTAATTGACATGGGAATATTGATTATGAGGTGGAATATGAAATCAAAATAAAATGGAAATTTCATGTGTTCAATATTCTTATTAATGAGTATTTTGGATCAGGGGTCAGACATATCAAAAAATGATTTAATTATTGTTTAATTAATATTATTGATGGTTTTTCTAGAAGTTATAGTATACTAAAAATAGATGTCGTGATCTTATACATTACACCATAATGAAGGTTTTTGTAATGTTGTTCCACATGGTTTATAAGATTCTATATATTAAATAATTTGTACTTTCCTTAACATTTATTTGAAATAGTTCATGTTCTAAGTAATTAAAATTTAATTTTAGTCATTCAATAGTTTTGTATAATCATATATTGGGGATCAACGCTCATATTGTAAGTAACCCGTTGATAAAATATGATTTAGAAAACCTCATTGTAATAATTTTGAAATTCCATGAATAAAGATTGGTATTTATTAGTGAATATAGACATCTTGATACCTTTAAATTATAGTGATTTCATGACAGCTTAGTCGTATTATAGACCACATAATCATACAGAACCACAATGTTGAATATTTTTTATGGTGTTGAGGATTTTATTATACTAAAATTTGGGTCTTTTTTTCAATGAGAATAATTAATTTTTTGATGTGAAGAATAGTTACATGAAAAACACTATATATAAGTTAAATTTAATTAAATTAGAAAGTTACATATCATTATTTCAAGTCTTATACAATATGGTGATATATTTTATTGAAAATTAGACGAAATATGAATATTTAGGAGAAATGTAGTTTTTTTTTGTAATTTAAGCAGCCACACACTACACATTTGATTTATTAGGATAATGATTTTACAATGAATGCTCTATAGGATATAATTAAATGAATAAATTTTTAAAGTTTATTTTGAATCAAATTTTATAATTTAAATAAAAATTATTATAATCATTATTAGAATCACCAAAGTAAATTTGAGAACAATGAGGATATACAAAGTGATAAAGGAGTTTATGAAGGAGACTCATTGTTTAATCATAGATTAATGGATATAATAATAATAATAAATTTATTAAATATAAAATTTAAAAGAATATTTAATTTTTACTGATTCATATAGTGTTATAGATTAGATTTTTAATTATAATTAAAATTATAAAGGGCTTTGGACACCAGGGTTGATTATGATGTGGTCATGCAAATCTCAATAATTCCCGCGGAGTGATTAAATATTTTACTTCAATAATCATATTAATATACTGGATGTTAAGTAAACTGTTTCACTAAATACCATAGTATAAATGATTATAACATGGATTTTGAATTATATTGAAGTGGATTTGAGATAAGTACATCGGTTGTCACTAAATAATAAAAATTTTAAATCTATGATGCAGATCTCTGGTAATAAACATTGATTGACAATAATGTCACTAATCATATAATAGGTTTTCATGTCTATAATCCTAAAAAATCACAGAAGTATTTGGTGGAGGATAATAACTGGGATTTTCCCTTAGTGGGAAGTGATCTTACATAAAAATGATCATACAATGTGCTTCGGTGAGTATTGTCCTTACATAAATATTTTATCCCCAAAAAATAAATAGTTATAGTTGATTTTTTACACCATAACACTGTTGATTGTATGATTATTTAATATAGAAGAGGTGGAACCATGTAAAATATGCATCTTCATGAATTTCATATTATGTAAAAGTGGAAGATATATGATGTTGATGTATTCAAGGAATTAATGGGTTGAATTTTTTTCCATTAAACATTGGACAATTATCTTCTGTAATATAGTGGATGAAAAATATTAATGTTTGCTAACACCCAAATTTAGAAACCCTATAGAAGTCATTAATTCCTACATTTTTCCTGTTTTAATTTCTTTTATTCACCTATATCACTCATTCATTAATTCCATATTGTTTTTTGTAAACACAATTCCAACCAAAAGAAATATTAAATCACATGTCCATGTAGAGAGAAATTACATACCTGTCACTAGTATTTTATTTTGATGACCTTTTGTACATGTAAAAAATTTTGTAGTGATCCCAACACATTTGACCCAAAACCCATTTTTAATCATTTTTGGAGTGGTAATATTTTTTTGAGTATACTAATTAAATTTATAGTAGAATTTTTTCATGGATGTTATTTTGCAATTACTATGATCAGATATATGGAAGAATCATACATTTAGTCCTTTTGATGAGAAAAATCAGGTATTGAAGAGGATGACCTGGGCTACTCTTTTACAAAATAGTATCAAATTAACCTATTTTATTTTTCACTTTTTAATTTGTTATATATGATATAGAATTTTGGGAATTGTAATCTATATGTTATGATAAAGTTCTTATCCAAAATTTTAAATACTAATCCTTCATATAACATGGGATTTTAGGTTAATGTAATTATTTAAATATAATTTTTTTCCCATTTTTCATGTTTCTATGAATTTTAATGTAATTATTATTTATAGTTTAGTTTATTTATTTATATATTTAAAATTTTGGATGTTCTAGGTGAAAATTGAATTTTTATGATGCATATGTCACATAATATCTATGTGGATGATCAATATCACAATAATGAACCAAGAATGTTTTGTATGACTAAATACATCCACTTAATACATTTCATTCCAAATTTATAATTTTATAAAATGTTAATTTTATTTCATAAATTCGTCATCTATTTTTATGTTACATTTTGGGATACTTATAGATTATATGTTACTATTCAATGTGATATATAGAAGGTGATGATATTATTTAATTACTCAAAAATAATTGATATAACATAAAATGATTTTTCCTTGTGTATTATTAGAAGTATAGAATTTTTATTTCTTTTAAAAAATTTATATATTTAATACATTGATATTAGTGACAAGGAACACTGAGGAGAGAACCACAACTGATTTTCTGTTGGAAAATACAATTTTTAGTCAGGGATCAGTTAAAAAAATCTAGGAACTATTTAATATAAAAGTTGGTGTTTCACAATACCCAAATCAATATGGTGATCAACATATGGAATCCAATAAGAAAATTACATAATCCATAAGATCTGATAATAATAAAAAAAAATTTACAAAATATGTGATGTAGATTAATGAGATATTCAATTTTCGGAAAAATCTTAAGGCCTCTAACATAAAATTAAAATTGGTTATACTAAGGAGAACTTGTCCAAATAATTGGTAGTTTTGTATAGAATTATGGACTATGCTTAATCTATATTTATATGAGTAGTACATGAATATTATATAAGTGAAGGGGTTTTTAATCAACTAGAGATAATTTTTTTAATTCCATTCGGATCTAATAAAATTTTAATACACTATTACTTACTATTTAATCCCCATAATACCAATCCAATATAGTATGTATCTAAATTAAACAATACAACAATGAAAAATTGTATGAATATTTTATATCAAACCCATTATCATTTTGGATGGACCTTTTACAACAATACACCAATGAATTTTAGAGTAGGTTTAAAAATTAATATTTTGATACCTAATTATAGGAAAGGAATAATAAAATATAGAATAATATTTGTGGAAATATATTTGGTTTTTCAATTAATTATTTACATTTTTAGTGATCTATTCATCTACAAATATTTTTCCTATTTTTTGGTAATGTGCAATTAGAATATTAAAATAAAATGATAGTTTTTATGGTTTGTGTTAAATATATTAGAAATTCAATTTTTTTCTGATGCAAAGTAAAATTTTATTTACTAATTTATCATTCATGTTATGAAAATGTATTCTCCACTTTTTTTATAATTTTGATACATAAAATAATTAAATATTAATATATTCTATGAAAAAAACCATATCATAGTTATTATAGATTTTAGAGGGAGAGAATATAATCCTAATATTCAATCTCAACCACCATATATGAGGAATGAAAACATTAAAAGACCTAGGATTAAAGAGTTTCAAATCCATATTATTTTTTAAAATAAATAATGTATATGGTTATCCCAAATATTAAGGAACTATTAATATAAATTATAAAACATTTAATTATTGGAATCATGAAATATAATACCTAATGAATATGGGTTTTAATAAATTTTGTAGAGAGTAACCATATATGGGAATATTGAATTGGACATTAGTATAAATTTTTTATAATTTTTCTTATGAAAAAATTCAATCACTTGATACTTTAAAATTAGGATTCTATCTATTACATTAGTGATAAAATATATATCCTTTCCTATAAAACATTATCCTGAGGGATAACAAGCATTTAAGTATAGATAATACATAATCTTATTCTTTTGAGGTGAGGTAATTAACATATTTCTTTGGATTTGTTTAAGGATTTAATTTATAATGAAGACCTCACAAAATATATTTAAATTTATTAATAGACTCATTTTAATTATAATCATAATTTAGTTTCCCAAACCACTGGTAAAAATTATATAGAATACATAAAAGAGGAAATAAAATAATTTTATAACAAAAATTCCTAACATTGTAAAACAAATTCTAGTTGAAGGATATGATTCATTATAAATTCTGTTAATAATTATAAGTATGTAAATTTATTGCAGGTGGAATCTAAAAACGACTTCATTCCACAATGACCTAAATTTTTTAGTAATAATATTCTCATAATCAACATTAGTGGGTCAGGAATTGGTATAATTACTATGGAATGTAAATTTATTTTTAAACATTATATAATAACAATGAAAATCATATATGTCCAATATATTATTCTAGTTATACCTATTTTTGGTGAGAAGGGAAATTACATAGAACCATTTTCTAATTATTACAATCCATGTTATAAAAATAACCATAATTTTTCCTAGAAGTATAATTTTTTTAGAAATCTCGGTCTTACACAAATTTATTTTTCATATTGAATAAGATACCAACAAAAAAATATGGTTGAATAATCTAATTTAATAGATAATATAAAGGGAATGGTTAAATATTTAAGAACAATATGGTCTTTGAAAATAATGAAATGAAATATGAAACAAAAAATTTAGTGATATAAACCAGTTAAACATTTATTATATCTATTTTAAATTATATTAAATAGCTCAAAATTAATCAAAGGGAAATTTAAAAATTTCCTAGTAACTTTTAGGAGACTCTCATAGAAAATTTCATGAATTTGACCACTACAAGTGATCTAAAAACTCTGATACATAGTAAAAAAAAAATTTACAAATATTATGGCTGAATTCAATTATCATTATGAAGAGGGAAATAAAAAAATTCACTACATGATATTGAGGATTGTAGCTAAACGTAATTGAATTTTTATGATCATAATTTTTGAAAATATAATGAAGATAAAATATAAAATATGGTGTTTATCAATATGTTAGGCTTGTAGAAAGGTGAGAAAAACCATTTTTATATGATATTGATGAAATAAATCCAATGGTAAAAAATTATAAATCATTTATAAATAGAGAATTTAAAATTTTATGAGTTTCAAAAAATTTAGAAAAAAAATTGTAAATTACCAAAAACACTTAAAAAATAAAGAGAATAAATTGAGGAAAATAAAATATATATTGTTAGAATATGGGGTAAAAAATATTTAATAAAAATAATTAATCATCCCATTAAATATCATGCGATTCTTAATGAAAATAATAATGATCAAAATTTAAAAATAAATTTATAAGTCCAGAGAAACGCATTTAAAATTTATTTTAGTTGATAGGTGAAATTAAATTACATTAGAAAGATATTCCAAAAAATGAACATCACATGAAAGATAAATTTTTTTATATTTTCAACCAAAACTATCACTAATGAACTTATTGTTTCGTTATTAAAGTACCCGGACTGCGTAATGTTTTTATTTTTTGTCGAATAGATCAGATTTGGATGAAATTTTTTTTTATGAATATAGTGTTATCATGAAAGTGATCCATTTCTCATTTTGATAAAAAAATTTATGATGATAACTTTATCTAATTATGTAATCTCATCAATTATGTGACAGATCAATTACTTATCCTTTTTTGATGGATGGTGATCTAATAATAATGGTTTATAATCTTATATTTTTTAAAAATACAATAATGTTTCATAATGAGTGTGGAAATGAAGTAAAAATCATTATAACAATACAATTATTTTTTTATAATCGTATTTATCATCTTTTCTATGTAAATTTCATTTTTATAATTATGGTTAATAAATTAGAAATTAATTTTTTTTTAAACATGTAAATAACGGACACATAAATATGACTATTTGATTATTGATCGTGCTAAAAAATATAGTTTTTAGAACTTTTCTGAAATAAACATATCATAATATTGAGGTAGTATCATTTAATTCAATATATAAAGATATTTATATCATAATTCATGAATTTATAAGCTATGAATTTCTTAATAAAAATTTAAATTCAATATAAATTTAGTTTTTTAATTGGTAAAAATAGATAGTAAAATTATTTCTATAACCTTAACTACTATTATAGGAAACCCATGGAACTATTTTGCTCATAAATTACTATGATTTGGTCCTACTCTCAATAAATAACCACTACTGAGAAAAATAATCTTGTATCCCATGTTGCGACCAATTTGACTGGAAGTTGTTTTTAGATGCTTAAAAAAGTTTTGGGTGATATTTTATTGACAATTTTGAAATAAATAAATTCACATTGTAATGTTTTGGGATGATCAGACTCACAATGATATTCAAAAGTTCAAACAATGAATAGTTATGAATGTTCATCATATTCTGAACATGATTTCTTGATGAAATGGTTTATTGGACTCTCATTGGGTCTAGAGTGAAAGGAAGATTGTAATTGAATGATTTTTCAAATTATAAATTACTCCATTTGTTTTTATTAAATACATTCATTAATTTATTATCCTGTAGTTCTCATAAATCATAATTTGTCTGAAAAACATATGATGCAATCCATATTAAATAAAGGAGAAAATGTCATGACCATCATATTGAGGTGTGGTTGGATAGAAATAATTTTCAATAATAATTGGAATTTACAATACTTATCATTGTAATTATGATGATTCTATTCTGATCTTAAATGTATCCCAATACATAAGCTATTCATGATAAAAGACAATGTTTTTGTAAGTTTTTTGATAATTAAAAGGATTCCAGTATGATCTAATCTATTTGAGATCATAAAATGCATATTTTTTAAGGTTGTTCAATTTTTAATGTGGTAAAATTTAGATTCTAGTATTTATTCATACAAAAAAGACACAATAAATAAATATTTATAGAAAAATGATGGTGAATGACAAAATGTTATATCTATTACTATTATAAAAGAGAATAAGTTTCTGATGTCTAAGTGGATAACACATTTCTATTAAACACAATGTTCCATAGATCAACAATGTGACTTTGACACTGATCATCAGACACTGTGTTGGTTTCAAAAGAAAATCAGAGTCATAATGGTTTGTTGATGTAGTTTAGTTATAATATTTAGTTGGGACCAATGAAGATGTTGAGATTTTAGTTATAAATGAAAAATTTTGTTGCAGATCAATCAATAGTGTATTCAACCATTTTTATATGATTGAATTTCATTGTTTTTCATGTGGTAAAACAATCAAATAATAACTATGAAATTTTTACATTTTTTCAAGTGTCATTATATTGGTGTTGACTCTAATAAATCAGAGGGATATAGAGACTGGTCCATTTGGTTTTGGCTAATAATGATAATAGGTATCAGACACAGAACATTATCTGATATAGGATTATTGGTCTAAGGAAAAGTATAAGAGGAGTTTAATTTTTAATTTTTTTTCAAAACTGTTTTCAATGGGACTCTATGTTTAAAGAGTTTTTGGAAAATCATTGTTTTTTAATATTAAAACCAATTCCTAAATTTTTATAATGATGTTCTAGAAGAATTATATGTTTCCTCAGAATTTATTCAAAAATAAATAAAACTGATGTCTAACAAAGTTGAAAAATGATTATGATAAAAAGGTCTAATTGTTTAATCGGTTGGTTCCGAGCATTACAATAATCAGTTTTCTTATATATTTTCATCGTAATGACGTGCCTTCAATTCTATTTTATTAACAATTTGGTCATGAAAATATGAGTAACTATATTCCATATTTATAATGTGTAATCATATTGAACATTAGAATGGAACTGAATGATATTAGAAATTAATGAAATGATCTGAATGTGAATGAATATTCAAGGATGATCGAGAAGAAAAGAAAATAGTGGAGAAGATTAGAAGAATTCAAAAATGTAGCTCAAATGTAATGAATTTTTTCTCTAGGAAATTTGGTTGAGTATTAATGTTTTCCATTATCAGTCATAATGCATGTTAGGTACACCTATAAATATAGTTATGTACATTTTACTTCATTAAATGATTCTACTAATAATGGGTGTAGAGAAAAGGTGGAGTGTAGAATTATTTTTAGAGAGAAGGTATTTCTACATAGTGAATTTATGGGTTTAGGGACATGAAAAAATATCAAAGGGAAGTAAAAAACCCCACATGATGATTCTAGATGGAATCAAGCATTCCTATTCTTCTAGAAAGGAAAATGAATGAAAATTGAATTGCATAAATGGGAAGAAACTTGATGAAATTGTATTTTTCAAGGGTTTTAGGTGATCCTTGTACAATCACCATGAAGGGTTTGTGGAATAGATGAACTGCGAACCACTAGTATACGAAAGGACCCATGACGCACTTTCTTATAGGGCGATGGATGAAAAACCATGGAATCCTTGAACTGCATAATCATGTGCATGAATTCCAACCCCATACTGCCACGTGAACTCTGCAGCTCACAAAAGAAGAAAGTTGGCAGGGTTCCACAAACCACAAAACCATGAAACGTAGCCTCAGTAAACCTCGGTTTACCATGTCTTCTGTGGGTTGAGATATATTTTTCTAGGATTCCACAAATGGTGCCACATTCTCACATATTTTTTTTTCCCATGCTCTATAAAAGGGGCAGATGAGGAATGGAGAAGAGGACAGACAATGAAATCATGAAGGATACTACAGATACCGGAAGCTTGACATACATGGACATTACATTACATTTTAGGAACACTTAATACATAACAAAAACATACACACAAGGATCGTAATAGTTTAGTGTCTTTGGAAACATTGAACATAATCTTTTAATCGTGGTGAAAGATCTTCAACATCTCCATAAAAATATTCACCTTCTGTTTTCTTACCTAAAATCATTCTTTATATCCAGGGGAAATAAAACATACAAAGGGTGAGCTCAAATTCTCAGTAAGGGTAAGTATAGAGAACATATAACAATCCATAAACATTTGAATGCAAAAAAAATTGAACATAAAATCTAAACATCAAAACCATGAGAAAAGAAATAAATCTTAGATATATGTAAGGCATATATCATAAAGGAACATCAATCATGATAAAATATCCTGGGAATAAAACATGTAATTTTAGAATCCATTAAGCACATGTTATGATTTCCTTAGTAGCCAAGGAATTGCTTCCAAGACCATCTTAGTAGACAAAGTCCCATTCTGAATCGAGTTCACTCCTCGTTCCAGTCCTGTTTTACTGAACTGGTTTAACTTGCCATTACATCCATGTCTATCTCATGAGATATAAAATATTTACCCAATGCATTGGAGGGGGATATAGGTCCCACAAATCTCATAATTAAATCATTCTTACTTGTTCCACAAAATAAACATACATCATTCATAATAACCCAATAAATAAAATGGGTTTCATAACCATCATCACATCATCACATAATCCATATAAAATAAATGGATATCATTTCATAATAAGAAAAGTGAAACCATGTAAATCATAGAGACATGATACTTGAAACATACACATGTAAAACATTGTCATCTTAGATGAAAATGGTTTTGATAAAACAGTTGAAATGAATTCTTGAGGAAAATATCCTTTTTTCTTCAAAATCATTTTCATTTCACAAAATGTCATGCAATATTAAAAAGAAAGGATTTTGTTGAAAATAGTCATGAAAGATTATGTAGGAAGCTTTATGAAAATAAGGCTTTATAAAACCGTAAAAATCCTTTCATGCCGTATACGTTAAAAAAACATTCTTCTCGTACTTTTGTCGGAATAGTAAAAAAGTATCATGTAGGGTAAATAAAAGAAAGATTCCTTCCATACCATGGGGTAAAAGTAAAAATGGGTAAAAATGACTTTAAACATACATGAATACACTTTTACAAAACATGTACATGGATGATAGTAATAACCCAAGTAAATACTTACGAATAAGCAATCTTGGATAAAAATGAGATTCGAAAAATTATCTCTTACCTTAGATCTGATATGCTTCGTACGTATCCAAACCTCCTGTATAATGATTTAAATAATGTCATTGAATTATTACAGAATCATATTCATTTTTATTATATCATATATGGTTCACTTATGACTTTATATTACCCGTTCTTTTGTAAATTCATGTTAAAGTAGCATTTTGGGTAAAATCGTTTCATTTGTCGTTCGTGTTTTAACTTGTAATTATTCATATGATAACTTAGATCATGATTACTTACATCCAGAATGTAAAACATGATTTATATATAATATATATTCATAATATACATAATAGATCGATAAATGGAAAGAAATACACCGTTCATGGAGACGGTAGGACATACCTACGCATGAACGCTGTTTTCGTTTCCTTATTGAATTGAATGGAATTAAGTAGATGACATAAATATATATATACATAAATCCAGTAGCTTTATTATGTCATATATTTCATTATTAATTATTATATATACTTATTAATCATTCTTGAATGGTTAACATGGAGAGTGAATCGCATCGCGTCGTGGAGACGGTAGTCCGTACGTACGCACGAGTGATGATATCATTACCAAGATCGTGGAATTGTATTAAAGTGTATGTATAATATTACAGAATCAATATCACTTTACAATAATCATATATATTCATTACATTCACCATTATACCCATCCATGTAAGGTGGTGGTGAAAAATATATTACACCACAGCGTGGAGACGGTATTCTGTACGTACGCGCGCGCGGTGATTTCGTTTTCCGTAGGATGGATAGATGGTGAAATAGGGTTGTATCATAGTTATAATAACATATAATTATATTATTGATACTGATTTTATTACATCATAATGAAACAACTAAATAAGAAGAAGTGGAAGAAGAAATAATGTTGAAAGAATCGGTAACAGACATTACCTCTTCTTTGAATCACCTCTTTGAAACCTACTCTTAGGGCACTAAAATTGTTATCTGAAGAAGTCAAGGACCTCTAGGATGTTTCTAGGGAAGTTTAGAAGAGAATTTGGCAGGGTTTTTCCGAGCTTGAAGGCTCAAGGGGGTGTGAGGAAGAGAGGGAGGAGGTTCCCTTTTATAAGGGAGGAGAGGGGCACCTTTGGAATTCTTACAAATATTAATTTATAATAAATATAACCCCACATAAAAACTTCCACAAATGACTCATATCCGAATATTAGATGATATAGGGTTGTAATCTCAGCAACAAATTAAATTTATACATGTTAGGAATTTATTTTTAACATTATCAACTTGATTTATCTTTATTTAATCAATTTAATTTTATTTGTGGTAATAAGTTTCTAAATTTTAAATTATAACAAATAATTACTTATTTGTTGTTAATTGTCCATAATTGAATACTTTATAACATTTTATACCATATAAATTTAAATTTATAATTTTTAAATATTTTTGTGATTTTTAAATAATTTTATAATATATTATTTTTATAAAATAACAATAGTGTCAATTTTGACACTATTTATTTATTTGAATTTAAATAAAATATATATAGAAGATATGTTCGAAATAAAATCTTTAATATATTAATAAAAGGTCATATGTATCTAGAACATTAGTGGAGAACATTAAATAGTTCATATAATATTTATTTTATTATTTTTAAAACCATTTATTTGGTTTATCTCTCAATATAATAATTACTACATCATTTTTGTATAATTATTTAATATACATATTTGTTGCATAAAAATTAAAAATAAAATCCTATGATGAAGATACGTCTATACCCTTCACAATAATACTTTTACTAGAATTTATCATCTTAAAATCACAATATATAAATTGTTATATTTTTAAATTATGAAGGTGACAACTTTGGCATCATTTAAAATAAAATAAAATATGTGTCATAATCACGTTTATAAGACTCCAAACAGTGATATATTAGGTAATTGGATTATTATGGTGTATATATAAACTACCAATAAGTTTTGGTCAGGTTTGTGGGTCTTTTAATGGGTATTATTATTTCAATAAAAACTATATTACTGATTTTTCACTTAATAAATAATTTCTGCATCATTAATGTATCACCATTAATGACAATTATTTAATCCCTAAAAATTCTAAATAAATTATAATGATGTTAATTTTATTATCTTTCTGGAGACTATTCATGTTCGAAGTTTTATGATTTTTATCACTAAATTAAAATTATTATACTTATAAGATTTAAGAGAGTGACATGTTGTCACTTTCTTTGGTTTTAATAATAATTAAATTATTTTCATTGTCAAATGTCCATAAAATGAATCTAATCCGGCACTTAGGTGATATGGGTATACGTTTAGCCATCCCATAGAAATTTGGCATGTGTTAGGGTAATTTTATAATATTATATTTACCCTTAATTACCCGATTTACCTTTAACTATGGTAAATAAAATTTACCGTAGTTACTATTCATAATTCCCAAAAATAAAAAATAGCATATTAACATAATTTTTACCCACTGATTCCAAATATGGAATCCGTTTTTTCAAATTCAATACACATAAGTTTCAGAAATTAAATTTAAATTAATCCCGTTGTCGAATGAAAACGGGTTTTTGTTTGAATTGATTTAACCTACGAATTCAATGTAAAATCAATGACAATGACATAAATTATATTAAATGGTAAAAATATATTCTATTTATAATTTAAAACCATTAAATATTATAATTTAACCATATAAATTATTTCGATGAAAAATGTTGTTTTTAATTAAAATATAGCGGGTTTTTACTATTCATTAAAATATGAAAGTTATCAGAAAAATATAAAAACTTTATCCAATGTAAATTTTTATATCCTAATTCAAAAGAAGAATTTTATTTTGTCAAATTGAACTTATAAACATGTCAACAACTATATTTAAAGTGGGTGCGCCATCAAAAGGCAGAGAAACTGCATTTTTTTAAAAATACATATTTTACCTGATTTTTTTTTCATATACCATGTTCTAGAAAATGTGTAAGATGAATAATAATGTTATAAAATTCAATATTTAGTTAATACTATTCATAACGGCTAGTTAATAATAATATTATAATAATATATGGTTGTTTAGTAAAAACCTGGTATTGCGTACAACACACGCTATTGAGGAAGGTCGCGATTGCGTGTAATGAAAGAAAAGTCAGGGTTGCGTGTTGTGAAAGAATCCTTTATTATTTTGTATAACAGAATCCAACCATAGTTTATTTATACACTGAATATATATATATATATACACTCAATGATGCATAGAATGACAATTATAAAACGAACTTGAAATTGTGTGTAACACAATCTTTGAATAGTGTTGCGTATACTTCAAGATAATACAATGTGGCGTATAGCACAACATAATATTATTGTAGCATAAAACACATGACATCAAATAAATTAAAAATAATACTTATCATAAAATATTGGGTTGTTACATTCTACCTCCCTTAAAAGGAATTTCGCCCTCAAAATTCATCGGGGTTATAAATGGTTTACTACTCAAAATATTCTTTAATAGAAACCCACATCGTAAAAAGGAATACCAATACTTGGATTTAAAAACTAATGTATGAAACGTAACGGTTACCCAAATTTACTCATCACTGGGTTTCCACTAGGTGAACATAGGTGAAAATATGGATATGGAAGAAAAATCTAACCACCATGTTCTGATGGAGAGTGGTAGAGGACATGGCTATGAAAAATCCAACAATCACAAAGCCATAAATTTGTGATGATCTAAGGTACCATATGATTCATCGGATATAAGGGCACTAGGACAACATTTTTGGTTTTCAAGATCATTTCCTTAAAGTTGATGAATTAAAAGAAATACTTACATGATTTTTGTACAATCTCACTTTTTTTCGTGAGTTTAACAATTTCCACTTCATACCTTAAAGAAATGATATTGAATTTGTTATTCGTGATGTGTTAGCAGCTCATGCGATAGAGTGATGGTTCATTCCATTTGTTTCAAACAAAAGGTTAGAAAACGTTATAAGTGCATCTTATGGTCAGATTAATCGTATATGGTTCCAAAAATGAAATTATACATCATATATCACACCACCTAATAAAATAAAACTATTTTATACTAACCATGGACTTCCTGTAGGCCAGTGGTAGGCGATAAAGGCCAGTCTCACTTCGGTTGTGGGTTCGATTCCCACAGCCTTGTCCAACGCGATGGGTTGTCTCCCATCCTGCAAGTTGTCCTTTTTCTAAAACTGCATTAAAAATAATATCGAAAAAAAATCTAGCCTTAAACAATACTAACTTATGTCCAACATAATTCATACCAATGTTTAGGCTTATCGAAAATACATATGTCCAATCTCATAGTATAAAGAAAATGATTACTTGAAATTTCATCAACCAAGCTTGTGATTACCATCATTTATCCCCCATATATCTTTTTGGTCAAATTCCAATCATGTGAATAGCTTAATCATGTATTCTCTTGAAAAATGAATACCCATTGAACCTTAGTGAAAACATTAATGCTGTCAAAAGATAACTCTTTCCACATTCCAAAATCCTAAAAATTATATATACTCAAACCATGATATGACCTTCTCCTTATATCATTCATGAGCTCATGAATACTATCAAACATTTAATTTTCTCTTTATCCCTTCATTATGCGCATATCATCTACTTTCCAAAAATATCTGAATAACCTTTCATATTCACTGGTACCATTCATCATATACTTTCAAAACATAAGGAAGGACAACAGTATAACAATCCTTAGATGTCTCTTTATTCCATAGTACCATTAGATTACTTATACAACATTACACTTGATAAATTTGTAATCATTCCACTACCTTCTTAAACCGTTGATCGAGCTTCAAAATTTCTTTCATCTCACATATCATTTGTAGTCTCTTCGTCATCATCAACATAAATACTACCCATAAGACCATACTGATTCTCTTCACGAGACATTCCCTTAGGGCATTGGTTTTCATAATGCCCGTATGTTCCACATTTAAAATATTTAACCATTTTTTATGTCGTAGAAATACCATTATCCTTGTCCATGGTGTTAACTGAACCTTTTCCTTTGCACTTACAGGATTTGTGTCCTTCTTTTCCACACCCAGAGCATCTTCCAGTTCCTTTGAAACATTCTCCTTGATGCCTCTTCCCACATGATTTACATAGGGGAAATTGAACTTCCTTTCCTCTATGATCATCACGAAACTCCATCTTTCTCTTATTAGCCGAGTCAGGAAACTTACCAAATTTTAGTTTATTGATCATATTATGTGATTTCTGTTTCGACATAATAATGATTTTTGGACTTCCAAATCACTTTTCATTTGGTTTCTCAGGAATAATATCATTCCATTGCCCGTCATATCCTCCATTATCATGAATCTTCGTGTTTCCATCCATTTTCTAAAACTCAAAAAGAATAGTGTGAGAGGAAAAAAATCATTCTAGGGAAAACAACATAGTAAAGGGGGATTACCCTCAATATATAACATCTTAGGTCAAATTCTAAGATCGTTACCGTATTTCTAGGACTCTATTCTATATGTATACTTATACATAAGGACATCCCTAGACATACCTTAGAAATATCTCAGGGATCTCACTAAAGTTTTCGCATCCTAGTTTCCAAAGGTTGACTAAACCTTTCCTCTGATACCAAATGTAGAGACCCGAAGCTTGACGTACATGTACATTACATTACATTTGCAGAATACTTAATACATAACAAAAACAGAATCACAAGGATCGTAATAGTTTAGTGTCTTTGGAAACTCAGAACATAATCTTCTAATCATGGTGAAAGATCTTCAACATCTCCATAAAAATATTCACTTTTTGGTTTCTTACCTAAAACCATTCTTTATATCATGGTGAAAAGAAAACATATAATTGTTGAGCTCAAATGCTTAGTAAGGGTAAGTATAGAGAACATAAAACAATCCATAAACATTTGAATGCAAAAAAAAATTGAACATAAAATCTAAACATCAAAACCATGAGCAAAGACATAAATCTTGGAAGTACGTAAGGCATATATCATAAAGGAACATAAATCATGATAAAATAGCATGGGAATAAAACATGTAATTGTGGCATCCATTAATCACATGTTATGATTTCCTTAGTAGCCAAGGCATTACTACCGAGACCATCTTAGTGGACAAAGTCCTATTCTGAATCGAGTTCACTCCTCTTTCCAGTCCTGTAGTACTGAACCGGTTTAACTTGCCGTTCCCGCCATGTCTATCTCATGAGATATAAAAACATTAACTAATGTATTAGAGGGAGATATAGGTCCCAACCATCTCATAATAAAATCATTCTTACTTGTGCCACAAAATAAACATACATCATTCATAAAAACCCAATAAAGAAAACGGGTTTCATAAACATCATCACATAATCACATAATCCATATAAAAGAAATGGATATCATTTCATAATAAGAAAAGAGAAACCTGGTAAATCATAGAGACATGATACTTGAAACATTCACATGTGAAATAATGTCATCTTAGATGAAAATGGTTTTGATAAAACACTCGAAATGAATTCTCGAGGAAAATATCCTTTTTTCTTCAAAATCATTTTCTTTTCACAAAATTTCATGGAATTTTAAAAGAAAAGGATTTTTTTGAAAATAGTCATGAAATATTTTGGAGGACGCTTTATGAAAATAAGGCTTTATAAAACCGTAAAAATCCTTTCATGCCGTATACATTAAAAAAATCGTTCTTCTCGTAGTTTTGTCGGAAAAGTCAAAAAGTATATTGTAGGGTAAATAAAAGAAAGATTCCTTCCATACCATGAGGTAAAATTAAAAATGCATAAAAATGAATTTAAAAATACATGAATTAACATTTACAAAACATGGACATGGATGATATAAATAACCCCAGTAAATACTTATGAATAAGCAATCTCGGATAAAAATGATATTTGCAAAATTGTCCCTTACCTTAGATCTGATATGCTTAATACGTATCCAAACCTCCTGTATAATGATTTAAATAATGTCATTTAATTATTAAAGAATAATATTCATTGTTATAATATCATATATCATTCATTTATGACTTTATATTACCCATTATTTTGTAAATTCATGTTAAAGTAGTGTTTTGGGTAAAATCGTTTCATTTGTCGTTCGTGTTTTAACTTGTAATTATTCATATGATTACATAGATCATGATTACTTAAATCCAGAATTTAAAACATTATTTATATATAATATATATTCATAATATACATAATTGATCGATAAATGGAAAGAAATACACCGTTCATGGAGACGGTAGGCCGTACGTATGCATGAATGCTATTTTCGTTTCCTTATTGAATTGAATAGAATTAAGTAGATGACATAAATATATATATATACATAAATCCAGTAGAATTATTATGTCATATATTTCATGATTACTTATTATATATACTTTATAATAATTCTTGAATGGTTAACATGGAGAGTGAATCTCATCGCGTCGTGGAGATGGTAGTCCGTACGTATGCACGAGAGATGATATCATTCCCAAGATCGTGGAATTTTATTAAAGTGTATGTATAATATTATAGAATCAATATAACTTTACAATAATCATATATATTCATTACATTCAACATTATACCCATCCATGTAAGGTGGTGGTGGAAAATAGATTACGCCACAACATGGAGACGGTATTCCGTACGTACGCACGCGCGGTGATTTTGTTTTCCGTAGGATGGATTGATGGTGAAATAGAGTTGTTTAATACTTATAATAGCATGTCAGTATATGAGTTATACTGATGTTATTACTTCATAATGAAACAACTAATGAAGAATAAGTGGAAGAAGAAATAAAGTTCAAAGAATCGGTAACGGAAATTACCTCTTCTTTGAAGCGCCTCTTTGAAACCTAGTCTTAGGGCACTAAAATTGGTCTTCGAAGAATCCCAGGACCTCTAGGATGTTTCTATGGAGGTTGAAAAGAGAATTTGATAGGGGTTGGCCGATCTTGAATGCTCAAAGTGGTGTGAGGAAGAGAGGGAGGAGGTTCCCTTTTATAAGGGAGGAGAGGGGCACCTTTGGAATTCTCAAAAATATTAATTTATAATAAATATAACCCCACTTAAAAACGTCCAAAAATGACTCATATACAAATATTATATGAGATATGGTTGTAATATCATCAAACAATCAAATTTAGACTTGTTAGGAATTTATTTTAAACATTATCAACTTGATTTATCCTTATTTAATTAATTTAATTTTATTTGTGGTAATAACATTCTAAATTTTAAATTATAACAAATAATTACTTAATTGTTGTGAATTGTCCATAATTGGATACTTTATAACATTTTCTAATATATAAATTAAAACTTATAATTTTAAAATATTTTTGTGATTTTTAAGCAATTTTATAATATATTATTTTTATAAAATAACAATAGTGTCAATTTTGACACTATTCATTTATTTGAATTTAAATAAACTATATATATATGATATGTTCGAAATAAAAGCTTTAATAGATTAATAAAAGTTCATATGTAACTAGAAAATTAGTGGAGCACATTAAATAGTTCATATAATATTTATTTTATTATTTTTAAAAACATATATTTGGTTTATCTCTTAATAAAATAATTACTACCACATTTTTGTATAATTATTTATTATACATATTTGTTGCATAAAAATTAAAAATAAAATCCTATGACAAAGATAATTCGATTACCTTTCACAATAATACTTTTACTAGAATTTATCATCTTAAAATCACAATATTTAAATTGTTATATTTTAAAATTATGAAGGTGACAACTTTGGCATCATTTAAAATAAAATAATATAAGTGTCATAATCACTTTTATAAGACTCAAAACGGTTATATATTAGGTCATTTGATTATTATGGTGTAGATATACACTAAAAATAAGTTTTTATCAGGTTTTTGGGTCTTTTAATGGGTATTATTATTTCAATAAAAACTATATTACTGATTTTTCAATTAATAATTAATTTCTCCATCATTAATGTAGCACCATTAATGAAAATTATTTAATCCCTAAAAATTATAAATAAATTATAATGATGTAGATAATTTTATTAGATTTCTGGATACTATTCATGTTCGATGTTTTATGATTTTTATCACTAAATTAAAATTATTATACTTATAAGTTTTAAGAGAGTGACATGTTGTCACTTTCTTTGGTTTTAATAATAATTAAATTATTTTCATGGTCAAATGTCCATAAAATGAATCTAATCTGGCCCTTAGGTGAAATGGTTATACCTTTAGCCATCCCATAGAATTTTTGCATGTGTTAGGGTAATTTTAGCATATTATATTTACCCTTATTTACCCGATTTACCTTTAACTATGGTAAATAAAATTTACTATAGTTACTATTCATAATTTCTGAAAATAAGAAGTAGCCTATTAACATAGTTTGGACCCACTGATTCCAAATATGGAATCCATTTTTTCAAATTCAATACACATAAGTTTCAGAAATTAAATTAAAAATAATCCCGTTGTCGAATGAAAATGTGTTTTTGTTTGAATTGATTTAACCTACGAATTCAATGTAAAATCAAGGATAATGACATATATTATATTAAATGGTAAAAATATAATCTATTTATACTTTTAAACCATTAAATATTATAATTTAACCATATAAATTATTTCGATAAAAAATTTTGTTTTTATTTAAAATATAGCGTGTTTTTACTGTTCATTAAAATATGAAAGTTATCAAAAAAATATCAAAACATTATCCAATGTAAATTTTTATATCCTGATTCAAAATAAGAATTTTATTTTGTCAAATTGAACTTATAAAAATTTCAACAACTATATTTAATGTGGGTGCGCCATCAAAAGGCCGCAAAACTACATTTTTTGAAAAATACATATTTTACCTGAAATTTTTTTTTCTTTTACCATGTTCTAGAAAATGTGTAAGATGAATAATAATGTTATCAAATTAAAATTTTAGTTAATACTATTCATAATGACTAGTTCATAACAATATTATAATAATATATGATTGTTTAGTAAAACCCGGTATTGCGTACAACACATGCTATCGAGGAAGGTCACGATTGCATGTAATGCAAGCCAAGTCAGGGTTGCGTGTTGTGAAAGAATCCTTTATTATTTCATATAATAGTATCCAACCATAGTTTATTTATACATTGAATATATATATATATATACACTCAATGTTGCGTATAATGACTATTATAAAGCGAACTTGAAATTGTGTGTAACACAATCTAAGAATAGTGTTGAGTATACTTCAAGATAATACAATGTGGCGTATAGCACAAGATAATATTGTTGTAGAATAAAAAAAATGACATAAAATAAATTCAAAAGAATACTTATCATAAAATATTGGGCTGTTACAAATACCTTATATATTGGAAGAATGAATTTGGGGAAGATTCGGAATTCAGTATTGAATCATGGAAAAACAAAAAATCGAGTTTCCGCATGTATAACAATCCGAGAACAATAAAAAAAGAAGGAACATAATAATAATGGGTATACTTAAAACCTAATTTCTGTCACTGGGAACCAAAAATTCCTCGCAGATGAACTCTCTATGAACCACAAGTTCCAAGACCCGCCTTCAGTATGATGCTCTGCAAAGTGCATCGCTATGTGGAGAAAACCCAGCATTGTGTACTGCATCAGTACGTGGAAGGAACCTAAAGTGGCTTAGCGGACCGCATCTAGGAACTCGAACCACTTTTATACAAGTTGGTCCATACCCTATTCCGTGTAGTGTTTTAGTACCTGGGTGAACCCTCTACCCTCATATAATTATGTTATTCTTAGCTCCCCCAATCCCATATGAGATAAAATATATGGAATGAGGCATATTTGGGTGTCCTTCCCTCTGGTTCCAATCCCTCCCTCAATTACCATCCAGTCTCCATAACTCCTCCATTAACCAGTCCACCGACATCATGCCAAAGCATCCTTTAAAGCCACCATGCTAGTATGATCATATCATCGGGCACATCAGTGCACCCCTATATGTCTACATACCCTTGGTAAGAAGAGTCACAAAGGTTGTCCCCACAATGGTTTAGACTCACGGGATGTCTGTAAGTGTAAATTCCCATGGTCACCCAGAGTCCAACATTAGGATACTTACATAAAACACCCCATTCTAGTAATTATGGGAGATCACATGATTTTCCATTCAATGATGAATGATGTTCATTCAATGTAATCATGATCACTTCTTTTATTTGACACGAGGCTAAATTTATCCACTTCCCAGAGTGCATTCTAGGGCCCTCCCACTAAGGATAGTACCTAAACATCTGATTGATGAGCCGCATTACCTCTAATATTATCATGTATTGAAAGTTTCATATCTCCACGCACTCACCCACCATCTCCTTGGCTTCTTCTCCATTAGCGTGTCGTTTCCCATTAGCAAGATAGAAGGTGTGTGGTTTACCGAATCACTCATATCCTACTGTTTCTCACACTGATAATGATACATAGGGGCTTAGAGAGTTGTGATAATTACAAAATACACACAAAAAACCCTATCTGGACTATGAGAACTGTAATTACTATTCAATCTCAGATATGTATGATTCCTTCTAGAAGGCATAAGATCAAAAGTGTTCCCTTAAAAAGGGGATCACCCAATCATGCCCCCAAAAAATGGGAAACATTCATGTGTAAGCCCCAACCCTTAACGAACTACATGGGATTTGATTCCTCTTCTAAGGATATGGATGAAGATCATCATATGGGTGTAACCCTAACGTCAAACCATCTACCATCTCTCTAGGATGACGATAAACTCATGAGCATGTTATCGCATGACTTAAATTAGAATTTCCTCGGTAGCGCCACATCCATGTATATTTGTGATGATCCTGCATTACAAGGGTAGCCTATGGATACACTATTCGGGATTGAAGTGAGTCTATACAAACATATGAACATGGATTAAATCGACAAGAGAGTCTCACAATAGGAAAAAATTCTTCCCAAAACGTTTTGACGAGCCCAAACTCCCATCCCTTTGACCAATGGAGTCATGAAGTATCATTGGCCAAATCATCATCTAACGAGTGCCTACCTTGGAAAAGAAGGTCCTTGAATCCTGATACATGGGTCTATGGGTGTTTCTGGATCCACAAACAAACCCATTAGAGACCATATAAGGAAATCATAACCTAAGAGGACCAATTGGAGAAATAATTAACCTCATGAAATCACCTGCTAAGACAATTCGACTGTAGAACATCCTTTATAATTCTAATTGAGTAAACTTCCCAGTCCCTTTGGGGTTAATAAAATTACCCCCTATGAAACAATGATGCAGATTGGGGTGAAATAAGAATGACGACATTAAAGTCAGTACAGTAATAGAAAAATTATTTAAACCCATCAGTAAAATTTTCCCCTAAAACGCCTAGCCTCAGAGATTTTTTTTTTGAACTTGATGTGAACCCTCAACCAATGTGGCGGCTCTACCCCACTCAATACCCTCTGCCTCACAACAAAAAAGGGCGATGTATGATAAGATGAATTTTCAAATATGCATATGTTCATGAGTTTCTACACTGAAGGATTTTATCCTATATATTTCATATATATATTGCAGTTTCCCATAGAGAAAAATTTGATCCAAATGGAATTTCAATGACCAATGCAGACACACACCTCAGTGATCCCACAGGCGTCTAGGGCCCTGATGAAGAGTTGGAACCCCTCGCCAACCTAGAATTGTCAATGTTGGGTATAAAAAATACTCATCAATGAGTACCAATGAAATAGTACTCTCCCTACAATGGAGGCTGCAAGACAATATTAATAATCTATAAAAGTTATCCACCTACCTCCTCAGTCGCGATTAGTGCTCTAGCACAAGGTGTTTTCAATTATCATCTCGAACCATTTTGGGAGCCTGTACCTGGAGCATGACAACATATACCACTATTATTTCAGGGAGGCAGATGAATTCCATGCTCAGAAATTCATCTCATCTACACAAGTGTCTAACTCACAGGCCCTTCAAGAATGTTTCACTACCAACACCACCTAACTAAGTATCCTCAATCTGAATATGATCTTATGCTGAGGTTTCCTACTAACGTCTAAAATGCATGGCCCCTAGGGCTTCCGGATAAGGATAGAAGAAATAAAATCATGAATAGGATATCACCCTAATTTCTAATGAGGAACTTTTCCATACATATGTTGTGGAATTCAATGGGTATACATAAAACTCTACCCCATCCACTCGACCCCCCCATAGATATAAGGTGGCACAATAAAATCATGTGCACATTCATGACGGTGGTCTCCAGTCCAACCATGCAGAAATCGAGGAAAATTACAGGTAGATGTAGATATATATTGATGCACAAGAAACCCTTCATCCACATAAGATGTCAACTAGCAACAGACAAGCACAAATACCAACTGATTCATATCCATCCCGCAATCCAAATAGGGAGGTGACCAAATATGATCTGAGTGAAATTCCAACGGATTCATATCAAAACCATGAGACAAAAACCATGGAAAATTAGTAGATGAAAATTCCCACTCATAAATTTGATTCCCACCAGTTCAATAATGTGGAAATTAGTGAAGAAAACTGACGGCATACCTGTTCCTCTATCTCAGAATAGGAGAACAGCTAGTATCTACAGGAAACCTACAGAGGACCATAGCATGCACATACCCTTGTTCCAACATCTAAAATTGATTTCATATCCATTAAAACAAAATATTTATCTCAAAACATCCTGAAATTGAGGGATGATAATCCATCTATTCTAGATGAATTCCTTCAAACATGCCAAGAAAACATTTCATCGACAACACAGGCCGTGAACCAAGACCACGGCCTCGATTCCTCGAATGGAATGAATTAGTAACAAATGGGATTAGTCTCTATGGAGTAGTTATGCATCCTTTATCTAGTCCAGTTGGGTCAATGGAAATACTCGATGACACACAAATAACTAGATTGGGAATAAATACATGTTCAAAATAGGGGACGCCAATCCAACATGGTGTCCAATCTGGGGTAGGAATATATCATTTCTAAAACTCATGGTTTCAATCGGTGTATCCCAAAGGCATAAATGGAAAAACAAATAGGGACCCATATATGAAGGTTGTTACCAAAATAAGATGGACCTAGTTACCTACAAGAGAGCACCACATAATGAAATACACCGAAGGCAACCTAAAAATAATGATCACATACATGATCCTGCTCTACTAGATGAAGGAGGTCTTCATGCCCTTGAGAATATGTTATTAAAGCATGAATTCCCTGTTAGTCCATTACCAAATTAAGGAATTGGTAGTAGAGGATGTGAAGGCCCTCCTCACAGTATTACTACCACCAACTCTAAAGGTACTCCACAGAGCACCTGTGGGGGATTACTCCAAGGTTTAGGAATGATCGATCATAATTTCCTATATTATGATTCATATTTGTATATCCCTCACCATGAACTAAAGATCAGATAGGATGAAGTTCATCCCCTTGTTTTCATCCTCCCTAATGGTCCTCCCCAATGAATATGCTGCAGATATTCTTCTCCATACAATTGGACTTCGAGTCATGATGGTTGTTCTCACCATGTTGAAAACCATTTTTAAACACCACCCCAAAAATGAAATTGTAGTGAATGTGCTTCCCATTGAAACTTAATTCAATGATAAGGTAATCACCTCATTTCTATACCTCCTAAAGGCCCTCCCCAAAAAGTACACCGCAGAAATTATCCCTATAGTCAGATATCAAGCTTTGATAATAGTCCTCTACATCATGGCAGTCATTGAGAAGGTCCTACCCTTTGTGAAATCAAAGAGCTATAAGGTCCTCCCCTTACTGTATCCTACCCTAAAGGTCCTACCTAGGGTATAATCCGTAACGAAAATCCTTGTGGTCAGGAATCTAATTTTCATGGTAGCCCTTGCCATCATAGAACTCATTGTGAAGGTCCTCTCCACAATCAAAATTCATTCTGGAAAGAAGGTCCTCTTGGTTCTAGGACAAATGTGAGAAAGCCCTCCAATCCTAAGGCACTCTAGAAGATTGAGTCAGAAATATTGGAAACTCTATCTTTGACGTGTGATGTCCTTTATCAACTATAGGATGGTCCTGGACCACGCTCATCTTCCGAGCCACACCTACACCGGTCAAATATCAATGAGTCTCCAACCATAATGGCAACTTGGAACGAAATTATTATGAATTAGTCAATCTAATCATATAATTTAGAGGAGACCCTAGAAGAACAAAAACATGATATATTTCTCATGAGAAGATAAATTTATAAGGATAATACACTAGTGGTGTATTGGCCCATAGTAACTTCCCAATTTGATATATGAAGGGAGTTGTCTGAAAAAATAATTCAAAACACTCACCTCAATATCTAGATGACACTTTTCCAACAAAACGAAAAGTTTTTTTCTTATGAATTTTATGAAGACCATTTCATCATATTAATAGAATTGCAATGTCTAATTGATCAGGAATCCCTCTTATCTACATGATAATCAGTATTACAAAGATGAATGAAAACGCTTGAACTAGATCCTCTCCATACACTACAAAAGGATTTTTGACTCATCTGTGACACCCTATCTGGAGTTCAAATTCATGGATGATAAGAAAACAAAGCTCTACAGTTTAACACATATCCCATCGAGCAGATCTCGTTGAAAATGATTTCATTAATTTTAATTACCAAAAGGTAGCAATCAAGTGAAATCCTTGATCAGAAAATATGAAATACTCAATAAAAACCGGCCCAGATTTAGTCTCAAAAGAATTAGGCCCGATGAGATCATGAAATTGAAAAGATTCTAAGCCAGGACACTAAGAACATCAAGAATGCTTCCTGCCTAAGGGAAGCCAACTATAAAGAACCGCTCATGTCCTCGAAACAGAATGAATCCTATGTGAGTTCAGTTCCATGCTCGAGTCAGATCCATGCAAGAGTGCATGAAATAAAAATGGTTTCCACTGTAGTGGAGACAACTCCAATATGGGAATATCCCCTGCCTATAGGGATGGGGATATTTCTAACTCAAAATTCCCCCATAAGACCATAAAATCCTGGACATAGTACATTAACAAAAGAATGGGACTATCCCAAGCCCGCAAGGTTTGGGGAATTTTTACATCACGTTCCATCACATTAGATGTTTGTCCCCACCCGTATGGGAAGAAATATGAGAAGACAGATCACATGTTCAACCCTTTCTCATGGTTCATACACTATGTGATGAAGGAATATCTTGAGGTCAAATAAGATCTTCCTTTGGGACAATTTTTTCCACGAAACCCAAAGAATACTAGAGGATGGAAGGAGAGAGTCCAACAAAAGACATTGAAAGAAATCTTACAATTCGGCACCGAGTAAATCACCCAGAATTTGATATGCATCAGTAAATATGGTAATCATAAACCCCATGGATCTCACATAAAATGATACAAAGGGAGATGATTCTAGAAAAAATGGTTCCCTCCTGGATACGTCCCACACTGAGCCTGATGGTGTGCATACATAGAACCAAAGATTTGTCCTAAATTTTGGTGCCCCCTTAGTTAATATGACATTACCACCCACATGAATCCCCATTCAGGAGAAGAATAAATACAAGGTTTTCTAAGACCCACCTCCTCCTCCCCCCTGAGAATGTGTCCCTCACACTTGAGGAAAGATTCACCAATCTGGCGGATGAAATGAAAGATCTCAAGAGAATTAATGCTGAGATGAGTCAATGGATATATATTTCCGGATGTGTTCCTCAAGAAGAACATAAACATGTACTCCCAAAAGTGGTTTAATTTTCACATGAACTCATCATTGTAACTGATGTTAATCTTAGATACCCATTTAATCTGACAACGAGACCATCAATCTATATAAACCCAACCCCATAAGAATATCAAGGATTCCCTCCATTTTTAAGGAATCCATAATATATTTAGAAGAACCCAAAAAGGATACCACAGTTCAGTATTTTCCAGAAATTATGGAAATGCCGGCATGTCCATCATTTAGTGATACTTCACCCTCCCAAGCTCATGTTCGACAGGATATGCATCAAGGGATCTTGAATACCATCGAGAAAATAATATATCAACTAGAAGCCATGGAATGGCAGCGCACTCCAATACAACTAGAGTTCAAACCATACCCTGATAGGGTGAGAAATGTTCCTCCACCACTAAAAATTTGGAACCCCTTATTCTAATTATTCAATGATTTGGGCGGCCCAAAACCACACCTAATTCATAATTTTACTTAATGTGATCCCAAGATGGGCACCATAGAGTAATAATATGTAGTAAAACTCAGGTGTCTCATGGAGACACTATAAGGGTTCATCCTTTGTGTGGTATATTAGCCTTATAAATAACTCATTCACAGGATGGGAGGACCTACATAGATTTTTTCTCTTGCAGTTCAGTTCAACATTTCCTAAGACAACAGTTAGTGATCTCTTGAACTGCAAGCATCATGGAAAATGAAAGAGATACATACTTCATTGATAGATGGAATGGCCTGACATACTCCTGGAAATGACCACTCCCCTATTATGAAATGATTGCTCTGTGCATCAATAATTTCCATGATGAATTGAAGACACTGGTCATCCTAGTAATGTTTATAGGTGGGTTTTGACATTTCACTGCCATTTCCCAAAGGACAGATGACTCCTTGTAGCAGACCAATATCAGGACCCAGGTGGCCACATCATCCATAGGAAAAAGAATGGGAAAAGTTGGAGTGTCTTCCATTAAAATTAATACACCCATGGTGCTAGCTACAGTTGTGAGGCCTCCACTGAATCGTGAAGGACCCCCTAGACTCCAATAATCACCCCTTGGAATGATGAGAGAAGGGGTGATACTAAAAATAAGTATGAGGAAGGAAGAAATAATGTCTACTCATTCCAAGGTGACCAAGTCCATGGAAACCTCATTGTTACCAAGAATTGAAACATTCTTTGCCTACCAGAGCACAATAGATCCAATTATGTGGGTCTCGACGAATATCCAAATTATTTTCCCTATCACTTGATACCGGGGAACAACATCCAAAAGTTCTTCGTCTTCAATGATCTCATGAAAATGATGGTCGATTCCAGACAATTCATGTTGGTTCTATTGCTAGATAAAGTGGCGTATATATCCACCTTAGACTTAAGAGATGAATTGGAATGGAAAAATGTCACTATAAAACAGGAGGAAAAATTTGACAGTAGGATGAGTCAAAAAAATAGTCAACCAAGCTCATGGAATCCTCCAAGAAATATTGAAGAAACCATTCATTCCACCAATAGCTTCTGATGCAACAAAACCTTCATCCACAGCCCCAAAGAACTCTAAGGGCTATAAGGGGAGAAATTAGGGACAAGAAGATGATCCAGAACCAATGTTGAGGCCAGTATGGTCACTTTCGGACTGAATTCCAGCAAACAAGAAAGAACAGTCACCACCCATCCAAATGGAAAAATAGGCACCACCCCATCAAATAAAAAAATGGGAACCACCCCTCCAAATAGTAAAATGGACACCTTACCTCCAAACAGGACAATAGGAACCACCACTCCAATTGGGAAAATGAGTACCGCCCATCCAAATAATACAATGAGAACCACCCCTCCAAGAAGGACAACAGGAACCCCCCCCCCCAAATAGGAAAATTGGCACCGCCCTTCCCAACGACATAATAGGCATCGTCCATCCAAATAGAACAGAAAACACTACCCCTCCAATCTTCATTATGGGAAGTACCCCACTAAATGACACTATCAAAAACATATTTCCAGACAATAGCATTTTCGGATGAAGAACTGATATTTGGATATATTAAGGTCTTTCACATGATGTACCTCTCCATTGATCGACACTATTTCAACAAAATTGAATTCCTTGTGTCCAACTAAAGTGCCTGAGGAAGAGGCTTTTGAGGCTAAGGGTTTCTTAGAAATAATTATTTTGGTAGGTTTAAAATTCCAAGCCATACCTTTACTCAAAATGATAATGATGCAGAAACTTGTAGAAGAACCCTCCAGAAGACACAATACGAACTAAGGTGTTTCTACACCCCTGCTAGAAAAAATTCAATCCCAATTGTGTTGGAGTATCTATCAGTGGAATTAACAAATGTACTATATCCCAAGGCATATAGGTAGACAAATTTGTCCAAACCTAGAAACCACATTAGCACCATCAGCTTTGGTCTCAATAGTTGGACCATCTATGTTCAAAGCTCAATCCTCTAATGTTCCCATGAATGAACATCCCCAAGTTGGCAACCATCGGTCGTTAGAGATGAAATATCATATTTTTAAGTAGTTATCCTCAGTACCTGCAATGTTATCAATCCGGGATGCCATGAGTATATAAGAAGAACTTAGGGAGATACTCATAAAATTTTTAATAAGTCCTTGGGAATTCGAGGCTGATGTAGAAACACCCAAAGTCTATCAGATAAAGACAAATCTCTTTGAATTCCACACCATCACCTCCAACAATGATCATGATGAAAATTACATCATTCAAGGGAACATAAAGACCTTATTGTTTATAGATAAATAAATGGAATTGATGTTCGTATAATTTTCATCAATAATGGATATGGAGTTAACCTCCTCCCACTGTGAACACTTCATTGGTTGGTCTATGATGAGAACAATTTGATACTCTTCACTAAAACACTACTGGTACATTAAAAAATAGTGCAGAATCCGTTGGGATGAATCATGCATAAATCTTGGCTTGGTGACCATGTGTCTGATTCAATGATTCTTGTAGTACGATAAAGCACATCCTTCAACGTCCTGATAGGGAGGCCATGGCTACATCAGCACGTAGTGATTACCTCACCATACCATCAGCGCATCAAATATTGAGCTAATAAAAAATGTGCTATTTTACGCATATCAATACCCATTTAAATCCTAGGAGTTTCATTATATCATTGTAGGGTTCTGTGAAACGAAAGAGAAGTAGTCATTGGATGATGACATTAACTAGGTCACTACGCCAAATGGATTGGAACTGGTCCATGCCAATCCCCACCAGCAGCTTGGGGAAGAATATGTATTTCACATATAATTAGATGAGTGCCTCTGTTCATGTTTGGATACAGAGTTAGTCATCATAATGATTTCCATCATTGCTGCAAAGTCCAAAGAAATTGAAAAGAACATTGGCCCCTATGATGACAAGGAAGGCCCAAACAACGATGCCATCGGCCCATCCTCAGGATGCCAGATGGTTCATGAATCACTTACCATGGTAGAAGATGATTTCTTGTCACTAAAAAAATAAAATAAATTCCATACTCTTAAAATAATTCCTTGCCACCAACCGGGGCATTTGAGCTATTTCATTCTCCATAAATCAGAGTTCTAATTTCACTCCCAACACCGGAGATTTCATCTCATGAATCCACTCTCCATCAGAAGAGAAAGAAGATAATGATGAGAATGAAGAAGAAGAAAAAGAATATCAGAATTATTCTCCTACCACATTCAATGATTTTCTTTCCACCAAAATATATTATCTTATGGAGATAATCCAGGTCACTGATGATGACCCCCGACCCTCTTTCATTAGTGCGGCTATGCCTTTCGAGGAGAAAGAGGCATATACCACATTCCTAAATAATAATTTAGATTTTTTTCTAGAACTTCCTAGAAATTCCATGACTTTATTGTGAGGTCACCAATCATTGTTTGGGCCTGTTGGAAGACCATTTTTTCTATTAAAAGGCAGTTAGAAGGACCCACCCGACACATGATACCAAAATAGAGGATGAAGATGAAAAACTAATTAAATCTAAATTCATTTGGGAAATTCAATATCTAATAAGGATGGAATACATAGTCCAAGTCAAAAGTAGAATGAATATATTTGATTCTACATTGAATTCAGGGTCCTCAATTGAAAATGTCCAAAAGTTTATTCCTCGGTCTAGATAAGATAATTTTTTATCGATAGGACCATCATATATGAGGACCTCTCTTTCATTTACAGCTATTCTAGATACCACCAAATCTTAATGGATTGAGGAGATGAATAATCCACTGCTTTCTGGACCTCATGTAGTTTTCTACTATAAGGTGAAGCCCTTTGGTCTAAAAAAATTTATAGCTATATATCAGCACGTCATGCATCACATTTTGAAGCACTTCCTGGGAAAATTCCCAGAGATCTATGTCAGTGATATGTTGTACAAATCATGAAAGCACTCAAACTGCATGATAGATCATGAAAATATCATAATTTTTTTTGATAGTTCTATTCAACGATGAATCCCCTAATGTGTTCTTTTGGAATTACCTCTGGGAAATTTCCCTGCTTCATCGTACACCATCGTGGAATTGAAGTCCTCCTATAGAAGGTTAAATCAATCCTTTTCATGTATCCACCTAACATCCTCATCAAATTGAGGGGACTCTTGGAGCACCTGGCCTATATTTGGTTCTTAATTAGCTAACTTTGAAGGTAAATATTTTATTTTCCCCATGTTAATGAAGAAAGGGGTTTCATTTGATTGGGATATTTATTTCCAAAATGATTTTGAAAATATCAGAAGATATCTCTGAATCCCACTCATCCTAATACCTCTAATTTAGGGGAGACCACTCATTTTGTATGTAACCGCCTTCGAATGGTCATTATACACATTACTCGCAAATAATAATGAGGTCTGTATTGAGAAAATTTTTTATTACCTTAGTCAAACAATGATTGATCTTGAGACTCGATATTCATGAATCAAAAAATAATGTATAGCCCTAATCATTTCAGTTCAGAAATTCAGGCATTACCTGCAGCACCACGAGGTCCATCTGGAATCTCTAACGAGCCTGATAATGTATATCCTATGACATAAAATGCAAACTAGAAAACTATCATGGTGGAATGTTGTCCTATAAAAATATTTCATATGGTACATGCCATAGAAATCCATCATTGTTCAGGCATTAACAGACCTCCTAAAAGAGAACCCGTTAGATGAAACAACCCCTTTGGTTATTGAAAATATTGAGAATGATGTATTATCCATCAAAGAAGGCCCCCAGGTGTTTTAAATGAACTTACATGGGGATTACAGAATCCCAATAGGGAAAAGGATGGAGCATTTCAAGCTCAACAAAGTAGGGCTGGGTGACATTCTCATATCCCTAGAAAATAAAGTTTTTCTTACTCCATCCTATTTTTATAGGGGTAAAAAAATAATGAATAAGAATAAAGGGCCCTAATTGGAGGCCTAGAGCTAGCGCTTCTTGCATGATCTATGTTCTTGAATATATAAGTTGATTCGGAGTAGATCATCAAGCAGGTCAATAGTGAAAATTCCATTAAGAAAGAAGTCTTGGTACCTATGATGAACAATGTTCAGGAACTAATGCCAAAATTACCATTAGAACCAACGATATCTTATGTATCCCAGTCACAAAATTTTCAAGACTATGCATTAAAAAATGCCGCAACAACCTTAGATGATCCAGACTAGGATAAAATATTCATTAGCATTGCCCACCGTCAGATGGTCTTACCGTTCATTCAGAACAAATGGGAGGAAATCCATGATATTAACCCTATATCAAAGCCATATTATCACACCACTAGTTAGATAAATTACATTATAAATTACCTCTGTATGTGGAAAATCCCAACAGATAGGGCTAGAAGATAAGAAATCGGGAGGCATACAATCAATTTTGTATTATACAATGGCACAAACCAAGAAAAGGTTATCTAAAAATGAGGCCTTGATGGGGTCCTTCACAGGTGCATCGATGGAGAAGAGACTATTTACATCATGAAAGAAGTGAACACTAGAGAATGTCGAGCAAACCAATCTGCAACAAATCTCTCACACCAAATTTAAAGGCTTATATACTATTTTCCCACAAAGAACAAAGATTGTTCCAAATTCACCGAGATGTTTCATTCTTACCATGTTCATGCCAATTTTATCCACCAACCCCAAAGTTACTTGACATAGATATTCACTCCTTGGAATTTTCAATATGTGGGATGGAAGTTATGTAACCATATCCTCCAACTACAACAAGACAATTCATGTTCATTTTCATAGAAACCGACTTCTTTTAAAAATTGGCTAAAGCCTTCCCCTTCAAGAGTTCCGGGAATAAAGAATAGTTAGATTTTTGAAATCCAAAATCATTAAAATATTTTTTCCCCTCATAAAATATTGTAGCAAAATGGAACCAAATTCTACTCTTTTGAGTTGGACAAGTTTTACTAGTAGTATGGAATCAAATCCAACCATTCATCCTGCAACCATGATACGATCAAGAGGAAAATAGAATATTTCAACAAGTCGATGTCTAACATACTCCATAAGATAGTGGACAAGGATAATAAATCATATCCAGACATGATCATTCTTTCTTTATGGTATTTCCAGTCCACGACCCGCACATCCACCCACTTAACCCCATATTCACTGGTATATGAGGAAGTGTTTGTTTTGCCCACTGAAATTGATGTGTGATCCCTCTACATAGACATTTGTGATAAACAGTCCATGGATGAACATTATTAGAAATTTTCTGATGAGTTGGAGCTATTGTATGGAAATAGGTTTCACACTTTACACCTTTTTATATTCTACCAATATTGTATCTCATGAGCCATAAAAAAACTTATCTCCTTCAGTCATTCCTCATAGGAGAGATGGTGTTGGTCCTCCGAACATCGATGATACTCAAGAAGAAACCCCACAGTGGTTATGAAAAATTGAGAGGGACCACACATCACACACAAGGTAAACACTAATGGAGCATATGCATTAGTATCAATGGATGGAATACTCATCATGGCTCCCACTAATACATGGTTTTTGATGAAGTGCATTGTGTAACAGTAACCACAAATGTCCTCTCTTCATGGAATAAAATTTCACAACATAGATTACTTGATACAAGATATTAGAAATTGTAACATAAATTTTCCTAATAACATGATGATAAACTATGTGGTTAATAGTGTCCTAACCACAAATATTAAACTGTATGGGATTCATCCAAACTGTAAGACGTTAAACTGCATGGTCCCAAAGAACTATGTACAGATTGATTTATATTCATTAGTGTGATACATAGTAACACCTTGAACCTCGATACTTTCCCATCCAACATAAAAAATTCATCTATTTTATATTATATCACCCCATAATATGAGGAAAATCCTCAACATCAATAGAATAATTTGATATATCTGACACCCATTGGGGATGAAACAAAAATTCCCCAACTGCTACGTTATATTCAGATCAGTATAGGGGAAATTTATAACTAAATATGGCTTGATTTCTACCCTTAAAGGATACATAGTGACAACCATATTTAGAATATAGTACCATACACAAATTAATGTAAAATTCCCTCTCATTTACCTACTTGTGTGCCAGACCAATGTATAAAAGATTTCAAACTATGTATGGATTGATTACTATCCTTATAGGATATATAGGGATTCTTAGATCATCTATCCCAGTCCAACCACAAAAAAATAGAACTTCCTCCATTCTTATGTAATACTTGAATTGAGGATCCATGAAAGGTCCAACCACATGATATTTAAATTGAAAGGTTCTTAAAGATTCTTGTTTCGCTTGATTATCTGCATTACGAGGTCCCCAACATGCCCCCAATTTTCTGCACAACAAATTTAATGAGATTAAGGAAATTCCATGTCTGAATTATGAATCATAAGGAATCAAATGACCATGATTCTCCATAAATATGATTCAAATCATTATAAGATCTCTAGTAGTTCACAATTATTAATTTTCAATATATTTCATACATTCTGACACACATCTTCCATGTTTTTTAACCTCCAAACTCTAAGAAAGATTGGTTCTTTATAAATAACCCTGGCTATTAGAGATGGAAGGCTAGTGTCATGAGGAAACCTTTTTTTTTACTATGCATATCATACCCCGATGGCTTGGAAAATTCTGCCTACCAGAAAACTGTCATCAAAAGGAAACATTATTCATAGGAGAGTCCAATGAATCCTCCATACACCAAATGGATTATAAGCCCGATGTCATTCATCTTAATCCAATTCCCCATGGTATGGTGGTTTACACCTTATATCATTAATCATGTCTATGGAACATCTGAATATCATGACCAAGATTGAATCAAAACTACTTATGGTCTTTATGAAAAGTTGCCTCTGCAACACAATGATAAACTATTCTACCAACATCCCTAACACATGATTCTAAACTACTAGACCAAAAGGGACTCGATTTCACGACATTAAACTACACAGCTTAATGGAAATTCTTATATTCCTATCATTGCTTGTCATCCTCAAAAAAAAACACCTTCCCTTCCCACATAAGTAAAAAACATATACAAAGAATGTTCACTGGGATTCCTTCATAACTTGGTTTCCCCATGAGAAGATGTGTGTTGGACCTGAATTCTTTGATCTAGACATAGCCACCGATCATATTGAAATGTCAACTTATCTGTAGACTAATAAAATCAATGAAGAGAATCCTCAACAAGTACAATCTATAGGGCTACGTAAGAGTGTTCATATTTCCCTTCATTAATGTTGATATTACCCTACATCCACCCAACATAATGATAAAATGTGTGGAAGTTTTCCTTGTTTCATGATGTTTAATTTCATAGAATTGTCCTTAGTATAAAATGCTCTCTTTCATTGGTTATTCCATTATTATGTGGTGACCTGAAATCCTCGTAATCCCTTGTTTCTCACACCAAGAATAGATCACGTGAGATTAGGGACCTCAACAGGGGACCCACCATGACATCATAATAATCTAGTCCACAAGTTGATCTAAGAAGCATGACCCTAAAAGGAATGATATGGTTCCCTTCCCAATAGGGAAGCCTAGTTCCTGGCCGTATGATGTTAAACTACTAGGTAATCTAAAGATGAGATGAAGGATTTACCCTACATATGATCAAGATCTACATAGGGGATCACTTGACCCAATGAGATAATCAGATCCTGGACATTTCTAATTTATTTGGATACACCCCTCCCATACATCGAACTATGTGATTTGAGTAATCCTGAATCCACATAATCCTCCATGACCATCAGAGGGGGAAGTCCAATGTCCTTTGGAAACCATTGTTTGACTATAGACATCTTGCCCGGGTGGCTCTGTATATGTTTCCTATAAAATGACCATCAACCAAATGAAATTTCAACATCAGGGAATCCTCCCCTACATCAGTACAGATAATATATCCCATGCCTTGTCACATCCCTCCTAGATCAAGAACCCTCAATTTCATAGTTTACATTATCTTTTATAACCATGTCCATGATATAACATATCATCCTGGAATGATTCACCTCTGGTCTCTCTTGTGGCCTCTACAAAATAATGATAACCTGTCCATGTGCATGACGTTGATCTACAATCAATCATGGCCATCGGATATGGAAGCCCAGTGTCTTGATGTCACCATTGTTTGACTATTCATATAATTCCCCAGTGGCTCTACATATGTTTCCTCTAGAACGGAATTCAACAAAAGATAAATTCATTTTCAGGATAGTCTTTTCTATTTTCTGTACGCTCGCATGACATTTATGTCCCATATCACTCCCTGGATTTGGAAACCACTTTGATTACAACTTACCTATCTATCCATTTTTTAAAAGTCCAATTAAGAATGAAATTTCTAAATTTATCTAATGAATAATTTTATATCCCTTCATTCAAGTGAAATGATCCCCCAAAATAGGTTTCATGTGTCCTGGTGGTATGATGTTAAATTGTTCCATTCTCCGGCTCTCCCATACCCATGAGAAATTTGTGTAGGAGCAATTTCCCATTCAAATCCGACAAAAATTTCCAAAGTATTTTCATAAATCATCCCAAACATAGGCCACCCACCACGATCCCCAACCTCAATGAAAATCCTAAGTGTTATAAATCTACCAGGACATCAAAAATGGAAGGGAAGTTTCCCAAGTAAACCTTTGATTGACTATTCATATCATTCCATAGTGGTTGTGTGTGTGTTTTGTACAAAACTAAAATTATCCAAATGAAAATACATCTCTAGGAGAGCCTTGTCCTGCCTCTGTACAACTAAAATGGCTCTCAAGACTCATATTCATCAACATTTTACAAAGTTATGGTCATGAAATATCCCTCCTTTATTCTTGAAAGTTATTAGGACATTCTTTTCTAAAGAATCACATACTATGGCCCCTTCCCCATCTAGTTTGGTGAAATATATTTGACCTAAAACATCAAAAATAAGTCTGATTATTAATACTATAAACCACAAGAAAAAAACACTCACTACTCACCATAGTGAAAACCAGCAAAGGGAATCCTTGGAAAAAAGTCGAGTTCCACCTCACTAAACCTATAATATGTATGGTTTAGGAAAATAAAAGGATGATCTATCGAATACTCAAAAGATACATAAATCATTTTATTCTGAAAACCCATATAAGGTGGCCTATGAAAAAGCCATGTTATATCAGATAAGTTGGTAACCAATAGGCTTACAAAATTAGATTAATAATGGAAAAGACAACAAAGTTCATGATTTTTTTATAAAACCCTATAAATAGTCAAACTATACTCACTGAGTCCCATGGATCCAGTAAAAATTATAACCTAACTCAATTAATCAATTTACAAATATCAAACACCTGTTTATAATTAAAAAATAATAAAAATAATGTTTATATTTTTAAATATAATTAATTAAAATTATATGGAAAGGAATAGAAGAATCATTGAAGGGAAAAATGGTTCCATTAAATTCAAAAAATGAAATAGTGGAACATCCCCATTTTAGAGTCTATCAATTGTACCAAAAAAGGATAGTTCGTTATGGTTTCTAAAATTTCATTGGGGCTAAAATTTTCCTCTCTAGAAAATTGGCATGTGATTAGCGTGGGCCATCATGATTTTTCTCCAATGTATCTCTCTCATCCACGTTTTCTTCGACCATTTGGTGCATGTGTCCCATGGAAGATTTAATATCCCACCTTTTCCACATGATGGCTTCATAATTGGATCACGAAGAGGCTAGTTGACCCTTCATCCTTTCCACATGAGACTCGCAATCTTACATCTCCTCCTTTTGTGTGATAACCTAATAATGAACCATCACCCCCTCAGCCATTAGGTGATTGAGTTACTCTGAAACATCTCATAAGGTCGTTACCTAATGATGGGAAGAATTGAGCCTAGAATTATTATTCTCACAAGAAGAGAGGTCTTCTAGGGATATGAAAATCTTCAAAATGAGATGTTGTAGATGTCGATAATCAAAGATGCTCTAAAAAAATTTGGGAAATAATCATCGGAATTTTTCCACTTCATTGGGGAAATTTTCCCAAGGGGTTTCTGCAGAAATAGAACATAACTGACACCAACCCTGCTTTCATACCACTATATCCTCCCACACCACAATGATTCTATTGAAAGGAAGCATAATTACGTGAATGGTAAGGGACCTAAGATCAATTACCCAAGATAGGGTTATCTCCCTCCCCTCAGATTGTCATACATCTAGAGCCAGGAATGGAGGACTATATGCCACTTATGGCATATTATATGACACACTACTGGGGACATCATCATTATGGTGGTGGGCAGTATCTGTATGAGGGAATAAGTTTGAATCACTCCCTACTGAGATCGGCCACATAGACGAAGCCCCTTACAAGAGAATCTAATGAAAGATCAATCATTTTCTCACCACAAGGAACAGACATGATAGTGTAGATATCACACTCACCATAGAAGGAGGAATATATGGCATGGTCTGCATGGTCAAGATGGGGCAATAAGAGGTTAATGGATTTTGGACCCATCGAATTGGTCTTCGTTGAACCCATTCAGGATAATAGTTAACACACAGTATGAAATATTCCAGTGATAGAAATTTTGATCCTATTGTATTAGGGATGATAACCTCCATATAGGCACCTTACTTCATCATTGAAATCCATAAGTGGTGATGAAATTCAGGATGAGATTTACCCCTTAACTGAATAGAATGAAGAATTACAGTATGTTGATGGTACCTAAATTGTCTAGGGAAATAGTAAGATAGGTATGGCTTAAAAATAGCCACTCAATCAATGAGAGCAATGAGAATCATGTCCCAAAGTGCTATAATCTATGAGAACTCCTCTGAAGAACTACCCCTATCACCTCTTAGTGACCGATGATAGGTAGGGTATGGTGAAAATGAGAAGTGAAAAGAATCATTTAGCTCCCCAACAACATCACTAATTCTTAAAGTAATAGGATGAAAAGCGATGATGTTATGAAGTGGAGGTTGATAGTCATAGTGAGAAACCCTCACAGAATGTGGATAATCATAGTAAAGGAAGTGTTCTGATATTCAACCATTATAGAAATTAAAAAAATTCATCTACGACGAAGCGATGGTTTTCCTTCTTCTATCTTCCACAAAAACTCATAAATTTGGGAAAGAGTAGGAATTCATAGATTAATTTTCCGACCCTCCTCCATCATAACAACAATCATTAGAGAACAAAATATGACCCTAGTATACACATCACTTGATGGGAAGATCCATATACTCAGAAACATGAAAAAAAACCTTACTAATCTATGATCATGTGACCCATCCAGTCAGATCTCATACTTAGGTAGTATATCATCCCACATCAAGGGTGGTGCAATATGACCCATGGATTTATTGAGACTGATGTGTTGGATGAGTTTGACTGCAGAAATATCTTAGCATAGGCCCAATCACCTTAAAAAATGACCCTATTCAATCCTCAAAATGGGATAAGAGAGCGATATTGAAGAGGGTGATCAAGAAGTCCCTCTACTATGACCAGTTATCTTTTTGTCAATGGGGAACCATGGTTGATATCATCCAAAGTATAAACTCCTAGAAGAAATTTTTAAAAAATATTTCCAAGTATAGGAAGTCCTTTGAGTATGTGGATGTCCCATAATCTAATTCCCACATATCTTTCAAATAAAAAGATTTTATTCCTACTTGAACACCATAATATCAGTAGATCAAGAAGGATTTATCCTGGAGAGAAAGCTGAAAATTTGAAGACCACTTCTACCTAGTATAAGCTGACACTTCCAACAAGTCAGCGGACTCTAAACGTGATTGATGTACTCAAAATTCTCATTCCCATTTTTTGGAGAAGCATCCCCTGGCTCGCAAGTCCCATTCTGTTCTCCACCCACAATTAGGGTTTTCTAGGGAAAGGTTGATAATGGAATGGTACATCTGGGGAACTAGTCTTAGAGATGTTTTGTGCCAGCTATGATTTCTCTAATTCCGCACCGAGCCTTATAAAATGAACACATTCTCCTAAATCAGAGTAGCTATGTCTTATAATAATGAGAAAATGTTTCCATGATGAGGACCTTAGGGTGCATCCAGGATAATTAAAAGAGTTTTTGGGTGAGTCAATGGTGAAATAATTTTATTAAAAATATCAAAGATTTCAAGCAGAAATTGCATCGGAAAAGGGTAAGACTGATCCTCTAGTGTAATAAGATCATTTAAAAATTTATCCTTGGGTAGAATTTAAGATCAAAGATGGTCCTCAGTTCCCTTAACCATGGTTTCCCTCATCTTGGTAGATTTCATTATAGTCATTGGAGGAGCCATTACAGCCTGTGTAGAAAAATCCAAAACCCCACAAAAAGTCAGTATATTGAGAAAATTTATGGATAAAGGACACAAAATGACCAAGGGTAATATAATAGGTTCCTCATGGGTCTCATCCTTCTTCTCTAGGAAATGGTAAGCGGAAACCATTTCCCATGTACCGCTCAGTACATGGAAGGCACTTCCCGCATACCGGAATGTATGTGGAAGCTATATACTATGTATAGCTGTGGTATGTGAAAGTCATGTGAGGATTTGGCCCATAAAGAGTTGTACAACAAACAAAAGGGTTCACAAAAGGGAGAAACCATTATCCATGAACTCCCCGTTCTGGTATTCAATTAATACTAATTTGGTGTTTAGGTTCAGTTTATTAAGGATTAATCTTCCATTCACTGGTTTATGTTCGGTGTGTGGAACATGAAATATCGTAAAATTCCTTTACATGGACATCTGAACTTTAGATATAAATTACACAAAAGAGTTTGCAAATCCAAAAATTTAGTTCCCGGGTAGAGTAAAATGTGAAGATATTGGTTCGTGTAAAGTACAAAGCGGTTCTTGAATATGTATTTCACAAAGGAGTTCGTATTCATACATAGAGAAAGATGAGTGAGAATAGAGAGAAATTTTTTCCATGATAAATAGTAAAATACCAATAACATGGACCTATATAAATAGGATTTCTCGCTACCTACCAAACCAATCTATTCAACCTCAAACCACTTCAGTTCAGGATCGCTTCTATATTGGACTAGTCTCCTATTCGTTCCGAACAGACCCCATTCTAATGGGGGCATTTGTAGGGTCCAAAAAATATCACAACAGGAAGTAAAATATACCACAACTTCTTTTCATAATTAATCAACATTTCCTATTAGTCCAGTAAGGAAATTATATTCAAATTGGATTCAAAATTTTTGAATAAACATGAAGAAAACAAAATTTTCAAGGGTATTAGGTGTCCCACTTACCATTAAAAAGAGGGGTTCATGAAACACATGAATCTCAGACAACTATTACGTGGATGGACCTCTGGGTTGTTGGTCCATGAGGCTATGGCCGGAAAACCATCGAAGCTGTGAACTGAAGAATAAAGTACACTTACTCCATCCACATATTGCGCCCAGAACTCAACAGTTCTCAAATGGGGAATGATGGAAGGGTTCCATGAATGACAAACCCCAAACCATAGCCTATTCATACCCAAGTTGATCGAGTCTTCTATAGGTTGAGATATCTCTTCATAGGATTCCTCAAATGGTGTTTCATGCCTATATATATGATTTTCCTAGTGTTTTACAAATGTACCAAAAGAGTAATTGAGAAATGGATGGACTAAAAAAGCACGGAGGATACCCCAATGGATTCAGGAAAGAATTTGGAAAAGATTCTGACATCGGGTTTGAATCATCGAAAAACCATGAATCACATTTACAGAAGTATAACCAACCGCAAACCAAAAAAAAGAAGGAACATAATAATGATGGACAAACCATGAACCTAATTGATGTAATTGTGAACCAAAAATTCCTCACGGATGAAATCCCTATGAACCATACATTCCACGACCATCCTTCAGTACCACGCTACGCATAGTGCATCGTTATACAAAGTGATCCCCGTGCCTTGTACAGCACCAGTATACCGATGGAACCAGATGCGGTATAGCAGACCACATCTAGGACCTCATACCACATTGGTATGTGGTGGTCCATACCCCATCACACATACTACTTTGGTATGGGGAAGAATCTTATACCCTCCTACTATTATGGTATGCAGAGCTCCTCCTATCCCACAAGATAAAATAGTACGTGAGATGTTTCAAATTCGGGTGTCTATCCTGATAGTTCTAATCTCCTGCCTCCATTATCTTGCAGAACTCCCTCGATCCTCTTCTAACTAGTCCACCTAAATTAGGAAAAGGCCTATTCCAAATCCAAAATACACATATGATCATATCATCAAGTGCATCAATACGCCCCTCGGAGTCTACATACCCATGGCAAGATGAGTCATGAAGGATGTCCCCACAATTGTTCAGACTCACGGGATGCATGTAAGTCTACTTTACCATGGTAAACATGAGTCCAACCATTGGATTGTGACGTGAACCTCCACATTCTAGAGATTTAGAGAGATCCATATCTAGTCTATTCATTGAGTAATAATGATCATTCAAAGTAATTATGCTCGCTTATTCATTTTTTTGAAGAGAGGCAACATTCCTCTCCTTTCCCAGAGCACATTCTGAGGTACTCCTACTATGGTAACTCCCTAACCTTATGAGAGTCGAGCCTCATGACCTCCAATGTCCCCCCACATTGAAAGGTTTATTTCTCCACATCGTCACCTGCCATCAACTTTGCTTCTTCCACCATACGCCCTTCCTCTCTCATAAATGGGAGAGAAGGTGTTCGGTTTTCTATATCTCTCACGTCCTCTTGTTTCTCACAGCGAGCATGAATCACATGGGCATAGAGATTTGTGATGATTACAAATTCCTCACAACCAACCCAATATGAACTAAAACAACATTGATTCCTATTCAAACTACGATACATAGGATTATTTCATGAAAGAATGAGATCAAAATGTTTACCTTCTAGAAGGGTTCACCCAATCATGCCCGCAATAAATGGGAAACATTCATGCGTTTTCCCTAACCTATACTGAAAATTTTGGGCTCTAATTCATCTACCAAGGATACATGGGAAGATCATCGTATTGTTTTGACCCCAACAACAAACCCTATTCAATCTTTCATGGGTGACGATAAACTCTAGAGTGACATATCGCATGGATTTAGTCAGGATTGCCTCTGAAGCGTCATACCCATGTATATCAGTGACGATCCTACGAACCAGGGGTGGCCTATGGATAAACTCTTCGATAAGGATCCGAGGAATCAAGAAAATATTAACATGGAATTAACAAATAAAAGAGTCCTAAAATAGGAATCAATTCCCCCCAAAATGGTGTGATGAGCCTAAACACCTATCCTCTCGACCAATGGTGTCCTGATGTATCATTGGACAAATAATCATCCAACGAGAGCCTACCTTTAGAAAGAATATCTATGAATCATGGAAACAAGGGTTGTTGAGTGTTACTGGTTCCACGAAAAACCCATTGGAGACCATCCGAGAAAATCATATCCTAGGAGGACTGATTGCACAAATAATTAACTTCATGGAATCCCCTGCTGGGACCATTCGACTATGGAACCTCTTCAATAACGCAAATAGAGTAAAATTCTCAATCCCCATAGAGTAAATCTAATTCCCCTGAGGTATAATGATGTAGATTGGTTCGAAACAAGAATGGAGGCCTGAAATTATCTATAGTAATACATAAATTCTTGTCACCCATCAGACTATATTGTTTGTCCAAAAAAGATTTTCCTTAGAGAAAACCAATGAAGAACTTATCCGAATAAAATAGAAGAAGGAATATCACATTAAGAGTTTATAGATCAGAAATTGAAATTCTAATTGGATATCCATACATAGGTAGAAGCAATTAATATTTTTAAGAAAATGTTTGGAAGAGTTGTTTTATTGAACTGAGAAAACAGAATAGAGAAACAGTTTTTGGTTTTAGACTCAGGGTTATTAAAATTTCTTATGAAGTTCATATAGGCCACTAAGTAGGAATGTGAAGATTTTTTTGAATATTCTATTTTTTGAAAATTGACATGGAATCATATAGACATGTTGAAATCATCTGTTGAATGTTTCATAACTTATTACAAAAATTGGTATTCCATCATTTTTTGATACTTGAAGAACATGCACTATGATATTGAACGTAATGCTTCGTGAGTATAAGGGAATATCCTACTCATTGTATCCACAGAGAAAGATTTTTTTTCTTATAGATTTTTTTGTATCATATTATTTCTATACCATACCGAGTAAATATACAAAATTCATTCTAATATTGTTTTTTCTAATGATAAAACAATAAAATTATGAAGATATGTAATTCCACACTTTCAGTGAGGACATAACTCACATCAATTGCGTTATTTATATGAAAAATAATTTATATTCTCTAAAAATGTTTAAATGTTTCAGGAGTAAATTGATGAAGGAATGTGGGTAATCATTGAAGATGTTGAGAATAGAAAATGTTGGTGAATACAAAAATAAATAATTTTAATGTTATCTTGAATATCTAGGAATTCAGCTTGTGTTCAAAACACCATAGAGTACCCAATAAATTCGTGTTTGTTGAAGAAATAGTTAATGTTTGGTTGAAATGGGATGGACTATGAAACTTGAACATTTTTGGTCTCATTAATTTTTTAGTAAGTCCATGAGTACTTTTGTTTATATTCAAAAACAATGTTTCTACAGGCTAAGATCATACATTACTCCATATGAACATTATATATGGAAAATGCTATGTTTGAATTTTTATAGTGATTTTTGTATCCCATGAATCATAAATAAGAATGGTGAACACATTTTAATGTTTTAGAAGAGAAGTAATGAGAGATTTTTCACGGTTATTCCCCTAAATTAAGAGGGAAAAAATCATTTTAAAAAAATTATGGAAGATTAGTTGACACTATTGATGTGATATCTATTGAGTATTCTAAATAAGATAAACATATTCAGGAAGATATGGTTGACGAACTGGATAAATGAATTGTTCATATATATTTTCAAAATGATGATAAATTATTTAATCCCACTCATGTAGAATAAACATAATCAACTATTTCTAGTGATGAGGTAGAATCTCAAAAATCTCATCCCCAGTTATGTAAGAAAGAGGAATCTCCAAAAAGTATTTTTGATCAAAATCAAAATGTGCAAATAAAAAGAACATTAAAATATATTACACATACTTACATGTATTGAATTTTTGAGTCAAATGATTTGAATATAGATTTTGAGCATCCGGATTGGTTTCAATCTATGAATGATGAGAGGGATATAATATAAAAGAATGAATCATGGGATCTCATACCTAAAAAACAATAATATTATTATCATTAGAGTGTGTGTTTACTAGAAAAAAGATGAATGATAATGATAATGTAATAAGAAAAAAAAGAAATATTAGTGTAAAAAAGTTTAATTATTGATTGAAGGCATTATTCTTCATGAAAATTATTCTTGAGATAAATGTTTAGAAAACTTCAGAATCCATCATTCTAATTCTAAAAACAAATTGTAAATTTTTTTATATGGGTTTGAGATCATCATTTTTAATTGTGATCATGCTGTGTAATATTATATTAATCAACTGTGATGATTTAATGTTTGGAATTAGGATTTTTTCATCCTTGTAATTCTATATATTGATGAAATTAACATTTATGGGAATGATGAAATAAAGTGTGACTTATTTTATGAATATATCAAAAAGTTGTTTGAGATGTCTATTTTGGTGGAAATGAAATACTTCCCCTAGTTAAAGATTAAGAAAACAAACATATTATTCATTCTCATGAATAGTATACTAAGGATATACTTAATAAGTTCAAAATTAAAAATTCTAAACATGTTTCCACACACACATCAATGGGAACCATATTGATTAATTATGGAGAAGGGAAATTAGTTGAGTCTAATGAGTTTCCAAATATATTAGGATGTTTTATATATTTGTAAATCTTAAGACACATCAATATTTATGATGTTACCTTATGTGCATGATTTCATAGTTCACCAAAATAATAAATTTTATTGACAAGAAAAGTAATTCCAAGTTATATTAATGGAACATGAAATTTTGGAATCATGTATAACATCATATAATCTATTGAATTGTTTCTGGGTATTCTAATGATAATTGTTCAAGATGTGTTTTTGATAGAAGATCCACATCTTGTAGAAATTTCTTTATAGGGAAAAGTATTGTTAGTTGTAATAAAAGGAAACAAAATTCTGAAACTCTTAGTATGGATGATGATAAGTATGTTTTTTCGACTCAAGATACTACCAAACTTATGTGAATGAAGAATATGATGGATGATTTACTTATTAATGGGACTTTACCCCTAATCATGTGTTGTGATAATAAAAGTTTTATTAATATTACATTAAATCCTATAAAATATTATCTTTCAATAAATATTAATATCAAATATCATTTAAAATAATGGAATGTGGAAAAGAATGAATTGATGCTGTAGTATATTTCTTCATCGAAACAAGTCACTAATATTTTCAAAAAAACATTAATGAAGGAATATTAATATAAATTGAGGTTGAACATGTTATTCTAACCTCATTCTCACCGAGGACGAGACATGTTTTTTCCCTTATTATTTTGTATCAATATTTTCTTTTTAAAGTGGGGGAATTATTTCATCAATATATTCATTTATTGGTTTTAAACCATTTAATGAACTATATTTGTTGGGGGACTTGTGGGTAAGATATGATTTCATCATGTAAATTTGTGAAAATTTTAAATGTTTTTTGGAGTGGTTTTAGAAAAAAAATTTACAGCAATGTGGAAGATGTGATGAATGATGTGATGAAAAGATTAATATGTTTCATGAGTCACTAATTTTATACATCATGGTTTTTTAATGATTATTTTTCCTGTAATGAGTTAGATCAAGTATACATAGAATTATTAACAATTAATCCATATATTGGTTATGTAATTATCATTGAAATATAAATCATGGTAGATAAAACATCAAGAGGGAATGATAGTAGGGTCCAAATTGAGAGAGTGTTGTTTTTGGAATCTGATAGACTTTGTTGTTTCCTTTAGTTGTCAAAGAAGAATAAAAGTAATACACATTGTAATGATTCATGATGATCAGACTCACCATCATATTCAGAAGTCCATGGTCCAAATTATTATGAATTCCCATCAGTTTATTAGGAAAATTTCTAAATGAAATGGTTAATCGAACTCACCATGCATCTAGGTTGAAATGACTATCATAATGGGAAGTTGTTTCAGAGTATGATATACTCTGTTGATTTTTTTAATCATTACATGCTTCTCTAATATTTTATTTCTCATAAATCATAATTTTTAAGAAAAACATATGATGAAAACCTTGTATAGGAATTATAGAAGGTATTTCAAATCATATTGAGTTGTGGATGGATATAAAGAAGTTTCTATATTAATTAGAAGTTACAATAGTTCACAATTTAAGTCAAAATATGTTATTTTGATATCAAATTCTTTCAAAATAATGATTATGACATGATAAAATATTAATATTTATTCATAATAATGTTGGAGAATTCAAATATTTATGGTCTCATCTTATTGATGTGTGATATCCATAAATATATTTTTTTGAAGGATGTTTTATTCAGATCCTATGAAACTGAATTTGATGGTTTTTGGTCATAATAATAATATAGAAGATAAAAATATTTAGAGACATATGTTGGTTAATTATTAAGGGTTTTGTCTTTCAAAATTATAAAATAGAATAAGTTGATAATGATAAAGATACTAGAAACCATCCATTGGGAGTGATGTTCCACTAATCATTAGATTGACCAGAAACTAATTATCCAACATAATATTGGTTAAAAAATAGTATTGTATATAGAATGGTATTTTTAATTATTTTTGTAAGAAGGGTTTATTGGGACCTATGAAGAAGTTGTGTTTTTTGAGATCGATGCGAAATGGGATTAAGGATTAGTCAACCATATATTCAGCCATTTTCATTAATTTACATTGCTATATTTTTCAAGTGGGTCATGATTGAAAGAATAACTAGGATATGTTTACAATTGGGTCATGTTTTATCAGATTTGAAATGACAACCATAAATTAGAGTGAAGACGAGATCGGTCCACCACATGATGGATGATGACAAAAAAAATCATTGGTTTCTAAACATTAATAAGAGAAGGAATATTTATTTCAGGAGAAGAAAGATATATATTTTTATTAAATCATTTTTTAAATTTTTTTTCAAGGGAACTCAATTCTTGAAGTTTTTACAGAAAATATTTTTCAAAGTAGATTCAAACTAATGATTAAATGTTACTAAGTAAGTGCATGAATATTTAGAAATTTCAACAATATTTATCGAAAATGGGAAATGACTAAGGTATTACAAAGTTGAAAAAATTATTCTAATATAATGTTTTAAAATTATTATATGTTGGTATAGATCAATGAAAAAAGATGTTTTATTTCATGTAGTCATCGTAAGGAGATGTTTCTAGTTTATTTTTATTAACCTGTGGTTGAAAGAAACCCAAGAGACAATATTTATTCTTCTTAATGAGGGAATTGAATTAAAAATATGATTCATACTGAACGATATTAGAAAATTTTAAGAGAGATGAATATGTAAGAATATTTTGGACGGCTTGAGAAGAAACAAGAAGAGTTTATAAGCATTGATGAAGTACAAAATATATTTGAAATGTTAAGAAATTTTTTGTTTCAAGAATTTTTTTTGAGAATGAATATTTCTTAGAATTCCTCCTAACACAGATTTTAAAAAACAATAAATAGAGGTAGGTACACTGTAATTCATGAAAAAATTTTACTATTCATGGTTGTAGGGAGAGGGTAGAGAAATTACAGTTCTTAGAGAGAAAGAGTTTTCAGGTAGTGAATTTATGATGATGCTATCTGAATAGATGATGAAGTGGGAAGATCATTTTCAATGTTTCTATATTTGAACAATAAATCAGACTAAGATTTCCATATAGAGCTAAAAGTTATTCAAATTTAATTTTATGGTACTCTAGAAATGTCATTTTATATGTAGGTGGAATCAGACTATAGAATCCGATTGGGGTATCAGACTAGGAATCATTAAAAATTCTTGATAGGGCCTTAAGTACTATTGGATAAGAATTGGAAGAATTGTTTTGAATATTAAATTTGGTAAATATGAAAAGGATGTACAATAAAACGTTTTGAAGCATCGGTTAAATTATTGTTAACTTGATACAAAATGTTGTATTACATTTCTTCATGATTCATGAAGAACATACTCTATTGTATTGAACATAGTACCACATGAATGTAATGGTATATAATACTCATTTTATCATCATTGAATTGGTTTTTTATAATTGATTGTGTTTTATAAGATTATTTACATACCATACTAAAGACATAGATACTCTTGTTGAGTATTGAAACATGTACATTCTTATGTTCTAGTTAACGTGTGTTTAATTTTTCAGCAGGGTAACAACTCCTTTATATGAGGTGAATGTTGTTTTATGGGAATGAAATATTAAATGACAAATATATCAAGTATTCACCCCTCCACCTCATAGTGATAATTATATATTGGATGTGAAAATACATCCCTTCATTAATAAAAAGACATTTGGATAGATATTCTTTATCACTCAAAACATTTCATGAGAATCCTCAAGAAGACACCTTAGGGGAACTATTTAAAGAGATCAAGGGAACCATTTGATTGAAAAATATAAAAAATAATGGTATCTTCCCATTATATTTCATGTACAATATATTCAAATAACTCATCCATATGCAATGAATTTAATGGAAAAAATATTTATCACAAACTTAATAGAATTTATTATTGAAGTGGTTTTTAAAAAACATGATGAAAGTATCATTTATTGGGTTTTAGAAATTCCTTGTATTTTTATATTCCTAATAGTTTTCAATAAACTGAGGGTGTAATTGATATTAATTGAAAGGGATAAGATGATTCAAACATTGAAAATCTAAAAATGGTAATTCTCAATAGACTATAAAAATATAAATTCAAACACCAAGAAAGATTCATTTTATAGTCAATCCATACATAAAATATTATATAGACATGTGGGAAATTAATTTTAATATTTTATTGATCGTAATTTTATATATAAATATATTTCAATATCGTCTAATTATCAAGATAAAACAACCTTTACATGTTTATTTTAGTAATTCTACTATTATATAATGTCCATTATATTATTTCAACGTCATGCTACATTCCAAGTGCATAATGTGGATATATTTTTAGATATAGTTGAAATAATTATTAAATAATGCAGATAAATTTTACATTGTAGAAAATTATTCTTTGAATTGTTTTTGTAAACCTAGGTTTGTTGTTCAATTAATTATTCATACAAACATACACTTTAACAAGATAGAAATGTGAATTCATGGGTATTTTTTTGATTGTTTAAGGTTTCAATATCTCTTAAAAGTCTTATACATTGACCTAGAATAGATAGTGGATATCCAAAAATATCCTCTAATAAAATATTTAAATGGACAATGTTTTATTATTTATATTGTTTGTTTTTATCTGAGGTTTATTAACAATTAAAAATGTTACAATACAACTTTTCACATACTTACAAAAATTGGTTTAATATAATTGTTTATAATATTTTAAAATCATAATATAGTCATAATTTTTATTACTGTAGAATTTAAAAATAATTATAAATAGGACATTGATGTGACATGTGATACTAAATATATGGTTGTACTAATTTTTTAGCGAAATGATGGATAAAAAACTTATGTGCTGTATTATGCTGCAAATCTATTAAAAGGTTCACTACGAAACAACCCTATAGAGGAAAAGGTGTTTTAATATTAATTTTTAATTTTAAATATTATTAAAGAATTATTTTGGTCCAAAGTCCTCATTTTTATAGGCCATTCTGAATAAATACACATTATAACTATTAATGGAGAAAATATATATTAATTATATACATATTTCCTCCATAAGAGTTTGAATTACATATTATGGAAAATAAAGTTGAGTTTCAAACAGGATCATTTAGCCACCATAAGATGGGGGTGAATTGGTGGTAACCAACTTATATTGATTATGGTCAACATAAATTCAAACATAAATTATGTTGATTAAACCATTAGAAGATGATTTATAAACAATTGTAATTCTCTTTCACCACATTTCTCTAATGTTATGAAGATACTGTAATGTAAACAAAAGATAAATAGTTTTATAAGGTTCAACATCTATTTTTGAATGAACATGCTATCATGTTGACACATATTAAGTAATAAATTCTTCACTAAGAATAATTTTCAAAAAAATAAACAGGGATATAGTAATTTACGATCTTATCCCAAAGTGTGCATCAAATAAAGTAAGTGTTTCAACATTAAAAATTCTCCTATCATTAGATTACACTAACTCCAACCAGTCTTCATGATTATCCAAACATTAATAGGACTTCAACTGCAACATCTTTTTGCACTGAAACAAAGACAAACTGAACTTTTTCTTGTTATTTTAAAATTAATTCTATATATATCACTTTTCTAATTGGAATAAGATGTTATAGTCATCGCATCATTCTTTATAATGTGATTATCTAGTATTCTTAACCATTACATGAACCTGATGTTTTTGAATCCTCAAAACATCGACCCTACTAAATCAATCTCGAATTATCTATTAATAAATGTTATCTGTTTTTCTCACCTCAACTCTAATCAACATCATCAACATGCCATAATTGAGATTTTCCCTTTTTATTGGTATAACATTCTAGATAATTTTAGATATTTGAATTCTTCACACGTTGATTTTCTAAAAATTAACTTTTTCATTGACTACCATTATAAATCTTATGAATGTTTGGAGTAAACAAATAAATCAAAAAACATATTTTAAAACCCATTCTTCAGTTGACCACATTCAAAGTCTTCAAACAAAACAAGTTTAGTATTATTCATTAATGTTTATGAATATTCATACATCAAAAAGATACTCATGAATTTTTAAAATCATATTATAATTTTTTAAAATTAAATGTACATGTCAACATCATTATGATGTTTAGATTGTATAGATATGAGGGTTGATGTTTCCGGTATTTCATTGTATAAATTACCCTATATAGTAATTATTTATATGGTCCTTCCATTTTAATATATTCCCCATCCGTTGTCCCCAAATTCTCATATGGTAAAATTTATATTTCTTCATATGGTAATGTCACAAGATTCCCCATACATACCTCTATATGATAACAATTCATCCAATCACATCCTCAAATATCAAACATAATATAATAGTGACTCCAAAACTTTATAACTCGATTATTGTATAACCATGGTTCCATCATGGAAAATTTAACATTATACAATTACAATTCTATAAATTCAAAACCAAAAAATTTGTATAACCAGAAATCCAACATTATAACATTATATTTATATTGTATACATAACCTGATATATTTGTCATGAAAATTTATAACATTAATTTTTTAAACATAACATTGTAACATTAACATCTTATAAATTGACATTATAAATAAAACATTATAAAAATGAAATTTATAACATAAACACCATAGATGTAAAAATTATAACATGAACTATGTAAATATAAACATTATAATACAAACACTATATAGATCAAATTTGTAACTCAATATTTTAAATTCTCAACATTTTAAATTTAAATTCATATTGCTAACAAATTATTACTCAATCATTGTAAGATTCCAAAACTCCGTCTACTAATCTTTGGAAATCACTGATATAATATTAATCAGCATTTTATTTCTATTTTTCATTAAGAATTGATATATATCAACATATAGTACAACTTTAGGGATATATCCATCTATTATAAAATTATATATTTTTATGTTTGGTATAATTTCATAGATTTCTCTATCCAGAATAACACTAGATATTTATTTATCTTTTATAACACCATAGACTTCCATATGTGATCAAAAAATAAATGAATTACCTTTCTAATCACAACATACAATATTTCTTCATATGATATCATCATTAGAGATTTCTTAATCTAATAATATCCTGATTTATTTTTCCATCCTGTCAAAACATTAATATAAAACCCATATATTTTTTGACATATTGTTTTTGAATTAATTTAATCTTTTTGATATTTTTGATTTCACGCAACGTTGAAAAAGATAATTTTATATTAAATAACTATGTATATCATTATTTATATGAAATATACATATATTTCTCAATACATGCAACATAAATTTCAGCTTTATGTACACATAATACATTAGTTAGCTAATGTTACACAGAAGACTGACTTTCCTCGATGGCTTGTGTAACACAAAAGACCGAGTGTTACTAAACAATAATTCATTATTAAAATATTACAATTTAATAAGATATAACATTTAGATTAATTTTATAATTTTATAATTAAAAAAATTATGAATAGATATTGGTGAATTCATTAGTTTCCTATTAATTAGAGAATAATATAAAAGCCAACTGAATATAAAGGTACTGATTTTAAAAAAGTCTATTTTTATGTGAAAATAAAATTTATAATAATAATTTAAATAAGTTAATAATAGTAAATTATATTAATTAAAATTATGTTTTATATATTTTGAAAAATATTTTTAATATTTATCAAATAGATTTTATAGATATAAGATATGAACAACCCTAATTTTAGGCCGAATAAACTATATTTGTATAAGTGTAGTTTTACCACCTTTTAATAAAAATCCCATTTTAAATCACATTTTTGGAGCATTTATAGATTTAATATATCAAAATAAACATAATATATTAATGTTTAACAAAATAATTAGTTTATGATTTTTTTGGTTTTTCTTTCTATAAGGATATAATTTTTGGTGAATACTTACAAATAATAAATTTTAATTACAAATTTAATTTTCATATAATAAATATTCAAGGATATATTATATTCAATTTTTTTTTGCAAATTTTAAATAGATAATAATTTTATAAATAATTCCAATGTTATTCATTGAAATAAATTTCACTTATAAATTTGATATTAAAAAATATAGCAATCTTTTGCACGTTTTTACTTTAAAACCCTGATGTATCATCCCATTAGAGGGATTATTTTTAAATTACATTCTTCCACTTATGTGATTATAATTTTGAAAAACTGATTTCAATTTTTTATTAAACTAAATTAATAATTTTTAGTAATTTAAACTTTGTTTTAGACCAAAAATATTAGTGAAAGTGATTAAAATTAATTACAATTATTAAGAGAAATATTCGGTTAACAAAGTACTAAACCCCAAATTGAAGGCCCAAATTGATCAAGAAACTTTTCAAATACCAATTTTATTACCATTATTCATCCCTTTAAATTATATTATGGACTTTGGTGGGTTTTGTATGACATTGTTTAGATAAAAACGTTGGTACACCTAACATTTTTTTAAAAATTCCCTGAATGACCTTTCCATCCCCTATAATTGGCCACCACCTCTCCCTCTTCTTCACACATATCAAATCATGTAGGTTCGGTTGAGATCTACCCAATACACATACAAAAATACCTAAATATCATATAGAATACTAATCTTGGAAATAATGAAATCCATGGAATCCTTTTGGCACAAAGCAAGAGGATTTACCCAATTAAGTGGTAACATCATCCCTCAAGCTCCTTTATGTTATTTTCTTTCTCCACCACCTCCAATATCATTTTACCATTTTTTTATAAAAATGAGAATATTCCATATAGTATGATTTATTTATTTTAAGGGTTCTACATTCACTAACACATACTTCCATTTAATGGTTAACGAACTTACTGTTTATGTGTTTGGTGAAGTACCACCTCACAAAATAATGAGTGTTTATTTTTTTTACCACCTATCATGGATTATATTCTGATGGAAAATCTATTTATTTATGTTATATATTATATATATTATGTATTTAATCCTATTTAATCCTTTTACAACACATATAATTATTCATTTTATTTTGTCTAATATGATAATTTCATTTGAGGAAGTGTGGACTACCATCACCTAAAAGATATGTGCTTCATTCATACACTACATAGAATGTATTGGGGATGGGTTTAGTGAATATTTATGATATATATTATATAATAAATATAATTTAAGAATTAAATAGATACATATATATATATATACTATTCATTTACTTTCATTCATTCAACATGCAAATTAAATTGAAATAACATTCATGAATATGTACAACCTACAACTTCCAAGAATATTGTATTCAATTTAATAATTATATATTAAATGGATTATTATAGTATAAATTTACATAATATAAATTATATTTAAATCATTTTTTACATTTTTTAAATCATGATATATGTCTAAGAACAAAATATATAACAAATTAAGATACATGCAAAAATAGTGGATGTTACCCAAAGCGTAACCTTAACATATAATTGTTAACCAGATGGAAATATAAATCCATAATGAAACCATATATTATATTAGATGTAATAATATGATTCTATGAAATATTTATAATAAACATACAATTATTATATTTTAGGTTTGAATGTGTGCGACAAGAGTCAAGGCACAAGGTAAGGGAATTTCATATCCCTTTTATTTCAGTGATATATCTGCCTTAATCATCACTCAAAAAATTTATGTGGTGTATGTAATTAAACTAAATTTATTATATGTATCATATAATTATTTTATGGTTTACTCACATATCCATCTTATGATATTTCTTTCATGTGGTTTATATTTAACATATTACCATATCGTTAAAAAAGTTTAGTAGATGGCGACGTTGGGAGCTTGTTATGTTTCAAGCTAATTAGGATGACATCGGGAGGGTTTTTCAGAAAAACTCTTGTTCTTGGAGTTCGATGTGTGATCATTTTAGGATGGTTTTTGCTTGAAACTGGTGTTGTACTGTGCTGTTAGTTCATTTTGATTTTCACTTTTGGGTGATTTCTGGGTTTCTGGTGATGTTCTTCCTATCGAAATCGTCTATGAGAGTACTTATTGGATTTCATGGATAGAAAGGGATGGGTTTATGGGTCGTGAATGTGTCTGTTTTCTATTCATGTTTATTTTTTCTTCAATGGAGGTGGTGATGGTGGTTTTTGAAGACGGTGGCGGGGTCGGAACTCTCTCTAGCATTCTCGACGAATACGTTTGATTTGTTTCTCGAGGGGTCAACAGTTGTTCTGGTTATGGCTCCGCCGTCTTCCCCTATGAATGGTGGCGCGTGGTGCTCCGGCTTCCTTGACAGAAATCTGATGTGAGGCGACCTTGGATTTTGCACTTACACACTCCTCGAGGTCGTTGTGTGGCTCGAGGTGGACACGTGGATCGAGCTGTTTTTGAATTTTGAAATTTTGAGGTGGTTTTGATTTTGGATGAAGGGGTTTCACAAATCCCATGGTTTTTTGTATGGTTGTGAGGTTACCGATTATCTAAACCACCTTTATGAAAATAAAAAAAGGATTTCCCGGTAAAATAGTTTAGTCTCAATTTTCCTTCTTTCAGACTCATGTTTTTTATGCACCTAAAATATTTTTTCAAGGTGTATATACTCCCATTTTACATGTTAAATCATGACTATCAGTAGTTTGATGATATTTTATTATTCATTCAATTTCATTTTCTTACATGAATATTACGATCCAAAGTTACAAATGGATGCTAATTCATTGATGTAATATCATCCCTTTTTGAGATTGTAAACAATTATGTTTCTTTGATAACGTATTATAATATATATCTTAAGAAAAATTATTAGTTTAATTATCCAATGATTATTCAATATATATCTGTGTACTTTTTCAATTTTAGACAATTTTTACTTAAGATAACTAATAAATTGTTTTTATGAAAATATACTTATATTTCTATATTCAATCGGAAAAATATTTTATAAAAAACCCATGTTTTAAAAAAAAGTTTTCCAAAAAAGTTTTAAAATGATCCATGAATATTATCTTCAGAGAAGAAGGATTTTTAAAATTATTTACTATTTTCAAATATTACATTATAAGTTTTCAGTTATATTTTCAAAAAAGTATTTTTTTTAAATTGATATCATTCTTATTTTATAAGTATTCAAGGAAAATGGTTTTTAAAATGTTTTAAAAATTATTTTATATTATTTCCATTAAAATAGTATTCTAAAATGTTTCCAATATTATTTTATGTCTTTTTAATTAAAATGGTTTTCTAAATGTTTTCAATATTTTTTTGTAAAATATCTTGGAACGATATTTCAAATTTTTTTGAACCCATTCTTATATGTTTTCAAATAAAATTCAATCGAAATGGGTTTCAAAAATATCTATGATTTAAGGGTATTACTCAAATAAAAATGTATATTTTCTTCAATAAATGTTTTCAAAATATATTTCTATGTTTTTCTCCATCTTGGATGAAATCAATTTCTATAACTAAATCCCTTATATAAAAATTATCAAAATGATCCATTCATATTAATTTTTAAATGGTTTATTTTCTGATGGAATAATTCCTTTGAAACCCATTTCTCTACCACGGGTTATACTCTTCTAAAACTGAATTTTTTGCATGGGTTACTCTTTGATGAAGTGTTCAAGAAACCAATATCTCTTCCATGGATTATAATGTGATGAAATATTAACGATACTCATTTAATTTCATGGGTTATGATTTTATGTTTATAACAACCATCTCTTTTCTTGGTTCATGATAAGATGAAACTTTTATGGAACACATATGTATAATTTTATTATGAGACGGGTGGGACCAATATGTCTATACAATGTATTGGGAAATGGTAAATTTATTATGATATCAAAGGGTAAATTGGAGGTAAAACCAATGAGGAAACATGAGGGTACGTAGGAGGACGTCATAATCTTATAAAGGAGGATACATGGGAGAACATACCAATCCCAACGAAAATTGATACTCAAGAGGACATCCTAAACCCCCAAGAAAATAATACACAAGAGGAAATCCAATGCCTAAAATAAGAGGGTACAAAGTATAGAATACCAAGCCTAAAGTAATTACATGGGGGATTATCCAGAGCCTAACATGTTACTAGGGTGTTGGTAAAAATCCTAGACATAATATTTTCTATCATTATGTGTTTTCAGAAATTCCATGTTTTATTGTTATACAATGATTTCATGGATTATGTCCATTATTTTCTTATGATTCATGTCTTATGGGATACCAATATTTTTTCCCATTATTCATGTTTGTTATCCTATATATTTAAGGTGTGATCATATAATTTTTTGATGACATTCTCATATCCTGATGCCCATGATTATGGATACATGTCTCCCTTGTTTACCATTAGTGACAATTTTAGAGCACCAATTTTTAAATTTACTTTTCAAGGTTATGAGGATATATATTATGTATGATGAAACTAAGAGGGTTTCTAGTTTAGAATAACTTTATGGGACATAACATAGCTCACTTATGTATTAGTGTTTATGTATCCATGTTTCCAAAGTTAGTAAAAAAATAAAGTCTTTGGGAATCTATTTGTATAATGTTTTAAGTATTTCGAAAATGATATTTAATGTTAGTGTATGTTATGAATGGGTCTCCATTGTTTCTATCAGAGTAATGTATTAATTAATCTTTGAAAGGTATAATGACAAAACATTATTTATAACCTTAAAGAAATATCTAAGGATAAGTATAAGGATAAGGTAATGTATAAGAAATTGTACTACAATTTTTGGTAAGGGATACAAAGTGTGGTTTCATTGAAATACATCCCAGTCTAGATACTATATGTATATGAGGCTCTATAATAGATGTACATATGGGAAACAACGTTGACAAGATGTCTTAGGCTATACTCAAGGTAATCTGGTGAATGATAAAGGACATTGTTTCACCCTTAGTTTGATGCTCTCATGGGATAAGTATTAGAAATTCATGAACTCATCATAAACCATTATAAAGCATTTGAATATAATATTAAAATGAATAACCTAGTATAAACTAATGGTTTATTTTATTACAATTTAGGTTCCATGATTTAGACATTCTATAAGTAACTTTTCATTGTTAGTTCCTCTTATTATATTATATGTGTTTCCCACCCCATGAATTTTAGGTTTAGTAAATAGGGAAAATTAGAAAAAACATGTTAAACATTGAATGATTTATATGTAGAATGTATGTTCATTAAGAAAATAAATTTCATATCTGGACGTCTCATAATGGTAATAATGAAGGTGGTATGAGTATTGATTATATTTCAGAAGAAAAAGTGATCAGAAATAAAATGTTAAATTTATGTGTTGTTCTTACTGTACTTTTTATATTAATCATAAGAATAATGAATAGATTGATTTTTAGGAAACTTAAAACATGATTCAGATTTAATATTCTAAGAATGTGGTGTTAAGGAATATGTTGATGAATCACGAGTAATGAATTAAGAGTAATGTTTGATGAATGTGGTACTTATGTTTTCGAATTCAAATAAATAATGTTTTATGAATCATGAAATATATAACTATTTTTAGTATATGTTTTAATTAAAAATTGTAATGGATATTTATAATTTTTATGAAGACATTCAAATGTGATATATTGATTAATGGAAGGTAACTGTTAAATTGATTGAGATATTGAGAAAATTGTCTTTCTCTTGAATAAATAGATGATTGATTTGGATAAAGTAAACATGGTATCCTATATTACCCTAGATATGATTATTTATTGGTTGGAAAAATATTCTATTTCATCATGGATGAAGATCAAAATGTTTTGGATTTAAGGAATATATCATGAAAACACTGCAATAGGGAATATTTCATGTTTTTCAAAAGTATTTATGCTAATTCAGGAGATTATTAGGTTTCCAAATAATATATGATGAGGGTATTCACATGTTTGGAATATGAAAACCAAAAACTAATTTTTGATATATAAGGGATCAATATTAAGTAGATATTGTGACTTTAATTCTAATGTTTTTTATTTTAATCATTCATAAGGGTTATAAGGTTTAACATTTGTAGGATTTTTAAATTAAAAAATAAATGAAGTTTGTGAGATTAAAGTGTTATATAAACCCATGATGATTCATTCACATTGGATATCCTATTATAACAATTGTTTTCTTCTAACTGAAAAGATAATGGATGAATTATCATGAATCTCATGATTTTTTAGTGATTAAGAATGAAAAACATTCAACTCCCTTTTATAGAAAGAGGATAAATGTATCATGTAAAAAAAATGGTTGATATTGTATGGAAATCACCCAAGTATATATTTCCATGAAAATTATTCAGATTTTGGGAAATGATCCTTAAATAAAATTTTATCATTGTACCTTCATTTCTGATAAACTATAGGGTTTCTTAGCTAATAATAGATTTACAGATTTTTTATTTTTAACAATATCATAACCAGGTTCTCTATGACTCTCCATTAGAACATGCAAGGTTATATTTCAATTCCATGCCCATATTTTCACTTCCCTCCTATTTTATCCTATATGGGAATGTAGTTATGAGTTAATCTAGGTAACTTTTTTAGTTTTATCTTTCTCTTTTAACGGGCGATTCAATGTTATTTTTTATAATGTCAGTTTCTATGAATAAAACTCTCAAGTATTAAACAATTGATAAACCAAGATAATTTCAATGGCATGATTTATTTTAATGGGGGTAGAATGTAACACCATGATATTTTGTGAGATATATATTTTTTAAATTAATTAAGTATTTTTTTAATTGTGATTTTATGAAAAAATAAAAATATTTTATTTTATAATGAAGAACTATGTTTGGATTTATTTATTCATAATAGAGAGATAATAGTAAAATATACACACCATAAATTTTTTTGGTCAGAGTGGAATCTCAAGGGAGGGTGGGTAATTGAGATTCCACTTAAAATTTATATTAAAAACAATATTTTAAAGATCCCCCAAATTTTGAAAGAGACACAGTTAATTAATTAAGTAGAGATATAGATGTCTAATTGGTAAATAGGCTTCTCAAAGAGTGATTAGCCCTCAGGTGAATTAGTTTATAAAACTTATTCAACTTTTGAAACAAGTTTATGGAATTAAAAAAATACACACACTAACCAAAACTAACTATCAAAGCGAAAGAAAAATATTTTTATGTTTTATAAAATACTAGTAGGAAAAAATAGATAAAACAAAGTATAACAAAATATAGTGCACAGTGCAGTAAAACAAGAGGTTCAGTCTCAAGATGATACTTAATCGTCTCCACTTGGTGATCAGCTGCCACTAAGTAGTTTATTATAGTAATAAACATGATACACATCCTGTATCAGGATTTAAAATAGTTTTCAAAAACTGTCAAGGGTTCACACCCTCTTCCATAGTTCATCATGGGGAAAACAAACAGTACAGACCACACACAGTCTCTTCCACAATTATATGTGGGAAACAAATGTAGATTAATTTTTATGTAAGGATATTCAGTATCCTCTTTTTTATGCACTGGATATAGTGTGTAAAATAGATAGACACACACAATTCTCAGAAATTTAAAAAGAAGAAACACAATAGAGAAATTATTATGTGATAGAAATTATAATTCTCTATGTGTTTTTCATTCATATCTTGACTCCTTGAAGTGAATAATATGAAATTTGAGTCTATCTATGGAAGTTGTCTCCAAAATAGAGTGTTGTAACTCTAGGTACTAGAGTTAAAAAATTTAGTGTTCTTCTTCTTGAAGTTTTTTGAGACACAGAAGGCAGCCTCAGGCTGTTTTCCCAAATTGATCTTCTTGAAGTTCATAGGTTCATAGTGAAGGTGCTTGAATGTTTCTTCCTTTTTCTTTAGTAATTTCTTCCTTATGAATTTATCTTCTGAACACGCATTACTCGTTTTTCTCTATGCCTCTATATATTAGTATTTCTCGGTCTTCTCTTTCAAATTAGATGTTCGAAAATAGGAGTATGTTCACCACGTACAATCTTTCTCGTACCACATACTATCATGATATGGTCTCCTGATATTTCTACAAAAATCCTTAATTAAGTCATAAGCATTAATGTTAAATAATATGTCCGTTAAAATAAACCTAATAGTTTGACAAATTAAGGGTATCAGTAGACTGGTAATGGTAGCATTCACATTGGTAGGCTTCAACAGCAGGTTCACATCGGCAACCTAGAACAGTAAATGATTTGGGTCTATCAAAACAGGTGATTCCAACAATCTCCCCCATTTTTATAATCACAAATTATGTTAGTATTTTATGAATTAGGTTCAAACACATCTACAGAGTTCATTAGTGATTCCATTTGGGATGTTAGCATACACATATTATCATACACATTCATTTTTTAATATTTCACACCTTTGTGATTAACAAAAAGTGTACACAACAAAAATAGAGAAAAGAGATGGTTTGTATTGACAAAAAATTAGTACAATAGACAAAAAGAATACACCAATTTATAACAGCATATACAATACACACTCAATCCACATCAGAGATGTCCAATGGATTTGTGTCTTTAGAAGATGAGGAGGCTAGTTCTGAAGGTAGAGTGATAGTGTCACGACCCGTCCTCGGGGCCCGTGCCGTGACTACCCCAAGCCCGCCTTCCATAGGCCAGGGGCTGGCGACTAGCACCAAGGCGTAAATCCCGGAAAAAGGGAAGGCATTTCCTTTGAAAAGTAAACAAGCACCACATAGTAAGCAAGTGGAAAGGTAAACACTAAGGAAAAACTGTAACAAGCTGTGCTAAAAGTAAAAGGGGCCTGAAATACAAGCCCAACTGTAAAGTACAACTGAATGTGGAAAACAGCAACTGAAAAGAAAAGCCGCAGCATCGAGCTGTCCTCTGGAAGTCCCACCTGAGGGGTGGGTACAGATAGCCACCACTGCTCCTCGGGTCCACCTGACCGCTCCGAGTATGTCCCGCCCAGTGGTCCACCTCTAGGTACCGTCATACTCCGCAAGCCTCCATCACGATCAGCATTGTCCATCGTCTGCATCCAACACAACGAAGTGCGGGCATAGCCCGTGCAGGGGTGAGTATAATGATACTCAGTGGGGACCCCGAGACCCTCAAGGTCTCACTAAACCAACAAGGATAACCACAAATAAGATCTCAACAGATAACCTCTACTTAGGTATATACCCATACATATACCTACGTTACCATGTAACCCATCTCAATCATGAGGAAACACAAAGATCAAAGACCCCGCTCAAACCAGGATTTTCATTATCGAAATGGAAACTGCCGAAGAACCACTTCTCTAGAGTGTACAGTGGTCCTGTCACGACTCTGAGGTACTGCTCACTGACCTAAGACTGCTGTAGTACTCCACCTATCGAGTACTGCGGGCCAGCTGCTACAACCAAGCGCACCCACGTGCCGCTACAACCAAGCGCTCTCTCATGCCGCTACAACCAAGCGCTCCTCCGTCTTGGGTCTGCCGCTACAACCAAGCTCTTCCCTGTGCCGCTACAACCAAGCGCACCTCTGTCGTGGGTCTGCCGCTACAACTAAGCACTTCCCTGTGCTGCTACAACCAAGCGCACCTCCGACGTGGGTGTGTCACTACAACCAAGTGCTCCCCTGTGCCGCTACAACCAAGCACACCTCTGTCGTGGGTCTACCGCTACAACCAAGCCCTCCCCACTGGGCTTTCTGAAACACACCGAGTCGTTCGATCAGCAGTCGTCAGGTCTCAGTCGGCTACATGGTCTCTGTATTCCGCAAGCTCGTCTCCGGGAGGGTCCTCTCCACGAGCTTCTGGTCATTTCTACAAGTATCTCAAAGTCCCATGAAGAATTATCTCAAAGGACCGCCTCTTCATAGGGGTCTCAACGCAACAGACGGCGCGTCAATCGAATGCCCGGTCTGTGAGTTACTAGCCCTTACATGTGTTCTAACATCAGATACCCTCATTTTCCGAGGCGAACCTGACTCACAGGCGGCTGAGGACTGGCTTGAGGGGGTGGCAGAGAGTTTTCTAGAGCTTATACAGTTTCGGAGGGACGACGTGTTGATAGTTGAGAATTCATCGAGGCATACCGAATATACCGGGTACTCGATGGATGCATTTTGATCAGTGCAATAGAGGTCGGACCTCTGAGCATGGTATGTTTAAGGGCTTCCGAGCCAGCACCTTTTCTCTATGAATTCTTACTTAGTCTAGGGTGATAGAAGGAACCTTTGTGGTTGAAAATTATTTGTTGAACAAATACAGCCAGAGAATGATAGAAGTTTGGAAAGAAGGAAACTGGCGCCAGTCTCAGGGACTTAGGCGTGAAAAATGTTCCAAGAAGAGGAAATGTTAAGGACAGATGAATCTGTAGAGCAGTAGACATGGAGGCAGAGCTAGGAGAGAAGCTTGTGGTGGTGTACATTTCAACATGTTACCATCACCCGCCATTGTAGTCCCCACTATACTCAGGGAGTTGGAGAGCAGGGGAAGAGATTAGCTGCTTGTGGTCATGGAGTTCGACCAAAGAGGCCTCTATGGATGATTTGATGTGCGGACTTTGTCTTCTACTAGCTGTCGTAGCCACAGACATCGATACGAATCATCCCTTCCTTCCATGAATCTAGTACCAGACCTAGAGTTTCCGGTTAAGCCGTTGACTTGACCCTCACGTCTGGAGATACCTTTGGGAGGAGACTCTATAGTCACACTTACGCCGACGGTGTGATCTGGCCCTTGAGGCGACAGTCTCGGTTGGGACCTCTTGGTGGCAGCGTCGAGGCCTTACGACGTTAGTTTGAGTGTGGATTTGGCAATCACTGTTCATAGTCAAATTGATGGTATTAGGCAAACGTTGGGATGCGTTTTCCTTGGTCGGTGAAAAAGAAAACCATGGGCAGCACAAGTTAAACTCAAGCACGGGATGGTGTGACTGATTACTCTTGAGTCGGCCAACCTTACCCTTGTGGCAGTAGTCGTTTGAGTTCCAGTTCTAACAGGAATTGGAAACCTCTGGAGTTCGAGGATGATAATCACATCCTTATATGGTTCTTACCTCGATGAGGTTTACAGAGATGTGGCCAAGGCGGAAAGTTATCTCCGAGGTTCAACGGACCTTTCTAGGTCCTCAGCTGGGTAGGCGAGGTGGTTTACCGCTCGATCCATCCACCTAAGTTGCACTAGGTGCACGACGTCTTCCACGTATCTCAACTGAGGAGATACATGCTTGATCCTTCACACATCATCGACCTTAGAGAGTTGGACGTCGATGATAGGGCATCATGCATGAAGGTTCCATTGGGGATTGAGGATCGACGGATGCAGGTCCTACGAGGACGGTTGATTCCTCTTGTGCGTTTTCATTGACAGTACGGGAACTTCCAGATGAGCACATGGGAGCGGAAGGCTCAAGATGTGTGCTTTGTACCTCTTTTGTGACCCTAGTTTGTTTTGAAGCTTTACGGGGCCTAAAGCCCCGAGGTGGGAGTAATGTAAAGACCCGGAAATTTCAAGGAAAATTTTTTCTTAATTTTATTTGAAATTTTACAAGAACGCGGTTTCTAACGGCGCCTGATTCCGAGGCTCGGTGTGCCCGGAATCAATTTCCGAAGTTTGGCTCGGGTATGTTCAGTGAACGAACGAGCGGGTTTTTCTAACTTTTGAACCGGTGCCCAGAATCGAATTCTGAGGGCACCGATGGAACCGCATCGCCGGTAATTGCTTAGGAACTCCTGTTCCGGAGTTGCGTTTACACAAGTGTTGATAATAAAAATTGTGGAAGTTTATTTTATAATTACACTACAATTTTTATTATTTTACTCTAAGTGTTAGCTCATGATGGAAGTTGGGTAACCACCCTACCTCCCTTGGGAGGTTATGAGGGTGGTGGGGCCCACACGAACCCCACCTCTTCATATCATCTAAAACCCCCCTCAACTCCCACTTAAATTATGTTAACTTAAGTTAAAACCTATGACTTAAATGTAATGAGTTTAATGAGGTGAGTTGTGTGTGGTTATTGAATTTCAAACTCTTGAAATTCAAATGTGTTGATGTGTTAATAAAATAAGAATGAATCTTATTTTATTTTTGGTTAGATTTTTGTCACCTTGAAAGAGTTGGGAAGCATCTTCTTCTTCTTCATCATCTTCTTCAACCTCGACGAAGAACGCGAAGAACACCGTTCTTCAATGAAGAACTTCTCCAAAGAAGAACACGGTTCTTCTGCGATGCCGTATCCGCGACGCGACATTCTTCTTCCGCGTCGTCTCTTCCGCGACGGATTTCCGCGACGAAATCGCCATCAAAAAACTTTGAATCCTCGCTTCGCGACGTCGACGTTCTTTCCCCGCGACGCCCGACCTCCACGACGCTTGTCTTCCGCGGGTCGTTGACGAACTCTGTTCCTGAACCGAGGTAGGGGATTATTGTTATTTTATTAAATTATTTCCGTTCTTGATTATAGCCTGTCGAATTTCGTGGTTAATCGACTATTTGTTATTGTTTAATGAGAGGGGTGCCGGTCTGCACAAACACGGCCTAACCCCCTCCTATGTTCATGATTGTCTCTTTGTGAATGGAACGGGATGGCGTGGTGCCGTCGTACCACGCGAGAATCGCTCGGCAAGTATTACGTGACGCCGCCGCGCCACGCCGAGAAGTCGAACAAGAACGCGACGCCGTCGCGCCGCGTCGAAGGAAGTCAAAGGCGCCACAGACGGAGCGGAGCCACAACGAAGGGGCGCGGCGCCAGCACGCCGCACCGGAGAACCACGAAGACGGCGCATTTCGTTTTGACATGCGGATTGACAGGCGACAACAAAGCAGGCCGTTTGGGCATTTGAGTCCCTTCGTAGTGAAGGTGGGGTCCCAGGGGGAACATAGGCGAAGACGACAGAAGGAACGGACCACCGGAACGCGTCTGGTGGTCCGCGGAAGGTGGCGGCGGCGCACCGCCGGAAGAGAGGCGGCCGGAGAACTGCCAGCCTCAATTAGCGGCGAAGGGCGGGGGAGCCGCGCACCCCGCCCGAGATTCGGCTCGGCCACGATGGCCGAGCCGCGGCCGGCCATTCGGGCCGGACCAAGCCGGACCGAGCCGGGCCCAGCCGGGTCGGACCCGGGTTGGGTCGACCCGGTTCGGCTGACCCAGGGGGGGTCGGGCCGGGTCGCCCCGGGCCCAGACCCCCGTTTTCGGACCACTTTTGGTCAAAAGCCCGTAACTTGAGCTACGTGCCTCCAAACGACTCGCCGTCAGCGGAAACACGATCTTTGGATCGAGACGGTTGTTTTGCTATATTTCACTCAAGGTTTCGGAGAACTTTGGGTTTGGCCGGGTTGGTTCGTACACGAAACCAATCGGGCCCTCGGAGCGGAAACGCTCGTAACTTGAGTTCCGGACGTCCGAATGACGTGCCGTCGACTTTTTTATTTTCCTCTAAGTGGGAAGGATCTTTTGGCTTACTACTCTTGAGGTTTAGATGCCGTCGGAGTGCGGTCGGGTTGGTTCGCTCACGAAACCAACCGGGCCCCTGGAACGAAAAAGCCAATAACTCACAGACCGGGCGTCTGATTGACGCATCGTCTGTTTCGTTGATTTCCTATTGATGAGATGGATCTTTTGGCGTACTTCGCCCGAGTTTTGGATGCAGTAGTGATACGGCCGGGTTGGATTGTACCCGAAATCCATCCGGGCCCCTGGAACGGAAAAGATGATATCATTCAGACAGGACGTCCGTTTGACGAACCGTCACCGGCGTTGTTGATCACGTTGAGAAACGGTCCCTATGAGTATACCCTATGAGAGTTCGGGGTACAGTTGAGATACAGCAGGGTTGGTTCTCTCACGAAACCAACCGGGCCCCTGGGATGAAAGGGCTAGTAACTCACAGACCGGGCGTCCGATTGACGCGCCGTCTGTTGGGTTGAGACCCCTATGACGAGGCGGTCCTTTGAGATACTTCTTCGTGGGACTTTGAGATACTTGTAGAAACGACCAGAAACTCGTGGAGCGGACCCTCCCAAAGACGAGCATGCGGAATACGGAGACCATGTAGCCGACTGAGACCTGACGACTGCTGATCGAATGACTCGGTGTGTTTCAGAAAGCCCAGTGGGGAGCGCTTGGTTGTAGCGGCAGACCCATGACAGAGGTGCGCTTGGTTGTAGCGGCACAGGGGATCACTTGGATGTAGCGGAAAACCCATGACAGAGGTGCGCTTGGTTGTAGTGGCACATGGAAGCACTTGGTTGTAGCGGCAGACCCACGACAGAGGTGCGCTTGGTTGTAGCGGCACATGGGAGCGCTTGGTTGTAGCGGCAGACCCACGACGGAGGAGTGCTTGGTTGTAGCGGCACGGGAGAGTGCTTGGTTGTAGCGGCACGAGGGATCTCTTGGATGTAGTAGCTGGCCCACAGTACTCGATAAGTGGAGTACTACAGCATTCTTAGGTCAGTGAGCAGTACCTCAGAGTCGTGACAGGACCACTGTACACTCTAGAGACGAGGTTTTTCGGCAGTTGCGGTTTCGATAATGAAAATCCTGGTTTGAGATGAGACTTTTGACCTTTGTGTTTCCTCATGATTGAGATGGGTCACTTGATAACTTAGGTATATGTATGGGCATATACTTGGGTAGTGGTTATCCGTTGATTTCACAATCCTTGTGTTTCCTCATGATTGAGATGGGTTACTTGATAACTTAGGTATATGTATGAGAATATATCTAAGTAGAGGTTATCTGTTGAGATCTTCTTGTGGTTATCCTTGTTGGTTTAGTGAGACCTTGAGGGTCTCGGGGTCTCTACTGAGTATCGTTATACTCACCCCTGCATGGGCTATGCCCGCACCTCGTTGTGTTGGTTGCAGACGATGAGCAGTGCTGACGGAGGCCGAGTGTTCCAGGACTGGTCGGTACCCGGAGGTGGACTACACGACGAGTCAGTACACGGAGGTGGACTACACGATGAGTCAGTACCCGGAGGTGGAATTCACGACGTGACGACTCACAGAGGAGGTTGCAGACGAGAGAGTGGAGGAGGCTATCTGTACCTACCCATCAGGTACGATCCGTGGTGGATGACCAGGAGCTGCGCTATCTGTACCTACCCTTCAGGTAGGATCCGAGGAGGACGACCCAGGAGCTGCTTCCTTCTTCCAGCTGTTTGTCTTTTTGCTGTTGTACCTTGTTCAGTTGTAGTCGTAGTTTCTTTTGGATTTGTATTCTGGATCATTTACTTTTAATAATTTCTTTTGTACTTAGTGTTTTTCTTCCGCTTGTACTATGTGGTGCTTGTTTTCTTTTGTAAAGGAAATTCCTTCCCAGTTATCGGGATTTTACACCTTTGGTACTAGTCGCCAGCCCTCGCCTATGGAAGGCGGGCTTGGGGTAGTCACGGAACGGGCCCCGAGGACGGGTCGTGACAGATAGGCCAAGGGATGGATATTAGAAATGTAAGAGGTGCAGCCACCGAGGCCTCAATATACCTATATTGAGTAGATCTCTGAGGAATCATGGGGGTCAGGCTTTTTATGGCCTGAGAAGGAGACATAAAATGAGAAGCACTGGTGGACCCTAAATCATCTGAGGTAGAAGGCAGAGCTGGAGGAACAATGATGGGAGTGAATTCCACCTGGAGGATAGTCAAGAGAAGATTCATGAATTCCCTAATAATACTGCCTCCTCTTTCCAGGGAAGATGCAAAATGATTTTTAGTCTCTATAAATTTCTCCAAAGTAGGAGTAAGCTCTTGAAGCCTACTAACCTAATCTTTAAAGGCATATGTGACAGGTGGAATCCTAAAGTTCGCCAACAACAACATTAAGTGACCATCCATTTGATTCTTATTATATACCATTTTGTAATAAAAGTAAACTTGATCTTTGATGGCCTTCTGATCGTGAGAAAATTCCCTTAAATAATCTCCCACAAGCTTATGAATTTCCCTTGTAATGGAAATGAATTGAGTCACAGATTGTGGGTCATTGGTACTGACACTGGAGAATCTTTCTACTTCTTCTGTATCAATAGACCTGAAAGCCTCTATATTAAATGGAGGAGATGATGATGTAGAAGTAGATGCACATAAAGGTTCCAGAGAGAAAGACACTGTCTCCATGAAATATTTGGTTAGCCCACTGAGGAGACTTTTCACATGATCATCTTGGAATTTTACAGGTGTTTCCATAGACTTCTTGAAGTCATCAAACATAGTTACCAAATGATGAACCAAACTCTTGATATATCTTAGATATATATCCCCCTGATCTCTTGAATCCAAATATGCATTTAAGCTGTCAATAGACTACTTCACTGATTCCATCGAATCTGCCACTGCTTGTACCTGATTCTAACATACATTGACCTAATGTAACACAACTATGTGAGTGGTGGAAACTAATTTTTCCATTGTAGAAGTTGAATCTTCTTAATATTGATTCATATACCCCTCTAAAAAAACAATCTCACACCAATGTGGCTCCTTAGATCTGACATTCTTGATTCCACATCTTTCTTTTTCACATATTCTTGAGGAAAAAGTATTACTGGCTTCATAATAGTAGTTTCTGAAATAGTTGGAATTTGAGGACATCTAATAGGCCCGTCATCTTCAGAATCACCATAATCTAAACCTAACACCACAAATTTAGGAGCATCTGTCCATCCCCTTATTCCATGAGCAACATGAAGTGATCCTATCGAAAGAGGTTCCTCACTCCTAGGTGAAGAATTCTATAGATCAACAAAATTTATCTCTTCCATACCTCCTTGATCAACAACATCTGCAAGAGGGTTCACTGCTACTTCTTCTACTATATCATCAACTACATCGAATGAAATTTTAGTTCCAAAAGAATCAAAAACATCATAATCTCCACTTTCTACCATTTCAATATGTACTATTAGAGGACTAAGACTATGAAATTCCTCTTAACTTTCAACAGCAGCTGTTTCAAAGTCATCATGACTTGACTCAGAGTCCTCATTATAATCTAAAGTATCTCTAATGTCTCTTAAGACACTTTCAACCCCTTCTTCTTCACTGGATTCCTCATCACTGTCCCTTAGGATAAATTCCCATCTAGGAATCCTTTTTGGTGGACTGGGAAAAAAAAAAGTATAAATTACTAGCATGAGGATTTGAGGGAAGGTCAGGATCACCCCTTTCATCTATATGAGAATCCTCTCTTTATTTAAAAATTTAATTTTCTTTTTTCTTCATCTGAATATGCAGGCTCAACCTCACCAAGCTTAAGACCAGGGTATCTCTTTTTCTTATGCCTAGTAAGATGACCCACAGGGCTAAAGTCTTCATATACCATAGCCTCACCATTCACCCATCTCACCATCCATGGATTCCAGTTGATCTTAATCAAATTGCAAATAACATTGGTGATGCAATTTTTATCTTGCACAACAACAGTTTCATTCGTGGATCCATAAATTCATTTCACTTCCAATATAAGAGATATCAACTTAGCATGAAATTGGGCATTTCATTTGGAACTAGGTATGGTCATATCATCTAGTTGAATCATCAAGAGCCAATATAAGTTTATCTTCTATTCATCCTTCAACAGATACAATAGAAAAACATCTTGAAACTTTAATGTTCCAATGTCCCCACTTCTAGGGCTTAAACCAAGATAGATAAACATAAAAATAATCTTATCTTATCCATTCATATTAGCAGAATTAACTTTTCTAGGGATCCCACTCCCAGTCAGTTCAGCCAGAGCTTCTTCATAACAAAATAAATCAGCAGTGGGAGGCACCACTTTTGAGTAATAGTCAAAAATCCCTTCATGTGGTACTCTCAAACATTCATCCCTTTCAGTAGAGAAGAAGATCACACTTACTCCATTCGCCTGTGAAAACATTATGTGCTCATCCTTATCCTAGTCAATCATTAGTAACTCATAAAATTCCTTCACTAAATTAAGGTAATAGGGTCTATTGTTGTATTCAAAACAATCAACCTAGACCTAAGCTTCACTTTACTTCAGTACTAAAGACCAGCTCAACAAAAGCCACTCCAAACTTAACTTCTTCTCAGCCAGTATTTACCTCTTCAATAAATATGGGATAAGCACCTTTTCCATTATTTGGATTTCACTAATAGACTCCACTCTAGGCCTCTTAGGATCCCACATGTCTCCTTCATCAGCAACCAATGACCTTTTAACTCTTTCCATTGATCTGGAGATGTTCGAGGGTTTCAGTAGAGGTTTTAGGTTCAGCAGCCAAAGATTCAGGGGAAGGTTTGATGTGGATCGAAATGTGGTATGTGTTTTAATTTTATAATTTAGGGATCCAAGAAACAAATAAAGTAAAAGAAATAAATAAAACTAAAAATGTTTCATATTTCTGAAGAAAAACCCCAAAGTCCCAGACATAAGTGGACTATCGGTAAGGCGTCATCGGTGATGTCCTAACAGTGAGGTCCTATCGGTATGGTTTCTAACTGTGTGTTCTCTAATGGTGAGGTTTCTAATGGTAAAGTATAACGGTGAGGTTTCTAGTGGTGAGGTCATATTGGTAAGTAATAACAGTGAGTTCCTATCAGTAAGGTCTAATGGTGAGGTCCTATCGGTAAGGTATAACAGTTAGGCTCTATCGGTAAGGTCTAATGGCGAGGTCCTATCGGTAGGGTATAATTGTGCGGTGCTATCGGTAAGGTCTAATGGTGACTTCATATCGGTAAGGTCCTAATGTTGAGGTACTATTGTCAACAGTTTATCATACCTAACTCATGTTTGATGTAATTTAACTGGTGGGACCACTTTGTGTATGAAGATTGTGTTTGTTGTCAACAGTTGTCAATGTTGGTCAAAATGAAGATGGAGATGAAGGACTCCAAAGTTAATGGAGATTGGATGAAGTTAGGATTCTTGGAGAATTTTTATGCTATCATAGCATTGAATGTCGTGCTTAGGAAATTCTCTATGAAGTAAATCCATATGACTGATGCACTGATCCTTAGTTCGAAGAACTTGTGTCAAAGGTGACACATTGTTTACAACAATGAATAATGGTGAGGTATAATCCATCTAAAAATTATTGAAGAAGAAATAGAATTTGAAGAAGACCATGCAACTCTTCATGAGTGCATGATAACCATGCAAGAACATACTTTAAGAATAGTATCATTTGATTTTCATGATTTGTACAATGATGGTTGAAGAAGAAGTGAGAATGTGGAAGGGCTTGACATTATGAGGTAGACATGCACTACACATTGTATCAAAAATATGAAAATGCTTTGCTGATTTGTATTTCAAAAATATCATAAGTTTGGAGAACTTGTGATACAATACTTATGAAGGATAGGGTGTGTAAATGAGTTTTTTTGACAAAGGAACGAAAGTGGTACGCAAGTGGATCATGTGCGCAAGTCATATTTCATAGACCATCAAATAAAAATATGAAAAAGGAAAAAAAGTGGAAAGCATGTTAAATATTAGAGTGAAAGTCTAAAAATGGTGCACAGGTATAAGCGGCACACAAGTGTGTCGTGCAAGTATATGTGGCACACAAGTAGATGTTGCACGCAAGTAATATTTCAACATCATCATATCAAAATATGACAAAGGAAAGAAATTGTTGCTCTAGTGCTGGAAAGGCGTGCATGTGCTGGAGCGGCGCGCAAGTGCTAGAATGGCGTGCAAGTGCTGGAGCGGTGTTCAAGTGTAGGTGGCATGCAAGTCACCAAAATGCCAATAAATAGATGACTATACTTCTCATTTTTTAATGCTCAACACTTAAGAGAAAATTATATCTATGATCATGCATGTAGTAGAGGGTTCTCTGATCACGCATGTAGTAGAGGGAGGATCACAAGCTGAAGTGGTGCGCAAGCTGAGAGTTATTTATATGTCACGCAAGTAGGGTGTCGTGCATGTTTTGTCATGCAAGTTTTGACACAAAAGTTTCCTGAGGTGCACAAGTAGGGAGGTTCTTACAAGAAGTGGCATGTTTATAAGACAAAGGTGGCATGCATGTTGTGAGTTATGCTTAGTGGTGGTGCGCAAGTAGTGAGTTGGCGCGCCGGCAGGTGGTGCACAATCTATGAGGCGCGCAATCTAGGAGGCTATCAAGAAGGGAGGCGTTCAAGTAGGGAGTGGCGTGCAAGTTGTTTGCACCCAGAGGTTCCTACCATAATCTAGGAAGGAAAGTGTAGAATTGTTTTGAATGATTTTATTTGTGAAGGAGATTCATGCGCACTCAGTAAGAGATATGTGGGCGATCTTGGTTTCACAAAGAAAGGTATCAACACCCTAATATTTTCATGTTCATATTCTACTATATATAGGGGTTCATTGTTGAAGAAGAAGGATATAAAAATTGGTAAATTTCATAACTGTATGTGTTTAGAGAACGATATTCATTAAGGGTTTTCACACAAGAGGAAGAAGAGAAGAAGAGACTATGTGTGGGTTCTCACACAAGAAGAAGAAGAAGAGGTGAACACATGCTTCCATGCATGAATGTGTACATGTGGAGTAACTCAAATAATGAATCAAAACAAGTGTGTGCACGTGTGAGAACAAAAGAGTGAAATATCATTGCATAAACAATAACTGCACCGAGAAGAGGAGAAGAGAAGAGAAATAAGGAAAAGATTTCAACTACATGCCATATGCATGATCACATGTATTTATGAACAAGAGAAGAACTCACTCTGATGATGCCAATTAAGACGATCATCATTTCCTGAATAATAACATTGGTATATATGATTCTTTCCTAGAAAGAAGAAGTGTTAGTGAATTCTGTTATTGCACTAAAGAAGAAGAAAAAGGCCTAGTGTAGCTAGTTTTTCACTAGTTAAGAAGAAAAGAATAATACAAGAAGAATTTCTTTCCTACTGCTTTGAAAGTAATCAAGTGAAGAGCACTAAAGAAGATCAAGATCATAGCCTACATGTTGAAGAATGAAGAAGACTATCTCCATAGGCAGTATAAAGAACCATCTAGAGGCTACAGGTTGGGCTAGCTCATCACCAGTCCATGGAAGAGGATTGTTTCCCACCCCCTCTAAAGTGTAGGGACTCACACTGGTTATAGGATTGTTTTCCTAGAAACTCCACTATAATTGCATATCACATCATAGTGGAGAATCCATGCACAGTGAATATCCATGCATGTAACGAATTTATTTACTCTTATGGAGTGGTGAACCTTATAAAAATATCATGTTCATATTGATGATGCATTCTATTATTGCATGCGACAGGGAAAAGAGAATAAGAGAATAAAGATTCTAATAGGTCAAGAGGTACAGGGATAAATGTTGTAATTTGTTTAAAAAGTCTCCAACACTGGTTCACCCACCTCTAAGTGTTAAGTATATCCCAAACTGGTCCTCTCAATTGGTATCAGAGGGAAAGGGTCACCTCTGTTGGTTTCACTACAGTGAATCTATTCTCATTGGAAGACTTGAGTTCCTTTCCTAAGTCAATATTGAAGAGTAGTCTTGGTGAAGAATCAGTTAACTATAATCAGAATTCTATATCTACCAAGACCATGATGAACAAGAAATATAAAGAGAAGAGATAGATGAAGAATAATTTCCTCTTATCTAACGAAGAGAAAGCATCTGGTTCTCTATATCTGGCTAACAATGAAGACACATCTGACTAGGAAAGTAATGAGAAGGTGGCTCAAGTACCCACTAAGAGGATGGAAATACATCCAACCTCAACTGATCAAGAGGTATGTGTTAGTAAATTGATAATTTATTCACATGATGGAAATGCTGGCACAAGTGGGGATGATCAATCTATAACAACTCAAGAAATATCAGTTGATAGATTAAAAATGATTCTGTAAGGAATTCCTGAAGAGAGTATGTCCCTAGTTTGTGGATTATTTCAATAGATGTAGGAAACTATAACTCATCTAGAAGAAGAAAATGATGTTTTGGAGAAAGGATTACAAGAGGACATTGTTGATTGCCTAAAGCTCTCCAGACAGGTTGGAGCCTTTCAAGCAACAAATAGGGAATTTGAATTAAGTTCATCAAAGTGTCTCAAAGATGTTGATGCAAGAGAAGGAGTTAATAAGACTCTAGAATAGAAGATCCATTCACTTGAAGATGATCTGAAAAAAGAAAATGGTGTCGAGGAATTATATTTTGAATAAGACTCCATGAAGATCAATGAACTTGACTCTTTGTCACAAAACAATGTAAGGAAGCATGAAGATGTATTTTAAAGGTTAAAGAATTCTTGTAAAGGGAAGATGACAATGATTGAAGACCAGGAAGTCATCCATAAAATTAGATGTATAGAATTTTAATCACAGTCGACAAATCTAGAGAAGAAACATATCGTCTCCAGAACAGAAAGAAAGAGTTGGTGCTTATATTCAATTCATATTGGTGGATTAAATTGTCAAAAGTCCTCTAACATGTGATATTAAGATAATGGCTTCACTCATTGATCTATCATAAGCATATGAATATATAAAGGTACCATCTATACTAATTTGTACTAATGTCTCTAAAATTTATTCTACAAAAAGTACAAATTGGATGAAAATTTTTAAACAAGTATGGATGAAGAAGAATGAGAAGAAACATACCACCATGTATATGGTGGATAGGGAAAAAGTGTGGAAGATATATCCCCACAGAAAGCACATCAATTTAAGAAAAAGATTCTGCAACCTTATAAAAAAGATGGAATGAAGTTAGTGTTAATTGGTAAATGATGGTGATTTAATAGATTTGGGTATTGTGCACTGGATTTTTGGTACAAACACATAAATGTAAGAGCATATTCACGACCCATCTCAAGGGGGATAAATCCTGAGAAGAAGAAGCAACATCCATAGATCTAGAAGCATCATTATTCTGCAAACAGATTTGGAATGTTTGATAACATCGTTGATGTATGCAATAGGAGTGTTCACATGAATGGTACATGTTCATTTCAAAAGGTACCCAAAGATGATAATAAAAAAATATCACAAGAGCTAGATAAGAAAGGAAAAGCATCCTTAAAAAGTATTCAGAAGAATGTTGAAAAAAACACTCCCAAGAACACTCGAAAGGGTAATGTTCAAGAGACCATGGATTCTAAATCCAAGAAGTAAGAGAATGGTGAATCCCAAATAACTACTAATGGGGATTACACTTATAAGATGCCATGTAGAAGATCCAATCTTGCTGCCTCTGTCCATAAGGATATATTGGTTGTTAGGACGGAAGATTTGGAATGAATGAGAAAAATGGAAGATGCATAGGCTAAGGCTAGTACTAAAAACAAACAGAAGATTCTACATGAAGATAAAGAAGTTCTATGTGTGAGGTGCAGCAAGGCTAGTCATAATACTTGAAAGTGTTTTGATTTTATTCATACCCATCAAGAATCCATGAAGAGGATGAATGTTGTACTAGCTGATTCTAGTTCATAGAATGATCTTAGAGAAAGAAGATTCACACACAAAGGTATGGAAGAAGTATTGAGATCCACACATACACATTCGAAATTAAATATACAATGTAAAAGTGTGAGTAGTGGAGAGAATGGAGAATCTGGGTTGAGAAAATCATCTTATCCATCTAGATCATATTGAGGAAGCATGGAAGATCCACCTTATTCCCTTAAATATTTGAGTATTGTATTTGTCCATATAATTCAGGGAATTAAAGGTGTGGTAAGCTCTTAGGGAGAGATCCAAAGAATAAATGGTGAGAAGTTTTCCCTTGATGGGGTGATACATGAAGAAGCTTCCAATGTCATTTTCTCAATCAGTATCAACATCAGTTAGTATAAAACTCAATTTCACTAATGATTTTCTGAAGATCATGTCATTGGAAAAGGTATGAAATTTCTCAATCTCTCATCCTTGGTTACTCAAAATAAATTTTATTTCAATGGGTGAGTAACTAAAATTACTCTGTGGCGTAAGAAGAATGGTAGTGTCCCAAGGACACATATCCTGCCTTTTATAGTTGAATGTTTTTGTCCCATTTATTGAAGTGAGTGTAGGAGTTTCAGGATAATTATACCTTATAACACTTACTATCCTTTTCCTAGAATGAAAGTGGAAACCCCTTGAAGTCAAAGCTCATGTGTTCTCATCTCATGAGGTATCATGATTTAGTGGATAATGGACAAATATTTTGTCAAAATCCAATCCTCTTGTTTTCTACACTGAGCATTGCTCAAGTAGACTTAGAGTGAAATGTTGGAAAGATCATTTTATGAGTAAGGATTTGTCACATACATGACATATTTTTAAGGTATGTTTCATTTAATTTACATTCATGCTTTGTTTTTGGGGGTTTTCCAAGCATTTTTAATGAAATGGTGGGTTTTCAAAATTTTGGCCAACCTGAGAGCCCATTTCCAGTTTTAAAAATAAATTTTGTTTCTTTAATAACCCCTTCATTTTTCATATTTTCTAATCCATTATACTTCCAAAATGACCTTTATTTAACTATTAATACCACGAATGAAATTTTGTCCCCTTAAAAATTCATTTGCATCTTGGATTTGGGTGATAAAATTAGGCATTGGGCCAACCCGAAAGCCAATTTCTAGTTTTAAATTTTTGGATAATGCTTTCATAAAATATTCATTTTTTATCATTTTTAGTGATTCCACTTCTCACATGTTTCCACTGAACCCAGACACACCCCCATCTTCGTTATCCACTCTTTGGTTCTTAGATTAATTAAGAATTTGGGCCTAACTTTTCAATCTCCAAAAAACATCTAGATTTCTCATGTAAGTTGGTTTCCATCCTTCCTCTTCCATTTTTCTTAAAATTTCGTATTTTTTTTATTGAATCCCCAAATTTCAAAAATCTTGGGATTCATAGTAATGGTTTTAGTTTTGAGTTTTTTGGTCCAATACTCTAGTTTTATGTACAGTCTTACTCCCTTGTGGTGCGGAGATGGTGCGGTTGAAGTGACACACAAGGATTTGGGGGTTTTGACTCTTTTAGTAGGTGATTACATGTGTAGGTATTTTTAGAATGATTTTTCTAGAAGTATTTTTTTTCCTTTATGTTTCTATTTAATTTTTTTTTCTGTGAAAATTCATTTGGGTAGCATTTTCATTGTGGTAGATTTTTCAGTTCCAATATTGTGAAAAAATGGGTGTTTTACATGTGAAACCTATGTTGTGACTTTTTGTGTTTTTTTATAAGTCATGAAATGGATTTATAAAAATATTTAGATTCTGAAATTCCTAGTTTCATATAATATTGGTTTCCATTTGGTTTTAAAAGTGGGATTTTAGGAGAATTTTATGTGAAATGTTTGGTTACATTTCATGAAATTGTTCTATGGAAATTATAAGTGGATTATTTGGTTATATAAAAGGTGAAAATCAAGTGTAGATAATGTTTGAAATGTGTGTGACTGGAACTGATGATTATATGTTAAAATGGATTTTCATTACATGAGGAAATTGTTTGAGCCCAAAAGGGGGATCCCAGGTGAGTAGGTGGGCTAACATGTACTAGTACGGTAGTGAACGAAGGGATTTTGACCATGGTTCACTTAGAAAGTTTGACATGGATAACACTAACAAAACTATAATGGAGATTATTGGAGGCCACAAGGTTATTGGTATTCTCCCTACTAGTGGCTCATGAAGGATAAAGAATTTTATTATGGTTACTTTCACCGAGGTACATGGTACTTGGGGTTCACAAAAAACTAGTACCTAGGGGTGTTCCTATGCTTGGTGCTCCCAGATTTTTTTGGCATTTATCCTTGACTTATGGTATTTTTGGATGTGAAAACTATTATCTTGCATGCTTTATTCAAACACACTCATTCTTTAAAGTTATCTCCAATGAAAGTTATTTTCATTTCACTGTTTCACTTTTAGAAAAAAAATGCCACCATTTTCTATTTATAACTCTTGCATGCTTTTTACTTTATAATACCTATCACTTGGAATCCTTGGGTGATATCCTATTTGGATTATTCTCACCCCTACTTACACCCTTTGATTTAAGTAGACTTGATAATGTTTTGCACATGGAAAGGCAAGACCTTGGGTGATGGCGGTTCAGGTTGCTAGTTTCTCTCAATGGTACAATGTTGTAGAGACGACTTGTGGCTGATGACCCCTTGTAATGTGGAGTATCATGGGATATTTTATTTTTGCTACTTTAATACACCATTGGACCTCTTGTGTCCTATTTAAACCCATAAAATCAGTTCTGAATTTTTTTATGTCTTGTTTGGCATAATTTTTCATATTTGGGTTTTTGTTTGTTTTTGGTTATTTTATGAATCCAAACATGGGAAAATCTTTCCCAAATGAACATTAATGATACTCGGACAGTTTTTCCAGCTCGTGGGGATAGGGAACACCCTACACGCCTTTCCATGAGCTGGGTTTGGTGCTGGTTTTATGGATACCAGATTCGGTTAGTGACAATATGGTATTAGAGGAGGTTAATGTTATTGAGTTATATTATTATTTTGGGTTGAGTCGGGCTAGAAAGGAGCAAAGAATATTGGGGCTCGGAGTTTGGTTATGAATGGTGTGCCTATACCTCACCCCTCATGGAAAACCGCGAGTCACCGTGGGATGTCTGAATTGTTTGTTTATCTTCACTTCCAGGTGAGACGTGTGGGATGCAGATTGCACCTGGATATAGTGTGTGGGGAAGTAGTTGTTTATATTACCATTATAATGTGTTTCACTTATTTATTTTTTATGTTCTTCCTGAAATTTTCAGATCTATTATTCTGATTTCTGCTCTTGTGATTGTTGCCTTTTGTAGAAACATGCCTCCCCGGAAAGCTCCCACGAACCCACGGGAGGAAGCCGGAGAGAATTCTCCTGCACCACTTCATCAAAAAATGATCGAAGTCGTGGTACAGGCTATCCAGGATCTGGGACATGGAGTGGTTCTGGATCCTACTCCGACCAGAGAATATGAGTCTGGCCATAGGATGAATAAGGCCCAGGACTTCATAAAAAATAAACCCCCTTGGTTCCATGTTAGTTCAGAACCTCAAGAGGTTGAGGAATGGTAAGAGAAGATAGGGTATATGTTCGAGTTCCTGGACACACCTGAGGAGGTTAGGGTGAAATGTGCCTCTTTTCAGGTAGAGGGCCCTGCCGTAGGTGGTGGTAATCGATGCATCAATCTGGAAAGCATAAAAACATGAGCTGGAGAGATTTTAAGGCCATCTTCAATGAATAGTATTCTCCAGAGGTTCTATCCTATACCAGATCTCGATAATTCAAGGATCATTCAAAGGGAGATCATTCATTAATGGAATATGCTATTTTTTTTGCTGAACAAGTGTGTTACATGACTGAGATTGATTCTAATGAGAGTTATAAAGCTCAAAAGTTTGATAAGGGGCTGCGACCAGAAATTTACTCACATGTCTCCCTATTTATGTTGGGAACTTATTCTGAGGTGGCCGATTGTGCTTTCATGGTAGAGATTGAGAAGAAGGGGAAGTATGGTATCTTTAGAGTGATATCTTCTATGGGCACTAGTAGATCATCTGAAAAGAAGATGAAGCGTGAAGAGTAGGGAAAGAAGGGGGGTGGCAGTTCAGGCCCCTCTTCACGGCAGTTTTCATCACTAGCTTCAGATGTGAGGATTGCCGTGTGCCACCAGTGTGGGATGATATGGAACATCTTTCTATCATGCCCTCATCCTCTGAAGACCTCTTTCTAGTGTGGAGGTATGGGACACATGCAACTCTTTTGTGGGATAGCATGTCCACTTCAAATTGGGGCAGGATCCATGGATCCTAGGGGAGTTCTAGGTCAGTAAGAGACAACGAAGACAGGGGGATCACAGTTCAGTGGCTGTGGTGGTCGGGCTGGATCCTCTTTTGGGAAGATCTAGTTTTAGTCAGAGCCACAGGTGGGTGGTCTTTCTCAGGAAGACACAAGGAATCTTCTTAATGCAGAGCAGGCACCAGCAAGATCAGATGTAGGGCCATCCACCGTCCGAGGTACCATTTTGATTGAATCTTTTTTATATTCTGCTCTTTTTGATACTGGTGCTTCAGTTTCATTTATATATGCACATTCTGTGAGCACACTGAACTTACCAACTGATCTTTTGTCTTTCGCGATGGAGTTGGTGATACTGCTGGGAAAGAAGAAAGAGCAGGGTCTCAGGTGCCCATCATGTGCGCTCTCCATGTCGTAGTGGATATGGTGTGGGACCTACTGGTCTTCGATCTGGACCTTTTTGATGTAATCCTCAAAATAGAATATCTGGTACATTTTCAGGCACACATCGATTGCTATAGGTGTCAGGTGAGTTTCGGGGCACCTGATGGTAGTCCACACTTTATTTTTGGGGATTAGGACCCTCGGTCAGGTCGTGCGGGACCTCCACTCCCGAAGTTAGGGAATCTTATCTTCCCTTTATAATCGCTCACACTATAGTATGATGGTCATGCCATTGAGGTTGGATTACCTCATGTGGTGGATGAGTTCCAAGTGGTATTTTCAGATTATTTTTCATGCTTTCCCCTAGAGCGGGACATGGAGTTATCGATTGATTTGGCATTAGGGACACAACTGATATCTCTTCCCTCATACCGTATTTCCCCCACCGACTGGAGGAAACTAAAGATACAGATGGATGATTTATGAATCCAAAGTATTCATTTTCCTGAGTGTCTCTCCTTGGGCCACTCCTGTTCATTTTGCAAAGATGGCCGACGGCTCCCTCCAGTTGTGTATAGATTACCGGAAGGTGAATAAGGTAACCTTCAAGAAAAAATATCCTTTTCCCCGAATAGATGAATTATTTGATTAGTTGTAGTGGAAAAATTGTTTTCAAAAATAAACATGAGTTCCGATTATCCCCAACTTAGGATAAAAGGGGAAGATATCCCAAAGACAGCCTTTCGAAGTCGGTAAAACCACTATGAGTATTTGGCCATGCCCATCCGATTGACTAATGCTCAAGTGGTCTTTATGGAACTCATGAATAGGGTGTTCCACCAATATCTCAACTTATTCATCATCGTGTTCGTGGATGACGTCCTGGTTTACTCTGGATCCAAGGAGGAGCATGAGCACCATTTCCGGATCGTGTTGGGAACTTTGCAGGATCACCACCTTTATGGAAGGTTATCTATGTGTACCTTGGGGATCAGGGGGGTGAAGTTTTTTGGGAATGTGATCTCAGATCATGGAGTTTCAGTGGATCCATAGAAGATCAGTGTAGTTATGTCATGGGAGAAACTAAAGAAATTTCTTGAGTGTAGGAGTTTTCATGGCCGGGTAGGTTACTACAGGCGGTTTGTTCGATATTTCTCTTGGCTTGCTTCACCCATGACCACGCTCACCGGGAAGGGGGTGACGTTTGTGTGGATCCTAGAATTTCAGGCGTTCTTTGAAATGTTTAAGCAGAGGTGGACTACCGCCCCCGTTTTGATCCTTCTAGTGTTTGGGAATGGATATGTAGTGTATTTTGATGCTTCAGGTATGGGTCTCAGGTGCGTTCTTATACATGATGATCATTTGGTAGTGTGTGTATCTCGACAGCTACGACCACATGAAAATAATTATCTGACCCCTGAACTGGAGCTAGCAGTGGAAATGCATGCTTTAAAGAATTGGAATCACTATCTCTTTGGGTAGAAGTTTTTGGTCTACTATGATAATAAAGTTTTTTCATACTTCTTCTCATAGAAAGATCTCAATTTGAGGCAGTGTCACTGGATGGAATACCTACAGGGGTTTGAATTTGATATCATCTATACCCCAGGGAAGGGAAATGTTGTTGCAGATGCCTTGAGCAGAAGAGTACCGGTGTAGAATTTGAGGGAGTCCAGTGATGAGTGGACTCTTATTGGAATCCTTTCTCAGATACATGTGGAGACCAAAGAGCACTGTGGAAGTGCCTTCTTGGAAAGAGTTTTGTTGTCCCCATCTCTTTTAGAATTGATTCAGCAAAAGCAGCCTAGTGATGAGTTTTTCCAGTGACCAAGACAGATTCTTCATTATGGGGAGACGTCTTCAGATTGGTCTTCTTCCCCCGACAGTATCTTGTGTTTCAAGGGTAGTTCAGTGGTGCCTCTATCTCTGAGGAATGTTGTAATTCAGGATAGCCACCAGTCACAGTGGGTCATCCACCCCGGTGCCACCAATATATACTATGATGTTCATCGAATGTTCCGGGGGCCAGGTATTTGACAGGACATTACCGACTTTGTATCGAGATGGTATACTTGTCAGCAGGTGAGATCAAAACATCAAAAGCCCTCTGGTTTTTTTCTTCCATTAACCATTACTACCTGGAAGTTGGACAAGGATTCCATGGATTTCATTGTTTCATTACCTCATACACATCTAGGTAAGAATGAATTTTGTGTGTTGATTGATTGTCTGACCAAATTATCTCACTTCATTCATATCATAAATACAGCTAAAGTGGATGAGTTGGGAAAGTTGTATATTTTGGAGGTGGTAAGGCATCATGGTGTTCCATTAGCAGTTGTCTCAGATAGAGACCCCTGCTTTGCCTCTCTATTTTGGGGAGGCCGTGAGAAGGCTTTGGGGTCCCAAATTAAAATGATCACAACATACCATCCTCAGAAAGATGGTCAGATAGAGCGGGAAAATAAGATTTAGGAATACATTCTTTGTGCATGTGTCATGGATTTCAGTGGTTCATGGGATATCCATTTGGGATTGGTTGAGTTTTCTTATAATAATAGCTACCAATCATCGATTCGAATGGCTCCCTTTGAGGTTCTCTATGGTCGGCATTACCGGTCCCCTCTGTGTTGCGCTGAGGTAGGTGAGACATCACTGTTGGGACTGAGTCTTGTTAAAGAGACATCTGAGAAGTTCAAGTTGATCAGGTAGCATTTATTGACAACTCAGAGTTTCCAGAAATCATATGATGATAAGAGGAGTCGAGATCTATTGTTTTCTGTGGGTGATCGGGTATTTCTGAATGTGGCCCCTCGTCTGGGTCACATCCGCTTTAGGAAGCAGGGAAAGTTGATGCCAAGGTATGTCAGACCTTTTGAGATCACTGAGAATATTGTTAAGGTGGCATATATGTTGTATTTTACTTCAGAGTTTACATCCATCCATGATGTTTTCCATGTCTCCCAGTTGCAAAAAAACAACTCGGATCTGTCCCATGTGCTGAATTGGGAGGAGTTGGATATTGAGCCTGATTTAACTGTTTTTGAGAGGCCAGTGCAAATAGTGGACTTCCAAGAAAAGGTTATTAGGGTAAAGTCTATTCCGCTTGTTCATGTTCTTTGGCATCATAGTAGTGGAACACACGAGACATGGGAGCGAAAGTCATGGGTTGAGGAAGAGTAATCGAACCTGTATTCCGATCAAGCATCGGGTTTACTTTCCAGGGTGGAACGTCCTTCATGGTGGGGAGAATTGTCACAAACATGACATATTTTAATGTTATTTTTAATTTAAATTAAATTATTTCTTTTTTGGGGGTTTTCCATATATTTATGATGGAAATGGTTTATTTTCAAAATTTGGGCCAACCCAAGAGCCCATTTCCAGTTTTAAATATAAATTTTGTTTCTTTAATAACCCCTTCATTTTTAACCTTTTTCACCCATTGAACATCCAAAATGACCATAATTTTACTATTAAAACCAGCAAAATAAAATTTCCCCTTAATAAATAATTAGAATCATGTATTTGGGTGATGAAATTGGGTATTAGGCCAACCCGAAATCCTGTTTCCTCTTTTAAATTGTTTTTTAAATTCTTTGATAAAATATTCATTTTTATCCTTATTCATTGATTCCACCTCTCACATGTTCCCATAAAACCCAGATGCACCCCCATCTTCATTTTCCCTTCTTTGGAGCTCAGATTCATTGCGAATTAGGGCCGAACATCTCAACCTCCAAAAAACGTCCAGATTTCTCAAGTAAGTTGGTTCCCTTCTTTCCTCCTCCAATTCATTGGGATTATTATTTTTTATTGAATCCCCAAATGTCCAAAGGCTTGGAATTCATACCAAGGGTTTTTGTTTGGAGTTTTGCGGTCCAATCCACTGCTTTTAGGTTCAATCATACTCCATTGTGGTGCAGAAGAGGTGCGATTGAAGTGATGCACGAGGATTTTGGAGTTTTGAATTTTTTGGTAGGTGATTCCATATGTAGGTATTATAGAATGAGTTCGATTTCTGTAAAATTTTTCCATTATTTTCTTCCTTTATTGTTTTTTCTATGTTAATTGATTTGGGCAGCATTTTCAAATTAGTTGATTTTTAAGTTCCAATTTTGTGAAAAATGGGTGTTTTATATTTGCAACCTATGTTGTGCCTTTTTTTGTTTTTTTATAGTCATGAAAAGGATTTATAAAAATATTTTGATGATGAAATTTTTGGTTTAATATAATATTTGTTTCCATTGGGTTTTAAAAGTGGGATTTTAGATGAATTTTATGTGCAATGTTTGGTTACTTTTATTGAAATTGTTCTATGGAAATTAAATGTAATTTATTTGGTTGTATAAAAGGTGAAAAGAATTTTTAGCTACTGTTTGAAATGTGTGTGACCAGAACTTATTATTATATGTTAAAATGTATTTTCATTACATGATCAAATTGTTTGACCACCATAGGGGTAGCCCGGGTAACTAGGTGGGCTAACATGTACTTGTACGCTAGTGAACGGAGGGGTTTTGACCATGGTTTTCTTAGCATGTTTGACATGGATAACACTAAAAAAACTATAATGGAGATTATTGGAGACCAAGAGGTTATTGGTATTCTCCCTACTAGTGGCTCGTGCATGAGAATGAATGTTATTATGGTTACTTTCACCGTGGTACGTGGTACTTGGGGCTCACAAAAAACATGTACCTAGGGGTGTTCGTATTTTTGGTGCTCGTGGACTTTTTGGAATTTATCCTTTTCTTATAGTATTTTTGGATGTGGAAACCTGTATCTTGTTTGTTTTATTCAAATACACTCATTCTTTAAAGTTATCTCCACTGAATGTTATTTTCATTTCAATGTTGCACTTTTAGAAATAAATGCCACCATTTTCTGTTGATAACTCTTGCAAACTTTTTATTTTATAATTCCTATCACATGGAATCCTTGGGTGATATCCTATTTTGATTAGTTTCACACCCTACTTACACCCTCAGGAGTAAGTATACTTGATCATTATTGACAAAGGCATTGGCAAGGCCTTGGGCGATGGCAGTTCGAGTTGCTAGTTCACTCAATGGTGCGGTGTTGTGGAGACGGCTCGGGGGTGATGAACCCTTGTCGTGTGCAGTCTCATGGGATATGTTTTGATGCTACTTTCATACACCATTGGACCTCTTGTGTCGTTTTTAAACCCATAAACTTAGTTCTGAATTTTATTAATTATTATTTAGCATAATTTTTCAGATTTTGTTTGTTGATTGATTTTGGTTATTTGATGAATCCAAACTCGCGTAAATCGTTCCCAAATGAATTTTTATGATAACTGGGAACATGTGTTAGACCGTGGGGATAGAGAACTCCCTTCGGGCCTTTCCATGACCTAGGTTTGGTGCTAGTTTTATGGCGACCAGATTCAGTTCGTGACAGGATTGATACTCGTCTTCCCATAAACTCTGTATTTCTTGTCAATAAGGCGGAGAGAAGTGAAATAAAAGATTGAACAGATAAATAAGTGAAGACACACATTGAAACATTCATTTTGAATAAAAACATTGGGTATTTCAAACAAATACAAAAGGGATATTGTTGGAACCACTTTGTGTATGAAGATTGTATTTGTTGTCAACAGTTGTCAAGGCTGGTCAGAATAAAGAAGGAGATGAAGGACTCAAAAGTTAATGGAGATCAACTACAGTGAGGATACCTAGAGAATTTTTATGCAATCATATCATCAAATTTCATTCTTGGGAAGTTCTCCATGAATTAAATTCAGACGATTGATGCACTGATCCTTAGTTTGACGGACTTGTGTCAAAGGTGACACATTGTTTACAACAATGAAGAATGGTGAGGTATCATCCATCAAAGGATGATTGCAGAAGAAAGAGAATTTTATTAAGACCATGAAACTCCTCATGATTTCATGATAACAATGCAAGAAATTACTTTAAGAATAAAATCATATGATTTGCATGATTTATAGAATGATGGTTGAAGAAGAAGAGAGAATGTTGAAGGGGTTGACATTATGTGGTAGCCATGCAATTCACATTGTATCAAAACTATGATGATACTTTACTATTTTATTTCACAAATATAATATGTCTAGAGAACTTGTGATACATTCATTATGAAGGATAGAGAGAGTAAATTAGTTTTTTTAAGGATAGAAAGCGGCACACAAGTCAAAAGTGGCACGCAAGTATATGTGGCGCACAAGTGGATGTTGCATGCAAGTCATATTTCAAAGACCATCACATCAAAATATGACAAAGGAAATAAAGTGGCATGCAAGTTATATAGTGGAGCATAATTCAAAAATTGGCACGCAAGTATAAGCGGCGTGCAAGTGTGGCGCGCAAGTATATGTGGCACGCAAGTGCATGTTGCATGCAAGTCATATTTCAACATCATCATATCAAAATACGTCAAAGGAAATAAAGTGTCGCACTAGTGATAGAAAGGAACAAAAGTGCTAGAGCGGTGTACAAGTGCTAGAATGGCACACAAGTGCTAGAGCGGTGCGCAAGTGATGGAGAGGCGTGCAAGTGTAGTTGGCGTGAAAGTCACCAAAATTCCTATAAATAGACAACTAGACTCTTAATTTTTTAATTCTCAACACTTAAGAGAAAATTATATCTTTGATCACACAAGTAGTAGAGGGTGCTCTGGTCGTGCAAGTAGTAGAGGGTAGTGTGCAAGCATAAGTGGCGTGCAAGCTGAGGGTTATTTATAAGGCGCGCATGTAGGGTGTCGTGCATGTTTTGACGTGCATTTTTTCAGAGGCGTGCAAGTAGGGAGGTGCTTTCAAGATGTGTCTTGTGTATAAGCCAATGTGGTGCGAAAGTTGTGATATGTGAACAATTGTGGCAGGAAAGTAGTGAGTAGGAGCACAAGCAGGTGGCACGCAAGCAGTGAGGCACGCAAGCAGGGAGGTGCGCAATCAGGGTGTGGCATGCAAGTTGTTTGCACCAGGAGGTTCCTACCAGCTTCTGGGTAGGAAAGTGAAGAATTGTTTTGAAATATTTTATTTGTGATGGAGAATAATTTTCACTCATTAGGAGACATGTGGGCCATCTTGGTTTCAAAAATTAAGGTAAGAACACCCTCCTGTTTGTATGTTCATATACTACTATATATAGTGGTTCATTGTTGAAGAAGAAGGAGATTGCAAGTTGTGAATTGCATAAGAGTGTGGGTTTAAATAATGATATTAATTAAGGGGTTTCACACAAGAAGAAGAAGAGAATAAGAGGCTACATGTGGGTTCTTACACAATAAGAAGAAGAAGATGTGAATTCTTACTTCCATGCATGCACGTGCACACGTTGTGTAACTCAAATAAAGAATAAAAACAAGTGTGTTCATGTGTGAGATAGAAAGGGTGAAATATAATTGCATAAACAATAAATGTACCAAGAAGAGGATAAAAGAATAAAAAAAGGAAAAGAGTTCGACTACATGCCAAATACATGATCCCATGAATTTATGTACAATAGAAGAACTCACTCTGATGATTCCAAGTAAGTTGATCTTCATTCCTGAATAATAACATTGGTATATAATATTCTTGCTATAAAATAAGATGTGTTAGTGCATTCTGTTATTGCACTAAAGAAGAAGAAGAAGTCCTAGTGCAGTTGGTTTTTCACTAGTGAAGAAGAAAAGAAGAAGACAATAAGAATTGCTTGCATACTAATTCGAATCTAATCAAGTGAAGAGAATTGAAGAAGATCAAGAGAAGATCCTAACTTTTGAATAAGGAAGAAGACTTTCTCCTTAGAAAGTATAAAGAACTATCTATAGGATGCAAGTTGGGCTAGGTCATCACCTTTCCATGGAAGAGGATTGTTTCCCACCCCAATCTAAATTGTAGGGACTGACACTGGCTGGAGGACTGTTTTCCTAGCCACTCCACTATAATTTCATATCACATCATAGTGGAGAATCCATGCACTAAGAATATCCATGCATGGAAAGGATGCAGCTACTATTATTGAGTGGTGAACCTTGCAAAAATATTTTGTGCATTTTTTTTATTTTTTTTTGCATGAGACCAGGAAAAAAGAATAAGATAATCAAGATCCTAAAAGTTCAAGAGGTACAGGGATAAAAGTTGTAATTAGTTTAAAAGGTCTCCAACACAGATTCACCCCCTATCAGTGTTAGGTATATCCTGAACTGGTACTCTCATTAACCTCTCAGAACTCAGAGGCTTTGTTAATATATCAGCCAATTGGTGTTCCGTACTAATGAATTCAAGAGTGATATCGCCTCTTTGATAATGATCTCCCAAGAACTGATTTCTTACAGGATTATGCTTTGTCATATCCAGAGATACTATATTTTTAGTGATGTTAATAGGACATGTATTGTCACAGATTATATAAAAATGTTTGAATTGATATCAATAGTCTAGTAAAGTGTGGTTCATCAATAGAATTTGAGAGAAACAAATATTTTTAGCATCTATATATTCACCTTTGGAAGTATATAATGAAAAACAAATCTATTTATTACTACACCATAATACTAGTGACATTCCTAACATGTTTCATGTTCTAGATGTTCTTTTTCTATCTAGCTTACAACCAGCAATGTCATCATTTGAACAACTTTCTATATAAAATGGTTGCCCTTATGGATTAATCAAACCAAAATTTATAGTAAACATTATATATTTAAAAATCATTTTAGCAAAATTTATGTGAGACATTTTGGGATTGGCTTGAAAATGATCAAAAATTCATACATTGAACATAATGTCAGGTCAGCGAGTAGTAAGATAGAGCAGACTCTTAATCATACATCAGAAATTGGTTTGATCCACTGATTTACCGGTTTCATTTGCATCTAACTTGCAGGTGGTACTCATATGTGTATCACTACCTTTACTACATTTAAAACCAAAACGTATAAACAATATCCTTAGTATTTTTACTTTGATTTAGAATAATACCATTTTTATTTTGGAAGATTTGAAATCCAAGGAAAATTTTATGTTCCCCCATTAAACTCATTTCAAATTCTTCATGCATTATTTTTAAAAAATTATTTCAAAATGAGTTTTTATGGGATCCAAAAATTATATCTTCTATAAAAATTCATACTACAAAAAAATCTTTGGAAATGAGTTTAATAAAATAAATGGGATCCACAATTCCTTTAGTAAAACGTTTTGAAATAATATAATAACTAATTCTCTCATACCAAGACCTTTAAGCTTGTTTCAGACCATATAAAGAGTTTGACAGTTTAAAAACATGATTTTGAAAATGGGGATTTGTAAAACCTGGGGGTTGTTCAAAAAATACATCTTCATCTATATACCCATTTCTAAATGCACTTTTAACATCCATTTGATAATGTTTGAAATTCAAATGAGCTGCATAAGCAAGTAGTATCTTGATGGCTTCTAGTCTAGCTACAGGAGCAAAGGTTTCCTCATTGTCTATCCCTACTTCTTGACTATATCCTTTTTCCACCAGTCTAGACTTGTTTATAACTATGTCTCCAGATTCATCAAATTTCTTTCTAAACACCCATTTAGTGCCTATTGTCATGGTTTAAATAGGTCTATGTACAAATTATGAATCTTTGTTTCTTTCAAACTAATTTAATTCTTCTTGAATATCTATCACCCAAAATTCATCACTGATTGCATCATTAATATTTTTGGGTTCAAGCTGTGAAATAAAATCTTGATGTTCAACCTGGTTTCTCAGAGAAGCTCTAGTTTTTGTCCCTTTATTTAGATAAACTACTAATGCATATAAAGTATCATTATTGAGAGTTCTACTAACTCTAGAAAGAGTTGAACTAGACCCCTCATGGTTTTCTACAGGTTTAGACTCAATAGGTGCCGATTTTGGAAAATTCCTAGAATCAGATACTTATATAGGGAGTTCACTATCTTTATCATCAATGTAAATAATTGACATATCTTCCTCAAGATGTTCATGAGAGGTTCTAGGTTCATGTGGATCAGTGTAATCATATTTTACATTAATATATTCTTCCATACATTTGGTTCTATAATTAAATACTCTATAGGCTTTACTAGATATTGAGTAACCTATGAAAATTCTTTCATCAATTTTTGATGAAAATTGGTCAAGATTTTATTTACTGTCAATGGTAAATACTTTTCAGCAAAAAACATTACACCAATTAACCTTAGAATTCCCATTATTCCAAATCTCATAAGGAGTATTCTTATGAACATGTCTAATCAAGAATCTATTGATAATGTAAGAAGTTGTATTAACAGCTTCAACCCCAAAAAAGATAGATAGATTATACTCATTAAGTGCAGTCTGGGAAATCTCTTGAAGTGTCATATTTATTCTTTCTACAACTAAATTCTGTTTAGGTGTTTTAGGAGTATATAAATTGTGAGTATAGACAATATGTGAGAAAAATAATTGAAATTCCTGCTTTTCAAACTCACGACCATGATCATTTCTCAAGCTCTTAATTCTAAGTACATTATTATTTTCTACAGACTTGGAGTACTAAATGAAGTAAAAAATGCTTCACTTTTGTGTGATAGAATGTATACCCAATTATATGTAGAAAAATAATCTACAATAACATAAACATAGTTCTTCCCATTTAAACAACAAACTCTTGATGGTCCAAAAAAATCCATGTGAACTAACTCAAGCGGTTGAGAAGTAAAAACTTATTTCGTTGGATTGAATGAATTTTTTTTTGTTTTCCCTTTTGATAGGGATTACAAACTTTGATAAGTGGGATTTCCAATTTAGGAAAGTCTCTAACTTAACATTTCCTAGCTATTTTCTTATATTAGTGCACATTGTAGTGTCCAAATATTCTATGCCAGAACCAATATTCCTTATGAAACACATTTAAACATGAATTATTTTTATTAGCTAAGGAATTTAAATCCACAACATATACATTCTCATTTCTAAGAGCAGTAAATATTAAATCATTTTAAGAATTAAAAACATTAAATGCATCATATCCAAATTTAACATTGAATATATCATCACACAACTGAGAAATACATAGATGATTGTATTTTAACCCATCAATAAAAAGTACTGCTGAAATTAATATAGCATTAGGGCTACCAATTTTTCCTAAGCCGATGATCATCCCTTTAGAATTATCACTGAATGCGAAATATACACCATCAACTTTATTTAGGATTTTTAAGCAAGAAAAGTATCATGTCATGTTTCTTGAACATTTTCTATCAAAGTACCAAATACTTTTATATGATCTCTTCAGACAATTTTCATGCAAACCATATTAAGTGCAGGGTAACTTTGGTACCCGGATTTTCTTGGTTCCAGAGAGGTTAGAAAGAAACACTTTTGTATCCCAATTTTGGTCTCACTGGTTTCCTATAACCAATAGATATATTATGAGACATAATCACTTTTTTGGTCTTTTAGAGAATTTTTTTTCAATAAATCATCCTGAACATGACCTAGTTTGAAATTGTCTAGATTTTTGAAAAAAATTATTTTTAATGATTATTCTCTAACCTGGTTGATACCCTAGACCATTTGTATATTTTGGATCAATCTTTTTTCATAGTAACTGATTCAAGGTATCTATACCTGTAGTAAAATTTTCAATATCTCTATTTAATTTCTCATTTGATAATTTGAGTTTAGTATGTTATTTTAATAGCTGAGCACATTTTTCTATCTCAATATCCAGATCAGACTTATAATTTCCATTTAGAGCATGTTTCCTATTCAATAATTTATATTTATTCTTGTGTTCATTAATTTTATCCTCAAGTATTCCACAGTATTCAAATAGTTCATCTTAGTCATATTTTCAGCATTTTTTGATTCACTTTCATTCTTATAATAGTAATCATTATGTACAGGAGAATTGGGTGTTACCTCAGATGTTTCTGTCATGAAACACATGTTTGCATGTTTGTTATTTTCAATATTAGAAGTGTCATATCCACTTTAGCTATCTTCTATGGAACTCTTTGTGGATTTTATTTCCTTTTTATATCCTTTTCCCTTTTCATCATACTTCTTCTTAAATTTCATCTTGGAGAAATCATATTTCACATGACCTTTTCGTTTTCACTCATAATAGACTATCTTATTTGTGTTATTATTCCATTTCCTATCCTTTATCCACTGTCCTATATTATCATACCTACCTTTGTAGTTTTATTTTCTAATGAACTTTTTCTTTCGGTAGAATATATTTAATCTCCTTGCAAGATGATCCATCTAATCATCACAACCATATTATGATCCATCACTTGTGGAAGTTTCTACAAGAGCTTAAACATTTTATTTATCCTTTTTATTTGATGTTGCAGTATTGAATGCTATAGATTTCATCCATGGTTCTTCATCTAATTCTTGATTCACCTTATGTTCTTCTTCATACATCAGAATCATTTTAATTAGTTCCATCACATGTAGTTTTCCTATGTCACAAGATTCTCTGATAGAAACAGAAGTTCCTCTCTATATTTCAGGATGGTATTGAAGCAATCTCATAATCCGGTCCTTTCTGTCCACTGGTCGCCCCAGAAGACTCCTGGTATTCACTATTTCATTGAACCTATGACACATTTCAGAGATAGGTTCATCCGGATTCAATTTAGAATTATCATATTTAATATATAGGTATTTAATCTTGTTTATTTAACATTGGTTGTTCCCTCATGTGAAATAGCTAAAGTATCCCAAATTTCATACGCAGTTTTACAAGCAGATATTCTATATAATTCATCATCACCAAGAGAACCATACAATTCATTCATTTATTTACAATTAATAATATTTGTATCTTTAGTAAACTGATACAATGTGTCCCTAGCCACAGTAGGCAATACATGTTGTTCTTCAATTGTGTCCCAGATTTCCGGTCACATGCTCTCTAGATACAATAACATTTTTAATTTCCACTAAGAATAGGTATTACCATTAAAGAAAGGGGTCATGTTAGTAGCTACACCCTCAACTCTGTTATCCATTGGTAACTAGAATTTAAAGAACTGAAAAATTTAGATATGACAAAAATTTTAAGATCATTATGATACAACTAAAATAAAAGTTGAGAAGAATTTGATAGGTTTCACAACAGTACAGGTAGTAGAAAAAAATATTAAACTAATCCTCTGATACCAAATGTTGGATGGAGTGGAATCCCAATGGGGTGGGGGTGAATTGAGTTCCTAATAAAAATATCTATAAATTTTTTTTATAAAGATCCCCCAAATTTTGAAAACAATCCATTTAATTAACAAAATAGTGATATATTTGTCTAGTTGGTCAAGAGGATTCTAAAAGGGTGAGTAGTCCTCAATTGAATTATAGTACAACACCTTTTAATCTTTTGAAACAATTTTACTGAATTAAAAAAATACACACACTAACCAAAACTAACTATCAATGTGAAATAAAAATAGTTTTATGTTTTACAATATATAAGTAGCGGAAAATAGATAAAACAATTTATAAAATAACATAGTTCCCATTGCAGCAAAACAAGTGGTTTAGTGTCTATCCAAGAGATAATCCTATCCACTTGTAGAACACCCAGCACTAAGTAGTTTATATTATCAATAAACATGTTACACAACCTGTATCAGGATTTACAATAGTTTTCACAAACTGTCAAGGGTTCACACCATCTTCTAGAGTTCTTCCTGTAAAAAAAATAGTACAGACCACACATGGCCTCTTACACAGTAATACATGGGAATCAAATGTAGATGATGCTTTATGTGAGAATATTCAGTATCCTCTAGTTTAAGGACATGAGACAGTGTGTGAAACATATCGAAAAACACACTTATCATTAATGTAAAATGAAGAAACACAATATAGAAATTATGATGAGATTGAGTTTAGAAGGATCTATGTGTTTTTGGTTCAGCTCTTGACTCCTTGAAGTAAAGAATTTGAATTTTAAGTCTATCACTGGAAGTTGTCTCCAAAACAAAGTTTCGTAACTCCAGGTATTAGCTTTCAATAATTGAGTGTTCTACTTCTTGGTAGTTTATGAGACATAGAAGTTAGCCCCAAGTTGTTTTTCTAAAATAATATTCTATAAGTTCTTGGGTTCTCAATGAAGGTGCTTAAATAGTTCTTCCTTGTTCTTCAGTAATATCATCCTTATGCATTTAACTTCTGAAGTTGAATTACTCATTTTTATATCTTCCTCTATATATATTTACTCCTCGATCTTCTCTTTCATATTTGAGGTTCGATAATAGGAGTAAGTTCATCACGTGAAATATTTCTTGTACCTCGTACAGTCAAGATATGTTCTCCTACTATGTCTAAAAAATCATTAATTACGTCAAAATCATTAATGTTATAAAATATGTCTGTTTGAATAATCATTATAATTTGAAAATGTAATGGTATCCGTTGACTTGTAATGGAAGCCTTTATATCGGTAGGCTTTAACAGTAGGTGCACATCGGAAACCTCTAACTATAACCTTCCATCGGTAACCTTCATCAGTAACCTTCAACAGTAGGCTTGCGTTGTTGACCTTTGTAACAATGACCATATATCAACGACCTTGTATTAATGACCTTGTATCAGTGACCTCATATCAATGACCTCGTATCGGTGACCTTGTATAGGTGACCTCGTATCGGTGACCTCGTATTGGTGACCTTGTATCGATGACTTTGTATCCATGACATTGTATTAGTTAACATCTGTATGTGACCTAGTACTTAGATTAATTCTAAAGTGTAATCTTAAAATGAGAGCAGTGAGATTAACAATGCATTTTTATTACATTGAGATAAACCTTATTTTAACATTAACAATTATCCTGTAGGAGAAACCAAATGCTTTATATAAAGGAATCATGATTTCGGATTATCAAAACATGATTTGGGTTTATCAAAACATGATTTGGGATTATCAAAATAGGTGAGTAATTTTTTTTATCTTTCTCTAAATGGAACACCAAGGTTGGATTATGTCACATGGATGACTGACTTTTCTTGATATCTTGTGTAAGATGCATAACTGAGCGTTACTGAACAATAATTTATTATTAAATATTTATTATTTTACATTATATAACATAGAAATGAAATTAAATATTATACAATTAACTATACTGTGAATATATATAGTTGTATTCATTGGTTTCCTATTAATTAAAAAATAATATTGAAACCAAATGAATATAAATGGAAATTTTTTATAAAATTATATATTAATGTGAAAAAGAATGTTTATATTAATAACATAAATTAATTAGTAATAGTGAATGATATTAATTAAAATAAATTGTAATATATTCAAAAAAATATTGTATATTATTATCAAATAGATTTGATATATTTAAGATAATATTAAATCTAATTTTATGCTTAAAACCGTATATTTGTAGGAATTTAGTATCAATTATCTTTAATGGAGAACCCATTTTGAATCCAATTTTGGGATATTTAATTGATTTAATCTGTCAAAATAATCAGCATTTTTTATGAAAAATATAAATATTGGGGTATAATATATTTTTTGTATTTTTCCTATAAGGTTTCTTTTTTAAATGAATTTTTAAAACTAGTGAATTTTAATTCAAAACTACTTTTTAATCTAATATTATTTTAAGGATAAGTTTTATATTAAATTTATTGCAATGGTTAATTAGATAATAAATTAATAAATTAATACAATTTAGGTCATTTTAATCAATTTCACTTTGAAATTGGGTATAAAAAACATACCAAACATTTGGACATTTTTACTTTAAAACCCCACAGTGTCGTCTCCTGAGTGGGATGATTTTTTATTTAGATTTGACACAATTATTTTATTATAATTTTAAAAAAAATAGAATAAATTTTTGGAATAATAACAATAATTAATCATTTATTATAAGGTTACCTATGTTTTTTTAGTAAAATGATTACTCAAACAGATTAAAAATAATTACAACAATTAAGAGAAAAATTATATTCACAAATTACTAAACATTAAATTTTATACCCAAAATAACCAAAAGACATGCCCAAAACCCATTTTATTTCCATTATTCATCTATAAAACTTAAATTTTTTGGGTATGTCTTTTTTTTTTGGTAGAAACCTGGGAATAGAAATATTCTTTTCTAAAATTCCATGTCTGTCCTTTTACATCCTGACAAAACGCCACCACATCTCCCTCTTATTCACATATATCAAACCACATAGGATAAGAAAAAATCATCAAAATACAAATAAAACATCAATAAATTCCCCATATAATCCTTTATTTTTGACTAAATAAATTCATGTAATCCTTTTTGGAAAACCAAACAGACTTACCTGATTAAGAGGTAACATCATCTCTCATGCTCCTTTCTGTAAATTTTATTTCTCTACCCCATCAAATATATTATTTACATGATATTATAAAAACATTATTATTATAATAAATATATATATAATAATAATAAGTTTCTATTCAACCTTTTTGACATAAATCTACACACACCTATATCTAATGGGTAACGAACAAACTATTTATGTGTATAGTGAACTACCAGCTCACAAAATGATGATTATTCATTATTACATAACACATATGATGGTTTAAATTATAATGGACACTCTATTTTTATGTTTTATATTATATATATTGTTTCTTTATGTTTATATAATCCTTTTAAAACAAATAGATTTATACTTTACATTTTTTGTTAATATGATAATTTTGTTTGAGATAGTGTGGACTACCACCCCCTCAATGCAATGTGATTCATTCATACACATAATGGAATGTATTAAGGATTATTTAATTAGATATATATCATATATTTAATATATTAATGCTACTAAAATAAGGATATATATAAACATATATGTATTTTACTTTAATTCATTCAACACAACAATTAAATAGAAATTGTGTTCATGCGTTTGTATGGGCTACCGTCTTCATGAATATAATTTTCTATTTCATGCATTTATATTATATAGAATGTTATAATAAAAATAAACAAAATATTAATTTTATTTAGATGATGTTTTACATTCTAGGAATCCTGATATATGTATAAAGACCAAATATATAACAAATTAAGACATATGCGAAAAACAAAGCAGATATTACCTGAAGTGAATCCTTAACATAGAATTGAAAACAATTGGGTAATATATATCCATAATAAATCCATATATGTTATTATATATAAGAATACATTTATTTTAAATATCTATAATAAACATATATTTTTTTATTCATGAGTTTTGAATGAGTGTGATGAGAGTTAAAATGAAATGTAATGGAATTTCATCTCTCTATTATTATCATGAGATACATTCATTTATCATCGCACAATTATTTTTTCTGGTTTGTGTACTAAAAATGAATGTATCATGTTAATATTATACTTAAATTTATTATAAGTATCACATTTATTTTATGATATTTTGTAATGGGTTTTAATTTCCATATGTTACCAAATTGGTAAAATAGTTTTGCCTTAATTTCCATTCTTTGATACTCAAGTTTTATTATGACTCTAAATTCATTTTTCAAGTTTTAAATAATCCCATTTTACATTTCATATCCTGAATCTCCTTATCTTCATGATATTTTGAACTTCATTTTATTTCTTTTCTTACATGGAGAGTATGATCCAATGTAACTAGATGATTAGAAATTATTAAAAAATTCTCATAACTTTTCGAGATTGTTAATGATTATGTTTCTTTGATGAAATATTATAATCCATCTCTAAAGAACAGACAAGAGTTTACTTCTCCTTTATTTATTCAATATATATCCATGTATTAATTCCATTTTTCTACTCTTTGTCACATTATATAATTATAAAATTATTTTGAAGAAAATATGACCATATTTCTCTATTTATTCTATAAGAATGTTTTATTAAAAACAATTCTTCCTAAAAAAATATAAAGTTTTTTAAAATAATCCATGAAGATCAATTTCAAGGAAAAAGGATTTGATTTTTTAAATTTTTTTCAATGATTCCTTTATATTTTTTTGTCTATTTTCAGATATTTTTTTATATTTTGAAGATTCTATTATATCTTTTCAATTAAAATGGTTTTAAAAATGTTTTCATGATTATTTTATATTGTTCTAAGGAAAATGGTTTAAAAAATATTTTCCTTCATATTTTATATTGTTTTAAAAAATGGATTTCAATATTTATTATTATTTTGTAAATTTTCATGGAAAATGGTTTTCAAAATGTTTTCAAGAATATTACATATGATTTAAAAGAAAAAGGTTTTCAAAATGTATTCAAAATATTTTTTATAAGTTTCTGTTGTATTATCAAATGAAATACCTTTCAAAACTTTTTATGTTTTAAATATAATTTTTAAAATAAGTAAGGAAATTTTAAATAGGAATTTTTTAAAAATATCTTTCCATGATTTTACTATCTAATACAACATTCATTGATGTTACTAAATCCCTTCTAGGAATTTATCTAGAGGTCCAAATAATATTATTTCCTTAATGTTTTATGTTTTTATGGAGTAATTCTTATGTCACCCATTTCTCTTAAATGAATTATATTATTTTTAAATCCACTTTTTTCATTTGTTACGCTTTCATCAAATTATTATGAACCCTATATCTTTTCCCTATATTATGACATGATGAACTGCTAATGTTACCCATTTCATTTCTTTGTTTATGATTTAATCTTTAGAAAAACTATCTCTTTTTAGGGTTTATAATATGATGAATGATTTGTGGGACATGTTTGTATGATTTAATTATAAGATAGGTGGGGCTTATAACTCCCACAAATTCATAGGGTACAAAAGTTGAAATCCCAAGACACAAGCAATAGGGTACACATGAAGATATCCCAAGACCAAAAAAATATAGTACATGATAGGGCATCCCAAGAATGAAATAAGATGGTGCAAGAGAGGATACCACATGCCTGAAACAAGAGGGTACACAAGAGGGTATACCAAGACCAAACCAGGTATATAGGCGCTTGAACCAAGCCTAACATGTTACACAGGTCTTGGTAGGTTGACTAAAAATCATATATTATATAATTATGTGTTTTCCACAATTCCATATTTTAGTCCTAAGCTTTGATTTAGTGGATAATGTTCTCTATTTACTTATGATTCGTGTCTTATGCACTGCCATGATTTATTCCATGATTTATGTTTATGATCTTTTATATTCAGGGTTTTATTTTCAAATGTTATGACCACATTATCATACACCTATGATCTTGTGTATGAATATATGCCTCACTTGCTTATACATACTGAGAATCTAAGCTCACCCATTTTTATTTTTCCCTCCATAGGTTATGAAGATATATTTTATGTGTGATGAATCTATAAGGGGTTATAGTTATGTTAAACAAAGTGGGAGATAAATTTTATTTCATATGTTCCAATGTTTAGGTTTTCATGTTTCCAAAGGCAATAAACTAATACTTAATTTAGGAATATATATATATTTGGTTTTTAGTATTCCGCTAATGTTATGTAATGTTAATGAATGTCATGATTGGGTTTCTATATGTAGATATTTATCTATCTGGACACAAATTTTTTTTAATCTATTATAACACATGAATGCTTTCTATTGTATACAACATTGTATCATTACCTTTATAGTATTATATTGTAAATTTTTTCTATATGATAATATATAGTATCTATCTCCATCAGATACAACATTGTATAATTATCTATATTGTATAATATTGTGATATTCTCTTTCTGAAAACATCTAAAAAGCTAATCATTTAACATGAGAACATTTATTAATCAAAATTTTAGAAATATTAGTGAATAGAACCAAATCATCTGACATCCATAAGAAAGTACACAAGAATATTCATAAGAAACTCATTAGGAAACATAATATGAAAATCCATTAGAAATATTTAAGAATCACATTTTAAAATTTCAATCATTTACCCCTAACATTTCCATAATCAGTAGAAAATAAAATATTAAATTCATTATAATAATATGATGCATCATCAATATCCTACATCTTATATCATCTCAATATAAAATTATTTTTGAATTTAATTGAATTTTTCATCCATTATGGAAAAAAATCACAAACCATCTCCAATAAGATATATTACTTTTCCTCTCCCCCATTACAATCTAAATTTCAACACCCTTATTTTTGTAAAGGGGTGAGGATGAAAATTCATCAAAAATATTTTTGTATCCCCTTTTCGTATATTTTCATAAATTTAATGAGATAATGAGTGTATCAGAATTTTTAATCAATAATCCCAAATTGAAACTCTATTTTTAAGTGTGTGGTTCTCAACATAGAAAACAAATATTTATAAATCAAAAAAATGAGTGATAATTATATATTTATCATGTGATACTAACATTAAAAAAACACCTTTTATGATATTTCATCTTGTTTTAATTCAACCTACTTTCCTTCATCCATATTCTATAATAGATAAATTGATTCCATAATAAAAAATATTATTCCCTCCATTTTAAAAACATTTTTATCCTTTTCCTCTAAATTATAAATTCTCCCTCCAAATATTAGAATTTTTTCATGAAATGATTATATAAATTTATTAATGAATGTCAATATGAAAACACCTCTAATCTATATATCTTTTATATCCATAACATCTTAATCATCATATCATGGTTTATCCTCTAGGTATTTCATTTTATTTAATTATAAAAACTTTAGAATGTGGAATCATAAAATGAGGTAGTGTCACGAACCAACCTAGGTCGACCATGAAATGATCACTCAAACCGGTCCGCGATAGGACCCGAGAGGCGTTCCTGATCCTCCCGGGCTGGCGACAAGATCCAGGGCATCAACAGAGGCTGTGGGAATGATTTTTCCCAGTAAAAAAAAATAAATCAGCAGAAATAAAACAGAGAATCACCGAATAAATAGACAGAGTGAAGCAACTAAACACGAACAAAAGAAAAATAAAACTAACTGAAAGAGAACCACTATCTTTGTGTGACCTCGCATGTCACTCTCCAACTAACGACCAAACATCTCCCAATCTGTACCTTCACAAACACTAAAAACAGAAATATAACTATATTCGTGATTATTAAAAATCAGTAGGCTAGCTCGATATCTATTCCCAATTCACTACCTTTAAATATATAATTTTACCAATTCCAGGTTTTAACTAAATATACAAAACATTGGTTTTCACACACACACACTTTCATTTATAAAACAAGTATCAGTCCATTTCCCTTTTTAATTATAAAACAAGTTTTATGTGTGAAAGGAATAAGTATATTTATTTTTAAAACATTTTCTGCGAACCATTTAGAAATTCGAACTTCAGTTATTAGCCAAAAAGGAAAAACCAGACATATCACACAATACACACCAAGGGCAATGGAACAAGTTTCACACATGGGACAGCAACCGAACTAGTCCTCTCAACCGTCCGCCACATACAAATAAACACCAAAGGAAACATGGGTCGAACATAGGAGATCGTGAGCAATCGAGAACGCACTATACATTTGACTCATCCTAATATCATGCTCTAACTCGATGATGTCATAACGCCCTAACACTCGACATAGCCCAACATGGCCTAACCGAGGGGCCCAATCCCCATAGCAGCAATAACTCAGTATTCCCCTACTATGGGGCCACTAGCCAGTGAATAATATAAACTAGTGCATCAATCATTCTCAGAAGATTCACTCACTATGTCAGGTTCCCATGTCAACATAATCAATAAAAAGGGGAGCATCCACAATGTATATCAATCATTCACGATGCACAAATGTCACACACAACTCACAAAATCAACACACTCCAAATCCCACCCCTAAGTAACTCCAAATTGAGTTTTTCCAAAATAATTTATTTCATTAATGTTCCAAACGGGCCTTCACCAATTTTTAATTAATTCCTCGTTTCTCAAGAAAACCTGAAATGCTTATTCAGAAAAACCATTTATCTTTAAAACTAGAACCAAATTTGAAATTCCGTGAATTATTTTTAAAGGGAAAACTAGAAATCTTTCACTTATGGGTGTCCACTCCTCAAGAAAATATTTCAACAGTCGTGTATAAAATAAAAGACTCTTTTTTTTACACCAAATAGTCATTTAATAATTAATCATCTTATAATAGTTTTCTACTTATTAAAATTAATAAAACATCAAGAAATTGATAAATACTAAATTTAAAGGAGATTGCAGTGGGGGGCCTACCTCGATACCAAGGTGCGACGATAGCGTAAGCTCGGAAACCAGGTGAGGTGATGGTGCTCACTCGGAAATGCCCCTCGCGGGTCCTAGAAAGTCAAACAGACCCAAATAATGATTAATTAATAAAAATTCTAATCAAACCCGGGTAAATATATATATATCAAATAAAAATATCAAATGAAGAAAAAAATAAATGGGGTTTACCAACGGGGGTCGTGACTAAAAAAGGACCATCGGAGGGTGTTGCGCCGAGACAGCGGAAGGCCTATGTGCGGTTGGACGCGGTCTGACTAGGGGTGCGGCGAGGGCTGCTGGATGGCGGCGATGCGAGACAACCAATGGGCAGGGCGCGAATAAGTAAAGCAGCGGTCTCGTGGACGGAACCTGGGAAGAAGGACAGAGGAGGGGCTGATGGTCACTGTAGATGAGCGGAGTAAGGGTTGTCCAAGAGGCACTGCAGGAGAAAGTGGGGCCGAGATCGGATGTGGGCTGGTCGGCGGAAGTAGGCCAGGACTAGCGGGCATCATGCAAGCCGAGGCAGCGCCACTGCGGCTGGTGTGCGCAAGGCATGAGTGGCATGATGTCCTGACGAGCAGGGAAGTGGGAGATGAACGACTTGATGCAGGGAGAGGAGGCAGAGCCTGGAGTAGGCCTGGTGGTAAGAAGGGAGGGTGATCTGAACTCACAGTGGGGGGACGAGGGAAGAGGAGGAGAGGGCTGTGCACTACGGGCTGCAGCAGGTGCGCATGGAGAAACCGGGTAACTACTTGCAGAGGGCTGGTGCGGGACTCACAGGGGCAGAGCGCTAGGCGAGGTGGAGAGATGGGGGTAGATCTGGAAAAGGGCTTGGACGAGGAGAAACATGAGGGTGGAGGCACACTAGGATGGGGGGTCTGCATGAGGGTGAACGCTGGACAGGGAAGCAGCAGCAGGTGTCGGCTGAGGACTGGTACGACAGAGAGCTGCACACGCAGGCTACTACGAAAGCAGATACAGGTGGGAAACCGTACTTACAGGGGGTACTGTGTAGGAAGTTGAGAAGATGGGTGCTACAGGTGTGGAGGAAGCCGGGAAGGGCGCTGCTGTAGGAGAGGTCGGCGACATAGAGGGTGGGTCGTCGCTGCGGAAGGAGGGTGGTGGCCAGGATGAGGGGTTGTGGGCCTGCTGGTAGGAGGAGAGGGAGCACTGGGGGTTAGGTCGTGAAAGGAGGAAGGTACACCAGGGGCTCACAATGTGGAAGTGGGGAGCAAGAACGTGGAAAAAAATAATAAAGGAGAAGAAAGTAGAAAAAAAGGACAGAATAAAATAAATAAAAAAAGTATTGTAAATGTATAATAATATATAAATTATAATAATAATAATAATAATAATAATAATAATAATAATAATAATAATCCATCAACAACAACAACAAAAATAACAAAAAAAAACAATAATAATAATAATAACAATATTATAAATTATTGTTATTATTATTATTAAACATTATATAAAATTATTTTCAATTTATTTTATGCATTTAATTTTATCATTTATCTACACAGGTGGGCAACCGCGCACTCACCAGGTCCAAACACTTGATCGGACCGAATACGCGGTGACCACGCACCCACCCAGACCGAATGCGCGGTGAATGCTAGAAGTGCGGTGACTGCGCACTAGTCCGAGACCCACTGAAAACATCAACGCATCGAAGTAAATTCAAATCTGGACTCAAAACAAATCTGCCCAAAGTCATGGGACTAAGAAAAGAATAAAAACATGGGAGTCTGTGGTCGGGGTGTGAGAATTCTCCCCACCACAGACACTTTATGCCCCCATAAAGTCACCAAGCCAATAATTGACACAACATGAGTTCATTCCTAGGAAAAAAATCATAGAGAACCAAGAGATTCTAGGTGACCATTCCCAACAAACATCCCACCCACCCAATTCAAAGAAAAATCACTGCCCGAGATTGAGGGGAGAACAAGAGAGGGTTCTCCCTACCACAAGAATTCACTGATACAAAAAGCTTTGAAAACCAAAAAAACCATCCCCTGGGGGGCCAACGCGGGAACTCTCAAACAGAACCCAGTTAATTTCTCCACATGGACCAAACAACACCTAGACACTTAAACAGAAAGCTTGCTACGAAACGAACCATCAACCCGAGGATAAGGAATTAACTAAACTCCTCACACACCGACCAAATAAAACCCTCACCGCAACCAGATACTAGATAATTCATAGCCCGATCTCAGAAAGGACTATGAAACACCGCCCATTAATTTCATGAAACGAACATTCCCCAATCGAACACACCTAGAACCAAATCAAAATCAGAACATGTCCATTTATTCCTGGGCAACACCATTTAGAGAGACCAACCAACTTAAGGGCCACACTAAGAGCAGATAAGACTGTTGGATTATGGAAAAACAGGCTCATCATGCCACCACAACAAGGATGAGCTTAATACATTGATGATAATGGATCAAGAGAAGTTTTGGATATTTTCATTCCAAAGCCGAAGAGATTATCTAGGCTGAGGTTCCACACAACCTTGGAAACTCTTGACTATGCGCGAGCTTCATGCCGAGTCCTATGGTTGGGGCCCTGATGAATGAAGCGTCTCCTACCTCACATTCAGGCATTTTCATCACCTAGTTTCTAACTCCTTCCATTTTCTGATTCCAACAACCGCGATGGTCGTACATTTTCAAAGGGATGCGACATGATGGCTTAGAATGTCCGGACTGGCTATACTAGTGGTTCACAAGAGAGCAGTCTGACTAGCTAGGAGCCAGTACCGACGAGGATGATTTCATGGAGATAGGTTCCACCGGCCCACACTCCTTGCTAGGTGGGGAACCTTCTCGGAAGTCGACCACCATTAATCACACCCAAAACTCAAACGATGATGATACATTTCATTTTTACTAGTCCAAAACTGAACCCTAAAATAACTCTTGGGTGGTACGAACCTTAACTATCCTAGGAGTTCAAAACAGCAATAAGACACACTATCGTTCAAAATAAGACAACTCCCTCTAACAGACTTTGATTACCTCGAAAAGAAAGAAACACACAAAATGAACTGAGAACTGAGCATAACTCATTAATAACTTTTGGAGGCTTTCTGGGCGGCATACTATTGACAACATGAAAAACACCATCAAAACCGAAATCAAGCCAAAACTCAATCAAAGAAATAACACAAGCTAATGAAAAACAATTCCAGAAGCCAAACATATACAAACACAAGAAGAAATAATTTTTCCAAAACCATCGTTTCTTTAAAAATATTAAAAACTCACCTATGGCACCTTATGAATTGCCACAAGTGCGTTTATTCAATCCTTCTCACCTCATCTATGAACAAGTTCCCCCACACATATTCTATACATACCCACACACGTGTGACAATCCACAATGAGTGCCAAGGTTCAAACCCTTTTTTTCATCCCAAATCCAAACAAGGAATAAAACATTCTGAATCGAAACACTCCCAGAATAAAAACCCAATTCACCAATTCCAAAACAATTTTAAAAGAAACAAATTTCCATTTTTAAACCACCTCTATTTTTAACACTCGCTCACATCGATTGAGATCAAAACAAAACACATTCAACAACAAACCACCGGAACGAGTGTAGGTTCCGGGCACAGCGGAAGCGCGTTGGTGGGTTTGCCCAACTTAATTTTTTGTTAAACAATGTTTAATCCGAGATCCGTCACGATATAAAATGCCGAATCATCGGAATATAATGAAGAACGAAAAGAAAAGATGAGTCCCAGAACCCTTGTGGAGGATCATCATATGTTGATTATAATTAATTTAATTAATGCATAAGAATTACCTCATTGGAATTCTTTCTTCGTTGATGTGTCTGGTCATGATTCGGTGATCCGTCGTTGCGTCATAGAATCCATGTGTAGGATTCCTCTAGCGGTTATCCACACGTGTGTCACGTATCTCCAGAAGTTGCCGAAGAGATCTCCGGGTGCTAGCGCGGAAGAACCTTCTCTTGCGATGTCCGCCTTTGACCGCCTCGTAACATGAGGGCGTTCTTGGTGGAAAGGGAATTCTCTCTTGGCTTGAGTGTATTTCCAAATCCATTGTGCACAACAATGGCTCACAAAAAATGTTGGGGTTGTGAGGATATTTATAATCAGGTTTGAGGTTAATAGAGTTATGACAATAATTAAACGTGTTACGCATTTTATTTATTTCATTAACTCTTATTGAAAACCCCCATGTCGAATTATTAATTCCTTTACATGCGCCCACACTGATTATACTAAATATCATTTAATAAAACAATATTAAATCCTCAAAATCCCAATCGGAAAAACTACACGGCATGTAATAATTAATACACGACGTGTACTTGTTTTCCATAAAACTACACAGTGTGTATATTTAATATAAACGGTGTGTACTTTTATTTTCCATTTTTCTCCACCACATTTATTAGACCTTGAGTAATGACTATTTATTTCTTAAATAAATGTAACTGTATTACTCGCTAATAAATATATTATTTTATCCATAGTATATTCTCTCGAATAACTAGTGTCAAAATAAATGCGACCAGACATCCTTAAATAATTATTAAACCACAGTCGGGAATAATATTTATTTAACTTGTTAAATTAATATTTAACTGAGATACATGGACACACTTAGTGTGTGACCCTCTAGGCCTCTTTCTCAGTGGCATTAGGCTGAGCCTGCCTAAAGTCCATGGTTAGCGTCTAGCAACACGCCAAGGCACCCATAGAGAAAGAAGTTAACGCCGCAATGACGTGTCACCTCCAACGAATGCTTACCGTGTAATATAATCCCTTTGTCTTGATATCTCCAATCAAGCGGGTTGCATGCTAGTTCCATCAACCCATGTGCTTGATTATTCTTTCTTTGACTTCCCGAAATTGAACTTTCCCATACCTTACCATGGCCATGGATTTATTTTGGCTATATCAATTTCATCAAAGGTTCTGAGATATCTACTTCCGTTATGGAACGGAAGGGAAAAATCATTTCTCGCATTATCTATTAATGCGGTATTACTCGTGACACACCCAACGTATCCTACCTTGCTGCGAACAGTGTGTCGTCACAGTTTTCATCAATACATCTAAGTGCGCAAGTTGTAATACCCATTAATAATAATCATAAAGTCTAAGGATCAATACACACATCCGTAGATAGGAACATCCAATGACACTATGAAATTTGGATTTCCTACTGGCGGGTCTCGTTCTCATAATATCCTCCTGGATATTACCAAGGGAGCACACCATGAGAAGGTGCCTCAAAGTTTTCTGAGTCCTCACCCCTAATGACCTGTATTATTTGTGTCCCTCAAATAATATCATCCATCCATAGAACATACATTCAAGAACAGTGTTATGGCACTTTCGGGTTCTCATCATAGTAGGGATCCGCTACGACCCTTTAATGCAACAGCTGTCCTTAGGACATTATCACATGACATGTCATGCAGAAGAACAATCAAGATGTGATAAGGCTTTTATTTGATGAATAAAGTACAAAGTAGTTGGTTCTAGACCACCAACTCCAACAGACTCCCACTTGGACTAGAGCCAACTGCTAACAAACTTTAACCCGCTAGCTCTCACATGATATTCATGCTTCTACTGAGATAGGCCTTTAGTCATGGGGTCCGCCACGTTCTCTTCCGTGGACAGTCTGCCTACTGCAACTTCACCCCTTTGATAGAAATCCCTCAAGAGGTGATACTTACGGAGAATGTGCTTTTTCTATTGATGTGACCTTGGTTCTTTTGCAAGAGCCACCGCTGCAGTATTATCACAATACAATGTAATTGGATCTTTACTGCTAGGCACCACATCAAGCTCCTGGACAAGTTCCGAATCCAAATGGCTTCTTTGGCTGCATCAGAAACTGCTATATACTCGGACTCCACTGTAGAATCGGTGACAACTGGCTGCTTTGAACTCTTCCAGCTCAAAGCTCCACCATTGAGACAGAAAACATATCCATATTGTGACTTCATATCATTCTGATCTGTTTGAAAACCAGCACCAACATACCCTATGATAACAAGCTCCTCGTCTCCTCCATACACCAGGAACATATCCTTAGTTCTTCTCAGATACTTAAGGATAGTCTTAAAAGCAGTCCAATGCTGTTCTCCTGGATCTGCTTGATATCTTCCTACCATGCTCAGTGCATAGGCAACATCATGCCTGGTACATAACATGGCATACATGATGGATCATATAGCCGAAGCGTATGGGATCTTGCTCATCCTATCTTTCTCCTGTTGTGTCTCGGGACACATTTTCTTAGAAATATGTATGCCATGTGACACTGGAACCAATCCCCTCTTGGATTTTTCCATACTAAATCTCTTTAGTATCTGGTCAATGTATGTACCCTGACTTAGTCCAAGCATCCTCTTGGATCTATCACGAATGATGTTGATCCCTAGAATGTAGGCTGCTTCTCCTAAGTCCTTCATGGAGAAACACTTGTTCAACCAGTCCTTAACTGACTGTAAGGCTGGTACATCATTTCCAATAAGCAATATGTCATCAACATATACCACTAGGATGATGACCGCATTCCCATTAAATCGCTTATAAACACATGGCTCACATTCGTTCTTAATGAAACCAAATTTCTTTATGGCTTCATCAAATCGAATGTTCCATGACCCGGATGCTTGCTTTAATCCATAAATGGATTTATGCAACTTGAAAACCCGTTTATCTTCACCTGGTGTCACAAACCCTTCTGGTTGTGTCATATAGACATCTTCCTGAAGGTTCCTGTTAAGGAATGCTGTTTTGACATCCATCTGCCAAATCTCGTAGTCATGGTAAGCTGCTATGGAAAGTATGATTCTTATGGATTTAAACATGGGAACTGGCAAGAAGGTTTCATCATAATCAATTCCTTGACGCTTTCTGAATCCTTTAGCCACTATCCTTGCTTTATAGGTGCTAACTTGACCTTCCATGTCCAGCTTTCTTTTGAATACCCATTTGCATCCAACAGGCTTTACATCAACTGGCTCATCGACCAGAACCCAAACTTGGTTCTGATACATGGAATCCATCTCAAAATTCATAGCTTCTTGCCATCTTGTAGCTTCTGAGCTTTCTACTGCTACCTTGTAGGAGAGAGGTTCATCATTGTCCAACAATAATGATTCACCATCCTCGGTGACTAGGAAACCAAATATCTATGGTTCCCTTACCTCTCTTGAGCTCCTACGCAGTACATGTGTTTCTAGAACCTCTTCCACGGGGACCTGTGGAACTTTTTCCTGTACCAACTCATGTGTATCTTGAGCATCAACTTCGTCGAATTCAATCATGCTCCCACTATCCTTCTTGAGGATGTTCTCCCTCTCAAGAAAGACGGCTTGTCTGGCGACAATAAGTTTCTTGTCTTAGGGGTTATATAGGTAATATCCTTTTGTTTCCTTGGGATATCCTATAAAGATACACTTCGTGCCCCAGGGTGCTAGTTTGTTTCCTGATAAGGCCTTAACAAATGCCTCGCATCCCCATACACGTGTGTGCGACAAAGTGGGTTTCCTTCCATTCCATAACTCGGATGGAATTCCATTTGCCGCCTTAGTTGGTACTCGGTTTAATGTGTATGTTGTAGTTTGTAATGCATATCCCCAAAAGGATAATGGAAGATCTGCATGACTCATCATCGACCTCACCATGTCCAACATGGTGCGGTTCCTCCTTTCACTAACACCATTCCAATGTGGTGTATACGCAGGAGTGAGCTGAGATAGAATCCCATACTCCCGTAGAAGATCGACGAACTCTTGGTTCAGATATTCTCTACCTCGATCCGATCGAAGATTCTTTATCTTCTTACCAAGTAGATTCTCTACTTTATTCTTGAATTCCTTAAATGTCTATAAGGACTCTGACTTATACCTCATTAAGTAGAAATAGCCATATCTACTCAAATCATCAGTAAAAGTAATAAAGTAAGAATATCCACCTCTAGCTTCTACTGGAAATGGTCCACACACATCTGTGTGTACCAATCCTAGAAGCTCTGTGGCCCTTTCACCTTGTCCACCAAAAGGCGGCTTGGTCATTTTTCATTGTAAACAAGCGTGACATCTATCAAGTGGTTTTATATCAGTAGAGTCTAAATATCCATCTTGGCAGAGCTTTGTCAAGTGCTTCTCATTCACATGACCAAGGCGGTGATGCCATAACTGGGTGATGTATGAGTCATGTGAGTTTGTTTCGTTATCGATTGCCAACACTTGGTTTTCATAATTTAATACATACAAACCATTATTCAAATGTGCCATACCATAACATACGTTGTTCTTATAAAAGAGACAACCCTTATTTCCAAACTTGAAAATAAATCCATCCATATCCAAACAAGATACAGAAATTATGTTCTTGGTAACACTAGGCACAAAATAACATTTTTGTAAAACCAAAATCATGCCAGTTGGCAATGAGAGGTGATAGTCGCCAATAGGCAACGCAGCTAGCCTTGCGACATTGGCATCTCAAAGATCCACCTCTCCTCTGGCGATCTTTCTAAATCTACTTGGTTCCTACATTTGAATACAGATGTAAGCCCCACAAGCTGTATCTAATACCCAATGTGTAGAAATAGAAAGATTGCAATCGATAACGAACGCGCCTTTAGCATCCCCACGCTTCTGGGTGTAGTTCCTCTTCACGTGGCCCTACTTGCCACATGCAAAACACACTGCTTCCCATTCCTTGCCCTGCCTCTGGATCTTCCCCTTCTTGGAGGGACGGTGCTCGGGGGCTTCAGACCGTTTATAAGACTTTGGCCCCTTTTCCTTGTCCTTCCTTTTCTAGTTCACCATAAGGACCGCGGGTTTGTCACGCCCCGTGTCCTTATCTGCCTGGAGAATCAAGGTTAGAAGCCCCGATAGACTCTTCTCATTGCCGCTCATGTTATAGTTGACAATGAAGCTAGAGAAGGTCTTGGGAAGTGATGATAGGATGAGATCTGTACGCAACTAATATGGGAATTTAATCCCTAATATGTCCAAGCGTTCAATGTAGCCAATAAGTTTGACCACATGAGGCCCAGTTGGCGCAGACTCTCCAAGCTTCGTGGTAAAAAAAGCATTGGAGATCGCATACCTCTCCTGTCTCGCCTTCTCATGGTAGATATCTTTAAGGTGAGACATCATGCTATATGCATCCATGTTTTCATATTGCTTCAAGAGCCCATTAGACATGGCTGATAGCATGAAACAATGGACATATGTGTCATCATCCATGTGTTTCATGTAGAGAGATAATTCCTCATCACTAGCCTCGTTCCCAAGCGCAACTGGAATAGGCTCTTCCAGCACATATAATTTCCTTACGTGGCGAAGGACGACGCGTAAACGCCTCTACCACTCTGGGAAATTGGTGCCGGTGAGAAGGTTTTCTTTTTCGAGTATGGTGCACAATGATATGTTTGAAGTCATTTTCTTGTCGTTTCTACAATTTAGGATGAGCAAAGGTTTAGTACTTTATTATAAAAATTGAGACAAATAAATAAATTAATACTTATTAGTCTCCCACTATTTTATGGAAATCCAATATCCCTCACCATTGATTTTGGGATATTCTATTGCGTGAATATTCTAGTGGAAAGGATCCATATTTCCCTTCGCATTACCCCAACTAGGGTTGGTCAAGGAAATTGAAGGGTTTTAGGTAGGCATTCCAAATGCCAACTACATTAACTCGCAGTTCCTTGATCTGCTGAGTGGACTCCCCAATCCTTAAATCCTTTTTGGATTTCCTCAACCTTTGCCTCTTGGTCACACTAAGTCCTGCTGTGGCAGTCAACCCTTGATGCGAACCAAGTCATGTCAACCCAAAACCTTGATTTAGAATTCCCCGATAATTGAAAGCACCCCAACTAGGGTTGGTCAAGAACTTTGAACTATGGTTCGATTCTAACCAAGATTATGGAAGGCTATGCCGACATAATATTTATTTTGAGGGATTTTATCCTTATACGTAAATTGCCATTTTATTATCTTTGATTACATGCTTGTTAATATTAAGTGGAATATACTTAAGTGATTAACCATGTCTAAGATAATATGTACGTATAAGCCAATTTTATTTTAGTTCCATCTTGCATGCTCGTTTAATTCATTATTTTTGTGATCGTGACAACACACCCACAATAAATAAACCATGCAACTGACAGAAATAAAATAAATGGTATTATCATGAGCTTTTCCATTGGTTAGTTTATCTAGCGGTTGATAAACTAACCCAAGACCTAGGGGAGAAACACCTTGAACCTTTCGGGTTCGTGTTTACAGCTTTTCACCTATCCGCATTTGTATCTCCTTGGATTGGTTTCATCTTGGCCCCTGACTTGAGCCGCCTCCACTAGCTTGGGAGCTCCATCAATTACATATGCATTTATCTCACACGCAGGTGAGGGGAAAAAAGGGGTTTTTACATAAAAGAATCCTTGGGCGCGCATGCCCTACATACTAATGAGGAGTTGGCTCGCAGGCCAACAAATTCAATTTAAATAAATAAATTAAAAGAAACCATTCACATACAAAGGTCTCGGTCTAGATCATGATCATCCATACATGCAACGATATTTACGCATAAATAAAACTAGCATACAATTCTTTAATCGTTCTTGTTTAAGATTAATCACGCTCGAATCTATTAATTATCTTTAATTAATCAATCCTTTTATCTTAAATACCTTTTCCGAATTTACTTGATATTCTCATCCATCATAATTTTAAATAAATAAATTCATTTAAAATTATCCTTGTACACAACTTGTACCTTGGAGGAAACCCGGCGAATTCCCATTTATTACGCAGATGTTAAATTAAATACATATGTATAAAACACATATCACGTGTTGTGTCTCAGCTTTACACCTGCACCATGGTACACGTCTCAAGGGTTTTTATAATATAATAATAAATTTTAATAAATCTGCGTAATTTGGGTGAGTACACGGCGTGTAGTTACGACTATACGGCGTGTACTTTTTCTTCACCGTCCATCCAAAGTACACGCCCGGGGATAGGGCGTGTTAATGTACTTCGGAAATTTTCGGAGTACACGGCGTGTACAGTGGGACACACGCCGTGTAGTTTCCGCGTTACACGATTTTCAACCGGGCAGGCTATGTACGGAGTACACGACCCAACCCTAACCCGAAGGGACTACATGCCGTGTTCATTGGACCACACGACATGTATTCCGGAAACTGTGTGCCACCTGTTTCTGGTCAACACACGGTGTCTTAAATTCTTAGAAAGAATCCAATACACGGCCGGATTTGGCGGATCAGTCAATGCATTGAACCTAGACTACACGGTGTGTACTTCTGAATACACGTTGTGTATTCTGGTGTTATACGGCCAGAAACATTTGGCTCCTCCGGATGAGATCCTCTATTTTATTTTAAACAAAATTAAAAGAAAAATCCGTTTCTGTGAGGTGAACGAGAAACGAGAGAGGAGGAACAGATATCGATATTCAGACTTCCAGAACGATTAAACATGAATTGAAATAACTAAATTATTAAATGCGTAAATCACCAACAAAAAATTAAATAATTATAACCAGCGATATGACCCCCTCTGATACCAATTGTAGGTTCCGGGTGCAGCGGAAGCGCGTTGGTGGGTTTGCCCAACTTAATTTTTCGTTAAACAATGTTCAATCCATGATCCGTCACGATATAAAATGATGAATCATTAGAATAGAACGAAGAACGAATAGAAAAGATGAGTCCCAGAACCCTTGAGGAGGATCATCATATGTTGATTATAATTAATTTAATTAATGCATAAGAATTACCTCGTTGGAATTCTTTCTTCGTTGATGTGTCTGGTCACGATTCGTTGATCCGTCGTTGCGTCGTAGAATCCAAGTGTAGGATTCCTCTAGCGGTGATCCACACGTGTGTCACGTATCTCCGGACGTCGCCGAAGAGATCTACGGGTGCTAGCGCGGAAGAAACTTCGCTTCCGATGTCCGCCTTCGACCGCCTTGATCTGGTGGAGGATCTTGCTCTCGTAACTTGAGGGAGTTCTTGGTGGAAAGGGAATTCTCTCTTGGCTTGAGATTATTTCCAAATCCATTGTGCACAATAATGGCTCACAAAAAATGTTGGGGTTGCAAGGATATTTATAATCAGGTTTGAGTTTAATAGAGTTATGACAATAAATAAACGCGTTACACGTTTTATTTATTTCATTAACTCTTATTGAAAACCACCATGTCGAATTATTTATTCCTTGACATGTTCCCACGCTGATTATAATAAATATCATTTAATAAAACAATATTAAATCCTCAATATCCCAATTGGAAAAAATACACGGCGTGTAATAATTAATACACGACGTGTACTTGTTTTCCATAAAACTACACAGTGTGTATATTTAATATACACGTCGTGTACTTTTATTTTCCATTTTTCTCCACCACATTTATTAGACCTTGAGTAATGACTATTTATTTCTTAAATAAATGTAACTGCATTACTCGCTAATAAATATATTATTTTATCCACAGTATATTCTCTCGAATAACTAGTGTCAAAATAAATGCGATCAGACATCCTTAAATAATTATTAAACCACAGTCGGGAATAATATTTATTTAACTTGTTAAATTAATATTTAACTGAGATACATGGACACAGTTAGTGTGTGACCCACTAGACCTCTTTCTCAGTGGCATTAGGCTGAGCCTGCCTAAAGTCCAAGGTTAGCGTCTAGAAACATGCCATGCAACCCATAGAGAAATAAGTTAACGCCGCAATGATGTGTCACCTCCTACGAACACTTACCGTGTAATATAATCCCTTTGTCTCGATATCTCCAATCAAGCGGGTTGCATGCTAGTGCCATCAACCCATGTGCTTGATTATTCTTTCTTTGACTTCCCAGAATTGAACATTCCCATACCTTACCATGGCCATGGATTTATTTAGGCTATATCAATTCCATCAAAGGCCCTGAGATATCTACTTCTGTTATGGAACGGAAGGGACAAATCCTTTCTCGCATTATCTATTAATGCGGTATTACTCGTGACGCACCCAACATATCCTACCACACTGCGAACAGTGTGTCGTCATAGTTTTTGTCAATACATCTAAGTGAGCGAGTTGTAATACCCATTAATAATAATCTTAAAGTCTAAGTATCAATACACATGTCCATAGATAGGAACATCCAATGACACTATGAAATGTGGATTTCCTACTGGAGGGTCTCGTTCTCATAATATCCGCCTGGATATTACCAAGGGCGCACACCATGAGAAGGTGCCTCAATGTTTTTTGAGTCCTCACCCCTAATGACCTATATTATTTGTGTCCCTCAAATAATATCATCCGGCCATAGAACATACATTCAAGAACAGTGTTATGGCACTTTCGGGTTCTCATCATAGCGGGGATCCGCTACGACCCTTTAATGAAACAATTGTCCTTAGGACATTATCACATGACATGTCACGCAGAAGAACAATCAAGATGTGATAAGGATTTTATTTAATGAATAAAGTACAAAGTAGTTGGTTCTAGACCACCAACTCCAACAACGAGGAACTAGGGCATATGCCTAACTAGGCGACATGGGGGTGAGCTATATCCCAAGTAAGGTATATCATTAAATGGACCTTGAAATGGACAATTGGACTCAACATGGGTCAAAAACCCATGTGAGGCACAACATGAACAAGTTCATCTTCATTATCATCCCTCAAACCAAAACAATCAAAGGAAAAAGACTCAAAACCCATAATACCCCAGGTAACTCAGGTCTTGTCACAGGCTGTGGTGATCAAGAACCAACCCGTAACCTACCACCTGAGTCCCGAAAAATCCTAATATCCTTCTACCAGTCATCCCAAATATCAAGAACCTACTCTGATACCATTTTTTTCATGAACCAACCCGGGTTAACCCGAAACCGATCACACGAACCGATCCACGACATGACCCGAGAGGCGTTCTAGATCCTCCCGGGCAGGCAACAAGCACTAGGGCATCAATAGAGGATGTGGGAACGATTTAGCCCAGTAAAAATAAATAAATCAGTAGAAATAAAATAGAGAACCATAGAATAAATAGACAGATTGAAGCATCTAAACGAGAACAAAAAAATAAAACTAACCAAAAGAGAACCACTATCTCATTGTGACCTCGCAGGTCACTCTCCAACTCACTACCAAACATCACCCAAGATGTAGCCTGCACAAACACTAAAAATAGAAAAAGAACTATAGGCGTGAGTAATAAAACTCAGTAGGCTAGCACGATATCTATTCCCAAAGAACTGCCTTTAAATAAATAAATTTTATAATTCCAGGTTTAAACTAAATATACAAAATATTGGTTTTCACACACACATACACTTTCATTTCTAAGAAAAGTTTTAGTCCATTTCCCTTTTTAATTTTAAAAATTGTTTAATGTCTAAAATAAATATGTATTTTTCTTTTTAAATCATTTTATGCGAACCATTTGGAAATATGAACATCAGTTATTAGCCAAAAATGTAAAACCACACCTATCACACAACACACACCAAGGGAAATGGAAAACGTGGAACACAGGGGCCAACAAACGAACTATTCCTCTAAACTGTCCACCACATAAAAATAAACACCAAAGGAAACATGGTTCAATCCTAATAAATCGTGAACAATCCAGAATGTACTATACATCTGACACATCCTGAAAGCATGCTCTAACTCGATGACGTCATAACGCCCTAACACTCGGCATAACCTTGTATGGCCTAACCGAGGGGCCCAATACCCATAGCAGCAATAACTCAGTATTCTCCTGCTATGGGGCCACTAGCCAGTGCGTAATCTAAACTAGTGCAGTAACCGTTCTCAGAAGACTAACTCACTATGCCAGGTTCCCATGTCAACACAAGCAATAAAAATGGGTGCATCTACAATGTAAATCAATTAGTCACGATGCGGAAATATCACATAAAACTCACGCAATCAATGCACAACAAAGATCACCCATTAGTATCCCAAAACTGAGTTTTTCCAAAATAATTTATCTCTTTAATGTGCGAAACAGGCCTTCACTAACTTTAAAGAAAAACATCGTTTCTCAAGAAAACCCGAAACGCTTGTTCAGAAAAACCAATTATCTTTAAAACCATAACCACATTTGAAATTCCGTGAATTATGATTAAATGGAAAACTGTAATTATTTCACTACTGGGTGTCCGCTCGTCATGGAAATATTTCAAGAGTTGTGTATAAAATAAATGGCTCTTTTTTACACCAAATAGTCATTTAAAAATTAACCATCTTATATTATTTTTCTATTTATTAAAATTAATAAAACCTACATAAATTAATAATTTCTAAATATAATTGTGGGTGTAGTGGGGGACCTACCTCGAGACTAAGGAGCAACGACGGCGCATGCTCGGAAACCAGGCACAGTGATGGCGCTCACTCGGAAATACCCCGCGTGGGTCCTAGAATGTCAAACTGACCCAAATAAAATTTAATTAATAAAAATTATAATCAAACCCAGGTAATTATATATATCAAAAGAAGAAGAAAATAAATGGGGTATAACAACGGGGGGTCGCGACTAGAAAAAGATCATTGGAGGGCATCGCGCCGAGACAACGGAAGGCGTCTGTGCCGCTGGACATGGTCCAACCAGGGGTGCGGCGAGGGCCGCCGGACGGTGGCAATGTGAGACATCCAATGGGCAGTGTGTGAATGTGCCGAGTAGTGGTCTCGCGAGCGGAATCAGGGCATAAGGACATGGGAGGGGTCGCGGGTCGTTGTAAATGAGTGGAGCAGGGGCTGGACGGGAGGCACTGCAGGCGAAAGACAGGCCGAGATCAGCTGGGGGATGGTCGGTGGCGGTAGGCCAGGACCAGCGGTCATCGTGCAGGCTGAGCAGCGCCGTTGGTGCTGGTGTGCACAAGGAAGGGGTGGCGCGGGTTCCCGACGAGAAGGGAGGTGGGTGCCAAACAGCTGGACACGGGGAGTGGAGGCAGAGCCTGGCGGAGCCCTGGTGGAAAGAAGGCAGGGTGATCCGAACTCGAAGTGAGAGGATGGGGGAAGAGGAGGAGTGGGTTGTGCAGTGTGGGCTGCAGCATGTGCGAAAGGAGAAACTGGGTCACTGCTTGCAGAGGGCTGGTGCGGGACTCACATGGGCGGAGCATTAGGCGAGGTGGAGAGCTGGGGGGATGATCTGGCAGAGGGCTCGGGCAAGGGGCAACATGAGGGCGGAGGCACACGAGGCTAGGGGGTCTGCATGAGGGTGAACGCGGGACAGGTAAGGGGTAGCAGGGGCTGGCCGCAGACTGGTGCGATAGAGATCTGCATGTGAGGGCTGCTACGAAAGCGGATGCGGCTGGAATACCAGACGTGCAGGTGGGTACTCTGCAGGAATTGCAGAAGGGGGGTGCAGCAGGTGCGGCGGAATCTAGGCAAGGTGCTACTGTAGGCGAGGTCGGTGGTAGGTAGGGCAGGGCGTCGCTGCGGAAGGAGGGTGGTGGCCAGGATGAGGGGTCGTGAGCTTGCTGGTAGGAGGAGAGGGAGCGCTCAGGGTCGGGTCGCGCAAGGAGGAAGGTGCACCAGGGGCTCACAACACGGTTGAGGGGAGCAAGCACGTGGAAAAAAATGAAAAGAAAAAGAAGAAAGGAGAAGAAAGTAGATAAAATAAGGGAGTAAAAAAAGTAAAGTAAATATATAATAATATATAAATAATAATAGTAATAATAATAATAATCCAATAATAATAATAATAATATTATTATTATTATTATTATAAATTATTGTTATTATTATTATTTAAAATTTTATAAAAATATTTTAAATATAATTTATTAATTTAATTTTATCATTTATCTACACAGGTGGGAAACACCACACTCACCTGATCTAAACGCATGATCAGACCGAATGCACGGTGACCGCTAGCAGTGCGGTGACTACACACTGGTCCAAGACCCACCGAAAACATCAACGCATCGAATAAAATTCAAGCTTGTACCCAACACAACTCTACCGAATGTCGCAGTGACTGAGACAAGAATAAAAAAATTGGTGTCCGTTGTCAGGGTGTGACAGGTAGATTATAACTTAGTCTCTTCAATTTAAATTCATTACATCTCTGATTCATAAATTTCATATTTTCTTCCATTATAGTAGAATGATCCATATAAATTGGATCACATTCAATTAACTTCACAATCTATGGTTTCCATAATATATTAGGGAAAAAGATGAAATTTAATTTTCACATTAGTTAGAGAAACATGAATGTGACGTCTTCATCATCCTAGAAACTCGAAATTCCACTTTTATTCTTCACGATTCACATCGCTTAGGAATCATCAAAATAGAATAGTTGAATTGAATGATTATTCTATTAAATAAGTTCTTTATGTTGGGGGTTATCAGTATCCACTACTAGAAAGATTATTTCATTCTACAATTTTTACTTCTCATTCATATTCCATGATTCAATGAACTAATCAATCCATATTTTAAACAAAATAATAGTTACATATTATTTTTTTACATTTTTCTAAAATTTCATCATAATAATATTTTTATCACCTTGTTTTTCCAATTTTATTTTAAAAAACAAATTTTTCCCAGTATTGATGAAAAAAGATATTTAGGAATGGGTCTAGAAAACATTCACCTTCTACCTCACTTTTTATCTTTTCATATGTTACTCTTCTGATGTAATATTTAGAAAACTTCAACTTCTTCATTAGATATTTCTACTACCATTACAATCATAATTTTTCTTTATCAAATTGATTTTATTTGTTTCATAATTATACTTAGGATATGTTGAACAATCCTAGACAGTTTTTAATTGACAATAATGTGGAATTTCCATCCATAAAAGTAGCAGTTATTCTTGGTTGTGGAATTTGGTTTACCTTTCTCATGGGTGGATTTTACTTTTTAACCTTCATTTCTATACAATATAAGTTATAATCACCATCTATATTTCATTTATTTTACGTCATATTTGCTGGTATCCTTACATTATTTTTTTAAATTTTCTAGTATTTGTAAAGATGTTCTCTTAATCACCATTAACACTTATTCCATAAAATTGATATAAATTTTAAATATATTCAAAAAAATTGGATGTTAATATATATTATATTTTTAACATAGTTGAGTTTAAATTAATTTAATTTTGAAGCCCCATGAATTTGTTCCATATCTGATTTCCAATCCTTTGCAATATATGTATTAAATCCATGGCCAATTTCCCAAACATTCCAAAAAATTATATGTAGCTGAAAAATTTACTATTATTATATTGAGTATGATTCAACATAGTGGAGTGTTACTCTAAAACAACATTCATATAGACAGTATATGGGGAACATTTTCATTCATAATTTATTCCACCATCATAGAAGTCATGGGGTTCTCTAGATATTTCATCAACTATATTTTTTCATAACACAACCCTAAAATCATTATGTACTTCAATAAGTGGGACAAAAATCTTCGTAATATTGGGTTACCTTCTTCTTTATCATATCATAATATGCAGGTTTTGATGTTCTTTCATACTTCCTACTACAATATTGATTCTTCTATGATGTAATACATTCATTTGTAATTCAAAAAGTGGATATTTTCATAGATTCATGTGATGTTTCAACATGAATTACATCTATATTTCATAATTATACCCCTACATAATCACATATTAAATACAAATTTTTCATCAAATCTTATTAGAACCCCATTATCTGTTTACATTAAGCTTCTATTTTTTTTAATATTTTCATCATTCGGCATAATCACCTCTTTTATCAAATGATAATGTTAATTTATTTATTTTATTAATATCCAATTTAGTAAACTTAACATGATCAATTTCCTTGTGATTATATGTTAATGAATTAATCTTTTCATAAAAGACTTTTGTTAAAAAAAATCTTTAAAAAAACTACTCTGAAAACATTTTCTATAAAATTGAACTTATCTTCGTTGGATATTATTAATTTATACAAAATATATAGATGTTTAGGCAATTTTTGACACATATTTTCCTTTGAAATTTTATCATGACACAATAAACCTTCTTCCTTTAGTTAATTTTCAAGCATTATTATTCTTCTTGATTAATTATCCAACTTTTTTTTCATGAAAATAATAACATTTTTCAGTGAATGAAAGATTACCAATAGAAATTTCATTACAAAAATAGTCAAAAAAATCCATTGAATATATTCCTCATTTTAGTTCCAAATTTCTTGATAACTTATTACCATTTATTCTATAACACCGTAAACATTATGTTTAAATGAATAATAATCTTGATATATTTCTTAACATGTAACACTGAGCTTAACGACAATTGATATTCATTAAATAATTTTATTATATAAATGTGACATAGTGATTGAATTAGCGAGAATGAACACAAAATAAAAATTTATGATATATAAGAAAAATATTTATTCTAGAGGAATTTATATTAAATGATTCTTATGAAATAATTACCAAAATCATAGAGAATTCATTTTATCATTAAAAAATACATATTCTTAAAATATTATTTTTATTTCATTTTATGTTTAAGAATTATAATTAATTTGTACGAAATTTAAAAATTTTATTTTAAAATATTTTCTTTCATGCACTCTGGTACATAAATAATTTCTTCTAATTTAATAATATTAAAAATGTTTTTTAAGTGTTATGATTTTACAACCATAACATATTTTAATTGCTAAATTTTTGTCCTTAAAGGAAGGGAGTCGAATATTTGGCATATTTGGATGATTCAGATAAGAATTTTAGGCTTATGGACCATTTTTCCATGGTGCTTGCTACGGCTAAGTCACCCAAGATGTGAAATACATCGCTGAAAAAAACTTATCACAAGGAGGGACAAGTCAGTGACTCTTGCATAGTCTTTATAAGGTTTTGAAGACTATACGAGGTGTTTAGGACTAGAAAATGGTGAAAATCACAGTATCTACATGGTCGTGCGGACTATCCTAGGTAATTGTTATCCATCTACCTTGTAGTTAGAACCAAACGTAACTGTGCACTGAAACCATGTGAGATTTAGAAGAACCCCACCTACTTTCTATCTACACCTCCTACCCAACCATTAACCAGGGATTTGGACCCCAAAAAATTCATGTACAATGAGGGTGACCAATAAAGAAATGGACGTCTCTTTTGCAGGGGGATCATCATCTGAAAGAGCGTCATCTAGGCTATAGGGGAGCATGAAACACATTCTGGACAGTTTTTGGAGTATTTTTCTTGTGACTATTTTTTCATTCTTCTTTTTGATATCATCTGTAATGAATACTTTAGGTATCACGAGATTTTCATTCATTATTTATTTAATGTCTATCTAAATCACCTATGTGTCGGAGGTGTGGTTAATTAAGGTTCATTTGGAATAAATTTTCTTGTTGTGATTACGTTATTTCTTCTTCCTCTATTAATATACCCCAAAACACATTTCTAAATATTTTTAGCAACCCTATATTAGACCATGAACAGTGTTTCCAGTGATCTTCAGGGAACATACAGCAAAGTTAACCCATGAACATTGGGTGTAATGGTCGTTTTAGAGTGAATTAGCTTTAATAATGTTAATAGAATCTAATTTCAAGTCCATGATATTTATCTTTAATATTTTAATTGGAACTCACCAACCCAAGGGGGATCCATTACATTCGGAATCCAGAGATGCATGTTATTATGGAAAAAAACATTAAAAAATGAATTTTCTATATCCTTAAACACCCATAGCCCCAAAATTTTTTATCCATTTTTCATTAAAACATTTTTTGTGATTTTATTTCATTAAGATAAACCATCAATGTATTTTTCGGATCAGTTACTTAATCATTGGAATATATCTTCCAAATATAAAAAATTAACTCTAAAATTAAGTAATATTCACTTATTAAATGAAAATTACAAAAAATAGAACACATTATATCTCTTTATTCAGATTAATCTCATACTAACCCTATGATAGTAGTAAAAGTGGGTACTTCAATTTGGGCCACCTAAAGTAACAATTTTGTTGGAATGACACCATATTATGGTTATGTTGTCAAGGAGAAAAGTCAGTGGTGTTTTTTAAATTGATTTATTATGAATTAAGTGAAAATAAAAAACATAAAGTTTTAATAAATTTGTCCCTAACATCTATAATATTATCTATTATTTTTGGGTTTTCACCTTTACTCATGGTGGGTTGAGTAGTTTTGACCAGGACTACAAGTGAATGAGTGGATGGATTCCTCATTCCAAGAGTGTTGAGTCATCGTAAATATTTCCACATGACCCTTAAATTGAACGAATGATATCAAGGTGGGTGGAACAACCAAAAACCTTGCACAGAAAATGTGGATGTGGGAGAACCATCTGTTATCTAATGAGTTGGATAGTTTTATATTCTTGTTGAAAATAAAAACCAACAGCTTACTTTTGTGGGTGAGAATATCCAACATCCTCCAGCCAATTGTATGGAGTTCATTCGACACAAATAGTAGTGAAAACCAACACAATGTTTTCTAGGATATGGACCATAGAAGCCATAGAAATACATTACTGCATATCCACAACCATAGTTATTTCCAAATGAAGAGTAGTATTTCCTATAGGAGGAACAGTTTATGCCCCAACATACATAAGAAAAACTACCTTCATGTTGTACCCATATTATGTATGGGATTCCTTTTATTCATGGGGTGGATATGGGTATTTTCAAACCATCGGTACAAGACAATAATTTTAGGATTATGTTTACTATCATGAAGCATATCGAAAATATGATGCAGTTTGGAGGTTTACCTAGTGATGACCCCAAAGATTGCTAATCCAATTTTTTTTAGATATGTGACATGTTCCATTTCCACAGAGTGTCCGATGATTCCATTATTCATGTATTGTTCCCCTTTCCATTAATGGATAAAGTGAAGGGAATGATAAATGAGTTATCTGAGAGTTCTTTCCTCACATGGGAGGATTTAGCCCATGCATTTTGGTCTAAGTAATTTCCTCCCATTAAGACGGTGATAATGCCGAAATAAGTTCACTTCTTTCAGTAGCAAGATTTAGAATCACCATAATAATCTAGGAAGCATTTCAAGGAAATATTGAGGACATTACCTCATCCTGGACAACCATTGTTGGTGAAATTCCATAATTTTAATGGCGGTCATACAATGAATAAAAAATCAATGGTGGATGCGGCTATTAGAGGAAGGGTTTTAAGGAAATCCCCTGATAAGGATTTGGATATACTAGACGGAATGATGAAATTCAAATTTCAATGGAATTATGATCGAGGAACTCAGAAGAGGGGTATACATAACATCGATTCTACTACAATGATTTCCACTCAACATGATAATGCTTCAAAGAATTGCAATGATTTCAATCTGAAGACCATTCCCCATGTTTATACAATTAATCATCTATAATGTAGTGAATGTGATGACAATAATGTCATGGTAGAATGCATGGGTTCATGTTTTAGCCCTTAAAAAGTGATGTATATTAAATTTCTCAAAATCGAGGGCCAAACATGTACCCTAAATACCAGAACCATGCCTGCAATGATAAAGAAAACATGGGATCATTATAGAAATAGAAAAATCATTATCCCCACACCAAGAGACCACCCAGTTGTGGTCATTAGCAATAATATCAAAATCCATATCCTAGAAAATAGCATTGAAATGTGTATCATTAGGGATCCTACCAACATACAGGTTTTCAAAACCTATATCTGACATAACCACCAAGACTTCCACAACCTCATCAAGTGGTACTACAGTCACCTGAGCTAGAGAAACCGTCAAAACTGGAAGACATGATGTCTAAATTCATTAAAACATCTAAGACTAGATTTCAAAATCATGATCTATCCATTTTAGGACTCAAGAATAATATTGTATAGCTTTCATATCCACTATCTTTAAGGAAACCTGGTACACTCTTGGGTAACACCAAGAAGAACCAAGGGGAGGAGGCTAATGTTTCCATATTAGGATGTGGGAATGAGTTCCTCAGTAAGGGATTAGGAGGAAAGGATAATATAAGAATCAAGATCAACCCATGAACTCTTTGTATATAGAGGCAGTATTTTATGGGCCTTCCTCATTACAAGAGTTTTCAAAAGGGATGAAATATCCACGTTATAAAAAAATATATGTGGATAAAAGTTATGGAACCACAATACCCATTCACGAAATTCTTAAGCAAAGGAAATTGGAATAAAAATTTGTAAAATTTAGGGAGGTACTCAAGAAACATCACATCAACACTCCCTTCACATAGAAATTGACACAAATGGTAACATACATTGAGTTCATGAATGAAATACTCTCCAACAAAAGGAAGATGTATTACTTGGGGACCATTCCTCTTATTAAGGAATTCTCAGAATTAGTTCAAACATATCTTCCTCCAAATCTTCAAGAGCCTATAATTTTTACCATCCCATGAACAATTATTTCTTGTGAGATTGGGAAAACACATTGTGACATCAAAGAATGTGTCAATTTAATACCCTTTAGTGTTTCTAAGAATATTGGAAAGAATGATTTAAAACTGAGTTGAGTGGTGTTGCAACTAGTGGATCACACTATTAAATATCTTAAGGGGACACTTTTGGATGTGATAGTAAATGTAAGAATGTTAATTATTCTGGAGGCTTTTATCATACATGATAAGGAGGAAGACCAGGAGGAAACACTGATTTTGGGAAGTCCCTTTTTGGCTATGGGGAAAGTGATGATGGATGTTCACGAAGGAAAATTTATTTTCTAAATAGGTGATGAAAATTTATCCTACGAAGAACTCAAGGATATCAATAAATAATAATTCATTAATAATGAGGATTGTTTTGTCTTAAATTTAGTTTATGACTATTTTGGGTGTACGTAGGGTGACATGGGATGTCTCTATAACACCGATTAACCGGTCTTCACAAACAACAAGACCAAATACTAAATCGAAGAGCTAAAATTTATCACATGTTAGAATGGTCATTATTGGTAGAGATCAGTGGTCCCCGATATCTTGGATCAAGACAACATAGTACCAATTTTTCCATATATTATTAATTCCCCACATGTTGAAATGAAGCCTCTACCATCCTTTTTACAATATGGATACTTGGAAGATAGAGACATCCTAACAGTTACTCTCAATGCGTAACTCATGCAAGATAAAGAGGATGCACTATTATAGGTTCTAAAAAGAAGAAAACAAGACATTCATTGGATTTATGTTGACCTTAAGGGAGTCAGACCAACCATTTTCAAACACATGGTGCTACTTTGTGAGGGATAAAAGTACTCTGAGCAACTATAGTCATGGTTTAATCCTTCAATGATGGAGGCTGTATAGAAATAATTGATCAAGATTTTGGATTCTAATAATATATATCCAATATCAGATAAACCATGGGTGATTCCATTTCATGTAGTACCCAAAAAATGGGATTCACTATGACTTCTAATGAAAATAATGTGCTAATACTGACAAAAATGTTTTAGGATGAATGGTTTGTGTGGACTTCTGAAAGCTCAACGATGCCACATGGAAGTATAACCTCCCTCTCCAATTAATGGATGAACTTCTAGAGTGATTGGTGGGGAATAAATTCTATTTTTATTTTGATATCTATTCAGGGAATAATAATATTTTTATTTCCCATGAAGATAAAGAGTAAATCACCATCACATGCTCTTTTTGTACCTTTTTATGTTGTCAAATTTCTTTTTTCCATGTGTAATTATCCTAACCCCTTTCAATATTGAATGTTGGATATATTCCATGACATGGTGGAGAAGCTTCTGGATGTTTTCATGGATGATTTCTCCCTCTCTGGAAAACTATTCAACACATGTTTTAATTTTTTCTAATTATTCGAGGAATGGTGTGAGAACATATATCTGGTCTTGAATTCGGAGAAATACCATTTCATGGTGCATAATTGAATTTTCTTAGGTCATCAAATCTCCATGAAGGGAACCGAAGAAGATCCTAGAATTATTTAAGCGAAATCAAAATTACCCTTTGAAACTTATATATAATAAATAAAATTCCCTCTTGGGCATGTAGGATTTTATATATGGTTACTTTTTGATTTCTAAAATGTAGCCCTACTGCTCTTTATTCCCCTTTCAATGAATTTTATAATTTTATTTGATGAGTTATGCACACCAACCATTGAATTCTTGAAGTAGATATTGGTTGAAGCCTCCATCATGATTTCTCTATACTGGGACCAACCATTTGAAATTATGTGTTATTCAAGGGAATATGATGTGGGAGAATCCCTTAGAAAATGGTTGGATTGAATCTTCAAGCCTATCTACTATGAATGTCGGACCTGAAGGAATAAAAAATTAACTACACTACCATTGAGAAGGATATGTTGGCTGTGAGTTTTTATATTTGATAGGTTCGGCTCCTATTTAATGCTATCATATTTTGTTGTTTATACTTACCAAGAAACACTTCTATATTTGTTGAACAAGAAGGATGAAAAGTCCCAACCCATTCATTGGGGGATTCTTCTCTATTTGTTTATTCTGAAGATATGTGAAAACAATGGAAATAAGAATTTCGCTTATGATAATCTAGCCCACCTATAACTACCTCCCGTGGAAGAAGAAGATGGCATGTAAATTATGGAATATTTTCCCGATGAAAATAATTTTTCAGTTGATGTTAACCCTCGTCCGTGGATTTCCGATATAGAAAATTATTTGGTTCTGAGTGTGCTTCACCATGATCATACATTACAATAAAATATTTTTGGGAAGACCCACTACTCTTCTGCACATGTGAAGATGGGATAATTCGATGATGCATTCCTAAGGATGAAATTAACAGATTTTTTGAATTTTTTCACTCTTTATCGGCTGGGAGAAATCATGGTCTAAACCGTACAATAGAAAAAAATTATTTTGGAAAACCATACATAAGGATATCTAAAACTACATATCATGATATTATACATGCCAATAAATTTCTAACATCAGGTATAGAGATGAACGGCCTCCACACCCAATCCTAGAGGTCGATATCTTTAAACTATGGGGTATATAATTCAAGGGTTCGTTTCCCCCATACTATGGGAATACATATTGTACCGTATATGTTAATTATGTATCTTAATGGATGCAGGCTGACACCACGGAACAAAACATAGTAAAGGTGGTTGTTTCTTTTCTACGGAAGAACATTTTCAATTGGTTTTGTGTTCCCTAGGTTCATAAAAGTGATAGGGTGGCCCATTTGGATAATACATTAATTAGGAATTTATTAGTTAGGTATGTGGTAATGTATAACAATGGGACACCAAACAATCCTCAATCTACTTGTCAAGTGGAGGTATCTAGCTGCGAAGATAAAAATCATTTACAAATGACTATGGGATCCTCAAGAAAATTTAGGCCCATAAATATTGATGATTCCTTATGGGCATATAGTTCCACCTTCTAGACACATTTTTTATGTACCCAATTCATTTGATCTATGGAATACTTTATTTCATGCCTATGGAACATGAACAAAATTAATATTGGGATATAAAAGCATTGAATTATGATTTTAAGGCTGCAGAAGTGGAACAACAATTCCAATTGTTTGAGAATTATAAAATCTAGTGAGATGAATTTAAAAATGACATGATTTACAAAGAAAATATAACGGTGGTTCACAACCGTATGATTTCTAAAAAATCTATCCATCAAGGTGACCAAATATTATAATATTTAATTTACAGGTGAGGTTGTTTCCATGTAAGTCAAATTCCTAGTGGTTGGTCCCTTTTAATATTTTTTAGGTATTCAACCATGTTGAGGAGGAAATTTGTGTAAAAGACAGATAATCATTTAAGTAGAATGGGAAACTTCTGTATCCCTTTCATCAAATGGAGGGTATGGTGGGCCTGGATTCCAACATACAATTTAGGTAAAAAGAGTCCCATGTATGTTGACTTGGAGACCCTTATCAATGAACTGATAGAGAGGAATCTTGAAATATTGAAAACTCCATAAAAATAATTGTGTTTTTTTGTGTGATTGACAATGAAAATTAATGTGTATTTAATTTTTTTGGTGTTTCAGTCATAGGATAGATGAACTGTGATAGATAGATTGTTTAATTATTTTTATGAATTACTTAATTGTCTTATAGAAGAATCAAATCATCATTTAAAACAATGGGGAACTTGTTTTTTCATTAATTAAGATGTTCATTTCATTCAAATTAGAGATATTTAAAAAAAATCAAATAGAACCACACACATAGTTTTTGAAAGGATTACCAAACCTTGTGAAAAAACAATGCATGATGTCAAACCATTCTAGTGGCCACACACACAGTTTCCAAAAATCTTATAAAACCATGTTCTAACACCATGTGTACCATTTTAAAACCAAAAAATACGTGAAATATAAAACATTTGACCCCTATAAAACCCTAATCATGCTGTCACTTTCCTCCCAGCTGCTCGTCGTGCCCTCAATTCCCCTCTCTTCTACTTAAATCCTATTTCTTTTCATGGGATCCTCAATTCATGTATCAAGGTTTCTAAAGATACTATGAAATTATATTTCTACCAAGGATTGTATAGTTTTCTAATGAGTATTAATATTATTATATTCAATATTTATGTCTAAAATATATTGGTTGTAATATTTGATATCATAGTATGGTATACTAAATAATTGGATATTACGATTAAATATTTTTTTGATAACCCTATAGATAAGTAGAAGTATTTGATGATATCCTAATGTTTTGGTAAGTAAGAGACTATGTGGTTTGGTGAGAATTAAATAGTGGTTTGGATAATTCTAGAGTATATGATTTTGGAACATATTAATACATGTTAGATAAACATGAATTGAGACGGTTGAGTATAATTCATCCAAAATTCAGGATCATGGTGAATGTTCCCTTACTACACCACTGGTTGAAACACATGAGGATATGATTAGATTAGTTCAAATTTATGTTTTCTTAAATTATGAAAGATTTGAATAGATAATTATCACGTATAACCCAGGATAAACTTAAGGATTCATTTATTGAAAAAAAATAATGCATGATTTAGACGTCCTATAATTTTTTTTGTGATGATTAATATTGTCTCTGACACTATTATTTTTGGATTCATTCATTGGATAGAATGAATAACATTGAATGTGAAGGAGAATGCAGTGATTTTGACAAATTATATTGGGGGATGCCTGAGGGGAAAGTTGATTTGATTATTCAAATTAAGTTATACTGATATACGGTCTACAACATGTACTTAAACCAACTATTATACACACCAAAGAATATATTGATGGTGTTTGTTGAGAGCTCGAGTGGTGGATACCATGGAGAAAAGATGGATCAATTTAATTCATAAAAAAATGTGTAAAGATGCACCTTTCAGAATGTTTTAAAAAAAAATTAATATATTCACCATGAAGAAAATATGGGAACATAGAAATTAATTTTAAAATAAAATTAATGATATTTATGGATGAATATAAATTTCATCATATGGATCCATTTATAATATATTTTCTTGTATAGAACCTATGAATTATCTGAGTCAATTCCCTAATAAAAGGGGTAAATCCTCGACCATTGATGTTCATATGTTATTTAAATCATTAAAATAAATAGATTATAGATTTTTTGTATTGTATTAAATAATTATATTGATAATGTAATATTTAGAAATTGTAATATTTTTATATGAATCATGAAACATCTAAGGAATTGTTGTGTAGTGGTATTGGTATTTATATTTACAACAATTTGTATAATGGTACATATAACATAGATAAATAATTAAATGTTAAGAAGTTAGTTTTGAAAAACACATGATTTATGGAAATAATAATCTTAATATGTGTAAAACTTATATATAATAATGATTCATTGATATTAAGAGATGACTGAAATTGATACTTTGAATTCTATATTATTGGAAACCATGTAATTATTTAGTGATTTAATGATATTATAGCATGGATCATCATTGATGATTTTCTATTTCATATTTTGATTTATTTAATGTAGACAATTATTTGTGATTTTATTTGAGGAAAAAGGATTGTGTAATTTTTTGGAAGTATAAATGTGTTTATTTTTGTTTAATGGTGATTTATGTTATTAATATGTTTTAAGTGAATATTTGATCAATGTTTTAAAATTTGTACTATGTTATATTGTGCATAAATTTATGTTTTTTGGGGATAAAAAATAAGTATGATCACTCAAAAAAAATTCTTGATCAAATCTTTTATATGTTTTATTACCGAATTTTTTCATATTTATTTTCATGGAGCCCAAGTTTTAACTAGTTTTGAAATTGATAAAGTTGAACTTTTCAGGATATTATTGTGGTTTTGGTGATTAATGTACTATATTGAAAAACTTGTATAAAACATTTTTTATAAATATTTAGATAATGAAAAATTTATTTTTCATCATTTCACGGATCTTGAGATCTATTAAAATATAATTTTAGTGCTTCAATAATGATAAAATTCATCTTCAAATATATATGAAGATAAAATTCATCAAATAACTACTAAGGGATGAAATATTTATTATGATATGAAAGGAAATAAATTATGTAAATTTTATCAATTCCTCTATGTTGATAGTAAATGTATCACAAATATTTGGTAAAATCATCTTAAAATAAAAAAATATCCCATTAATGTGATATTTTATTAAATTGTAGTGATTTTTCCCCAAACTAATTTATGGTTTTGTTGTCATTAACATTCCCATGACCATGTTCTCCGTTACTATACATAATTATTTTGACAACTATTTTTCCTCCATGTTTATAATATCGCATCAAACTAACATATTATTATTTTGAAACATAGTATTGCATTACTTCATATACTATTCATATATTTCTTCTCTCTTTTTTAAGAGGAGGTTTTATTAACCAATTTTATATTGTTAGTTTTCAACAAATTTATTTTTGAATTTCAAAATATTTATTACTAATCAAAATTTTAAATCTTGATGAAGAAATTTATTTAAGGTGTGAAAATTTAACACCCCAAAATTTATTTTAAATGAATAATAAGATAGATAAGTTTCTTAACACACAACACTGATCTTTATGTTAATTTAAATGTATTATACAAAATTTATTATTTAAATATCACAATATTATTGAATTAGTGGGTATAAATATGAATAAATATATTATTAAATATATTTATAATATTTATGCACATTAAAATTTTAATTAATAATCTTAGGAAATACACAATCACTTTTTAGTGATGGTATTTTATGCGTCAAATGTGCATTTTCCTCTGAAAATTTTTATATTGAATTAATGTGTAGAAATTATGATTAATTTTATTAGATTTTTGAAATATCATTTTAATAAAATGAATAACTTTTATTAATAATAAAATAAAAATTATCTTATGGTGATTTTTTTTTATTTTTGTGAAAATATTAATTTTTCAGAAAATGGTAAATTTTTTTGAATTTTGTAAAAAAATCATTTATTTTCATTAAAAACTCTAATTATGATTTTATATTGATATTAAAATAATATAAAAATTCTTATATTAGATATAATATAATTAATTACAAAGTAATCAATAATATACTTTGTTTTGGTATATCTTTCTTTTCTCACTTAAAAACTGTTTTAAAAAAAATATTTTTCGTGATGTTTTACATATTTAAATTAAAATTGATTTCTACTTATTCATGAAATTTAATTTATAAAAAATTTTCCTATATTTTTAATCATGTGACTAAATTTATTTATGTATGTTCCTATTATTTTTTTCATTATGACTAGTAACCTAAAAAGTTTTGTCACCTCGGTAAAGGTATATTAGGAAACAATGTTTGTTAATAATATGATAATGGATAATAATCACCCTTACACGTGAATTTAATATTTTTTAGAAGTTTGTTTATAGACTTCATTTTCCAAGGTTAAAATTTACACATTTTTTGGGATTTTACATAGAAAATGATTTTTATATTTTATGATGTAAATATTAGGTGAAAATGTCACTTTATTTCTTTTAAAGGAACTAAATTTTCTTTATTGGGGAAAAATGACATATTTGGGTATATGTTTTTTTAATATATAACTTTTTTTATATGTTAAAGTATTTTTAAATATTATAGATAAATTATAAAATTATCTATTTACGCAAAACTGGATGAGATCTTATCCATTACTAGATAACTAAACTAAATAATTGTAAAAATAATAAATGTAATATTTTTTGGTGAATTTATAGTGTACCACTAATTTTAAAGATACATATGTCGTAGTAGTTATTTTTTTGAAGTTTCATATTTAGATTCCATTACTGTATTGTTGCTTCCGTAGTCAAATTATATTAATAGTTCTAAAATTTATATTAATAATATTTTATTTAAAATTTTATGGTATTATAATATTTGAAATTCATAAAAATAATGGAAAAAATATCATTTAGAATTTTAAATGGTCTATAATTTCAACCAATCTATTTTTATGAGAAAATTTTCACCATATATGTAAAATTATAAACATTAATTTTGAAAAGTTCATTACCATAGTTACGGTTAAAATTGGTCAACCAGTGGGTTATTCTAAACTATATAAACTAAAACTATACAAAAACCTGTCAAAATATTATTAAGAAATTATACCTATAAAATATCGTACTTATCTAATATTAAATTAATTTTTATCCATTTTATATGAGTTATGAACATATTATATTAGAATATTTGCTGTAAATATAAAAAATGACATTAATGTTATTTTATAACAAATGATATTTTACTAAATGGTTTTAAATTAAAAAAAATCATATCATTAATAAAGTAAATGGGATATCGTAGTAAATATCATATAAGGTCCATGTATGAATCACATTTTATTTTTTTCCTTACATTTTTTATGCTAAAAGAGAAAAAAACATTAATATTGTCGTAATTTTTAAAGGTGGAAAAAGGGTGTCAAAATAAAAAGATAAGGGTGAAGAAATCACATAAACATGTCGAAATATTAGTATATGAGATTTTATTGAATTTATTTAATAATGATTTATTCATATATCAACATATATCCAATTTTTCATGGTAAAAAATTATTTCTAATTTAATAATATTTTTAATTCCATGAGGGTCCAATTCATTACTTATAAAAGGGATCCCCTTCTCTTGTCTTCCATACACACATTGAGCCATTTGGCTTGACCAAACCCTTCCCAATTTCTTCTAAACATCCAAATATGATATATATAAAATAGTTTATTCTAAAAGGTCCATTCCAATGGTATTTATTAACGGATATTAAAGATCTATCTTAAATAAGAGGATGTTAGAGTGTTTTTGATGTAAGTCAAACATGAGTGAAGGTTTTTTAATCTCAAATTTAAATCCATTGGAATCATTCCATATTCACCAACTTTTTCTTTTATGTTTTTTATAAATACTCCCTTAATTTATATTGTGTTTATTCTCATGAAAATTATTGGTATTTACATGGCCATTCAAGCCTCAATCATGCATTGGAAAATGATTCAGAAGTCTAAAATGTGGTAAGGGTTTTTCATTTCAATATAATTTTAATTGTGATTGATTATGATTAAATTTACATTGATGGAGATTATAACATGTTTTTTTAATAAATCCATTTCATTTTATTCTCCTCAAATTAATTCATTTCAATACATGTTCTCTTTTCTTAATCATCACTTGAAAAAAAGATTTTGATAGAATTATTTTTATGAAAATTGAATTATTTAAATATTCTTTAGACAATAAATTTTCTTATATATATATATTTATATTCTTAAAATTATTTCAATTTTTTGTGAGATTTTTTTTAAATCCACTTTTACACGCAATTGTTTTTTCAAAATAATTTAATAATAATCTTCTTATTGTTTCCTAAATGAGGTAATTTTGTCTCCTAACCAAAAATGTGGAATGAATATTTATTTTAACATACATGACAGTAATGTAATTTCTAGCATCATGACTGCTCAATGAGTTGAAGCTTTTATTATAGGTTTCCATGCTACTTTTGAAGGTTAAATTTTTTATAATATATTCATTACTTTAATATCTTAGTGAAGTGGTTTGAAATTGAAATGAGTATTTTTTATAAGAAATATTCCATTTTATATTTCAAATAAATTTTCATATTAGAGGCCATAAATTGAGATAAATTATTCATTCGTTGGGACGTGATCCAATGATAGCATCACTTATATTTAATTGTATGGTATATATGATGATATTTTTATAAACCGTATATTTTCCATGGGCAATGTAATGATGAAATGTTGAAATATTATTGAATTATTTTTAATTTAACTAGGTTAAAATATATGATTTATGATTTATGTACCTATTGATAACATATGAATATATGTTGATTATGTGATGGGTGGGATATAAATTATATATACATCAAATACATTGGGGTTCACTATTAGATTATTTGGATCATTTTATTCATGATTTCATATAATTATTTTATTCTATTTCTTTTTATTGAATATATGAAAATTAATTCTAAATAAAATGAGTATTCAATAGAGAACATTTTCCCAAAAAATGAAAACATACAGCCTGTTTTCCTACCTTGGACGTGTTATTCGGTAACATATTTTAGTTTGTAATGGATTAAATGTCAATTTTTATGGGGATAAAATGTATGTTCATGTACCTATATCTTTAGAATCTCAAGAAGAAGGTCATTTACTTATGTTTTCTCATATAAATATATTTTCTCCAGCAATAGGTGATCCCATTTCCATAACAATTAAATATATATTTATTGGACTCTATGTATTGATGATTTCAATACGAGGTATATTTAAAAATTTAGATATTAGTCCTTATAATTATAGAAACATTCAAAATTAAATAATAGACGATAGTCAATATGATACATGTACAAACCCCTTTTTTAAATTATTATGATGTCATTGGAGTTTTCGCCAGATAAGAAAATGTGAATTAAATATTCCAATGAATTTAATTGGGTCCATGAATCAATGAAATATTGAGAATGATTGATCTCTCAAAATATCTATCTCAATTAGATAACCAAAAAATTTAATGTATGTACATTCATGGATTCCACCTAAATTTCATTGATTGATCATAAATATTTCCTTTCCATGTGAATCTGATATGCATTTTTTCGATTTATGTGCTTCATTGTTAGAACCTTTAAGAGTTCCCAATGTTTTGGACATGAGTATACTAAAATGACATACAAACATGAGGAGAATAGTGTTCCATGGAATATATGACCCATGATCATGTAGGTTCTTTAAATTCAGTACGTTTCATAGTTACAAATATCAATTTAGTCAATTATATCTCTCATAGAAGTTTTCAATCTACTTCACATTAAACTATTGATGTTTTTTGAGTTCAATGTGTACATGGGAGATTATAAAAATCCTGAAAGAGGATACATGGGATATTATCCCATGCCTGAATGAGGGTACACAATTTGTTACCCCAAGCCTAGAAGAAGGTAAACAAGATGTTCTCCCGATAATAATACATGATCATGGGAGTTAATCACAATCCTAGTATATGATATATATATCATTGGGGGATGACATGGAATAATATTTTTATGATTATGATTTTTCCACACATAATTTAGCTATTTTTGTATATGATCTTATGTCAATATTATGTTCACATGAATCATGTTCTCTGATCCCTTTATGAATCCTATACTACGAACTCCAAATTTTTATTTCTTAAATCATGTTTATGATCAATTAATTTTTAAGTATTGTTTTTTAAAATAATGATATTGTTCTCATACCCTTTATACTAGTGTGATTATTATATGATCATTAATACATCAATTTTTTCAAAAATAATGATCATTTTAGATGACCCTTTATTCAGTTTTCTCTTCCCTGTGATATGATGAAATATTTCAAGTATGATATACCGCAAAAGTGTTCTAGTTATGGGGATCCAAGTGGGATATGATTTATATCAAATGATCCATTTATTTATATATTCATGATAACAATGAAACTACAAAAATATGATTATAGCATGGATAATAATATTAAAAAATAAATATTCATCTACTAAGTTTTAATTTTTTTTATTTGAAAAGTATGGGCTATCATATTGTCCATTCCATAAATGAGTTCTGTGAGTTTTACACTAACATACATTCATCAATAATTCTTTCTCTATTGCATCAAAAACCTCCTCAAGATATTATTTTTATTCTTTAATTCCATTTATAATATAAAATATATATCCAATAAAATATTGTGGACTATTAATCATGAAGGCCTTATTTTTATTAAATATTTCATCAATAGATTCAATTTATCCAAACACATAACAACATGAACGATTATCTATTTCTTCGAATGGATTTATTGTAACATATTTTTATTTAAATCATACAATCAAGTAAACATTTGATTTTTATATATTATACATATATTGATATCAATATTCTTTCTAAATTAGCCTTTTGGATTTATTCTTCCTCCATGTATTCATAGTTTTACTATATATCAATATTTCCAAAAACTAGAGTATCTTTGAGTAACATCAGCCTTTCCATGTTGTCTTTATTTTTTTGGTAAAATAATTTTTCTACTTTTAAAAAACCATATTAATTATGATGAATTAAAATAATCTAGGAATATTTTTTTTATTTTCAAAAATAGGAAACCTATATAATGATAATAAATGTGAGTCTCAAGGGATTGTGATGTAATTCTAATAGATGTAGAGAATAATAGTGACCAGATTTGGTCAATTAAGTTAAACAAAAATTCTTACGTCCTTTATATTTAGCAAACTTCATTCATCCATTAATATGAATGAATATTTTTAATTCAAACTCATAATTTTTCCATCTTACTATGAAGGTAACGTAATGTATAAAATTATAATGGTATTTTTACATGGTTTGACCTCAATCAGATAATCTTGTCCTTTTCGTGTTTACTCCCATCATGTCTGGTATTTTTTCACTAATAATCATTATAAAAAATTAAAATGTTGAGCATGATGATTCAATATTGACCGATAGTTTGAGTCCCAAACAACGAGTCTCCAAGTATAACATGCATGAATACTTTATATTATATTGAATCTTGAAATTATTGGATATTATTCAACCATAAAAAGATCTTTCATAAAAAAAATTTCCACTGGAGTACGATTATGGAAGTATTATTCTTATTCTAGTAAAAATAATTATTGATATGTAACTATCATACTTTGAATTATATGTTCGTGTCTTCTAAACATTCATTGAAACATGCAATTATGGTCTTATAAAATTTAATCAGTACATGATACTTCATACCCCTAAAAATGGTAACATAACTAAATCTACCTTTAAAAATATTTTCATAAAAGTCCTCTTTTTTATCTCATCAACTCAATTCAAATTCATAATCATGCACTGAATAAGATCTTCCCTTTTTATAGATACAAATTTATAGATTAGTATCTATATTATAATTCTACACCCACTACTTTTTTCATATTGAAATATTTAATTAGAATCTTTTAAGATTATATTTTATATTTGGATTAAACTGAATTCTCTATATTTTCTAGTGACAAATCATTCTGTATTTGAATTCTTTCTATTATATTGAATAAATATGATTCAACATTCGTTGTCAATTATTTTTCAAATTTTTGTGATAAAGAATATTTAAATATTCCTCAAATCTGAGATGCATTTAGGAGTATTAAAAATAAAAATTACCATCATCAAAATGTTTTGAGTGTAAAAATGTGATGGAATCACTATCCAATATTTATTCATTTTAAGTTATTCTTTTAGTAATATTGTGTGTGATTATTATTTATTAGAATATTATCCATTTTAAGATCCCTAATTTTCATCCAGTAACTATACTATTTATGAATATAGTAATGTAATAATATTCCTTATACATTGTATGTGTGATCATCATTCTTATAATCATACCCATAGAGATCAAAAACCATACTCAAATAACTCAATGAATTTATAAATAAACTTTTATACCACAATACTTATAATATTTTAACATTAATTTTTGTATATTATTCCTAACACGAAATTTGTACATTTGAAACTATGAGACCTCTTAAATAAGACATTGTAAAAACAATATCACAAACATTATATCTAGAACATTATATAGTTGTCAAATAATTTACTTTTTTCGACTAAAATTTATTACTCAAACTTTGTAAAACTCAACTTTTTAATTCAAACTTTATAAAACATAACATTCATACTCAATATTATTACATATATATTTTATTACACCAAAATTTTATATTTAATCTTTATTACTAAAAATTTTTATAGAAATTTTTTTAATTAAAACACTGTACAACTCACCTTTATAACTCACACTTTTTTACAACTCAAATTTAAAATTCATAATTCTTACATCCTGACATTATAAATCAAAAATTTTATGATCCAATAACTATATATGGTATACCATTGATATATTTTATGAATGGTTCCTCAAAATTGTATTTCTATTTATTTCATACATCATCAAAAATACCAACATATAATATAACTTTAGAGAGTTAACTATTCATTATTTCATAAAATGTTTCTAAATTTTATATAACATCATAGATTTCTCTATCTGGTTTATATTCAATGATTTATCCATTTGGTATAAATTTAGAGATTTTTGAATCTGATCAAAAAATTGATTATTTTTTCAAAGAAAACTCAATATAATTATCTCTAAGATGATCATATCAAATAATTCTTCATTCAATCACAATCATATAGATTTCTAAATTTTGAGACAACTTTTTATCAATCTTCATATTATATAAGTTTATAGTTTTCTCTATCTGATATGACATTGTATCATTTTATGTTCATTATAACATTATATAATTCTCCAACTAATAAAAATTTGTATCATTATCTATATGATAGAACTATATTTATATATCTATATGATACAACATTGTATATTTAACCATCTTGAATCATCATGAAAAAAATCATCTTGAAGTATGAGAAAATTTAGTAATCATGGTGATAAAAAAATTATGAAACAAACCTACATCATATAACTTCTATAGTGAAATTTCTAGGAAAATCATTTTGAAGAATCATTGGGAAAACCATGGGAAACATCATAAGAATATAAAAATTAATGTCATTATAAAACTCAATTAAAAATTTCATGAACATAACATTGATCTTTTCATAATCATACACCTTGAATTTTCCAAAATCCAATGAAAATAAAGACAATACATTAATTATAATCATCCAATTTTATTAGTTTCATTTTCAAACCATGGATTAATTAATTAATTAATGTGTTAATCATATTCAAATAGTAGGGAAATAAATTATACTTTCTAATATGAGTTATTGCATACTTTGTCACCAAATCATACATAATTGTTTGAAATTTTTATAAATCTCTTTCTATAAAATTCATTCAAAGAATTTATAATAATAAGAAAATTAATGAAATAGTTTTTTATAATAATCATCAATCTTAGGATGACCCCAATTTTGAAGAAGCTATGATTATAGAATTTTAATTATACATGTTTGTCTTGAAGAATGAGAATATATTCTTTAGAGTTATTGCCTCTCACCTTATAAAGTACATCACATGGTGATAGAGATTATCCCAAAAATGTGGCCATTTTTTTTTTGAAAAACTATTATAATATTTTTGACTAAGTTTATTAGGATATAACAAGCTGGAATGGTAATGAAGCACTAGTTGGAGGAAATATATTTTATAAGTTCAAATTCCTTATTTTTTTAAATTAGACATCCAAATATTATTAAAAACATTATAAGAGAATGCATAATTTTTATTAAATTTATATTAAGTAAAAAAATAGGATATGGAAGATAATATTTACAAAAATTATGCTTCCAATTTTGTATAATTATTTTATAAAAAAATACATCAGATTTGAAATAATATTATATTTAATAATTAATAATTATATTCAACTCCAGAATAATAAATTCATGACATTGACCATAAAATATAATTTTTTTATAAATAAATACATACTACTACAATAGAAGTTATTAGGTTGAAATTTTAAATTTATAGATGAATTTGTTTAAACAAACTATTATAAAAAAAATGAAGCATTGGTTGGTAAATTTTGATGAGGTGTTGCAGGAATATAAAATATTATCTTAAAAACATATTTTCAATATAATTTTTTTTGATAATTTATGTTAAATATTGTCATGTGTATTTTTAAAATGAATGTTAGTATTTTATATCTACAAACAATCTTAGTCAAGATTTATATTTCATAATGAAATTACAAATATTATTATGAAAATGGGATTTAAAGTGAAAAATATTGTCGTGATAAAATATATTATTTCATAAACTCATAGAATATTATATCCTATAATACTATGATACAAATTGTCTAGTCTAATTTATATTCCTAAATATTCATATAACGGGTTCTTGAGATGTTGGTAAAAAGGAATAGGTGCTTTATTGATATTAGAAATAGAAAAACATTGTTTTTATTGGATCATCATAAGAGAATTTTATTTTTTATTAGTTTTGATGTCTAAAATTTTAAATCTGGTATGATTCATTAATATCAAGGCTCTATAAGTGACAAACACATTTTTAATTTTTTATATTATTATTTATTATATAATTTTTTTTTTCAAAAAATTAAAAAACCAATATTATTAAACTCTATAATGTTGAAATATATTCTATTATTTCATATAAATATCATCAAATATGTTTATTAAAGGAAGTACAATTAACATATTAGATTCATCCCATTAAAAAAATATCCAATATATAAAAAATTTAATTAAATTAATTTATATTAAAATTTATTTATTTCTTATTGAGTTCAGATTGAATTGAGAAAGTTCAATTAATTAATTTTATGAATTATAAAAACCAAATAAAATAGACTATTGTCATTGAAAAAAATATTTTCATTAATATAGTTTTAATTATTTTAAAATAATTCATTTTTTAATTAATGATTAATTTATTGATGATCATTATTCTTTATATGATTAATGTACTCCTAATCTAAAAAACATATGGTCACTCAAAATAACCCTATGAAAACTATAATTTTTAGCATAACAATATTTCAAAAAATGGTCTTAAAATTCCTATTATGTGTAATTTTTTTCTTGATGACGAATTCATTTACGATTATAAATTTCTAAATTATAATCAATCAATAAATAAACATATCAATTCATTTATGATATTTAATAATGAGAAAACAAACATGGTAGAATTTGATATTATTAACAATGATGGATTTTTTGCATGGTGAAAGGGATTGACATGTGTGAAATGACGCATTCATAGATTACCAGACTATGTTTACCTAAATGTTTCTAGGTATTTTTTTTAAATATATTATAATACCATCAAGAACAATTTCATTGGAAATTCTTGTTGTTGATTTGTGTGATCTTGATGTTATTATTTTTATATTTTCTCAAGGTGATTTAGCAAATTAAACATATTTGATGAAATCATCTAAAAAATTATGTATTGGATTATGCCTAAAATATTTCCCTTTTCAATCATTCAATATTTTCAAATATATTTTTTTTTCCAATTAATATCAAGGTAATTACTAATGTTGTACTCATAATAACTAAATTACATGTGTCAGTGCTTTACTGGAAATTAATGAGTATATCTACATTATAAAAAATGATTTCCATTGAAAAATATTTATCATCAAAAATTCATTTTTCGTATAATTATTGAGTAATTTGGACTCATTAATTTGAGGATAATTATTATTTTGTGTGATTATGAAATCGGGAATAAAGGATTTTATCTAATTAACATAATTAACAACATGATTTATTTAGATTCTTTCCTAATAGCTATATTGGTTTTGATTATCCTCCCAAATTAAAATTTTATTAAAACCAATTTTTATAAATAATTATATTTTTTTGTTTTTTTTCAAAGTTTCATGTATATTAAATCATTTTGATAAAAATATTAAAACATTAAAAGAAAAAAGATAATTTTTTTATATTTTATCTTATTATATGTGTTGATTTAATTGTTTGAGGACATGAAAAATTATAATTGTTGGGATTTTATTTTGCATCATTTTATATTATTTTTTCACACGTATTTTGTATTATTCTTTTGTAACTATTATTACTTATCCATGTTTATTATTGTGTAATTCTTAATAATTATTAATATTTTAATGAAATTTATTTATCATTTAAATTTTGAGTGAAAAAAGTGAGTTTTTTATAAGAAAATATTTTTTTAGTCCATGAATAACAATTATGCCATTTAGATACTATATTGTGTCATTTTATAGAAATAATATATATCTAATATATTTTCAAATATATTTTGATGTATTAAAAGAAATATATTTAGACATTGGTGAATATTTATTGTTATAAAATTTCATTTTTAGAATGAACATTATTATGTGATATTCGTATATCAAAATTAAAAAGTGAAATTTGACATTAAATTTTTTTTTTGGAATAAAAAATAAATATAAAAATAATGATTTTTTAATTAAAAAATTAACTATTTTATAAAAATGTGATTTTATAAATGAATTCATATATTTTTATATAAATAGTAATCCTTTGAATATATTGCGTAGTATTGAATAAATTAAAATATGTTTGGGTTTGTTTTTATAATTGAATATATAGAACATCATTTGGATATATTAATTAAGAATGAAACCTTATATGGCTACTCTAGATACAAATTGAGTATGTCAGAAATAATAAAATCCATTTTAAATTAATTTGGGATTACAATATGTTGGAAATTGTTGAATAGATATGTTTAGGATACATTAACTAAATATGTCAGTCGGAAAATTATTTAGATTACAATAAAAGGTTTTCTACGTATGTTTCCAACCATATTATTTGATGGATTGAACCATTGTATTTTCTGTAGGAGTGGCTGTAGTGAAGAATCTAGTTCATGTGATCTCTTATTTCAATGAGGATCTATTTCCATGTCTCAAATTTGGAATCTATTACACTATAAAGGACTCATTCGAATATTATAATGATTAATTTTGAGTTTTATTATAAGGCCCCAACCTTAAACCTTACTTAATCTTGAGTTATTACAAGATTAAATATTGAGGATCTTTTCGGGTTTAGAGTTTTAGAGAATTAGATCATAAAACTTGCATTACATTCCACCTATAAACAAAGTGGTTACATAAAGATAGTATTCTTAATTTCCATCAATGGAAACATATTTAAAATAAAACATGGATTCTTTCTTGACACTTCCTTGACACTATCATCATATCATGTACCTTTCCCTTGACCTGTGAAAAACATTTCAAAAAACATGGGATGAGCATAAAAAGCTCGAGAAGGCTTATAAAAATATGGAAAGGAAACATGAGTTCATATATACATAAGAATGAAATCATAATTTACCCATAAAACATAAGCACTTTAACATACCTCATAAAATCATGAATAAATCATAGAAATCATAAGACATAAACGTAACTTGAGGCATTCATAACATTCTTACGTAGGGAGTAACCCTCTTGGTTACGTTTGGAATACCCATCACAGTATATTCCCTAAATCTCTTCGGAGAATCCTTAACGTTTCACTCATTCGCGTTACCCAATGCATTGGAGAGCTATATCGGGCTCACCCTCCCTTAGTCTATCACGGAACCACTCATCTTCATAATAATGCCCAAGAACCTCAACATAATCCTATCATATAAAATATGCATAAAAGAAACATAAAATTTACACCATTCAATCACAATATATCAATACAACACATTGATATAAAAACATTATGAAAACCATTTTCAATACCAAAATAAATGAAAATTAAAACATGGTATTTATTTTTCTTTTAAAAAGAAGGTATGGCTTGTAGAGGAAGCCGAAACTAAAATAATGGTCACAGCGGCGGAGAAGTCGTTGTCACCGCATACGTAAGACAAAAACATTCTCTTTTTTCATTTAGTAATCAATTCGTATAAAAAATATTCTTTTTGAATAAATGTAAAAGTCAAAGGGGTTTATACTCCGTATAAAATAAGGTTGTGTATAAAACAAAATATCCCTCAATGAAAGGAGATTGAGACGAAGTCCCATACCTCGGGTCCGACTTGAATCGATCGTTCTTTAATGTCCTGAATAATAAACTTGAGTTAATTTCTACTTTCTTAAGAACCTTTTTCACGTTCATTATTCCTTTTATATCACTTATTACCATGTCATGAACACTATGTAATTATTTAAGTTAATAACGGTCGTTTTAACGATCATTGGTACTTGAGTCAAAAATAAGCCCTTTATAATTTCATGTTGTTCATGTATCCATTATATCCAGAATGTTATTCATGATGTAGATATCATATATGTCATATATATTCAGTAAATTCATGCATTTATAACATTACATAATCATTTATAGGTAAGAAATGAAATGCACCGTTCATGGAGACGGTAAGCCGTACGTACGCATGAACGCTACTTTCATTTCTATTTCGTATTTTATAGAATGGAATCATAATGATATAAAGTTATATTATAATTCCAGTATAATATCATATATATTATCATAGTTCCATCCTTTATACATCCCACATATGGTATTTAACGAATCTACTCACTTTAAGGGGGCGGTAGTCCGCACTTCCTTAAATGAAGATATCGCATTTACCCATAATGGAAACCATAAAGGTATACCCAAAATGAAAAATACAGAAGCTTAAGTAAAACATAAACATATTATATACCATATATAAATATAGTGACATCTTAATGTCCACCTTTGAAGGTGGTAAAAGAATGCTGAACAATCATCGTTTCGGGAGGCATAAATTCACCATCCACGAAAACAGTATGTCCATTAACCATTAGATGTAGGTGTGTGTAAGTTTATCTCGAATCCTTATTATAACAACATCCTATTATATTGAGGATACTGGATTTGTTACAAAAGAAAAGAATAAAATAGTTTAGGGGGTTGGAGAAGCAAAATAAAACAAAAGGACTCAAAAGAAGACATTACCTTAAAATCGGGTAACTCCCTTTGCATTGAGCTCAATGGCTTCCTTGAGAAGTCTTCTTCCCACAGTGAGGCTTCAAGAAGTAAGAGAGGGAAGTGGAGAGACAAAATGGGTAGGGTTTGGCTGAGCCAATGGCTTTGGGAGTGTGGGTAAGGAGGTAGAGGTGGGGGCCTTTTATAAGAGGAGAGGAGGGGCACTCTTGGAAAGTAAAGATAAGTTACTTTATTTTAAAATGAGTTTCGGATTAAAAAGGTCCCACATTGATATAATTATAGGATAAGGTGATAAAGGGTTCGAAATAAACCCATCCAATAGGTTTTGGACATGTGTTGGTCATAGATATTACATTATCTTTCCATTTTATTTAAATCCTTTATTAATGAGGTAATCGCTACATTATTATGATGTCATAAATACATTTATTTATTTAATTCCAAAAAATTATAAAAAAATTACTATGATGTAGGAAATCGTTTTATCTTTCCAATTAATATCTATAGTAAAAAATCTGACTTGTATAACCCCATATAAAAATTGTTTTCGTAAAACATATTATGTTTGTGTCATTTTTACTTTTACATTAAATAAAAAGTTATTTCTGTAATTTCCCAACCAAAATGGCTCCATGGGGTCCCCAAGTTGACCCATGGCTTGTCTTGGTCGTCCATGACACATCCAATAAGGTTAGGACATGTTTCATGGTCATTTTATATTATTAAAGCATTATTTTTACCTTAAACTACACTAATTACCACTAATCGCGATTAAAAACTTAATAAATTACTATTCACCAAAAAATTATTTTAATCTCATTGAACCACATTTTACTTCTTAATGACAACTATGTATGTCTGATTTTTGAAATTCAAATCACAATGGTGGTAAAATTTCATTTAAACGAAAAATCAGTTTTTATAAGTACCACTTAGTGGTTTCACTATTCATCAAAAATTGAAGTTTTTCAGAAAAATACCAAAACTTCACCCTAAGATATATTTGATATTGTGAATTAAAAAATGAAGTCTATTTTACAAAATTCAAAAAATATAAGTCACATTAATTAATTTAATAATTAATTCCCGCTGTCAGAGCAAATAGTGTGTTTTCTAAAACAATAAGTATCAAAAGATTGACACCAGTTTAAGTCCAATTTCGAAGTGAAATTGATTCCAATGACCACCATTGTATTAAATGGTAAAAATATATTCTAATTTCACATCAAAACCAATTTAAAAGATAATCTGATCATATAAATAAATTAGATTAAAAAGCAGTTTTGATGTAAAATGCAGTATTTTTCACTATTCATTAAAAAATGAACATTGTCTGAAAAATACAAAAAATTCACACAAAGTAAATTTTGATGTCCCAATCATAAATAATAAGTTTATTTTGACAAAAATATCTTCTAAAATTGTCAAAACATAGACTTAAAAATGGTTTTCCATCAAAAGGCAGTAAAACAATCTTTTAAAAATATTAGGGTATTTCATGCTTAAGATTGGATTTATTTTCATTTTAAGGCTTTAAAACACTATATAGTTCATTAATAGGCATAGATAAAAATATATATTACTCATTACTTACTTGGGATGTTACATCCTTCCCCCCTTTTGAAAATTGAGTCCCCGCAATTTATTTACTTATCGAATAAATAGGGGTACTTATCCCTCATTGTATTTTCAGATTCCCATGTTGCCTCTTCCATCATGTGGTTTTTCCACAAAACCTTTACCTGATTAATCACCTTATTTCGTAACACTTGCTCCCTGTGGTCAAGAATCTGGACCGGTTTTTCCTTATAAGATAGGTTCTCTTCCAGCTGAACTACCTCTGGACTCAAAACATGAGATGGATTTGGCATATACTTCCTCAACATCGAAACATGAAAAACATTGTGTACCTGAGATAAACTCGGAGGTAAAGACACTCTGTATGAAACTTATCCAACTCTCACCAGAATTTCATATAGTCCAATAAACCTTGGACTCAGCTTCCCTTTCTTACCAAATTGCATCACACTTTTCCATGGTGATACATTGAGAAAAACATGATCACCTACATCAAAAGAGAGATCCTTCCTCCTGTTGTCCGCATAACTCTTCTGCCTGCTCTGAGCTGTTCTCATGTTATTCTGAATCAGCTGAACTTTTTCTGCCATCTCTTCTACCAATTCTGGTCCCATCAGCTTCCTTTCACCCACTTCATCCCAGAAAGATGGCGTTCGACACTGTTTCCCATATAATGCCTCAAATGGTGCCATCTGTATACTGGAATGAAAACTGTTATTATATGAAAATTCAACCAAAGAAAGATGTTGGTCCCAACTTCCCTGATAATCCATAGAGAAAGAATGTAGAATATCCTCCAAGGTCTGAATTGTTCGTTCTGACTGCCCATCTGATTGAGGATGAAATGTTGTACTAAAATTTAATTCAGTACCCAACAACTTCTGAAGGCCTTTCCAAAAGTTAGAAGTGAACCTGAGATCACGATCAGATACAATGGAGAGAGGAACTCCATGTAACCTGACTACCTCTTTAAGATACAAACCGGAACGTTGATCAAGAGAGAACGTATCTCGTATAGCAAGGAAATGAGCAGATTTGGTCAAGCGATCAACAATAACTCAGATTGCATTATTACCTCGAGATGTCTTCGGTAATCCCACAACAAAGTCCATGGATATATTCTCCCATTTCCACTCTGGCACTGGTAAAGGCTAAAGCATCCCTTTCAGTAACATCCACTCTGCTTTAACCTGTTGACAAGTCAAACACTTCACTGTAAAATCAGCAATATCTCTTTTCATTCCATCCCACCAGTAATACTCCAAAAGATCTCTATACATCTTAGTACTGCCTGGATGAACTGAAAATGGAGAACTATGAGCATCACATAACAACTCTCTCTTCAACTGTGAATCACAAGGAACACACAATCTCTTCCCAAATCTCAAAACACAATCATTATCACTGTTGAATTCAGGCAACTTACCCTTCTGAACCATCTCTACCTTTTTTTGCAACTCACTGTCTTGCTTCTATGCTTGCTTGATTCTATCTGATAGAGATGATCTCACTGATACCTGAAACAAAACAGAAGGACTTTCTGCACCAACAACTTCTATTCCAAAGTTCATCAAATCCTTAACCAAAGTATCACGTTCCAAACACAACATTGCTAATGAAGCATTACTTTTTCGACTCAAAGCATCAGCCACTTTATTTGATTTTCTCGGAAGGTAATGAATTGTACAATCATAATCCTTGATTAATTATAGCCATCTCCTTTGTCTAATGTTCAATTCTTTCTGAGTGAATATATACTTTAAACTTTTGTGATCGGTATATATTTCACAGTTTACTCCATACAAATGATGCCTCCAAATTTTTAAAGAGAAAACAACAACATCTAATTCTAGATCATGTGTAGGGTAATTTACCTCATGAGTCTTCAACTGTCGTGAAGCATAAGCAATTACCTGATCATTATGCATTAGGACGCAACCAAGTCTTTTCAATGAAGCATCACTGTAGATAACAAACTCACCATTCCTGGAAGGTAGTGCCAAAACTGGAGCATTCACCAATCTTCTTTTCAATTCCTGAAAACAATCATCACATTCTTTTGTCCAGATAAACTTAACACCCTTCCGAGCTAGCTTAGTCATTAGACTAGATAACCGTGAAAATTTTCTAACAAACCTTCGGTAATAGCATGACAAACCAAGGAATCTACGAATCTCAGTTACATTTGTGGGTCTTGGCCAGTCTTTCACAACATTTGTTTTTACAGGATCAACAGTTATCACATCTTTAGAAACAATGTGACCAAGGAAAGAAATTGGTTTCAACCAAAACTCACACTTGCTGAATTTTCCATATAGTTTCTTTTCTTTTAAGGTTTGCAAGATAACCCTTAAATGTCTTTCATGCTCCTCTTTACTTTTAGAAAACACCAAAATATCATCAATGAAAACCACCACAAACTTATCCAAGAACTCATGGAAAATTCTATTCATTAAGTCCATGAATACAACAGGTGCATTAGTTATCCCAAAAGTCATTAATTAAAATTCATAATGGCCATATCTCGTACGGAACGCGGTCTTCGAAACGTCTGCTTCCTTTACCTTCAGCTGATGGTACCCCTATCTCAAGTCAATCTTTGAAAAAAACCGATCTCCCTGGAGCTGATCAAACAAATCATTGATATGAGGCAAAGGATATTTGTTCTTAACAGTGATATTATTCAAGGCTCTATAATCAATGCAAAGTCTCATAGAACCATCTTTCTTTTTAAAAAATAAAACAGGAGCACCCCAAGGTGATGTGCTAGGTCGAATGAAACCTTTCTCTAATAAATCTTGCAATTGCTCCTTCAACTCTAAAAGTTCAATTTGACCCATTCGATAAAGGGGTTTTGAGATTGGCTTAGCATCAGGAACTAAGTCAACAGTAAACTCAACTTCCCGATCTGGTATTATTCCAGGCAACTCATTAGGAAAAACAACAGGATACTCATTTACCACTGGCACATCATTAATCTGAATAGTTCCTTTTATTCAATGATGTGTGCAAGGTAACATTCATTTCCATCTTTTACATGTTTCTTGGCCTCTTGATAAGTTATCAACAGTAAGGGTTCATTCTTGTACAAAAACTAAAAGTCTTTCTGAAAAGAAACTTCTTTAGCTCTATAGTCAATCTTAGCATGGTAAATAGAGAGCCAATCCATACCCAGGATAACATCAAACTCTACTATAGGTAGAAAAATAAGGTTTGCAAGTAGGTTCTTTCCACAGATAAGGATAGGAAGATTCTTATAAATTCTTTTTGCCTCATCATTTTCCCCAGGTGTTCTTACCAAAAGTTCAGGAGTCATTTCTTGAGATGGTATTCCCATTTTACTAGAAAAGTTTTCAGAGATGAAAGAATGTGTAGACCCCGAATCAAACAACACACTGGCATAATCAGAAAAAACGAACAAAGTACCTGATACAACTTCATTTGATGGCCTGACGTCTGCCTAAGTAGTTGAAAAAGATTTCACCACCCCTTTCTACTTGTAGTCTAACTGCTTCCCATCACTCAAGCTCTTTGTCGGACACTCGTTTGCATAGTGACCCATCTTATTTTACTTATAACATTTCACTAACTGTAAATCAAATTTGGTCTTACCTTCACCTTGATCCTTTTCAGTGCAATCACGAGCCCTATGTCCCATCTTACCACATCGGTAGCACTTTCCAGAATTCAGAAGACATTCCCCAGCATGCCTTTTTCCACATTTATCACAAACTGGAAACTTAGTTTTCTTACCATCAGACTTTTTTGAAGAATTCTTACCTTTCTCTTGCCACCTCGGTCTCTTATTCTGTTGGTTGTTATAGAACACTTGATCATCAGAAAACTCCATTTCCACCTTCTCAGCACATCGAACAAGCTTTTCATAACTTTTAAACTCACGAGAAGCTAATGCCCTTAGAAATTTTGGATTTAATCCTGAGTAAAAATGATTGATTTTACTATCAAGGTCTCAAATAAAATTTGGATCATACCTTACCAATCGAGGGAACCATTCTTCATAGGTAGCCACTGAGTCTTCATCTTGCCTCAATTCCATGAATTGATTTTCCATCCTAAGTCTAGAAGCCTTAGGAAAATACTTCTCAAGAAACATACCTTTGAATTAATCCCAGTCGAGAGCATCAATATCATCAGTGTCCCTGATATTTTTAACCATCGACCACCACTGATCTGCCTCACCCTCCAAACGGTAAATAGCAAGACTAACCATTTGATTGTCTGAACACCCCATTACATCAAAAATCTTCTCCAATGCTTTAATCCACCCTTCATCTAACACAGGTTCAGATGATCCTCTGAATGATGGGGGATATTGCCTCATGAAATGTTACACCACTGACATGTTTCTCTACGGTTGATCTGGTTGATCTCGTGCATGGATACAACCACCATTTATAGCATGTGTCAACTGTTCCATTACTGCAACAAACTGTTCAGTTCCAATTCCGACCATCTCAGGATGCTGATTTGAAAGGTTATTTCCTTCTGCATGCCTTCCTAGCACTGCTTCCCTGTTTCCTCTGCGGAAAACCATTCTAACAAACATGTCTTAGATGAAGGAACATGGTAATCTGCAAATACTATATCACTTCAATTTGACCATAAAAAAAATATTTTTGGATAATCATTTAATAGAATTCTAACTCCTAAAGTTATCTAAACTGACCTCTGATACCAACTATAAGGCCCCAGCCTTAACCATACTTAAATCTTGAGTTATTACAAGATTACACATTGAGGATCTTTTCGGGTTTAGAGTTTTAGAGAATTAGATCATAAAACATGCATTACATTCCACATATAAACAAAGTGGTTACATAAAGATAGTATTCTTTATTTCCATCAATGGAAACATATTTAAAATAAAACATGGATTCTTTATTGACACTTCCTTGACACTATCATCATATCATGTACCTTTCCCTTGACCTGTGAAAAACATTTCAAAAAACTTGGGATGAGCATAAAAAGCTCAGTAAGGGTTATAAAAATATGGAAAGGAAACATGAGTTCATATATACATAAGAATGAAATCATACTGTACCCATAAAACATAAGCACTTTATCATACCTCATAAAATCATGAATAAATCATAGAAATCATAAGACATAAACGTAACTTGAGGCATTCATAACATTCTTACGTAGGGAGTAACCCTCTTAGTTACGTTTGGAATACCCATCACATTATATTCCCTAAATCTCTTCGGAGAAATCTTAACGTTTCACTCTTTCACGTTACCCAATGCATTGGAGAGCTATATCGGGCTCACCCGCCCTTAGTCTATCACGGAACCACCCGTCTTCATAAAAATTCCCATGAACCTCAACACAATCGTATCACATAAAACATGCATAAAGGAAACATAACATTTCCACCTTTCAATAACAAGATATCAATACAACACATTGATATAAAAACATTATGAAAACCATTTTCAATACCAAAATAAAATAAAATTAAAACATGGTATTTATTTTTCTTTTAAAAAGAAGGTATGGCTTGTAGAGGAAGCCGAAACTCAAATAATGGTCACGGCGGCGGAGAAGTCGTTGTCGCCGCATACGTACGACAAAAACATTGTCTTTTGTATTTTCGTAAACACTTCATATAAAAAAGATTCCTTTTGAATAAACGTAAAATTAAAAGGGGTTTATACACCGTATAAAATAAGGTTGTGTATAAATCAAAATATGCATCAATGAAAGGAGATTGAGACGAAGTCCCCTACCTCGGGTCCAACTTGACTCGATCGTTCTTTAATGTCCTGAATAATAAACTTGAGGTAATTTCTAGATGCTTAAGAACCTTTTTCAAGTTCATTATTACTTTTATATCACTTATTACCATGTCCTGAACACTATGTAATTATTTAAGTTCATAACGGTCGTTTTAACGATCATTGGTACTTGAGTCAAAAATAAGCCCTTTATAATTACATGTTGTTGATGTATCCATTATATCCAGAATGGTATTCATGATGTAGATATCATATATGTCATATATATCCAGTACATTCATGCATTTATAATATTACATAATCATTTAGAGGTAATAAATGAAATACACCGTTCATGGAGACGGTAAGCCGTACGTACCCATGAACGCTACTTTCATTTCTATTTCGTATTTTATAGAATGGAATCATAATTATATAAAGGTTTATTATAATTCCAGTATAATATCATATATAATATCATAGTTCCATCCTTTATACGTCCCACATATGGAATTTAACGAATCAACTCACTTTAAGGGGGCGGTAGTCCGCACTTCCTTAAATGAAGATATCGCATTTACCCATAATTGAAACTATAAAGGAATACCCAAAATGAAAAATAAATAAGCTTAAGTAAAACATAAACATATTATATATCATATATAAATACAGTGGCATCTTAATGGCCACCTTTGAAGGTGTTAAAAGAATTTTGAACAATCATCGTTTCGGGAGGCATAAATTCACCATCCACGGAAACAGTATGTTCATTAACCATTAGATGTAGGTGTGTGTAAGTGTAGCTCGATTACTTATTATAAAAACATACTAGTATATTGAGGATACTGGATTTGTTACAAAATAAAAGAATAAAAAGAGTTTAGGGGGTTGGAGACGCAAAATAAAACAAAAGGACTCAAAAGAAGACATTACCTTAAAATCGGGTAACTCCCTTTGGTTTGAGCTCAAAGGCTTCCTTGGGAAGTTTTCTGCTCACAGTGAGGCTTCAAGGAGTAATATAGGGAAGTGTAGAGACAAAATGGGCAGGGGTTGGCCAAGACAAAGGCTTTGGGAGTGTGGGTAAGGAGGTAGAGGTGGGGGCCTTTTATAAGAGGAGAGGAGGGGCACTCTTGGAAAGTAAAGATAAGTTACTTTATTTTAAAATGATTTACGGATTCAAAAGGACCCACATTGATATAATTCAAGGATAAGGTGATAAGGGTTAAAAATACACCCATCCAATAGGTTTTGGACATGTTTTGGTCATAGATATTACATTATCTTTCCATTTTATTTAAATCCTTTATTAATGAGGTAATCACTACATTATTATGATGTCAAAAATAAATTTATTTATTTAATGTCAAAAAATTATAAAACAAATACTATGATGTAGGAAATATTTTTAGCTTTCCAATTAATATTTATATTAAAAAATCTTACTTGTATAACCCCATATAATTTTTTTTTTGTAAAACATATTTTGTTTGTGTCATTTTTACTTTTACATTAAATAAAAAGTTATTTATGTCATTTCCCAACCAAAGTGTCTCCATGGGGTCCCCAAGTTGACCCATGGCTTCTCTTGGTCGGTCATGACACATCCAATAAGGTTAGGACATGTGTGTAGCTCATTTTATATTATTAAAGCATTATTTTTACCTTAAACTACACTAATTACCACTAATCGCGATTAAAAACTTAATAATTTACTATTCACCAAAAAATTATTTTAATCTCATTGAACCACATTTTACTTATTAATGACAAACATGAATGTCAGATTTTTTAAATTCAAATCACAAAGGTGGAAAAATTTTAATTTAAACGAAAAATCAGTTTTTATAAGTACCACTTAGTGGTTTCACTATTCATCAAAAATTGAAGTTTTTCAGAAAAATAACAAAACATCACCCTAAGATATATTTGATATTATGAATTCAAAAATGAAGTCTACTTTACAAAATTAAAAACATATAAGTCACATTAATTAATTTAAAAATTAATTCCCGTTGTCAGAGCAAATAGCGTGTTTTATGAAACAATAAGTATCAACAGATTGACACCAGTTTAAGTCCAATTTCAAAGTGAAATTGATTCTAATGACCAACATTGGATTAAATGGTAAAAATATATTCTAATTTCACTTCTAAACCAATTCAAAAGATCATCTAATCATATAAATAAATTAGATTAAAAAGAAGTTTTGATGTAAAATGCAGTATTTTTCACTATTCATTAAAAAATGAACATTGTCTGAAAAATACCTAAAATTCACACAAAGTAAATTTTGATGTCCCAATCATAAAGAATAAGTTTATTTTGACAAACATAGCTTATAAAAATTTCAAAGGATAGATTTAAAAATGGTTTTCCTTCATAATGAAGTAAAACAATCTTTTTAAAAATATTAGTGTATTCCATGCTTAAGATTGGATTTATTTTCATTTTAAGCCTCTAAAACACTATCTAGTTCATTAATAGACATAGATAAAAATATCTATTACTCATTACTTACTTGGGATGTTACATTTATATTTGTCTATTGATAATAAAATCTATTATTGTTAAACAATATATTATTGTTGGGTTTGATTAATAATACAGCCCCATTTTAATTTAATTTATGAGGAGAGAAAATGTAGAATAATAAATGAACATGTAATAATTTTTATTAATGTATTAACAAAATAGTTTATATACATTTATAATTTTCCAATGAAACAAACACTCTTTTATGTAATAATCCAATGATTATGTATTTATGTTATGATATAAATGAGTCCATGAATGAAAAATATAAATGAGAGGAGTGACTTGATCCAACAAAAAAAATACAAATATGGAAGTGATTTTTGGATTGTATGTCTTGTGATTAGAGGATCATGGTTATAAATGGTTGATATATCATGTTTGAAATATGTATATATTTAGATAATATTTTTATTTATGATCCATGTAAAACAATACTTGGAACTAATGGGAGTCACTAATCATTTCACATCACCTTGATTCTATATATTTCACAATGATTAAAATGTTATTTACTTTCAAGATAATATCAAATTTTCAAATATATATTTGTCGATTTAGATCAATGATGATTTAAAACTATTTTATTCATCAATTTTATTATTTTCTAACCATTTAATAATGAGAATTAGAATTCATTGATATCATATATATTTTAACAAGGGATTCATGTTTTTATCTTCATTATTTGAGATTTAATTTATCTATAATTGAATATTTTTTATAGATTCAGTATTGATAAACATTGGAAAATTATTTTATAAAAAACATTTTGGATTATTGTAAAAAATGTTATAATCTAAAATGTGATGTGTTTTAACATGATAAACGTCGATAACTACTGATTATATCATTAAAATGGTTCATTTTAAAATATTTTCATACATATTAATTCAATTAACTATTTTAACTTAAGAAAATTTAATGAGTAACATAAATGGATTAATTTAAAAATATTATTCTAATGTTTAATGTAATATTTTATGATTATTAATGATTAGTTTATTTTTGTAGATGAAAAATTATTTTTTCTAATAAATAAATAATAGTTTCCCTTGATTTTTACAAAACTGTTCTTTCCCATACCAATCTATAAATCATGATATTTCTAATATTCTATGTTATTTTTAATAATTATTAAATATTTTTTTACACTTTTATTTAATAAAGACAATTTTGATTCAATTTATCTTGATATTGAGTCTCAATTTGAAATATTTTGTTGATTAAAATATTTAATTGAATTTTGACCATAAAATGCATATACTTATCCTTTTCGATAAACATAATTTTTATTTTGTTCAAAACATCACCACTACATTTCCATTTAAGGTCGTGTATGGTTAGGAATGGATATTTTGAAACCATATTTTGAGTATGGTTGATGATGTACTTATCCCATGTTGGTAAAAAATGATTGGTCACACATATAAAACACAATTTTTGATATTGGAATTACATTTTTTAGTCTCTCTAATATTGGTGATAATACTATGTGATAGGTATCCTCCCACTCTCCAATTAAGTTTACAAAATTTTATATATCATTCTTCAACTTTAAAAAAAATATAAAAATACCAGATTATAGGTGTAATATTACCTAAACACCTTAGTTTTATGATTATTTAATACTATAACTTGATAATAATAATTGATTTCATGCAAGAATATTTTGGTGGGGGCCCAATTCTGGGTTTTCATTAATTTGAATGGATAAATACAAATAAAATTATGAAGGCACACATGAATATATATGGAGGTTCATGCACATTTAATATATAAATATTATATATATATATATATATAATATCTAAAAGTCCTCTTAAGAAATTTATATTACTACAATTATAATGTTATAATTTTAGGGGTGTGTCGAATAGGGGATTCCTATAGCTATTTCCTCACATACACCATGATTCTCATAGTGAAATTCATAGTATATTGAATACTTGTGTGGGAAAAAAAATCATTTCATGCCATTCATTATTAATAAAAATAAATAATATATTTTTCTCACCATGTTCAACTTACCGAGGAAGGTTTGAGGATTTCACTCTATGGACTATGATAATTTAGAGATTTTATTTATTGGTTAAAAACTAAACAAAAAATAATGATATATTTTACAATTTTATCTTAGGGTAAAAAAATTTAAATTTCACAATTTCCATAATTGTATTCATTACCCTAATTTATACCCCTAAAAAATAATAGTTCTTTTATTGTTTAAAAAATTATTTATTTAAATAATAATTAATAATATATCTAATTAAATATTGGTTAATTTCACACAAAACATATATCCTCCAATAAAATTTAATAATTCTATTATTAATAATATATATATATTTAATAAATATTATACCTTTAATAAATAAAATAAATATTTAATTAAAAAAATAAAAAGTATTTATAACAATATTAACATAACTTAAAAAAAATTCCTTATCCTGAAAATAATAATAATTATTATGTACTATATTGAATATCTTGTGAATAATAGAATAAATCATAAAATTCAACAAACATATTGTAAACCTGAATATCTTGTTATTAGATATAAACTATCAATATAACTCAAATTCAAATATCATTAAAAAAATGTGGGATTACGTTATATAAAAAAATTAAAATGCAATTAATTTAATGAATATTTTTTTAAAAAATAGAAACCCTCTAGGCCTATTTTTCTAAGGCATCAATGTAAATCCTAATTATACCGTCGAGGGATGAAAATTTGATGACCGTGAAATGAGAGATTCCTAAAAACCATCAATCCCTATTTCTGAAAAAAAACACAAGAAGATATTCCTCATCATGAAAAAATTACTCATAATATTTAGACCATGGTTATATTGGATTCATCAGGAACAGTAGTCTATCCAATAATGTGGGAATATTATTAACTATTTCGATTTTCTTATATCAATGTCTTTCTATTTTCCTATAATGTTAATGATGAATATTATCTCGAATCTAGGGCTATAAACATTACTACATGATCATGAGGTACAAACCTCCATTCTAATTCAAAAAATTATATAATCTGTATATGATACTATTTTTGATAGAGTGGAATATTGTGCCTCATTACGAGAATTAATCCTTCACTCCTCACCAATTTATTCTAGTGAGAAAAATGGAAGATAATATCTGAGACAACTATCTATGATCTTCCATCATTATTTCATTTACATCTAACCATGTTTTTTATCTAGCTATATGACATATTTGATTTCATAATAAGTCATTATGTTTTGAGGTCAGTCATTCCTTAACGACAAATATACAAAAGATCATAGTTGGATGATGTGTAGTTAGTGGGCCAAATTAATGATATTGTAGCTATAGTATACTAGGAGGAGCTCATACATTCCATGGATGGTGGAGGAGGTTTAGTTGTGTATTCCTGAAATACCACTCAAATTGGCATGTCATCTTGTTGAATTGGGCACCACAATAGAGGAGATGATCCAACTCCACCATATATTGAAGTGGTTGTTAGAGAAAGCATGATATTATTTGTCTAGATAGTAAGAAACATCATCACTTAGAAGAGTGCTTCTCTACATAATTATATTGGTTTCAGTAAATATGGGATAATTCTTCATTTTTAGTTCACCAAATCAAAGATTATGTTGATGAACACTTATAACACTCAGTGGAGAGACTCCAGTGTGTGACCGTTCATTATCATTTTCAAACATGGAAAACAAGGACTATTTTATTCATCTCATTATCTATTTCTATCCTCATTATAACCATAACATAACACTAAAAAGGACTCATTTGAATGAATTACATTGGTTCAATGTATTATAATTGAAACGAAAATAACGAGAGAGATCATATTTTATCATATGTCTTTAGGAAAAGAGACCATAGTTTGAATATTGTTATAGTAATATGATAAACACTGCATAATTGGTGTATTTTTTTTTCATATTACCTAATTTTTTACTATGTTAAATTTCAATAATACTTAGAGAGTGATACTTGGGTTTATTATTAGGCCACCTTTTTTATGTTCTTGACATAAAAAGTATTATATTTATTTCTTTTCATTGATCAATTATTTTTTATAAACTATGAGGAGTTCATATGTAGCATGTTGAGACAAATATTTTCATAAGGATCCATTTGTTTTTTAGCCTACTGAGTATTATGTCTCCATTCATGTGGATCCTAGAGAATTTCATTCCAATGAAATGAAATATTCATTTTAGGTTGAAAATTGTTTTATCATTAGATGTGGTATGAGGATCTAAGTAGTGATTTCCAGACTATAATGTTTCAAAATTCGTTAGATACAAAAAAAATTAATTTTGAGTTACCGTTTGGTGATTCTCAAATCAAAAATAGGTTTTCGAGACAATTATTTTAGGAAATACCACAACCCATGTCAAAAAAGTTATGTCGAGCATGATATTATCAAATATTATGGTGAAATAAGAGGTTCCTCCTATGGATGATTTTTCATCCTGTTGATGATAATTTTGGGGTGATTTTGGGAAATCCATAATTTGGAATATCAATGCATAGTAAAAAAAAAGTCATTCACTTGTATGATACATTATATTACTTATGGTTATAAAGTTTATGACTATTTAGATTTCTCAATGCCTTAGAGAGTGGTTTGTGAACGGAAGGTGTATGAGAATGAAGCATAAATATTTTTTGGAAATGAACATGAATGAATGACCAATCATATAATTGTTTGATTCATGTGTAAAAGAGGAATAATTATATTTCAACTGAATTATTGCAAAGGTGGTATGATTTTAGAATTCTAGAACCTCCCACCTAGATCGATGTTGTGTCTAGGAATATAGGAACACAAATATATTGGAATATTTAGAATATAATCCCATAATGGATGATCTAGGCATCAATATGTGTCATTATGGACCGAGTATCAAGATTCACACAGTTCCCCAAGGTGATGCAATGGTTTTCTTACCTAATGAGAAATAGATCCTCTTGAGTATGGGTTATAGAATATTTTATTTCAATGTATTGTGACTAGGACATTATCTTTGTGGTTTATTAACATATAGAAAGGACTTTTAGGGCTACAATTTGAGTTTGTTTATCTTCAACCAAAATATTAATATCTTTTATCTCAGTGTTATATTACTAAGAATGTTCCATTATTTTTAGGTGAGTGGGTTTCTGGATTGGAATGTGATACATGACATATATGAAAGGAATAACTATATAACATGTTTGAATTTTTTTTAATGGATTATAGTGATATAAGAGGATATTGTTGATGATGAATGTGCATTGAGTTCATAGAACCTTTTGGTGGGAGACTTGTGAAAATATAAATGTGGTCATATAAATTCATAATATAACAGTGGAAACCACTGTTTTATTGTCCCTTGGGAATGATTCATATGAAAATACAAATTATGGTGAATAAATTCATTGTCATGAAAAAGGTTTCCCCATGAATGAGACATTCTATACTTAAGTTTTGAATAAATCTTAAAGAGATTCATATTTCCCCAAACATAGAGTTTGGTTTTTAAAGAAATGTTCAGTATAATGGAACGATAATATCATATCTGAATCTCCAAATAATGGGTTGAAATTTTTCATACATTATTCTAACCCATAAATGAGGAAGAATTTTTTTTATTTTGGCTAGTCCCATGAAACAAGATCCATTCTTCTATACCTATCTCTTCTTGGAGAGAATCAACATACAAGTAGTTCAAAAAAATAATTACCCATAGTAATTTAATTCTTGTGTGGGGAGAGGAATATTTATCTAAATATGGGCCCATGAAATGAGTTAGAATATATATTAGACCCTCCAATTCAAATATGGATTGTACCTTATAGAGTGGTGTCATTTCTTTTTCTAATGGTTGGACCATGACATATGATCTAGGTGTCACAACATATCTCACTAGAATGAGAATCATTTGGCATGTAGTTCAAGGAAATCAGAATTTTAACATCATTCAAAAAGGAAGAGGGTGTCTTGAAATTTTAGGTCATACGGGTAGAGATATAGATCATGAAAATGATGAGTGACATAAGGCATACCAGACCTAGTATGTTCCAACATACTTCATACATGAGAAATCAAAATATAAACAAAGATCATTGGGGTTCCCAGACTAGGATAACTGATATGAGAAAAGTACGAAAGGTGTTACCCAAACCACGTTTAATAGTAGATTTAACACATGATGTGGTTAGGTATTATAGAGATAGATTGGGTTTCTTCTACGTAATAATGTGCATCTAGTTTATTTGACCTCTTATGGTCGACTTATAAAAATCCAAACTAAGGGGTATCCAATTAAATTCCAAAATGACATCCTATGGTTTATTGGGACTTTGTTGAGTGACATATGAAATGGATTTTTTTAATAATTTCATAGTTAATTGAATGTTTTCATAAGTTATAATACATTCTCTTACTGATAGATAATGAATTCTTATTGAGATAAGAATGTTATCAGGATAAGTTGTGTGATGTGTGGTAGTGGTGTGTCTTGGGTCAAAGGAATCATTTGAAAAATCATTTGTCATTGAGTGTGAATTTACATAATAACATATTTGTTAATATGAGGTATATAGAACTTTCATTACTTTAATGTTGGGCCCAATACATAGGATTTTGGAATTAATACGTATCCCATTGAGATAAAAATCATGCTACGCATACTTGGGGAACATATGTGTGGTTGGAGATCGGCCCTAGTAATATTGATCTACTCGAGCAGGGGATGAAATATATTTCATTTTTCTATTATTCCATAGAGAAATAAAAAATTTAATTTTATATCATGTATAAGGTATTTTAGGATATTTATTTTTATGACTTACAACTCCAAATATAGTGTCCTATAGTATTAGGTCATACTATTTGGACCATATTTCTTGCCATTTACCATCATATGATAAAGAAAATTCCGACCCTGATGTGAACTGAGACACAATTATCGTACCTGGAATCCATTACTGAAACATTTATTCCCTCATGATCAATGCTCAGTTTGAGAAAAATTGAGTTTCAATGGTTTCATTCACTATAAATAGGATATTAGTAGGATTTATATGGGAATTTTGATCATGTGGTGGATCTACCATGACATAGGATCTAGTTGTTTCCAAATATCTCAACGGGATGAGAATCTAGAAATACATAGTTCAAGGAGAATCATAAAATGGAATGAGAGAGATGAGAACAATATTTTCTAATTTTTTGTGGTATGGGAGAATGACCTATTGTATTTTTAGATTATAGACATACACCATATGGCATTAATTTTTAGAAAATTTGATGCAGACCATTTTTTGTTCCCAATAATTCATGCATCTAGGTCCACATATCTTGTAGTGTATCATCATTCCATCTCAATGAAATTTTTTTCTTTTAAGTTAGTTCATACATGAACAAGGATACTAAGCAGTTTAACATTTTTGCAGAAAAAGTGAAATATGTGGCTATATCATATGAAGTATATATTTTGAAATCCAAAATTTATTGGGGCAGTGAAGATATCTCAACCCATTGAGATCAATGAATTAAATCAATTATATTGGAACATGTTTTTTTCATTTGGGCCCTCCCACTTTTCATCTAACATTGGAGGTTTCTTTTTGGGTATTAGTAGAGTCATGAGGTCCAATAACAATTATCCATGGAGGAATGAGTGGGGTAAATTCTTCTTATTAAACTCTCTTGTTATCCAATTTTGATGAACCTCGATGTTATGTTTTGTATCTTATCTATTCACATTCACTCTATACAATTGATCATGCTGTTTTTGGTACTTCTCATATGTGGAAGGTTGATCATAGATGGAAATGATATGAAAGGTAAATTGGATGTAAATGGGTATGAATGCATTGATATTATATTCTAGTGAATATCAGGTTTTCCACATGGAGGTTCTAGTTATAGGAAAGTAAGCTCACAAAGAATGAAATATATTTTTAGGGAAGAGAATTTTTATCTTTATATATCATATTATATATATTTTTTATATAGTGTCTGGTTAAAGGAAATTATCATTCCATTAGCTGATTCATGATAATGAGATTATTGGTTGGGTTTTATATTATACTCGTGATATGGCTTCTCCAAATGAGAAGACTAAAAATTGGAACAACATGAAAATGTATCATATGAGGGAAAACATATTTTTTAATGATGTTATCTTTAATGAAGTATAAAATTTTATTTTTCATGACTTCACTGTGGGGTATTTCAACAACCCATTTGGAAAATAAGTGGGTAGTAGTGAGGATGTATTTAAATTTATAGGGATTCGAGGTAGGATATGACCCTATAACATACATTACCTATATCAATAATAAACATTTGTATTTGGATAGTTATAGAACCTATGGGGATGGATGGATGAAGTTTATTTTAATATAGAAGGAATGAATCCTTTTAGTGATTTTTATATAATCGTGGGTTATTGAAGGCTAGATGTATCCAAGCCTTTATATTTGAATAGAATTCCCAAACGCTAACTATTTTGAATAACAAGATCTTATATGAACTTCTCTCATGATGGAAACTGTATCATTTCAATCAATTCAAAGAAGAATGAATCCATAATGGGCCTATTAATATAGTAATCTCTTGGTATTTAGGCCATCATAATGAGTAATATTTGTCACTATTCATCGTGTTTTCTCAATTCTATATTTTCCCAATAAGATAAATCATTTTGGAATGTAGTCCACAATTGGTATCATCAAACCAAATGTAGGAACATCAGGTTTATGAATGGAAATAAACTCATTGGTTTTATCCATTTCAACATAAGTAAAAGGTGACACCATTCAATAGTGTGAAATGATAGTAACTATATCATTTAGATTATGATCTACCATCTTTGTAAATCTATTTTTTAAGGAATATTCCTAGTAATTCATTGATCAAGGATCATTATTTAGTATTCTATTCAAGTCTAATTCTATGCTTAACTCTTGTAAATTGAATATAAGGGTGATTAACTCCTCTTTTTGATAATATAATCCTCATTGATCATTGGATTACCAAATTTAAATCAGAATTAAACTTCATCTGGTCCACTAAAATTTGAATTCATTATTATAGATCATTGATGATGGAATAATATTATAAATATTTGTTTTAAAATCCTTTTCAAAATAATTACTAAGGAAAAAATACCTTTGTCAGATAGATTTTAATGACTCCCAACCTAACTATTTTGAGCATCTAGTTTTCAATTCTCTTCCATATTCGTATTCTGGAAGCACCATGAAAATAAATTTCACATGTTTTGGGCCATATTGAATAGAAAAATTAATTGAAAAGTATGTATCCCATGCCCATCATTTCACCACGTTCTGATGTTATAACTCAATTTAAAATTTTTGTATGATAACATCTCAGTATTCCAATCCTCCAGTTAACATAGTGTGGATGAGGATGTATTTGAGTGGGTTGTTTTGAGAGAGATAATTGACCATTTGGTGGATCACGCTGTGCTTCATCTTCTGAACAATGTTGATTCATTCTAGACCACTCTTCTTGATTTAAGAATAATTATTCATTGTATAAATCATGGTTTGAATATGATAATAAATTCTATTTTTATACCACATTTCATTATTTTTTGAGATGAAATAACCCAGTGATAATTCTAAGTCTATCATGTACAAAATGTCTATCTTCCCCTCAACATGTGGAATCAACACTGGTGGGCCTAATATATATTTCATGAGGCTTGAAAATTCTTCCAGATAGTCTTCAATCCACTAATATGTTACCAATTTTTCATAAAATTATTGAAGAGAAAACACTTTCCAGTGTAGTTATCTATAATGATAAAAATGTTGGCCAGATGTCCATATATTCCTCTCAACTCTTCAATGTTTTTAGGAGGTTACATACCCATAATTTTATTGATCTTCTCATTTTAAAATTATATACCATGAAAGAATAAGTACAAGATAAAAAACATTCCCAATATTACTCTAAATGTTAATTTTAATGGCTTCATAATGAGTTCATACATTAATCATTTATTGATGATGCTTTCGAAGTCATCCAGGTAGTCAGAACACTCTCAAGACTTAACCACTAGATCATCTACATAGAATTTGATAGACCACCGCAAAAAAATAATTTGAAGATGTGTCACATGGTATGATTATATGTTACAACTTGATTCTTCATGTCAAAGGTAATCACCCATTAGGAGAATACTCTCATGAGATATTGATGGTGGTGTCTTATTCATATTATGATGAAATATTTAATTTATTACACCCTAAAGAACCATCCATGAATGATAGGTCACTATATCCCACTTTTGAATCAACCATTCTCTACATGTATGGAATGGGTAAATCAAACATCAGATAGTACCAGCTTAGAATTATTATGTCTATGAATAACTTGATTTTCCCATAATGTTCATTTATAAGAATATGTTGGCTAGATATTTCAGATAATGTACTTCTATAATACATTTTTCATTCATAATCATGACAACATGATGTTCAATGTTGGTATCGAGAGTTAGGTGTGTCTTTCTAACGGTGTGATTTTTATCCCTAGTGGTTTTCTAGAAATCCCATGTGGTGGGAGGCCACCTCAAGATCGAGTCCTATCATGTCAATGTAATTATAGTAATACACAACCCTCTTTATCTTAATAAATTCCTTATATACATCTTATTCTTATAATGACATGGACACACTGATCAATGTGAGTTGTTAGTCCTCTTGTGTACCTAGTTCTCTATGAATTTTTTTTCATTGGTGGTTGAGACACCATCATCAAATGATGGATAGGAATCCCTGAATTCATTTTCATATAATGATTCCACTTCCACATCATGTTTTTTTTAAAAATCTAATGGGAAGTAGGTGATGAATAAAATTAGAGATGAGTCAACATGTTAAAATTTTAATGGGAGTGTATCTCCTTTTGACCCTTCTAATGATTTGGGGTTTCTTTAAATATCTATGAGGGTAGAAGAGGGAAATATAATGGGTATCTTAACCCACTATTGTTGACAATAAAACAAATTCTTATAGAGAAAAATAGTAAATGATCTATTAAAACTCAAGTGGTGGAATGAGGTAACTTTCACCCAAGATTCAACCAATGTCATGAGAGTTGATGACCTCTACAACGCTACTTGACTCAATCATTGTGATTGATATCATGAAGGATGATTAATATGTGCTTAAATGATGGACTATATATTTGATCTCATAAATGGGGAACAAATATTATTCCCTGAGCTATTTAACAGGATTGGATGGGATCATTTTCAAACCATTTGAGGAAGTAACTTGATTGTAACTGTGAGTCATGATTTGTTTTCCTTCCCTCTAGTAGATTATTGAATTTCTATATTGTTATAAAAAATATTAATGGGGATTAATAACCAATTAATATAATAATGTTATCATTATTTAAATATTTGAATCATTTTTGGTATGATGATGGTACTACCGCATACATATGCAACCAAGTTCTCCCTAGAATAACATTTAAAGTCGTGTGATTCTTGACAATGTGAAATAATGAGATAGATATGATTTCCCATAAACAATACCTTAACTTGATTATTATAATGAGAGTTTGTTTTATTTTTTTTATAACCCTATATCAGTAGTGTGTAAGGGGACAACTGGGCCACACTGTAACTAAGTCGACAAAGTGTTTCGAGTGGAATGCGATTGAATCCAAAATTACTTGTAATGAAATAACATCAGATATCAATGTTATTTACCTATATAGAAACATAAAATGGACTTATGTGACATATAATAATGTAATATTTATCTAACTAAATGAGAGAGATAGTCATGTGGAATTCTGTGGGATTCAACTATGCATAATATATTTCAGTTGTGAAAACCTTATCATTACACTCCTTAGCAATCAACAAAGACTCTATGAGTGTTTCATATTGGCATTTCAATAAATTGAGAGTTTCAATGATAAAAAACATTGCCACCACCAGGGCCAATTTATTTATATTTCCACTATCTAAACTAATGATTTTGAATTTCTAGTGAGAGGCTTGTCTATCAAAGGTCCATTAAAAGATGAAGAACCCGAGGTAGTCATTTCATCCCCTTGAACAAGAGTTGAAGGTAATCTTTCCCATAGTGGGTTAGGCTGGATAAGTCTACCTACATTCTATGGTCAACCATAAAATATTTTACCCCTAGGAATCATCCTTGAATATCTGATCAAGAAAACCACTGAAATGGGAAGTGGAACTTTCCCATTCAAACATGGAACACTTGAGGGCTCTATAATAATAGTTATCATAATTTTCCATCTATGCGGTGAAACAGATAGAATATTATGTTATTTTTTATTGTGTCTTCCACTGTGTCATCAGACCATGTGTCATATTCCAATGATTATCTAATTGGAATCATGGAACATGATTTCATATCCAAATTCCTCATTAGTGAATGTATCGATTAATATAATCACATTAGTTGAACTAAGGATTAATTCACTATAATGACCCAAAATATTATAAATCAAACTTCCATAATTATTTGACTAAATGTATCCATATGTACAATTTTTATAGAAAACAGATTCACTTCATTTTTTTAGTATGTCTGATCGGATTTAAATTATAATTAAGCATCATTATCATTGTTAACGTAGACATTGAATAGTGTTGACATGATTATTATTAATATATGGTGTTAAAAAACCCAATTGACATAGAAAAAATAAGTGATGGCCTCAAACCATAGTATCATACCCTATAAAGCCCATTTAGCAGAGCTTGTGATGGAGATAACATCACATTTATTTTCCCTTGACTAATCCCTTCATGATATCCAACAATTTAAGAATATGTTAAACTCCTTATGATATAAGTTGAAGCTCATCAAGATCACGACCCAAAACATGTATGAAGAACCACCCCATGAGAGTCTCACCATCGAACACCATACTCATATGGATTTTTATAGTGTATTAAATGGATTTTTATCACGACCCTAGAAATATTATAATGAACAATATTTTATATAAAATAATGAATATATATTCATAATAATATTGTAACTTTATATATGATTTTTATTTTGACAAAATATTTGACAAAAACAATTTTTGTGTAAAATTAAAATTCAATTAAGGAATTAATTTTGATGAATTAATGGATTTTTTAATTAAATAATATTTTAATAAAATATTTATATTAAATAATTTTTGTTAAATATAATTTATAATACAATTCATATTAAGTAAAATGTACTTTGTATAAGGGTTTGGAAACTATTTTTTCCCTAGAAAACCAAACATTTTAAAAAAATGTCAGTTATTATTTTAAAACTGAAAATTAACATATTTATAAAATTATTCAGATAAAATTAATATTATTTTGGGAATCATGATGTTGAAATTATAAAATGGTGAATGTTTCATAATTTTCCGAGATAGTTGAATTTTTGTGTAATAATTATATATTTTATAAATATAATTTCTTTATTATGACATTATAATTACCAAAATGTGATGTAATAAATACTATAAATTAAATAAATAACTAAATATATGGTTAACATTAAATTATTTTGATTTTATGGTTATTTGGTAAATTTTATAAATCCTTTATGAATCTTCAAAAACAATAAATATAGTTATGCTTTTAAATTAATTTCATAAAGAGTAGTACTGACTTCCAAATAATAATGTTTTTTATTTTATTATTTTTGTCCCTTGGACATAAAACAAATTTATAAAATACCAATTTTTAATAAATCATTTGAAAAACCATGGGATGGTTTTTCGTTTTGGATATTTTATTACATAGTTTCCAAAATCTAAGTTTGTGTAAAAATACTGAAATCCCCATTCATATCCTATATAATCCAATTGAATATACATTTCTCTTAACTAAAACTACTTGATTCACATTCTTATGATTCCCTCCCCTCTCAATAGTCCTCCCAATGTTCCTTGATCTCTCAAGAGCTCCTCGAAAGCATTTGGAGTTACACAATCAAGTAAGGGTTCGTCACATTCTCTTCTTTATTCAAGTTTATTTATTGTCTTATGACTTAAATATCAATTTCATAATGATTGAAAATGACTTTACAGGTACCTATTACATACAATTTTATGTTAATATTATAGTATACCCTTTTCTCTCTCATCAACCAATTTTATTATGTTTTAAGTAATTTTATTTTGATAAAAACATTCACCTCAATTTCACATGACAAAACAATTGTGTGGCGAATACCATATTCATTTCATATAAAGGATTCTTTTATACTTATATACCACTTTTCCTTAGTATATACATGTATATATTCTATAATACAAGTTTTTAGAATAAAATATGATGAAAAATGCTTCCATTTCTTATTACCAATGTGGCACACATAAGAAAGACAATTAAATAAATGTGACAGATGAGCCCACAATTATATAGCGCTTCAATGAATTGGGTAATGTTTAGTCTCAGGAAACATAATATTGGGACATATAGTGAAAGTAATTCCATTGTGTTACATTTTTCCTTTGTGATTTCTTGGAATTTATCCTTGACCTATTTTTTCATGAAATGGTTTAAGTTGTTTCCAAATTTCATATTTTGAATTTAAGATTCTCTTGTTGTATCATGTCACATTGTTTGTTTATATGATTCATACTATTTTTATTCTACATTGATATTAATATTTGTAATATTTTATTATTATGTCATTCAATGTTAATTCCCTAACTGGGAATTATGTCTCACCCCTTTATTTGGTATGTCTTCATGTTATCCCGTGAATTATTAAAATATATTGAATTTTTTACGCATGTTAGTGATGTTTTTAATAATGTTGGCTATCCCATGTTTAAGATTTTATACCATTAACCTAATTCTTTTATAAAATATACATTTTTATCTATCTATTATTATAATGAGTACTTTTATGTAAGATATCATGAATTAATCCAAAATAAACAATATTGTTGTTCTAGATTTTATTAAATGAAATATATAGTTATTTTTTGGATTAGGATTACAAAACTCTAGTGAAATCCTTTGGGATTAGTCTAAGTAAAAGAAAATATACCAAAATTTGGGTACCAATATTCTTAGTGGTTTACCAAGAAAGTACATCCATGTTTTTATACTGTAGGTGGATGTGGTTTTGGTACATATGTACCTTGGGGCAACATCTTTGACAAGGTTTGACGAGCCTGAGTCTGTGTAACCTAGAACACAATAATGGGACATATTTTGTACTAGGTTTGAAAATAATATGGGGATATTATTTTTTAAATACATAATATAATTATAGACCGTTATTAATTCAATAAAAAATCCCATAATATTATATGTTAGAAAATAGATCATGTATATTAGATATTGAAACCTAGAAGTTCCTATGTCAAGAAAATAAATTTATGTTATACATTATCCATTTATGATAATTACATTCCATTTATTTTTGTTTAATTTTTTAAAAATACTCATCACTATGTTTCCCTTGATTCTAAACAATGGCTAGAAATATAAGGATTCATGAAAACAATAAATTTTAAAGGTAATGTGATGACTAACACAATAAGATTCCCAACCCGACTGGAGCAAGAATCATGAAATTTATGAATTTAAACTCTCAGATGACTTAGGTTCTAAAGGGAAAATTATATCAGGAGGAGCATCAAAATCACCATATCAGAGAAAAAGCTACAAATATCACATTTAGCTTAAAAAGGGCTCCATATTTCTATGGATCAACTGATCCCTAAATAATGGTACAATTGATCAACTCCATTTATATAAGATCTTCTCCAACCTTCAATTTTCATAGCATGAGAACTTTTTATATGTTTTTTATCACATGAAGGGAGAAGATGATTAATGGTTGATATTTATTATAAATATTAACCCTATTGAAGAGATCAAATAGATGCGGTGGATGAAATTCAGAAATAAGTTTTTCTATAAATATTTTACTTACACTCATGGACTTTAAATTGAAAGGTATTTTCATTCCCTCGTGAAAAAAGATGATGAATCTATCATGAAGTATAAGGAAAACATCACAATACTTCCATGAAGAACATAAAATTTTTTCATTACCCTCTAATGTAAGGTTGAACACTTATTTAGTGTGATAAAATCTAATCTTCAAAATGCCATGAAAATCCATGACATTGATAGCTATGAAGAAATTGTCTAATTTTCCGTAAATGATGAAATGAAGAACCATGAATCAAGAGTGAATCAAAAGGATAATAATAAGAAATTGTATTTCAATTATTTCCACTAAATGTATAAATATAACAATGTCAAAAAATATCAACATCCCACTTATCAATGTTGTGGAATGATGCACCATGTAAATTGCCTATGTGATGTGAGGATGTACTTTAGGTTTTGGAAGGACGAGTTGCTAGATATCGATTTTCGGTAGGAGAAACATGATAATGATATGGGGGAATGTAATTCTCCATTTAGCACTAAGGGAATTATTTCATTTCTTCAGTTACAAGTAACTGGGGAACCATGCAAACTAATGCACTAATTCAAGGGTTTTTGGAGACAAACAATAAACTGCAAGATAAAACGTTAGAGCCTTTTCCTTCAAAAACACTGAGGTGGGCCTCGATAATGTATCGGTGATATGATTTATTATTATTCATTAAATTATAGTGAAATTAATATTTTATTATGGTTCTCAAATTTCCTTCATCTCCAAATTATTTAGTATAACTATTGAAAAACCACCACAAATCATATATGTAGAGATGTTGATGCATATGTAATTTGGCATAATTATTACATCCAAAATATATAACCCACCCCCTATCATGGTTTGTTGGATAAACATCCAATAAAACCTTCTCATAATCCCTTGGTGTAATATGATTCAATTATAGTTATATATTTTCTCACTATATAGAGAAAATATAATTTTCTATGAGAATAAAATCACTCTCCAAATTGGGAATCAACCCTCTGATTCGGTACTAGATCTAGGAGGAGGATGAACCGTCTTTAGATCTATCATCTTGAGAATTGATATTATCTCTCTATAAGACAGTGTATCTAGTTAAAATAATTGATTCTACTGAAATATCCATACAAAAATACATGCCTATTTTGAGGGAATATGCTAATTTGTTTCTTGAGGAGTTTCTTGGTATTCCTCTTAGTCGAGAGGTAAAATTTTCAATCGAGATCATACTTAGAGAATTACCATTATTCCATACTATGTATTGAATGGATATTGTGGAACATGAGAAGATAAAAAAATAACTAAAATATAATATAGATAAAGGGATTATATGCCCTAGTGCTTCACTGTGGTGTGCACCGATCTTCTCCGTTAAGAAAAGGGATGGGTTAATGAGCCTTGACATTGATTATCTAGATCTCAAAAAAATCACGATAATGACAATTTATCCTCTTCCATCGATTGAAGACTTTTTTAATCAGTAAATTAGAGAACATTACTTCTCAAAGATGGATCTATGGGTTGGATATTACAAATTTAGGGTGAAGAAAGTGGATATCCCCAAAGACTACCTTTTATACAAGGTGAGAGTGTTATGATTTCATAATAATACCAATCAGACTCACTAATTATCATGAAATATTCCAGTACATGATTAATATTGTCTTTATATATTACCTCTATATATTTTTGGTAGTCTTTATATACTAAATTTTATTGTTCTCTAAAACCAATGACAATCATGAGGAGTATCTTTATACTATTATAATGACCTTGTGAATGGATAAGATTTATACCATGTAAAACAAATGTGAGTAATGTTTCATGTAATTTTCATTATTATAGAATATCATCACAATAAATGGAATATATTTGGACCCTTCAAGAAAAGAGGAAAATGATGGTTATCCAAGGCCAACATCTATGAAAGATATCCATAGTTTTCTTTGTTTTGGTGGGTATTACCATTGATCTGTGAGAAATTTATCATCAGTTTCCGTCCATATAACCAAGATAACATAGAATAGAGTAATGTTTTCCTATAATAATGAATGTCATGGGATCTTCATGGTGTTGAAAAGAGTATTTTCACTCCTTATATTCCCACACAACCGATAGGTGGAAAGTTTTTCATGGTGTTCAATGATGCTTCAATGAAGGTATTGGGTTCTGTGTTAATGTTGAATGAAAATGTCATCATCTATGCTTCATATATGTTAAATGTTCATGAATAGAACTATCAAAGACATGATACAATGATTTCAATAGAAATATCCCATTTAAAAATATGGAGAAATAATCTCTTCATGGATGAGTCTAAAATATATATGGATTCTAAAATCCCCAAGTATATATTCACACCAAAAGAGATGCTTTTGCACAAATGAAGATGGTTACCGCTAATTAGGGACAAGGACTTGTCAATCAACCACTATCATTGAGAATATACTAAATTGGAATATACATTATGTAGAATAGAACCAAAAATTATATCATTGATGATAATTCAATACTAGAAATTTTAGTATTTGTGCCTCCTGATGCGGGCAACCGCCATAGGTGGTTGCTAATACAAAAGTAATATTTCAGCACAATTTTTTTCCTCTGCGCAGTTTCTTCTTCCAAAATGCATTAGCCACTGAAAATCCAATTTGCCACTGTCGACGTCACCCACCTTTACATTTCATGCCATATATTACCTCCTAAACACACACTCATGAATGCAGTTTATGTGCCCAATATTCCTGAACCCTCGCCCTTGACTTCCGGTGACCTCAACCCCGTCACACGAACACCCCAACATACACATACCATTTTGTTTCCTCCATTGCAAGTGGTGGAAATGTCTTATGTCCATTGCAACAAATATGATAGGAAGAAGACCTACATGAAGACCTTCACGACACTGCATAGATGTGAAACATCAGATACCACCAATGGAAGTCTGTAAAGGGTTTTACTGATGAAGAGAATTCCCCCATAGAAAGTTGTCACTGGGAGGTCCATAAATCCTTTTAGTGTCCACTTTTGTTGGTCTATAAAATAAATAATTATAGTAGTGATTGAAAGGGATCATTTCATATTATATTTAAAAAGGATGGACATGGGTATCATATAAGAGGAACAATCATCAATTTCTTCACAAATTATTCCACAACCTTCCCATATGGTGACTATAAAACCCTTTAAATGGGATGATGTAGGAATTATAATGAAATTGGAAACTATAAGAAAATGGAAATTCTCATATATCAGTGTTAATATAGAAAGAGATATTGTGTTTGTGTCAAGACTATGTGTACCGTCAAATTCTGAGATAAAGAATGAGTTGTTGAATGATACACAAATCTGAACCTTCTACAAACACGAATGAAGCACGTATATGTTTCAAAATTTCCATCAACAACATTAGTTGTAGAATATGATGAAAGGGATCTCTTAATATACATCAATGTTCATGGTATGGATGAAAATAATATCTGAATGAAATAATTTTAATGGGATACTGAAAAAATTACCCATACCAATATGGAAATGGGAAAACATCACCATAGAAATTATCATTGGTCTTATAAAGACATCAATACAGAATAATTATGTATTCATTGTGGTTCAGTGTATTACAAAGACTATGAACTTCATTTCCATTAGATAGGGGTTCTTAGTAGATCAATTTTCTCAGATAGACAACTAATAAGTGGTGAGGATTTATGGAGTACCAAAATCCATTTTATCTGATTGAGATCCAAAATTAACCTCAATGTTCAGGGAAATTCTAAAACATTTTCTAAAAACTATGATAAAAATAAATATGGCCAATCATCATAAAAATGATTAAAAATACAATTGGACTATTCAGAAACCGAATGACATGTTGAGGGAATTTTCTATGGAATTAAATGTCGGATGGTACAATCATCTTCTTTTGGATGAGTTTTCTTACAAAAAAATATTCCACTAAATCACCCAAATGGATCCCTATAAATCCATTTATTAGGTTTTTTTTAGAAAAAATACATGATGGGATGAATTTTGGTAACACAAACTTCTAGGTTCTGAAATGGTTGAGGAAATGGTGAAAAGGTAAATACCATTTCGCACCACATCACCACTTATTAGAGTCAAAAAAGTACTATTCTGATATTAATTGATGATACCTAGAGTTTGATATTAGAGACATGATTTTCGAAAGAATATATCCCTGGATGAATGGGATGATTTTTGGGAATAAGGTAACGCTTATTCCAAGACACATTGGCCGCATTGAGAAACTTGATCTCGTCATTGTGACTGACTACTGACTAGCACTACCACTATCCTATCTGAAGTAATTGATTTATTAATTTAACCCTCATGATAAAATAAATACCATACCCCACACATGTAATCAATCCAGAGTTGGTAACATTGCAGAATGATATTTCAAATGAAGGGAATTCAATAATGATCATACAACATAGAGACATAGTTCTATGAAGTAAGACAATGCACTGAGTCAATGTGATTTGGAGAAACAACCGGATTCAAGAAGTGCAGTGATAACGAGGGTAGGTGATGAAACATAGTTACACAAATTTCTTTTTTAGTGAGATGTAATAATATTTAAGGAGAACTTTCTTAAGGGTGTATGATTTTAATGACCCAAACTGTTATAAACATAATTTACTTTATGATTTTATTAAATGTCTTATTATATAATATGCTTTTAGAAAACACATTTAATTATTTAGTTGTTATATATCCTATAATATTTAAATTCCCATTAACAATCATTACAAATGGAAATATAGTCATTGATTATTGATCATGCGATTATTATAAATATTGGGTTTTAACAAATTCAACTAACACATACAAAGGATGTGATGACCTCAACCATTAGGTTCATAACCAATGATGCCCATTTATCAGAGCATTATAGAAATATAAAATCCCTAAGAATTTACCATGACCAAGACCAAGATGGTATCTAAAATCATTACCAAGAGAGAAACCATTTATACGCTATATTCATGCTCATAGAGGTCACTACCCCAACCATATAGGCTAAACCACCCCATGACTGTCTCACTATCTCCCAACATAATCATTGTGCAATAACATGAGTGTTAAATTCATATGTATCAAGAACCTATACATTTAATTATGTAAATTATTTTTATTGAAGAACTAATATATTTTCATCAAAATATTTTTACGTTATTAATGATATTTATTTTGACACAATAAAAAACAAATTGTATATTTGGGTAATATTCAAATTCAATTAGGGAATTCGTTTTGATGAGTTATTATAATTTTAAAACAAATAATATTTTAATATAATAATAATATTAAGTATTTTTTATTAAATATAAATGGTTATATATGTCTTATGAAGTCAAATGTAATTTTTTTAAGGGATAGAAATCTATTATTATAAAACACCCAAATATTTTGAATATAAATTTTTTATTGTTTTGAAAGTAAAAAATCACATACTAAAGATAATAATTTTTAAAAAATAATTTTATTTTGGGAATTGTAATGTATAAATTATCCAAAATTGATGTTTTCATATTTTCACGAGATAATGAAATTTTCGGGTAAAATTTAAATATCCTAAAAATATTCTTTGTTTATTATTATATTATAATGTTTCAAAAGTGATGTAATAAATCAGATAAATGTGATAAAGAACCAAATATTTGACATACCATTAAAATAATTGAGATTTTATGTTTATTTGGTTAATTTTATTAGACCTTTATGAATCCTCTAAAACAATTAATATATTTTAAGGTTTTAAAATCATTTCTTTACTAGTATGAATAACTTATTCATAAACTAGGGTATTATATTATTATGTGTGAACCATAAAAATATAAAATAATGAATATAAATCCCATTTGGTAGAAACCATGAGAAAACACCATGGTAAGGTCTGTGGTTTTCATTAATTTAGAACCTATCTTTGTGAAATAATAAAGAAATCCCTAATCATTTTCTATATAAACCAACCCAGGATCCCCTTGCTCTTCCCTTAAACTCTTTGGTTCATGTCCATACAAAAACCCCACAAATCTAGATTCCTCCCATGGTGTTCCCATAAATTCAAAATGCTCAACCAATATATATGGAGTCACACACTCTGGTAAGGGATACTCACATCCTATTCTTCATTCACATTTCTTTATTATATTATGATTTATATTTTCAATTACTAATGTTAGGAAATGACTTTTCATGTCCCCATTAATTAACATTTTATGATCAAATTATTTTATGCCCTATCACTATCATAAATCAAAATTTTGAATTTTTATGTGACATCATTATGTTGCTGTATGATTTCCATGATTATCCATTCCAAAATGTTATTGTAGTTAATAACATTAGCATTCAATTTCAAGGGTGTTGACATTTATACACATATGCATATTTTAATTCCTAAATACATGTATTAATTATAGAATCTTTATTATATGAATAATATATGGTGATAAATTATTCCATGTTTTATGATCTATATAGAACACATAAGAATGAGATATATTTTTGGGACTACGGGTGAACATGATCCCTTTATGGGGACTTTTTTCATCATAATTTATTGGTATTTATCCTTGGACAATGTTTATAATGTAGTGTTTTCTATTCTTCCAACATATACCAGAATTCCATTTATGGTTTCATGATATATCATGTAAGAACCCAGATATTCGTTTCAGGTATGTTTTTTCTTTTTTTGGTCATTTATGAGAAAACGAGGAAAATTTGGAAATTTCCAGAGTACACGTTGTGTACATTGATGTCACGTAAGGCCATGTGCTTGCCATGTTCTGGCCATACACACGGTGTGTTGGGGCGATATGGAGACCTCTTAAAGAAAATTATGGAATGGCCAGGTACACATCATTTACCCCAGATGTACACACCGTCAAGTTTATTTTTTTCATTAAACAGACCGGGGTCGTGCCTAATGGACAGAATTGTCTTCATCTCAAGGTTCATTGTACAGGAGTGTCTGTTCGGCTGTGAACATCCTCTGAGCCCTCTATCTTCCATCTATTTGCTGAATCAATAGTTGTCGATTGCGTTGGAACAGCAATGTTGAGATCTTCCCTCTTCTATAGTTTCATTCCATGATTTTCGCTCTTTCTCAAGATATCGTGGGTTGAACGTTTTGTTTGTTTTCGTAGATCTACGTTTTTCTAAGGAGAATAAATCCATGTGGTTCTAGTATATTGACATCCTAGAACCAATTTAGGTGGTTTGTGCCTTACCTTTTGAGGTCTTTGAGTTTTATGTGAATATTTCTACCAATACCCACGAATAGGGTTTTGCGTGTTTACATTTTCCCCCATGTTGTTTTCCTGCCATGCATTTTTTATTGTGTAGAGGTAATTTGATCATGTTTGGGGATAATTTCTATTCATGGATGTTTTCCCATGCCTTGTTCTTGTAATAACCTTTGGTTTTTGATAGCATTTGGTCATTATAACTATTTTCCATTCCTTGTGACCATAGGATGGAATGATATTCTTGACATGGTGATGTTCTGTAAAATGGTTAACCAAGTAGCTCTATAGGTGTACTTTGGCCTTATAGAATTATTAATTATTATGCACTAACTGGAATGAGACCGTGAGAACCTGATGCTATATACTATAAGGGATAGACCGAGTGAGCTTCCCAGAGAGTGTTGGATATTATATACTACAAGAGGTTAGACTGAGTGAGCTTCCTCATATATTATTGGTTATTATAGACTATAGGGGATAGACCGAGTGGGAATTCCTAGAGAGTCTTGGATATTATAGACTACAGGAGGGTAGATTGAGTGAGCTTCCTTAGAGAGTCTTTACTTGTTTGAATTTATTTAAAAACCTTTCCATGCTAGAGAAGGAATTGACTGAGTGAGATTCCTTAGAGAGTCTGTGATAGACCATTGACTATAGGAGGAATTGACCTAGTGAGATTCTTTAGAGTGTTTCTAGACCTTGGGGCTATAAGAGGGTTAGACCGCGTGATCTTCCTTAGAGAGTCCCTAACTACCCTAGACTATAAGGGGAATTGAATATGCGAGGTTACCCAAAGAGTCTTATAATTTTTTATGACCAAACCACATGGTTTAGGATGAGTACACTTCCCATAGGGGTGTTGGTACTTCTTGGATAGGACTGGAGGGGTTGGCTGCGAGTACATCCCAGAGGGGTTCTTGTTGTAGTTAGATGTCTTATTCACTGTTTCTTGTTGTTCTGTTGATTGATCACTGTCTTGTATCTTCCTATTACTTCTTACTGATTACTTCTTTTTGTTTACTACTACTATTTATTGCTTGTAGTACAATTACCTACTATATGCTCACTAACTATTAGGCACAGATCTTCGAGTGGTTTCCTACTAGGATTTAGTCTCACACCCTATTTGGGTCATGCTTTTGGGACCAAACAGAATATGTTGTTGAAGGTATTGACATGGGTAAGTTCCCTTTGACTTCTGGTAATTGATTACTTTGGATCAGGAGAGCATGGGACCAAGCATAGGGTTGAAATGGGGAGAAATGTTTATCTTTTATTATGTACTTGTTTTGGTACAGTTTGTATTTCCATCATTGTGACTTGTTTGGTTATTTTATTAGATATGTATCATGCATCATTTCATATATACATTTGTGCTCTAGTGGTTTATCATTTAGTCTTCAACTTTTTACATGTGCATTGTTGTTGGATATTTACTACTTCAGTTACTGCATGATTTATTTACTTCCACTGTGTACTCTACCAATGAGGGAATAGTTTCCCCACTATCACACCCAAGTCCGTCACTGCTAGTCGGAAGCCTCTGGCATTTGGGGAAATGCGCTTGAGTTCATGTGACCAACTGGGTACATGGAGGCCCTGGTTGGCTTCCCGAACTAGGACGTTACAAAGTGGTATCAGAAGACTTCTTTTCTCTTGATTTACTGTTTGGAGCCTTTAGCCATGGATATGACAGATTCGGTACATGGTAATAAGATGTGCCCAGGATTAGCTAACCCATGTATAGGGAAAATCCAATCTACCTCGTTATTGTTGTTTTCTGGTTTGATATTTTACAGTTGATATGTTTTCACCTAGTGTGATTCACATGACTTGGGTTGTTATTTTTTTTCTATTGCTGTTCTATTTCTGTCACAACCCGATGAGATGAGGGTATGCCATCTCATGAATCATATAGGTAATTGTTATAAATCACATGAAATTTATTCTATCAATTCCATTTAGGGTGCAATAGAGATTTCATGTTGTTGAGATAGCCATTAGGTAGATTATTCATGTTGTTGTGGTAGATGCTTTGATAAAATCCCAGCTGTTGATAGAGGAATTGTTTGTATTGTTCCTTGCTTAAATGAATGCCAAATTTTGGTTCTTGAGGTGTTATGGGATCTCACTAATCGGAACATGCTGGATCATTGATTGTTTCCCTTGTATATGATATGTAGAAGATTACAAGCTTTGGTTCGCGAGGATTATGGGCCCTCATAGATCGAAATTTGGCACCTTCATGTTTGTTTTTCTGTGTTTTCTGGGCTTCACTGCAGTTTCTGAGCTACTGCCAGGAAAAAACCCAGAATACATAGAGTGTACTTGACTACCAGTCGTGTAGTTTTAAACCAGGTCACTGACTATGTGAGAAGAAACACAGGGTCGTAAAAAGGTTTTCAGAAACACACCGTGTATAGTTATTACACAGCGTGTAGTAGTGATCTGTGTACCCGGTCGTGTCACTGACAAAACGGGTCATGGAAGCTCGTGTAGTACACCCCATGTATCATATTAAATTCCATTTAGTCTTGTTCTACATACCCGACCATGTCACGAACAACACAAGACGGTGTTATCTCTCATATACATGCCATGTATGTTCGGAACACGCCGTGTAGCCGACCGTGTAACTCACAACACACGTTGCCAAAACCTTTTCTAGTACATGTTGTGTCCTTAGTAAACAAGTAGTGTAGTCTAGTGTGAAGAGGACCATGTGAATTATCCATGTAAAGAGTCTCGGGTAGGGGAATAAAGATTAAGTACACGCCATGTGTGGGGACAACACGCCGTGTAGTCCGGGTTGTTACATGACCAAAGGTGGAAGAAGTACATGCCCATGTGATTGGCCTTAAGGAGCACACCGTGTCGTTTTTATACACGTCGTGTAGTAATTTTTAGTGAAACTTTAGTTTTTATATCTCATGTTCCCATTTTTTTACTCTTCTGTTCTCTGTCCTTGATAATCCTGATCAGCGGTGTTCTTTTTATCTTTCAGAGCAATGTCTCTAAGACTTCTTTTGGTTGTACTATAGCTACCAGATAGTGATCAGACACTAGATATGACCAATCAGGGAACTATTGTAGATCCTCCTGCTATGCCAGCCTTGTCACCAGTAGTTATACCCGTTGTAGGCGCCAATGCATAGTTCAGGGAGGACTTCCTGAGGATGATGCATACCTTTCAGGGAGCGTCGTCTCCTACCCCATCGATTGCTGAGTTGACGAGGGTTCTCCAGTAGCACTATCCTCCTACTTTCTCAGGGGATGGAGGACCCCAAGCTACAATGACATGGATAGAGGCCACACTGACGATCATCGATCATCTGGAGATACCTCCATAGAAAATGGTAAAGCGTGCTACTTATATGCTCTAAGACACCGCCAAGAGGTGGTGGGAGGTGATCTCACAGCCAAGGCACTAGAAGAGTATGAATTGGGGTGAGTTTCAACGTATTTTTTATGATTACATTTATCCAAAGACATTGTGGGCCAACTGAGCCCTTAGGTTTATGAGTCTCGAGTAGGGTACTCTATCTGTTATAGATCACCTATCTCGTTTTACCGAGCTGGAGCTTTTTATGCCGATTCCAACAGGTGATTAGTTGTTCCTTACTAGGAAGTTTGAGGATGATCTCAGGTAGGAGATCTATTCACAGGTAAATATCTTCAGGTTGAATTCGATTTCCTCGATTGTCAACCATGCCCTGATCACTGAGCGCAATCTGAGATATTCTGGAGCAGTGGGCCAGGGCAGTTCGACATCCAAGGTCAGTGTTCGTCCTATTGATAGCAGGAAGCACCATAGGGAGTATGTTTGAGGGGATCAGAGTAGGTGGAATGTATCTTCGGTCAGCCAGGTAGTATGCTACCAGTGTGGTAGGAGTGGGACCACTAGGCCTCAGTGTTAGAGAGACACGATGAAGTGCCGATCTTTTGGCAAGATGGGCCATCTTCAGCGTTTTTGTTAGATCATCTCACCTACAGCTGGTGGTAGGGGTTCTTCTATGACCTCATGTACAGGATATGTATCATCATTTTCTCACCAGTCTCGGAACTGGAGTTCTTCCAGTTGTTCGAGCCGAGGTGGAGGTTGCGACCGTGGTGGTCAGTCACCAGGTTACCGACGACAGTAGTGTGGATCAGCTCAGAGTGGTCAGCCAAGGGCGTAGGGCCACGGTACATGCCAGAATTTCGATGTGGATGAGAATAATCAAGAGCAGGATCCCGACCATTCTACAGTTCGAGGTTCAATTTTAGTAGCCTCTGTTTTTTCTTCATCTCTTTTCAATACTGGTGCTTCGCATAGATTTATCTCTATTACTATTGTTGAGATCCTTGGGCTCTGTATCATTTCATCTGCCGACATTTTGACTCTTGATACACCGTTTGGAATGAGGATATCTGGCGTACGTCAGTGCAGAGAGTTCCCTCTTGAGGTTTCATGGTGTCACTTCATATGGGACCTCTACATCCTAGAGATGACAGGATATGATGTCATTCTCGGTATGGACTGGTTAGTTCCCTTCCTGGCAGTCGTGGATTGCTATCTCTGTAGGATGAGTTTCGTATCACCATAGGGTGGATCCTTTCTTCATAGAGGAGAGTGGGATGTCTAGGCGGGTAGTGCTGGACCAGAGCACCATGGGTTTGGAGGAGTTACAGCCCAGATTTCCAGTCTTTATCCGGATGACTAGGGGACTTCACAGTCAGACATTCCTCCAATGGTGGATCGTTTCAGAGATGTCTTTCTAGCGGAATTTTCATGTTTTCCTCCAGAGCATGAGGTAGAATTTTCTATTGAGTGTGTACCAGGAGCAGCACTGCTGTCCATTCCTCCTTATAGGATGGATACACATGAGTTTCTAGAGCATAATAAGCAGTTGGAGGAGGTGCAAGAAAAGGGTTTCATCTGACCGAGTACTTCTCCTTAGGGTTCGCCTAACCTATTCGCGAAAAAGGTAGACTGAACCCTTAGGCTTTGTGTACATTATCATAAGCTGAACCAGTTGATGGTGAAGAACTGATATCCCTTTCCAAGTATAGATTAACTATTTGATTAGAATCACGGAGACCGAGTGTTCTCGATGATCTATTTGAGGTCTGGTTATCATCAGTTGCACGTTAGACCATTAGATATACCTCTAATAGCCTTTAGGAGAAGGTATGGTTTATACGAGTATACGGTCAAGCCTTTCGGTCTCATGAATGCACCAGCATATTTTATGTCACTGATGAACCGAGTGTTCCATCCATACTTGGATTCCTTCATGGTGGTTTTCGTGGACGTCATCTTGGTGTACTCTCACCCTTCACACAACCATGATACCCATCTTGAGATCATTTTGAGTACACTGAGAGAGCATCAGCTTTATGAAAAAATCAGGAAGTGACATTTTTGGATGGATCAAGTTCACTTCTTGGGTCACATCATTTTGGAGGCAGGATTATCAGTGGTCCCCAAGAAAATGAGAGCTGTAGTTTCCTGGGAGAAACCGAATAACTTCTTTGAGGTGCGGAGTTTTCTATGGCGGGAGGGATACTACATGTGCATTATTCAGGACCACTCACGCCTAGAAGCACCATTTCCAGGTCTAACCAAGAAAGGGGCGATGTTCTTATTTTCAGATTCATGCGAGTTATCCTTTTAGAAGATGAAAAGGAGTTTGACGAAAACACCGATACTAGTCTTGCAAGAGATGGGGAGGGATACACCATTTACTACGATGCATCAGGTATAGGACTCGAATCTATGCTTATTCAGGGAGACAGAGTTGTTGCGTACGGGTCTGGGAAGTTGAGGGCACATAAGAGGAACTACCCGACACATGATCTGGAGTTGGCATCTGTTGTTCATTCCTTACGTTGTTGTAGACATTACCTTATTGGAGACCACTTTGTGGTGTTTACCGACCACAAGAGTCTCAAGTACATATTTACTCAGGGGTGCATGAATCTGAGACAATGCAGGTGGGTCGAGTATCGTTAGTACTTCGACATTAAGCTTGTCTATAGGCCTGGGAAGGGAAATGTATTTACTGATGCACTAAGCATGAGAAATCAGTTACATGAAGTTTAGGAGGCCAACGGTGAGTGGAAGCTTATGGATCTATTCTCTGATATTCCTTTGGAGGTTCACGCAAAACAGGGGAATATTTTTCTATATTAAGTAGTTGATACCTCTACCCTTCTTTATTGGGTATGGATGATGCAGATATCAGACTCATAAGGAATAGTCTTACGGGAGACTGTGCCAGGAGAGGACCCTATTCCTGGATAGACCATGGGAGAGGATGATATCTTGCGTTTCTAGGTATGTGTATGTGTGCCTGTAGACATACGCGAGGAGATGATGTGGGATTTTCATTCCTCAGTTTGGGCAGTTCATCCTGGAATCACAAAGATGTATCAGGATCTTCATTGACTGTACTGATATCTTGGTATGAAGAGATATGTTGCTGCTTTTTTATGAGATGTTCTACTTGTCAGCAGGTGAAAGTAGAGCATTAATGACTAGCAGGGCTTTTGCAGCAGTTACCCAAGTCTGAGTGGAAGTGGAACGATGTCACGATGGAATTCGTGACCAGGTTACCTAGTTCACCTCGAGGGAGTGATGTTTTTTGGGTTGTCGTCAACATGCTTACAAAGTTTGCTCACTTATTATTGATCAAAGAGATCATAAGTGTTGATGAGATGTGGATTTTTTATATCCAAGAGATTGTACATCAGCATGGAGTTACAAACTCCATTGTTTCAGATAGGAACGTGTGTTTTACTTATCGGTTCTGGCAGGGGCTTCATAAGGCTTTAGGTACACAGGTACTTTTAAAAATAGCATACCATCCCCTGACAGATGGTCGGTCCGAGCGTATGATCCAGGTGCTTGAGGATATTCTTTGAGCATGCATTCTAGACTTTGGCATTTCTTGAGAGAATCATATTCCTCTTATTGAGTTTGCCTATAAGAATAGTTTGCAGGAGACTATTCTGATGGCCCCTTATGAGGCTTTGTACGGTAGGCCATGCCGATCACCTTTGTGCTGGCGGGAGACAAGTGAGGCAGATTTTCTGGGACCTCGTCTTGTTCAGGATACCACATAGCAGATAGAGTTGATTCAGAAGTGGATGGCTACAGCACAGTCTTGATAGAAATCTTATGTTGATCAGTAGAGACGACCTCTGGAGTTTGAGGTCGGGTATCATGTTTTCCCGCATGTCACACCGAGGCTGGGACAAAAGAGGACTCGGAGACAGGGTAACCTTTCACCGAGGTACATCGGGCCGTTTGAGGTGTTGGAGAGAGTTGGGCCAGTTTCCTAGTGGTTTCAGTTACCTAATAGGTACTGGGCTATGCACGACGCCTTCCAAGTATCTCAGCTCCGACGTTACTTTTCAAACCCATCTCATGTCATTCAACCAGAGGAAGATGATCTCGAAGCAGTTGCGTCATTTGTGGAACACCCTGCCTAGATTGTTAATTTCAGTATGAAGGTTCTCTGTGGCCAGTCTATTCCTCTGGTATGGGTTCTATGGTGGCATGGGAGAGTACATGACGAGACTTGGGAGAGGGTGGCTGATGTAGGATTTTAGTGGCCGGAGCTGTTCGGGGATTCTTCTTCTACGCCTCCCTAGGGAAATTTGGGGATGAATTTAATTAAGGGGGGTGTTTTTAAGAACCCAAATAATCATTTTAGGTATGTATTTCCATTTATGGTAATTTTTGGGAAAAATAGGAAAATCTGGAAATTTTCAGAGTACACGCCGTTTAATTTATAAAAACATGTCGTGTACTATGATGTCGCTCACGGTCTTGTGCTGGCCATGTCCGGGCCACACACAGGGTGTGTAGGGGAAATTTGGAGACCGCTTATAGTATAGTACATAAAGTCCATGTACACACTATATACCCCCAGAAGTAGAAGAAGTGTAGTTTATTTTTTTCATTAAATAGACCAGTGTCGCGCCTAATCGACAGAATTGCCTTTTTCTCAAGGTTTTTCGACCGGGAGTGTCTATACGGCCGAAAACATCCTCTGATCCCCCTATCCTATGTGTATTTTCTAAATGAACCATTTTTTATTGTGTTTTAACCACTTTGGTGAGCTCTTCCTTCATCTTGATTTTCATTCCATGATTTTCCCTCTTTCTCGAGACATCATGGGTTGACCATTTTGTGTGTTTTCATAGATCTACATAATTATAAAGAGAATAAAGCCTCGTGATTCATGTATATTGATCTCCTAGCACCAAGGTAGGTGGTTTGTGCCTTACCTTCTGATGTCTTTGAGTTTTATATGCAAATTTCCACCAATACCCGTGAACGGGGTATTGCGTGTTTACCTTTTTTCCCCTATTGTTTTCCTACCTTGATTTTTTTCTTGTTTAGAGGTAATTTGATCATGTTTTAGGATAATTTCTATGATTTGATGTTTTCCCATTACTTGTTCTTGTTATGACCTTTGGGTTTTGTTAGCCTTTGGTCGTTATACCTACTTTTCATGCCTTGTGACCGTAGGATGGAATGATATTCTTGACATGCTGATGTTCTGTAGAAGTTTTAGCGAAGTAGATCTATAGGTGTACTTTGGCATTATAGCATTATTAAGAACTAAATGGCACAGGACCGTGAGAACCTGGTGCTATAAACTATAAGGGATAAACCGAGTTAGATTCTCAGAGAGTCTTGGATATTATAGACTACAGTAGGGTAGACCGAGTGAGATTCCTCAAAGAGTCGTGATTATTATAGACTATAGGGGATAGACTGAGTGAGACTTCCCAGAGAGTCTTGGATATTATTGACTATAGGAGGGTAGACCGAGTGAGCTTCCTCAGAGTGTCTTTACTTTTTTGAATTTGTTTAAAAACCATTCCAATCTAGAGAAGGAATTGACTGAGTGAGCTTCCTTAGAGAGTCTGTGATAGACCTGAGACTATAGGAGGAATTGACTGAGTGATTTTCCTTAGTTAGTTTCTAGAACATGGGGATATAAGAGGGGTAGATAGCATGATCTTCCTCAGATATTCCTTGACTACACTAGACTATAAGGGTAATTGACCGAGCGAGCTTCCCCAAAGAGTCTTATAATTTCGTATGACCAAACCAGAGGGGTTAGGGTGAGTGCACTGCCCAGAGGGTTGATGATACTTCTTGGATAAGACCAGAGGGGTTGGAAGAGGGGTTACTGTTGTATTTAGCTATTTTCTTCACTAATTATTGTTGTTATATGGATTGACCAGTGTCATATATCATCCTGTTACAGCTTACTTTACTATTACCTGCCATATTCTCACTGACTGTTAGGAATAGATCTTTGGGTGGTTTCCTACTGGTATTTATCCTCACAACCTATTTGGGTCATGCTTTTATGCCAAGAATACTATGCTATTGTAGGTATAGACAGGGGAAAGCGCCCTTCGACTTTTGGTACTTGATTGCATTGTAGCAGGAGAGCATGGGACCAAGCTTAGGCTTGCGATGATGAGGAGTGTTTATCTTTTATTTTGTACTTGTTTTGGTACTGTTTATATTTCTAGCATTGTGACCTGTTTGGCTATTTTCCGAGATATGTATCATGAATCATTTTATATATACATATGTGATCCATTGGTTTATCGTTTAGTCTTCAGCTGTTTACTTGTGCATTGTTGTTGGAGATTTACATCTTCTGGTAATGCATTTTTTGTTTACATCCACTGTTTACTCTATGGAAAGACCCTTAAATTTCAAGGAAATTATTTTTTATAACTTCTTTGGGATTTTATGAGTACGCAGCTTCTGACGACACCTGATTCTGAGGCCCGGTGTGCCCGGAATCAATTTCCGAAGTTTAGCTCAGGTACGTCCAGTAAACGAATGAGCGGGTTTTTCTATCATTTGAACCAGGGATAAGAATTGAAATCTGAGGTCACCGATGAAATTGTAGCGCCAGTAATTCTTTAAGGGGTCCTTTACCATGGTTGCGTTTTCGTGGGAGGAGAAGTTAAAAATTGTGGATTAATAAAGAATTGAATAAAAATTGTGGAACAATTTTTATTCTTAACCATGTAGTTATATCCTACATGGGGTAGTTGGGGTGGGACCCACAATCCCCTAACTACCCATGTGAGGATAATTTTGAGGTGGGGCCCACACAATCCCTACCTCTTCACATTCCTTAAAACTCCTCTAACCTCATCTTAAAATTTGTAACTCATCTTAACTTGTGAAACCTATCCTCTTCCACTTCACTCTCCCCCTCATTAATTCGTGCCAACACACACTTAATCAATTAATGGAATTTAGTGTTTAATTTTTGTAATTTTAATGCACGACATGTTTTAATAAAATAATAGGAGCCTTATTTTATTTGTGGGTTGGATCGTTGTGTTGAGAATTGGAGAAGAGAGCTCTAGTTCCTTTGGAAGATCTTCTTTTTCAATGAAGAACGCCAACTCTCCAACGAAGAACGCCAACTCTCCGATGAAGAATGTCGACTCGGCGGATCGGTTTCTCTATCCTTTTCTTCCTCCATGACAAGGGAGGAGACACCAACGATGACGGAAATGACGCCATCATCTGCGGCGCTTGACAACCGCGAACTTCCTTCAAGGTACGGGTTATCTTCGTTCATTTTTATTTATCGATCTTCGTTGCTTAATGATTGGCCGCTTGTTATCATAATAACGGGAGGAGATCGGACCACGCAAACATGACTGATCCTACTCCCCTTTTTATTGTTGATCTTGGATGATGTTCAAGGCGAAGGCGGTGCGGTGTCGTTGCACCGCGTGGGGGATGAAAAGGACTGCAACCGGAGGGGGCTGCGACAGCGGTGCCCAGCGTCATCGCGCCGCGCCGATAAGGTCGAAGGAGGTCGTGGCCAGAAGCGGGCCATGAAGGAGGTGAGGGGCGACGTCACGCCGCACCAGATAGGCCTAAGGGACCCCGTCCAGAGCGGCCCGTGGTGGAGGGGCGTGCCGCCGACACGCCGCGACAGTCGAACAAGAGCCGCGGCAGACACCCAAGGGGCGGCAGGCTGTTCCGGCCACCGGCACAACCTGGAGGCAGGACCCGAGGGGGTCCCGTGGTTACACCAAGTCTGGCCATTACGGCTGGCCATTTCAGAAACAAGGGGGTGACGCCCCACTCGGCCAGCGCCGAGCCACGACCAGCCTCCGTGTCGTGCTGGTTGCACCCCACCGGGCCATGCCATGCCCAATCGGGCTGGACCCGGACTCGGGTCGGGTCGACCCGATTTTGGCCGACCCATGGGGTATTGGGTTGGCTCGGACCGGGCCCAAACCCCCTATTATCAGACCAGGTTCGTTAAAACACCCATATCATGGGTTACAAACCTCCTATCGACGCACCGTTAGTTGCGTAGGGATCCTTGGATTGAGGCGGTCATTTCGGTATATTACACATGAGGTTTTGAAGAATTTTGGTTACGGACGGGTTGGTTCTAACCCAAAACCAATAGGGCCCTTGGAGCGGAAACCCTTATAACATAAGGACCGGACGTTCGAATGAAGTGCCCTCAATTACGATGAATTCCTCTTGGTGAGAATATTATTTTGGCTTACTCCACTTGAGTTTTGGACATAGCTAGAGTATGGTTGTGTTAGTTTTTTCTTAAAAAACAAAAGAGCCCCTTGGATGGAGAAGCCAATATCTCTCAGACCAGGAAACCGATTGATGCGCCGTCTATCGCGATGAGTTCCTTATGATGAGATAGAACATTGTGAAACATCAAATTTGGTCATCGTGAAAGTTGATTTATCGACCCTCTTGGCTCGTAGAGTGGACCCTCCTGGAATCGAGCATGTTGTGTGCAGGAACCCTAGAGATGGCGGCGATTGTGATGACAATGATGACTATAATTTGATCCTATGTGGGTTCGGTAGTGAGGACTACTGTACATGGATCCTACGTGGGTTCGGCAGCGAGGGCAACTGTACTGGGATCCTACGTGGTTTCGGCAGAGATGGTTACTGTAGTAGGATTCTACATGGTTTCGGTAGCGATGACTTTTGTAATTGGATCCTACGTGGGTTCGGCAGGGGAGATGATTCTGAGGCTACATATATCATCTCCACCCCCTCTTCGTGAGTAGTATACCTGTTTGAGTTGAGTCTTGACGTACAATCAATATCATCGATATGATTGTCTTGCTTTACTCTATGGATTGGGTTGTGCTTTCCTGTGTGGACTGGGTTGTATTTGGGATCGTGAGTTAGAGCCGAACTGGAATTGATGACTTAGGTATATGTATGGGTATATACCTAAGTAGATTTAGTTGATACTTCGTGTTTGTATCTTTTCTTTTTGGTATATCCTTTGTGGATTCTGGGAGACCTTCGGGGGTCTTGGGGTCCATACTGAGTATCATATACTCACCTCTGCATGGGTTATGCCCGCACTACGTGGTGTTGGTTGCACACGACAGACAATGCTGATCGTGTTTGAGGCTTGAGGAGCGGGAAGGAATACGAAGGTGGACTATCTGGAGGGACATACACGGAGCGGACGACCAGACCAGAGGAGTTGAGGAGACCATCTGTACCCATCCTTTCGGTGGGATAGTCGGAGGACGACTCAGAGGATGATGATTTACTTTACTGCTGCTTTTCATTCATTTCAGTTGTACTGTACTTTCAATTGGGTTTGTATTTTTCCCATTTACCTTTAATTACTTACTTTTGTACTCAATTTACTTATTTTTTACTTCAGCTTTTGTACTCTGTTGTGTTTGTTTGCTTATATAAAGGCAATTCCTTCCCTTTATTCAGGATTTATGCCTTTGGTGCTAGTCACCAGCCCCTGGCCTATGGAAGGCGGGCTTGGGGTAGTCATGGCACGGGCCCCGAAGACGGGTCGTGACAAATTGGAATCAGAGGAGTCGGTTCTAATGCAGAACTTAGGACTTTGATAATTTCTTTTGTTTGAAGCAATAGTGTTTATGGTATTGAGTGTGGTTATCAGTCCAGGGAGCCCAGTGTTAGTGCGGTGGCTGACGTATACTTACACCAGGACCCTGACATCTGATTTCCGACTCAGTGCACGAAAACATTGATTGCATCTGTGTTTTACAAGTATTCATTGTGATTACATTGTGTCAGCTCACCAGGTATATTTTATTAGCTGTGGCGCACCTGGTTTATTTCAGGACGACCCCATGATGGAAGCCAGCTAGGGTTCCGAGATTTGTGCGAGATGGCAGCCCACCGAGCGACGAGGCCTCGGTATAGGGACCCATTACAGCGGACGCATCAACGGTACCTCTACCTGTAGATCCACCGATACCACCAGCCCCTGCAGTGGAGAGTGCACGTCGCTTGAGTGAACTGCATGAGTTTCAGCGTCTGAGGCCTCCCAAGTTCCATGGAGAGATGGACCCTCAGGTAGCCGAGGATTGGATGAAGGCTGTTGTTCGAGTCTTCAGATTAGTAGGGACTCTATCTGACCTCATGGTGATCCTTGCGGCGAGTCTCCTGCACACAACAACATATAGATGGTGGAGCCCAATGCTCAAGTGCACACTAGTGCAGAAAACGTTTTTTACGTCACCATTTTTTACGTCGGTTATATAAAACCGACGTCATAATATGTAAAACGAGGTTTTTTACGTCGGTTATTTAATAACCGACGTAAAAACCTGTGTTTAGTACACCTTTAACGTCGGTTATTTTTATAACCGACGTTATTAATCGAGTGGCTTCGTTTTTTACGTCGGTTATACATTAACCGCCATAAATAACAGAAGCGGGGGTGTTTGTTACGTCGGTTATTCAATAACCGACGTAACAAATCGACATATGTACGAGTTATTACGTCGGTTATTTAATAACCGACGTAACAAACGTGGTTTTTGAAGGCCTTTTTTACGTCGGTTATAAAATAACCGACGTAACAAAATAATCCGCAGATGTTTTTGACGTCGGTTATTGAATAACCGACGTAAAAAAACGCGGATTTTGAGCCCTTTATAACGTCGGTTATAAAATAACCGACGTAAAAAAAGAATCAGAGGAAGGTATTTACGTCGGTTATTGAATAACCGACGTTATAAATGTTTTAAAAAAAATTATAATGTCGGTTATTGAATAACCGACGTGATAACTCATTTAAAAATTTACCCGGACCCGTGGATTGTCATTCACGAGTTTACCTTCGACAGTCGCGACTCGTCTCTCTCGCGCGTAAACCCGAATCGGATCGTCCATTTCGTTGGTTTAGATTCGTTTTGCGATCATCGTTTCTCATATTTAATCTCCTCGGATCAATCATCTAAACTCGCAGCACTCAGGTAATCCTCCCACTCGTTCTTTTTTTTCACGGATAGTATATATACATGTGTTGTGATTTTTTTGTTGAAACTAGCTAAGATTCTTTGATTGCGAACCCTCTTAACTCGTTTTGGCACCATAATCTTATTTATCATCCCTAGATCTATTAGTTCGACTTGCAATATTGACTAATTTTATGATTTCACTAATTTTTCATCATTTTCTATAAATCCCCGAGAGGGTTGGGGCATGTCCAGGGGGTGTCCAAGGGGGTAGGGTGTGGGGGGATGTCCAAGGGTGTGGGTGGGTGTTGGGGGGTGTCCAGGGGGGTGTCCAAGGGGGTAGGGGGTGGGGGTGGTGTTTAGGAGGGGTGGGGGGGCTGTCCAGAGGGTTGGGGGTGTCCAGGGGGTGTCCAAGCAGGTCGGGGGTGGGGGGTTGTGTACAGGAGGGGTGGGGGTGCTTTCTAGAGGGGTCGGGGGCTGTCCAGAGGGGTCGGGGGGTGTCCAGGGTGGTGTCCAAGGGGATGGGTGGGTGTGGGGGGCTGTCCAAGGGGGTGGCGGCCTGTCCAGAGGGGTCGGTTTGGTGTCCAGGGGGGTGTCCAAGGGGTTGGATGGGTGTGGGGGGCTGTCCAAGTGGGTGGCGGCCTCTCCAGAGGGTATTTGGGGTTGTCCGGGTGGGTGGGGGGGGGGGGGGGGGGGGGCTGTCCAGAGGGTTGGGGGATGTCCAGGGGGTTTCCAAGGGGGTAGGGGTGGGGGTGGTGTCCAGGAGGGGCGGGGGGATGTCCAGAGGGGTCGGGGGGTGTCCAGGGGGGTTTAGAAGGGGGTGGGTGGGTGTGGGGGGCTGTCCAAGGGTGTGGGTGGGTGTTGGGGGGTGTCCAGGGGGGTGTCCAAGGGGGTAGGGGGTGGGGGGTGGTGTTTAGGAGGGGTGGGGGGGGGGGGGGGCTGTCTAGAGGGTTGGGGGGTGTCCAGGGGGTGTCCAAGCAGGTCGGGGGTGGGGGGTTGTGTCCAGGAGGGGTGGGGGTGCTTTCTAGAGGGGTCGGGGGCTGTCCAGAGGGGTCGGGGGGTGTCCAGGGTGGTGTCCAAGGGGATGGGTGGGTGTGGGGGGCTGTCCAAGGGGGTGGCGGCCTGTCCAGAGGGGTCGGTGGGGTGTCCAGGGGGTGTCCAAGGGGGTGGATGGGTGTGGGGGGCTGTCCAAGTGGGTGGCGGCCTCTCCAGAGGGTATTTGGGGTTGTCCGGGTAGGTGGCGGGGCTGTCCAGAGGGTTGGGGGATGTCCAGGGGGGTGTCCAAGGGGGTAGGGGGTGGGGGTGGTGTCCAGGAGGGGCGGGGGGCTGTCCAGAGGGGTCGGGGGGTGTCCAGGGGGGTTTACAAGGGGGTGGGTGGGTGTGGGGGGATGTCCAAGGGTGTGGGTGGGTGTTGGGGGGTGTCTAGGGGGGTGTCAAAGGGGGTAGGGGTGGGGGGTGGTGTTTAGGAGGGGTGGGGGGGCTGTCCAGAGGGTTGGGGGGTGTCCAGTGGGGTGTCCAAGCAGGTCGGGGGTGGGGGGTTGTGTCCAGGAGGGGTGGGGGTGCTTTCTAGAGGGGTCGGGGGCTGTCCAGAGGGGTCGGGGGGTGTCCAGGGTGGTGTCCAAGGGGATGGGTGGGTGTGGGGGGCTGTCCAAGGGGGGTGGCGGCCTGTCCAGAGGGGTCGGTGGGGTGTCCAGGGGGGTGTCAAAGGGGGTGGATGGGTGTGGGGGGCTGTCCAAGTGGGTGGCGGCCTCTCCAGAGGGTATTTGGGGTTGTCCGGGTTGGTGGGGGGGGGGGCTGTCCAGAGGGTTGGGGGATGTCCAGGGGGGTGTCCAAGGGGGTAGGGGGTGGGGGGTGGTGTCCAGGAGGGGTGGGGGGCTGTCCAGAGGGGTCAGGGGTGTCCAGGGGGGTTTACAAGGGGGTGGGTGGGTGTGGGGGGCTGTCCAAGGGTGTGGGTGGGTGTTGGGGGGTGTCCAGGGGGGTGTCCAAGGGGGTAGGGGGTGGGGGTGGTGTTTAGGAGGGGTGGGGGGGCTGTCCATAGGGTTGGGGGGTGTCCAGGGGGGTGTCCAAGCAGGTCGGGGGTGGGGGGTTGTGTCCAGGAGGGGTGGGGGTGCTTTCTAGAGGGGTCAGGGGCTGTCTAGAGGGGTCGGGGGGTGTCCAGGGTGGTATCCAAGGGGATGGGTGGGTGTGGGGGGCTGTCCAAGGGGGTGGCGGCCTGTCCAGAGGGGTCGGTGGCGTGTCCAGGGGGGTGTCCAAGGGGGTGGATGGGTGTGGGGGGCTGTCCAAGTGGGTGGCGGCCTCTCCAGAGGGTATTTGGGGTTGTCCGGGTGGGTGGGGGGGCTGTCCAGAGGGTTGGGGGATGTCCAGGGGGGTGTCCAAGGGGGTAGGGGGTGGGGGGTGGTGTCCAGGAGGGGCGGGGGGCTATCCAGAGGGGTCGAGGGGTGTCCAGGGGGGGTGTTATATCTTACTATATTTTGTTTAAAAAATAATATTCAAGCATATTTTTTTAAATACACATCGATTTGTTTTATATTTCAAAATTGTTTACATTCAAATTATGATTTTTTTCATATAAACATATATTTGTCTTCTCTAAAAAATATATATATTTTTGCTATTTTTTATAGGTAATAATGAGTCGAAGTTGGATTACGGCACATCGAATGAGCAATGAATATAAGGAAGGTGTTGATGCCTTTTTGGAATTTGCTAAACGAAATGTTCCAAGTAGTGACATTTTTTCTGTCCATGCCTGAAATGTCTGAATATGAAGAAGTTGAAAAGTAGAGAGATAAAAGATCATCTGATTTGTCATGGTTTCAATCCAAGTTACAACCCTTGGATTTGGCATGGCGAAACTGGACAGAATGTCACTGATGATAATGAATCGCAAGATGGTAACTCCGATGGAATTAAAGAAATGATTCGCAATATTGTAGCAGAAAAATTGAGATAGAACCGACAGTTGTACGTCTATATGGTGATGCCGAAAAACCATTATATCCTGGTTGTACAGATTTTACGGTTTTGTCGGCGGTGTTAAGATTGATTAACATGAAGGCGAAACATGGATGGAGTGACAGAAGTTTTACAGAGCTGCTACAATTGATGAAAGACATTCTTCCAAAAGATAACGATCTTCCAGATTCACATTATAAGGCCAAAAAAATATTATTCCCGATGGGATTGGGATACAGGAAAATACATGCCTGTCCGAATGACTGCATTATATATAGGATGGTATATGAATTTCTGAAAGAGTGTCCTAAATGTGGGACATCACGGTATAAGGTGAAAGAAAAATCACAAGCTGATGTAGAGATTACAAATCTCCCTTCAAAGGTATTTTGGTATCTTTCTATAATTCCTCGTTTCAAACGTTTATTTGCTAATTCACATGATGCAAAAAGGTTAAGATGACATGCTGATGAGCGGGTATGTGATGGAAAAATACGTCATCCAGCGGATTGTCCACAATGGAAGAAAATTGATGCCCAGTACCCTACATTTGGAAATGAAATTAGAAATCTGAGACTAGGCTTGTGCACAGATGGAATGAATCCATACCGAACCCTCAGTAGCACACATAGTTCATGGCCTGTTTTATTGGTAATTTACAACCTCTCTCCTGAAGTTTGTATGAAGCGCAAATATGTCATGATGAGTATCATGATATCTGGTCCAAAGCAACCCGACAATGATATTGATGTATACTTGTCACCGCTGATTGATGATTTGAAATTGTTATGGGCTGATGGTATTAGGGTGTATGATTCTTATAAAATGGAATATTTTCAACTGCATGCAGTGCTTCTATTCACTATAAATGACTTCCCAGCATATGGAAATTTGTCTGGATACAGTGTTAAAGGGCATAAAGCATGTCCAATTTGCAAACAACAGACGTCATATTGTCAATTGCATCATGGGAGGAAAACAGTGTACATGGGTCATCGAAAGTTTTTGTCTATGGATCACCCTTATAGAAGACTAAAAAAGGCATTCAATGGCTCACAAGAATTTGATACTGCTCCAAAACCTTTATCCCCAGATTTGTATTTTGAGAGGGTGAAAAACCTTGATGTGACATTGGGAAAGACACAGAAATCTGGTAATGATAGACATATTTGGAAGAAAAGGTCAATATTTTTTGAGCTACCATCTTGGAGGAATCATGAAGTCAAACATAATATTGATGTCATGCACGTGGAGAAGAATATCTGTGATTCTTTGATCGGAACATTTCTAGATATTAAAAGAAAGACAAAAGATGGGTTGAATGCAAGGTTAGACCTACTATCAATGGGAATACGTTTGGAGTTAGCTCCCACTCCTAAAGGAAGACGAACATTTCTTCCCCCGGCTTGTCATACATTATCGAAGAGGGAGAAAAGTAGCTTCTTTCAGTGTCTTCATGATATCAAAGTGCCTCAAGGTTATTCTTCAAATGTAAAAAATTTTGTCTCATTGAAAGACTTGAAGTTGATAGGTATGAAATCACATGATTGTCACGTCATGATGCAACAAATTCTACCTGTTGCACTGCGTGGAATATTGCCCATCCGTGTCAGAAAGACTATAATGAGGTTGTGTTATTTTTTCAATTCAATTTGTAACAAGGCGATTGATGTGAATGCTTTGAACATTTTGGAAAAGGATGCAATTTTTATACTTTGTCATTTGGAAATGTATTTTCCTCCAACTTTTTTTGATATGATGGTGCATTTAATGATTCATCTGGTTCGAGAAATAAAGCTTTGTGGACCTGTATATCTTCGTTGGATGTATCCTTTTGAAAGGTATATGAAAATATTAAAGGGATATGTTAAAAATCCATATCGACCTGAAGCCTCCATTATTGAAAAGTATATTTCTGAGGAGGTAGCAGAGTTTTGTACGAGCTACTTGGCTATGGCGCAACACATAGGTTTGCCTCCATCTCGCCATGAACAGGTTAATAATGAGGGAAAGGGGATTCGTGGCTTGAAAGTCAAATCACTGTCAGCTGAACAGATGAAGAAGTTAGAATCATACATCTTGAATAACATAGCTGATGTTCAACCGTATATCACATTGCATATTAAAGAGTTGAAACAATGTCATCCAAAGAAGAAAGAAATGTGGATTTTGAATGAGCACAACAAAACTTTTTTTCCATGGTTTAAAAAGACCTTGCTTGGTAGATCAGATGTATCAGAGACATTAAAATGGATAGTGGGTGGTCCATCTTTAAATGTGATAACATGGTCCGCTTATAACATTAATGGCTATACATTTCATACGAAAGCTCAGGACAACAGAAGTGCTGTTCAGAATAGTGGTGTATTGGTGTTTGCAAAAGCAATGCATTTTTCGAGTGCTAAGGACAGAAACCCAATTTCAGCATCAAGTGCATATTATGGAGTGATTGAAGACATATGGGAGGCTGATTACTTTAAAATTAAAGTTCCTATTTTTAACTGTAAATGGTTTATCGGTAACAACAGTGTCAGACACGATGAATTTGGAATGACACTTTTTAATCTGAATAGATTGGAAGACACAGCTGATTCTTTTATAATGGAAACACATGCCAAACAAAATTTCTATGTAGTAGATCAATCAGATATGCAGTGGGATGTTGTTTTACAAGGGAAAAAACAATATGTTGGTGAGGATGAATTTGATGAAGATGCTGATTTATGTGAGATCCCTACTTCCATGGAAAGATTAACAGAACATAATGAGGAGTATGTTGAAGACATGGTTTGTGCCATAAGGAACGATCACGACGAAGGAATTTGGGAAAACAATCCAACTGTACATTCCTAAAATTACAGGTAACACATGTTTATTTCTTGTTTACATTTAGTTTTTTCATATAATGTTAGATATTGTAAATTTTTATTAAAACATGTATCAAACCAAAATGATAAAACAATAAAAACCGTAAAGAGGAGAAGTCCTGGGCGCACCGGATGGCCGGTGGTGGATCACCGGATGGCCGGTGGTCCAGACATAAAAGCTCTGTCTGGTCCACCGGCCGGCCGGTGATGAGCCAGCGGCTGGCCGGTGGTCCAGACAGAGGAAGGCTCTCTTTCTGGTCCACCGGCCGGCCGGTGATGAGCCAGCGGCCGGCCGATGGTCCAGACTGAGAGGAAGGCTCTCTGTCTGGTCCACCGGCCGGCCGGCCGCTGGATCACCACCGGCCAGTGGTCCAGACAGAGGAAGGCTCTCTGTCTGGTCCACCGGCCGGCCGATGGTGAGTCAGCAGCCGGCCGGTGACACCAGGAAGTGGGCAAGTCTACTGCCTGGGTCCTCCGGCTGGCCGGTGAGCTCACACCGGCTGACCGGTGGACTCAGTGAGTCCACTTTTCAGCTTTCTTGGGCCAACTCCTTGGAAACCTTTTTCCTATCAACAAAAACACTTGAAAACAAGTTAGAACATAATAAGAGTGATTGTGATCATTAAAATCCAAGAGAGAGGGGTACAACAGACTGTCTTTACCATGTTTATCATTGTTTAACATGCTTACCATATTACCAATGTTTACTATTATGTAATTTAGTACACTTTTCTATTTTCTGATTAAGTAGTATTACAATATTTGAATTTGTATATTTGTGAACTAATGTTTGTTTTTTTGATTTGAATGAAAATGACAAATCAATCAGTTGATCAGCCACATGATTCTGGAGATGAGCATATTGGTCATACATCTGGGGAGGAACATTCACATGCTCCTATTACGAAAAAGAGTTCAAAGGTTGGTAAGCGTGGGTGCACACGTTTACCAAAATTATCACTTGCCCGTACGAAGGAGGAGAGGATAGTCGTGGAGTTTGATGATGATGATCTTCCTAGAGGTCCAAATGCTAAAGATTTTAAGGTTTTTGTAGCAACTCAGGCTAAGAGAAAAGTAAGCATTCTCTATGATGATTGGAGAAGTGTGGATAAGGCGATAATTTCTCAGCTGTGGGAGACCATTTTGGTAAGATATTTTTCTATTGTTTGACTGTTCTTTAAATGTTTCTAGTATATATAATATTTTTAACCTCTTTTTTATCAGATGACATTTGATATTCCTGACACTGGAGGAGTCAGGAAGAAATGCTTATCGTTGGCTGCTAGGAGATGGAGGGATTTCAAATCAACCCTCTCATCTGATTTCATTTATGGTCATAGGAGTCGTGAGAATCCATGTCGTATATATCCTTTTATACATGAAGACACATGGAGACAATTTTTTGAAAGTAGAAGAAAAGAATCATTTTTGGTAAGGGCAATGTAAACTTTTATAAGCTTTCTTATATAAATGATCTTATTATTGTTTTGTTAATGATTACTTATTCTTAATTTACAGCAAACAAGGAAAGCTCATCAAGAGATCCAATCTAAAAATGTATACCCTCATAGTTTATCTCGGGGAGGGTATGCATTATTGGAAGAACAAATGATGGAAGAAAAATTTCAATAACTAAGAGATGGGTCTTCAAGCTCTGGAGAGGTGGCCCCTCCATCCCCTCCATCTAGACATGAGAAATGGAAAAGAGCTCGGAAGGGCAAAAAAGGACAATATCTTTCGGAAGAATCGAGACTCGTAGTTGAGAGGATTGTAAGATATCTATTTTATTTATTTAAGTTTACTATTTTCGTCATATATTTCCAATCATTATAGAAATGTTCAATTAATTGTTACAGGACTCTCTTGAGGAGCAGAGTTCACAGGGGACATTTACACCATCTGGGAGGGAAGATATTTTATCTGTGGCATTGGGAAAGCCCGAACATCCTGGCCGTGTATGAGGATATCCGGCAGGTGTATCGGTAAGAAAAGTGTTGCCACGTTCCTCAACTTCTAACGTTGAGGGAGTTTATAAAAAAAATAGAATCCTTGGAGGATGAAGTCCATAATATTAATGCGACAATGGAGGAAAAGATTAGAGCATCGGTGCAGTTTATGTTTGCAGACTTGCAAAGATAATTTCAGGGTGCAGCTCCCACTCCACCTCTCCCTGTAGCTCCCACTCCCCCACCTCAGCCTGCGGACCCCATTTTTGATCCTCCTCCTCCGCCGCAGCTACCTACTTATTGTGAGTTGTATGTTGATGATCCTCAACATCATATAGTTGCATATGGGATTGTATATTGTATAGGAGATACAGTTCATCATCAACAGTTAGAGGTAGAGAATCAGAGGGTCACTGTACAGGATATTATAGATAGATCAGCTCGGATACCATTACCTACAGATGAGGTGCCGACAGTTGGACATAGTATCGGCCATTTTTTACTTTGTCCATCCAGACTTCTTCGACTCATTACCATAGAGGTATGGATGTTATATCTTTTATTATATATTTTTATTAATGTTTTATCATTTGAAAACTAATATATTTTTCAATTTATTTTTACAGGAATACTTCAAAGGTAAAGAAATACTGTATAGACAACAACAAAGACAGATAGCTATGACATCAGATGCAGATACTAGCAGTCTTGACAAATTGTCAAGATATTCAAATTTGTTGGCGGATCATTATGACTTTACAATGGAAGCTCATGTCTGTGGACGTGAACTAAGTGTGGGGATTATGAAAACTGATATCATGGAGTTTGTCACTGGAGATAATTTGGGCATCAACGTGGTGCAAATTTTTATCATGTAAGTCTTAACACCTTTTCCTTGCGTTATATTTATTAAAAATGTATACTTATGTCTGCTTTGTATTAGGTATCTGTATAAAATTTGTGAGAGGAATGAGGTGACAGATGTATATGGATTCGTGGACCCACAATTGATTTCCCCTGAAGCATGTGCATTGGATGAGGAACAAAGAATGATTTATATTGCTGATAGATTTGAAAAGAATGTAATCACACAGTGTTGGATGATGACTTTTTGTGAGAGGTATGAAACACATCCCTCTCAAAGAGTTAATTATCTTTTAACATAAAAAACCACTAACGTTAAATTTCCCTTTATCAGGGATCATTGGATGTTAGGGGTTTTTTGCCCTAGGGAGAAAGCACTTTATTGGATATTCTCTCTCCATGATGATGTGCGGGAAAGTTTTAAGAATATATTGGAAACGTAAGTTTCAATTTCACAATAGTTTTATATATTATAAATAATTTTAAATTTACCCCATTCGTATTATTTTCTAACAGGGCATGGGTCCACTTTCGAAAAAGCACAAAGAAAAGGAATTTCAAGATCAAATATGTACATGCGAAGGTAAATATCCATTTATAATTTGTACATTTTGATTTATTACATAAATATAATATATTGAATTTACACTCATTCAAACAGAAATGTCATGAGCAACAAGGCATCATCGAATGCGGATATTACATGTTAAGATTTATGTATGAAATAATAACAACTGGGACAGTTCTGAGTTTTGACCTGGTAAGATTTCCTCTTTCTCATAATATTTCAATTTGATTTATTCATTATACACGTTGACTACTATCATTTTCCTTTGTAGCTTTTTGATGACCCTCAACCCTTTACTGCTGAAGATATCAAACACTTACAAGTGGAGTGGTCAAATTATTTTACAGGTTTGATTGACTTTTAGTTGTTTGTAATGTAAAATGTAATTTTGAATATTGTCAATGTAATTGTGTATTTCGTAGTCGTTTGGGTTGGATGTAGTTATTTTTGAAGTTGACAGTGTAAGTTTTGAATGTTATATAAGTGAATGTTTAATTTTTCTCTACTTCTTGTTTTGGTCTACTGTTGATGGTTTTTCTGGTCTGGATTTTGGTATGGGGGGAGAGGTTCCAAGGGGGTGGGTGGGTGTTTGGGGGGTGTCCAAGGGATATGGGAGGGGTGTCCAAGGTGTGTTTGGGGCTGTCCTAGGGGTCGGGGGGGGGGGGGGGTGTAAATGAGGGTGGGGGGTGTCCAAGGGGTGGGGGGTGTCCAAGGGATATGGGAGGGGTGTCCAAGGTGTGTTTGGGGCTGTCCAAGGTGTCGGTTGGGTGTAAATGAGGGTGGGGGGGGGGGGGGGGCTGTCCAAGGGGTGGGGGGGTGTCCAAGTGGTGGGGGGGTGTCCAAGGGGTGTTTGGGGCTGTCCAAGGGGATGGGGGGGGGGGGTTTCCAAGGGGTCGGGGGGGGGGGGGGGGGTTTCCAAGGGGTCGGGGGGGGGGGGGTCCGGGGGGTGGGGGGGCTGTCCAAGGGGTGGGGGTGTCCATGGGGTGGGGGGGTGTCCAAGGGATATGGGAGGGGGGTCCAAGGGGGGTTTGGGGCTGTCCTAGTGTTCGGGGGGTGTAAATAAGGGTGGGGGGGGGGGGGCTGTCGAAGGGGGTGGGGGGTGTCCAAGGGGTGGGGGGGTGTCTAAGGGATATGGGAGTGGTGTCCAAGGTGTCTGGGAGTTCTGTCCAAGGGGCCGGTTGGGTGTAAATGAGGGTGGGGGGGCTGTCCAAGGGGTGGGGGGGTGTCCAAGGGGTGGGTGGGGGGGGTCCAAGGGATATGGGAGGGGTGTCCAAGGGGTGTTTGGGTCTGTCCAAGGGCTCGGGGGGGTGTCCAGGGGTCGGGGGGTGTCCAAGGGGTCTGGGAGGGCTGTCAAGGTGTGGGGGGATGTCCAATGGGTGTTTGAGGCTGTACTAGGGGTCTTGGGGGTGTAAATGAGGGTGGGGGGGGGGGGGGGGGCTGTCCAAGGGGTGGGGGGTGTCCAAGGGGTGGGGGGTGTCCACGGGATATGGGAGGGGTGTCCAATGGGTGTTTGAGGCTGTACTAGGTGTCGTGGGGGTGTAAATGAGGGTGGGGGGCTGTCCAAGGGGTGGGGGGGGGGTCCAAGGGTTGTGGTTGGGCTGCAATGTGGTGGGGGAGGGCTGTCCAGGTTGTTAGGTGGGTATAGATGAGGGTGGGGTTCAGTTGGGGCTTGGGGGAGGGCTGGCATGGTTATTTTTGTTGTTTGGTTTCTGGTTGCTTTTTGGTGAGAGCAGTGTAATTATTTTAAAAAAAATATCTCTTTCACGTCGGTTATAAAATAACCGATGTGATAAACCGTTCCCGGGCCTTTTATCACGTCGGTTCGTAATATAACCGACGTGATAAAAGGCCTGGGAATCGATTTACCACGTCGGTTATTGGATAACCGACCTGCTAAAACGTTTCCCAGTACTTTTTATCACGTTGCTTATTTAAGAAACCGACGTGATAATAGGCCCGGGGAAGGGTTAATCACGTCGGTTAGGTCATAACCGACGTGATAAACGATATCCCAGGCGTTTTATCACGTCGGTTATAGAAATAACCGACGTGATAACCCCCCCCCCCCCCCGTGCATATTTAGCACGTCGGTTATTATATAACCGACGTGCTAAACCCCCCACCCGCGGTTTATCACTTCGTTTTAGAAAATAACCGACGTGATAAACCCCCCCCCCCCCCCGCGCATATTTATAACCTCGGTTATTAATGAACCGACGTGATAAACACCGTGATGTTAGGGATGTTACGTCGGGTTTTAAATAAACGACGTAAAAAACGTTATTTATAACATCGTCCGTATTAACGTCGCCTAAAAACCGACGTAAATAATGAAAAATAACCGACGTAAAAAATGTTTTCTGCACTAGTGGCACGACGAGGCATATCTACTTTGGATAGACTTCGAGAGCCTCTTCTTCTAGGAGTTCGTTCCAGCCACCATCTGTGCGGTGTGCATCCAGGAGTTACTACAGCTGCGGCAGGGAAGCATGATAGTATCCCAGTACTCGATAAGATTTACCGACCTCTTGTGCCAATCCAAGGACATGGTACGAGACACATTCTTCGAGGTCCGGACCTTTGAGCAAGGACTGCGGCATGAGATCAGGGCTTTGATGATCTCCCTCAGCATTCCGACACAGGCAGAAGTACTGAAGAGAGCCCTACATGTGAAGAGATTCCTTGCTGGGCCTACGCCAGCAGTGAGGCCTATCGCAGGGTGACACGTGGAGGAATCTTCTACAGCTGACAGTAGACAGATGTCACAGCAGTCCAAGTGGACCAGGCCATCAGGTGGGAGACCTCAGGATACTGGTTCGGATGTGAGGGTCACATGCAGTAGAGCTAGTCATACGAGAGGCAGACAATTCTATCCATGCGGCGGGCAGGGCCACATGGCTCGTGACTGCCTGACTCACCATGTAGAGAAGCAGCAGATGGTTGGAGGACCACCCAGAAAGAGGCAAAGGTTCGACCGTGGCGGTTCGCAGGGAGCAGGTAGACAAGGAAGAGGAGATGGCCGAGCAACAGGTGGTGGGTGATGATTTGAGGCTCTACCACCACCACCACCAGGAGGTCCACCCCGACCACAGGGTGCTGGCGGACACAGGCAAGCTCATTTTCAGGTAGTGGGAGCTTATGACCACGGCGGACTTGAGATGATTCGAGGGACTATCTGTGTCTACTCCACCCTTGTTGCAGTTCTTATAGACATAATAGTAAGTCATTATTTTATTTCTGATGCCCTTGTTCGGAGCTCAGTGATTCTGACGGAGCAGTAGGCTCGATCCTTATGGCTAGAGACTCTTACGGGAGCAGACTTGATGATGACGCACTGGTTCCAGCGGTGTGATCTTACTCTAAGAAGAGAGAGATTTGGCTGGGATCTTCTTTTAGCAGTGTCAAGGCCTTATGATGCCATCTTGGGAATGTATTGGTTATCTACAGTCCATGCTCCGATCGACTATATTAGGCGCAAACTGTGTTGTGTCCACACAGATGGGAGTAGGTTCACCTTCACCGGAGAGAAGGGAGCCTTTGTAGTGTAGGATGGACTCACACAGAGGATAGGATAGATGATCACTCATCAGTTGGCTAGTCTCATCCAAGGAGCAGTTGATGTGCGGAGTTCGAGTTTTCCTGTTGTGGTGGATCAGTATGCGGACGTTTTTCATGACAACGTTCCAGGACCATCTCCTCGCAGAGAGGTAGAATTATATATTGACTTGTACCCTGGGACAACCCCGATATCTACTCCAGGATATCAGATGGCTCCCCCTGAGCTTCAAGAGCTACGGGTACAGCGGGAGGACTTACATGGCAAGAGATTCATCTAACCCAATGTTTCACCCGGGGCTTCCCCAATTTTTGTTCTCCAAGAAGGCGGACGAGAGCTTAAGACTGTGTGTCGACTACCGTCACCTGCTCCAGTTGACCGTGATGAAACATTATCTACTTCTAAGGATAGATGATCTATTCGATTAGCGCAAGGGATCACGATGGTTCTCGAAGATAGACCTCAGGTCAGGCTATCATCAGCTCAGAGTTCGAGACGAGGATGTAAAGAAGACAACCTTCAAGTGTCGGTATGGCCACTATGAGTTTTTGGTTATGCCTTTAGGAATATCCAACGCTCCTGCAGTGTTCATGAGTCTCATGAACAGGATCTTCTAGCCTTACCTCGATCGATTTTTCATGGTCTTCATCAACTACATACTGATTTACTCGACCTCTAGGGAGGAGCACGCCTACCACTTACAGGTTGTACTGGACACACTCAGAGAGCACCAACTTTATAGTAAGCTCTTGAAGTGTTAGTTCTGGATTCGAGAGGTCCACTTCTTGGGGCACGTAATCTCTGAGGTGGGAGCTGTGGAGGATCCTGTGAAGATCGAGGCAGTACTAGCTTGGGAGCCACCCAGGAGCGTGACTGAGGTGCGGAGTTTCCTAGGTCTGGTTGGGTACTATCAGAGATTCGTTCCAGACTTCTCCATAGTTTCAGTACTACTTTAGGCTTTGGAGAAGAAGGGAAACCCATAGTGTGGTCAGATAGATGTCAGCAGAGCTTTCAGGGGCTGAGACAAAGATTGACCAGAGCACCCATCCTGAGGCTTCCGGAGGAGGGTGTAGGGTACGTAGTTTTCTACGATGAATCAGGGACCAGACTCAGGTGTTTCCTAATGTAGGAGAGGGCGATGATCACTTATAGTTCATGAATGTTGAGGCAGTACGAGAAGAACTACGCTACACATGACCTGGAGTTAGCAATAGTGATCTTCTCCTTAAAGATTTGGCAGCACTATTTGATGGGCGAGCGCTTTACAGTCTACTCAGACCACCAGAGTCTCAGATACATCTTCTCACATAAGGACCTGAACCTGAGACAATGGGGATGGCTCGAGTTCCTCCAAGACAATGACTTTGAGATAGTCAATACTACTAGGAAGGGTAACATAGTATCTGATGCTCTCAACAGGTGGTCGGGCATTCAGATACAAGGAGAGGAGACAGAATTGCTAGCTGTGTTGCAGATATCCTTCATGGATAGAGATGAATCAGCCTTTCTACAGTCACTCACATTCACTCCACCACTACTTCTGCGGGTTAGGGCGGCACAGTGTGGGGATGATGACTATGAGACGCTACATGCACCAATTTCTACAGGACAGACACATGATGGATATTCTATAGGAGGAGAGCACATCATCCTTTTAAGGGGACGTTCCATGGTACCAGCTACTTTACAGGAAGAGGTGCTGAAGGAGTTTCACACTCCCCCTTTGGCGGTACATTCGGTAGTGGCAAAGATGTACCAATATATTAGACGATAGCACCGGTGGCCAGGTATGAAGAAGGTTGTGGCAGAGTTCATTTCAGGATGTCTCACCTGCCAGCAGGTGAAGGCAGAGCACCAGTTACCAGTAGTTTTAGTATATCACTTAGAGGTTCCTGAGTTGATGTGGGATGGGATATCTATGGATTTAATGATAGGGCATCCACGTACATCCAAAGGACACGACTCCATATGGGTGATAGTTGACCTACTCACCAAGTCGGCCCACTTCTTACCTATCATAGATCAAGGCTCAGTGGAGAGCTTGGGACGCCTCTACATTCAGATGATCGTACGTCTTAATGGTGTGCCATCATCTATCGTCTCCGATAGAGATGCTCGTTTTACTTCCTGGCATTGGAAGGGGTTGTGGGAGGCATTTGGGACGCAGCTACGCCTGATCATCGCCTTCAACGCTCAGATGGATGGCAAGATGGAGAGAACCATTTAGACTCTCAAGAACATGATCCGTGCATGTGTCCTTGACATTGGTTGTAGCTGGGAGGATCAGCTACCCTTGGTGGAGTTTTAGTACAACAACAACTTCCACTCCACCATCGGGATGACACCATACGAGGCATTGTGCGGCTGACCTTGCAGATCACATCTGTGTTCGATAGACCTTGGGGAGTCAGCACTTGTAGGACTAGAGATGGTCCAAGTAATGATGGAGAAGGTACAGGCCATCCAGGAGTGGATGAGGACTGCTCAGAGCCGACAGAAGTCCTATGCTGATAGGAGGCGGAGACCACTAGAGTTCGAGGATAGCGTCCATGTTTTCTTACGGGTCTCACATTGATGTGGGTTACGTGGATTTGGATGGGGCGACAAGTTATCTCTGCGCTTCATCAGACCATTCCATGTTCTAAGAAGGATAGGCGAGGTGGCTTATCTCCTGGCTCTTCCACCTCAGTTGCGCCAAGTGCACGACGTCTTCCACGTATCTCAACTGAGGAGATACATGCATTCCCCGACACATATCATTGATCACGAGGAGCTGGTCATCGATGATGGGGCGACTTTTGTGGAGGTCCCGGTGGAAATCGAAGATCGACTGGAGCGGGTCCTACATGGATGTTCGATTCCTCTAGTGGGCATTTATTGGTCGCACGAGAACCTCCAGGAGAGAAAATGGGAGCGTGAGGCTCAGATACGTGCACAATACTCTCATTTGTTTCCCTAGTTTATGATGTTTATTTATGGGGACGTAAATCCATGAGGTGGGAGTAATGTAGAGACCCGTAAATTTCAAGGAATTTTTTTTCATAAATTCTTTGGGATTTTATAAGTACACAGTTTCTGACGGCACCTGATTCTGAGGCCCAGTGTTCTTGGAATCAATTTCCGAAGTTTAGCTCAGGTACCTTCAGTAAACGAACGAGCGGGTTTTTTATAGCATTTGAACCGGTGTACAGAAATGAAATCTGAGGGCACCGATGAAACCGTAGCAGCGGTAATTACTTAATGGGACCTTTACTACAGTCGCGTTTTCATGGGAGGAGTTGTTAAAAATTATGGATTAATAAAGAATGGAACAAATGTTGTGGAACAATTTTTATTCTTAACCAAGTGGTTATATCCTACATGGGGTAGTTGGGGTGGGACCCACAAGCCCCTAACTACCCATGTGAGGATATTTTTGAGGTGGGTCCCACATGATCACCACCCCTTCACATTCCTTAAAACTCCTCTAACCCCCTCTTAAAATTTGCAACTCATCTTAACTTATGAAACCTATCCTCTTCCTCTCCTCTCTTTCCCTCATGCAAACACACACTTAATCAAATAATTGAAATAAGTTTTTAATTTTAGTAATTTGAATGCATGGCATGATTTAAAAAAACAAGAGGAGCCTTATTTTCATTGTGGGATGGATCGTTGTGTTGAGAATTGGAGGAGAGAGCTCTAGTTCCTTTGGAAGAACTTCTTCTTCAAAGAAGAATGCCTACTCTCCAACAAATAACGCCAACTCTTGGATGAAGAACGTCGAATCGGCTGCTCGGTTTCCCTATACTCTTCTTCCTCTGCGACAAGGGAGGAGACAACAATGAAGATGAAAATGACTCCATAGTCCGCGGTTCTTGACAACTGTGGACTTCATTCGTGGTAGGGGTTATCTTCGTTCAAGTTTATTTATCGATCTTCGTTGCTTAATATTGGTCGCTTATTATCATCATAATTGGAGGAGATCGGACCGCGCAAACACTGCCGATCCTGCTCCCCTTTTTATTATTGATCATCGATGATGTTCGAGGTGAAGGTGGCGTGGTTTCGTTGCACCGTGCAGGGGACGAAAAGGACAACGTCCGGAGCGGGCCGCGGTGCCATCGCGCCGCGCCGTTGAGGCCTAAGGAGGCCGCGGCCAAGAGCGAGCCATGGCGGGGCACGGTGCCATTGCACCGTGCCAGAGAGGACGAAGGGACCGCGGTCGGAGCGGCCCATGGCGGAGGGGTGCAGCGCCGAAGCGCCGCACCAGTCAGACAAGAGTCGCAGCCTAAGGCTGCAGCGGACACCCAAGGGGCGGCCGACTGTGTCGGTAGCCGATGCCACATGGAGGCGGGACCCAAGGGTGTCCCGTGGTTCCACCAAGGCCGTCCATTACAGCGGGCCATTTTGTAAACAAGGGCGAGGCACCCCCTATTCACCCCGCTCGGCCGTCCCGGAGCTGTGGCCGGCCTCCGAGCTAGGTCGTAGGCCATGCCGGCCGGGCCGGCCGCGCCCAGCTAGGCCAGGCCGTGCCCCACCGGGCCGGGCCGCGTCCTGCCGCGGGTCCGGACACGCCATCCGGTCCGTGCCACGCACAATCGGGCCAGACCCGGTCCCATGTCAGGTCCACCCAGTTAGGGCTGACCCAGGGGGTATTGGGCTGGGTCGGACCGGGCATAGACACCCTATTATTGGACCATCTTTGTTCAAACACCAATATCTTTGGCTACAGACTTCCGATCAATGCACCTTCAGTTTAGTAGGGATCCTTGGATCGAGACGGTCATTTAAGTATATTACACTTGAGGTTTAGGTGAATTCTGGGTATGGTCGGGTTGGTTTGAACCCGAAACCAACCGGGCCCTTGGAGCGGAAACAATTATAACTTAAGGACCGGATGTCTGAATGACGTGCCATCAATTATGTTGAATTCCTCATGGTGAGAAAATTATTTTGGCATACTCCACATGAGGTTTGGACACATCTGGAGTATGATAGGGTTGGTTTTATCTTTAAAACCAACCGGCCCCTAGGACGGAAAAACCAATATCTCTCAGACCGGGTGTCTGATTGACGTGTCCTATGTCGCGTTGAGTTCCTTTTGACGAGACAGAACATTGATATACATCAACTCTGGACTTCGTGATAGTTGATGTATCAACCCTCTTGGCTCGTGGAGTGGACCCTCCCAGAATCAACTGTGCTGTGTGCGGGAAGCCTAGAGCTCGCTGCGATTGCGATGACGATGACAACTGTACCTGGATCCTACGGGGGTTCATCAGTGAGGATGACTGTACTTGGATCCTATGTGGGTTCGGTAGCGAGGATGACTATACTGGGATCCTACATGGGTTCGGAAACAATGGTTACTTTACTAGGATCCTACGTGGGTTTGGTAGCTACGACTTCTATACTTGGATCATATGTGGGTTCGGAATGGGAGATGATTCAGAGGCTACATCTATCATCTCCACCCCTTTTCATGAGTAGTATGCCTGTGTAAGTGGAGTCTTTACATAGAATCAATATCATCGATATGATTTCCTTGCTTTCCTGTGTGGATTGGGTTGTGCTTTCTTGTGTGGACTGGGTTGTACATGGGCTCGTGAGTTGGAGCCAACTAGAATTGATGACTTAGGTATATGTATGGGATATACCTATGTAGAGTTGGTTGATACTTCGTGTTTTTATCTTTACTTTGTTGTTTATATTTTTTTGAATTCTAGGAGACCTTCTAGGGTCTCGGGGTCCCTATTGAGTATCGTATACTCACCCCTACACGGGCTATTCCCACACTACGTAGTGTTGGTTGCAGACAACGTACAACACTAATCGTGGTTGAGGCTTGAGGAGAGGGATGGTATCCGAAGGTGGACTATCAGGCGAGACATAGACGGAGCTGACGGTCGGACCCGAGGAGCTGAGGATACCATCTGTATCCATCTTTCAGGTGGGATAGCTAGATGACGACTCATTGGTTGCTGATTTACTTTACTGTTGTTGTTCTTTCTTTTCAGTTGTACTGTACTTTCAGTTGGGTTTGTATTCTGGCCAATTTACTTTTCAGCACTTACATTGGTACTCAGTTTACTTAATGTTTACATCAGCTTTTGTACTCTGTTGTGTTTGTTTATTTATATAAAGGCAATACCTTCCCTTTATTCAGGATTTACGCCTTTGGTGCCAGTCGCCAGCCCCTGGCCTATGGAAGGCAGACTTGGGGTAGTCACGACACTGACCCTGAGGACGGGTCATGGCACTCTTCCAATGAGGGCATTGTTTCCGCACTATCACACCCAAGGCCCTCGCTTCTAGATGGAAACCACTGGCATTTGGGGAAATGCACTTGAGGCAATGTGACCAACCAGGCATGGGGTACCTCTAGGAGGTTTCCAGAACCGGGACGTTGCATATCAGGTATCATTCATCATTCTTATGATTCTTAAACTTTTCATACCCCATTTTGATGGATATTTTCTATGATTTATTACTCCCTCATGCCATGATTATTATCTAACTCATCATTATATCTCACCCATTTCTTCTTTATGTCCCCAACGCATCTTGTACTATTTTAAAAGCCATGGAGTTTTAGAAACATGATAAAGATGTTTTTAATAATGATGTTGCATACCATGGTCAAGATGTTATGATATGTACCTAAATACTAAATATTGTAGACTTATCTATCTTCTAGGATTTATTATTTCTACAATTATGTAACAAATCAATAATTAATGTGAAATAAAGAGTGAGGTTGTTATATTTTTCTTTTGAGTGAGGACTCTTCATGGTAAGGAAACTATTGTTATTACATTTGGTGAGATAGTGTCCTTTATATCGGAAATAAATTAATGAAGTATAATTTAGTGAAATATATAATTTTAATTATTATAGGATCATATTATTATTTCGTCTCACTCCCTTTCATCGATGTTTTTTTCATAAGAATGGTATTTAGAGGACCGTGGATCCAACCAAGTCGGTTGTGCCATATAAAATGTAGATGGGGGAATAGTAATTAATTACAACAATGATTAGAGGATATTATGAGTCTAGTTGATTGTATTTATATTCATCTAATAAATGATATTTTATGTATTATTACAGGTAACTTCATTCCATTCACCACATTCCTTTGAATTGGTAGCAGAAACACATGTCACCTACATGTTTGGCTTTCCTAATACCACATTCTCAAAGCCCAATTTTTTTTGAAATATGTCATTGAAAATGATACATTCCATGATGTTGTTCCCCAATATCCATTGATGGGAGAAATAGTTTTTGATATTGATGAAACCAGCCTAATTGGGTTTTTGGGCTTTGAAAGCTTGAGTATGTTTTTATCTAATTCTTTTATGATGCAACCATGGACATTCATTTCTCAAATTTATTAATACATCTCATTAGTTACCCAAAATGGTTTTTCATCCTTTCCATCTAGAAATCATTATGGAGAAATAATTATTGATATTTTCCAAGAGGGAGTGTCCCTTGATATTGTATGGGCTTCGTAGTAGGACCTGTCACATGGGTTGGATTAACCGGGAACGTGGTATCCTCGACTATCCCTATTATCCTCCCTTGTTATAATAGAATTACTTTGGAATAGGAATTAACGCATGATATTTAGTCTTCCAATACATTTGGAACATTTTCATGATCTTGAAATAAGCCTATGTACTTCACAAGATTGAGTGGTGTGTGAAACACTTCACGATGATTCTCTATATAGATGTCGAACATATATTATTAGGTAATCAATTGGTTCAGGTAGTAGGTAATCCTTTTCCATAATGAACTATTTTATATGACCCACCAATTATCTCACTGTTTTATATTTGAGTGATTTAGGACTATCGTATTTTTCATCATTGATTTGAGTTGAAATATACACAATAAACAAAGTACTTCCCATAAAGTATTTGGACAAGTTGGTAAGCTATTATAAAATATAATGGATGGTCTTTTTAGTGTTTTCATGAAGCATTGATGTTTAACTATATAATTTTATGTGTTGGTTTTTATCATGGTACCATAGTGTGAAAAAAATATGTCAAATGCCTCTTGGTATCAACTGATTCATTTAAAATTTGAAATATAGGGTTCTAAAAATTTGGTAGGGGAGAGGTTAGATCTCCCAATTGAAGGTTATCCACAATTTATATGTTAAATGGGTCACATAAATCCTCAATATCTTCTAATAAAGATATTTATTAGATGACCCATTGAGGGATGTATGAATGACTAGTATCAAGAAGAGGGGTATCAATATATATTTCAAACCCAGGGGGTTCTCCATTGTTCTCTAATGGGTAACCTATGGGGATTATCCAGTGATGTAGCATCATACCTAGATTTGGAAAAATACCCCATGGTTGGAAATCATAATATCTGGACACATTAAAATAAAAATATATTGTTTTTTCCCACATTGAGTGGGTATTTTGGGTCCATTTCATTTGAAGGAATCGACTATTTTATTCATGTAAAATAACAATGAGCATGATGTAAGGATCTACATATAGAACATATCCTACAGGGATTTTTCCTCAGAGTAGTTCTACATTGAGTCGTATAAACTAATTTATATATTCCACATACATAGAAAATCATTCCTCAATAGTCAGGGGTTTTTAAGGCTTGGGTAATAGTTTTTACTGAACCATAGTCTTAATCAATTATTTGGATGATGTTCGCTGATGGGAATGAAATGGGTAATTCGAAGGATTAGAATTTTTTCAATCATAAAATTTATAATAGGAGAACCCTATTGATTCATTTTAGTACGGACATTATTTCCAAAAAAATCTCTCAATCTTATTCCCCCAAACCTGACACATTTTATATATAGTTTTTATCGGTTCTACCAACAACATTCACAAACTTTTAATGCATTGTATGTGTTTTACCACCATATAAATAATAATAGTCTTAGTTTTCTCAATAATATTGTGCATATGAAGTTTAATATCCATGAAAAATCACACACTTGAGAGATTTATTTTATTAACTCCATGATTTCTCTTCCTTTACTTAGACTATCCTCTTAGAGACATCTAGTGAAGGGTAATCTATAGGGAATATACGAAAAAAATTAATTCTACATGTTCCAACTGAGGATGTAGGATTATTTTATTGGAAAAACTATTACAATTCATTTTTATGGGTGTATTGCAGGATTTTTACCTGATAATCCTGAATTGAAATAAATGAGAACTTATTAATGATTATATACCCTTAAGTAGAAGGGTTGATCAACATCTGGTTAGACAAAAATGGGCCTAGATACCCTGGGGGGTGAATTGGGGTATGTATTTTATATTTCAAAATTATTTTTTCCCCACTGGATCTTGACCTCTATATTATAAGGGCCACTTTTTTTCTCTTATGTTGTTAACATTTATCTAGATCTTTATTTATTTATCAGATAATGATGCTTTGGATGCAATTCATAGAAGAAATTAGGTAGAAACAAATATTTTTACTTGGTTCACCAACATTTGGCTATGTCCAAGGAATATACAAAAACAATGTGTCACTGTACTAAATCCACTAAAGCACACTACTAATTTACAATGTTTGGGATAGATCACTTATATTCCTAGGCTCACTGCCTTTATAATGTTTAGGGTTATATTACTACTTTCCTAAGGGTCAATCATTGTTCTTCTCTCTCTCTGGCTCACTACCGGTAGAAAGGATCACCTTCTTCTCTTCCTTTGGTCACTGCTCTAGAAAGGATCCACACAGAGTTTATGGACACGTAGGTCCTTTCATTGAAAGTAATGAAATTTTCATCTTTAAAAATTGATATATGATTTGTTAACGTCCAACTTTCTCCAGAAGAAGAATCTCACATTGCACCCAGTATACCGGGAAACTCCAATTTTTATGCGCATCATTCACTAGGCCTTGCACACTATTTCATGCTTTGCGTGAAATTCTATTTTCACGCAACACCTCTTTTATGTGAAATTACTTATTTTACATGAAAAATCCTTCTTTTATGCGCAACCTTTGCTTTACGCACAACCAAAATTTTTATGCGTAGCCTGAGCTTTCCACGCTTGCACCCGCCTTTACACACAAACATGATGTTTACACAGAAATCGCTTGCATAGTCCAAATTTACATTCCATATCTCATATACTCTATATGTCTTGAGCTACTTCAAATGAATGGGGGTCACTCCATATTTATAAGAAAAATTGACCTTGCGTGAAAATCCATCCTTAGGCATGTAATTCACTTCCAGCACAAAAAACACATCTTCCACACAAAATCATTTTTCAAGCACTGTAATATTTCACGCACCTCATGCCTTTGCCAAATTTTGATCTTCTTATCTTGAAACACCTATTGAGAAAAAAACTCCAATCCCTTATTTTGTACACCATTCCAATATTTCATGAACCACTTCATTTTTCATGCACTTCCCTAATTTTTCATGCACCTCCCTTTTCTAAAAACATGTATCTCCCTTTTCTAATTTTCATGCCCAAAAAATTTGATAAACAATGGAAAACAACGCCATCTTGTATCTGTTCTTTTTGTACCACCTCCAGACCATTCATACCTTTGTCGATGTTCTTTAGTCAATTATAGATGGTTGAAAACATCTATTTAACCCGAAAAATAACCATCAAACAACCCTTGGTCCACAAATTGATCATCGTGGTCTTCTTTTTCAACAAACTCAACATGGATGCCCACTTTGTCGACAAACACATTCACCTCAATAATTCTTCAATGATACCTTGAGGTATTTTTTCACAACAATATTTATAGATGTTTGAAATTGTCTTATATTGATGGCTTAGAATATTCTTGATAGACATCATTGAGAGTCATTCATCACCATATATTTCATACTATACCATATATTTTGAGTAGAGATAGTATCTCGAAGCCATGATGAGGTTAAAAATTTTCATGATATCACCTTCGATGGACTTTGATAATTTAGAGAGAGATGAACTAAAACACCTTGTTTTCTACCCCCCCTTCAGATATGATAATCATGTAAGGAAGTTGTGATTGTGTTATTATAATCTATTAATATATCATGAAAAGAGTGATGAAGGTATACTTATGGGTTTTCAAATTTTAGTTGTCACACATCAATTAGGGATTCAAATTCGATATAAAAGTGTATCACTTTATTTACCTTGATGTGGATTGAATATTCATATTTAGGTAATACATATGTTATTATGTGGCTAATAGTGGTAAATATGTTTAAGTGGATGTCATGTACAATATCCTCTAATAATACTGCTAGAATGCTGTATTGGGGAGTTGTTAATGGACATAACATGATTAATATATTTTCATTACCCAACTATCACCTCATTAGAAATATGTCTTCTTCATATTGTGTGAGAGGATCTTAACCCTTATCCAACCTTAGTGGATTTTATCCAACTGCATTACGGTATGTAGCTTGACTAGAAGAAATTTTCTTGGTCATATTTGAATCACTCAACCCAAGGGTGGTTCATAGAAGGACCATTTCATTGGGATGCCATTTGGATGAGAAATGTGTTCACTTCTAAATGATAAGGCATTAATAATGACCCGAATCCATTACCAAAGAACCTTGTGATTTGGAGTATTTTTGTTAGTTTTTTCATAAAGGGGGTGGCTTCCATGATGAAAAAAAGTTACCATTGGGAGGAACATCTCAATAAATTCCATCAAGGGTAGGACTACAATCACAACATGACATACAACAAAAAATTGAATTCTAGCTGTGTATACCCTTGGGGGGACCTTCATAGAAGATGATAACAATTTGAAAACCTCCTTTCTATTTGATATCCTAGTTACACTGAGGGAATCCAACGCTTTCATCATGATATGTGCTATCTAGATTTATAATATTATAGAAATGAAGTAAAACATCAGGGTATGATGTTTGGGGAGGACGACCGAAACTGATGGTATTAATGATGCGGGGTGGAACATTGCAATTGCAACAAATATTTCAACAATTTTTTAATAGTGGAATAGGATCATTTTACAATTACACATTTTTGAGTAGATCAAGAACTCCAAAATTAGTAATATTGGGATTTTAGGATGACTCCTCATTGTTAAATAACCTATAGTTTGATTTCTTTTCTGATTCTCTCTTGCAGATGACTGGGGAAACCTTTTGTGGTTTGTGAATTTCATATAGAAAATATTTTTGGATTATATCCCATGTCAATGCTAGAATCAGCAACAAGACTCTATAATTTTTTAAGAGATATGTTTCTATCTTAGAGTGGCCACTAGGGAAGACCAATAACTTCCCATTGGAACAGGGGTATGGACCCCATCTATATGTCTATTTAACAAGGGGTTTGGACCCCGACACTCATAGATGGGATACGTGTTATATGTCTACTCTAGAGTAACTCTCATTTTATGTTGACAAGTCACCCAAATTGCGGGGACATACTTATGTATCTTCCCCTAAACAATTATTCCTTCTGTTATAATATTCTATTATTGCGTTAATATTTTTCTAGTAATTTGTGTCTTCCCTATCATAATTTTCATCATATGATGAGCAACGTTAGCAATCTGAACTAGGATATATTTCCATTCCATGGTCAGATCAGGGCTGTGGTAATGCTAATATAGTTTATTTCACATCTATATGTACCAATAGTCTCCACCGGTAAGAAATAGAATTTGGTCCCCCTAGATTGTGTTACATATTTTATTGCCAGTTTCCTTTAGTGATTCCATATTGTGATAATAGGCTTGGTCGGGTATGTGTAGGTCTGTTCCTAGACAAAATTTTTTGACACATATGATTGGCATGATTATCTAGGGGTAATAATGTTATTCCATGTCACATATTAATTTTTCACTTATGTATATTGGTTATCCAATGTTCCCGAGTCTAGGTTTCCTTGGTTGGGATCTCATGGGAATCACCCTCATCAGCTAAGTGTTCTGCACCACATAGTGTTGGAAATGGAGGATGTTGGCAGGTTCCCTTTGGTGGGACCCATGTAATTTCTAGAAGAGGCCAATACTGTCTTATAGATATTCCACCTCGTTATAAGTTGGGATTATATAGTTACATTCATTAAATAGTCTCTTGAAATCGTTTTAGATGAAAAATGGTAACATCTCATTTTGGGCCACCATCTGTCGCTGAGTAGATGGTTAGTGGGAATTCATGCGCAAGATGATTTTTTGATTAGCCTCTTGGTTCAGTATATTACCATTGAGGTGGTAATATTTAATCAGCACATTTCTTACCCATCATTGAAGACTCATTATTAGATATGAATTCCTTGGTTTAGACAAGAATACATATCATTCATTACCAAACATATACATTTTATTGAAATGGTTAGACACCATTTTGTTAGGGATTCATGTGAATTTCACAATTTTTTTATTTCTAGTAATTTTTCTTATATTATTGGTCATGGGGGATGTGTATGGTTGCACAATAATTCACATAGAGGACCTATTTCCATATCCCATCTGACTGGTTTTCAATGGGGTTTATTCATAGAATTGGGAACACCCAATGGACCCCTTATTAGAGATGTTTCATGAATCATAATTCCAAATGGTTGTGGTTATTGATAAATTGCACAAGCAACACTTATGGACTCACATTGGTCAGGATGATGAGAGGTTATGTTAATATCATCCTTTTAAGAGGAATTATTTTCAACATGGGGATTCTTTTATAGATTAATGATATGATTTTGAATCCAATATTAAATATCCTATATGAAATTGATAACCCTTATATTGTCGATCCATAATTATCATTTATTTTATGAAGAATCATTTATATATATTGTAGGTTCTCCATCAGTGGGTATATCTATATGTATATGAGGCTCTCTATTAATTTTACCATTTGTTGATAAAATAAAGATTATTATTTCTTTTATTATCTTTATGTAGGTTTTTAAGACACACAGTGGTGTTACCTAGATTTTTTCATCATAAATAAAATATGGCAGTTGTTTTGATGTCAGGACTGGGCCCTAATAGATGGGATTACAATATTTGAATGAGAAACGAATCAGAACACACATAGTCTGGTGCCACTAAATCGGACACAACATACCTTCTACATTCAAGTGATAAGGATAAAACTATGCAACTTATCTTCATGATAGAATGTTACCTAGGAGAATGGATCCTTGTCAATGATGGTGTGGGATGTACATTAAAGGAAACCAGGGGATCAGAAAGGTATCTAGTCTCCTATGGTGGACATGACCCTTCTAGGGATGTGGCCTAGAAAATATTTGTTTTATTGAGGGATGCTTGGTTTTGACCATGGATCAGATTCTTACATATCTCATTTGGATGAGAATAAAATCACATGTAGTTCGATAGTTCAGGACTACATATATTAAAATATTTTTTATGTTTTCCTCATAGGGGAATGATATGTTGAGATAGATACATGGCCATGAGAAACCAATCTTATAGAAGCCCCTTCTAGATCTATCATCTAGGGGTTTTATCAAATTAAGATAGATATATTGAATTTAATAACCACACATATATAGGACCTTAAAATGATCGTAGCTTAGGGGTATGTCCCTTTGAGATGAATTCATGGGGTTGAGGACCCACATATATATGACCTAAGATGGTTGGTCGAGAAAAAACACTATAAATGAATTGTATTCCATGTTATGAATTTTATAAACTAGATTTCATGATCATCACTAACATCTAATGTCGTGTGAGGGACTATTTTTGGGAGAAACTAGAGGATGTGGAGGATCTAGAAAACCACATGATATTCTGCATCTAATTGTCGATGGTTCTAGGGATATGAGATAGATAAAGGTTATTAATGAGCTCGTATCCTCCATTGTTTTCAAAAATCTAGGTCAATACATATGCACACCTATGGATAAGTCTCTTCATAAACAATAAGGGATGGCTGTAAGACAGATTCCTTTTTATTGGTTTCAGAGATGATGAGGGAAGGACAAGGAACTATCCCTTTTAAAAGGGAGTGGTATGTGACTTCCCTCAATCTGTGAAATTGGGAGGTCCCCAGAACTACCTCTGAGACCAGGGTCCTCAATATCGATATGATGAAATTTTTTGAACACCGTGATTAAAATAATCATTAGAATGAAAATGTGAGGGATGACACGTACTAAGTGATTTGAAAATGGAATGGGAGACACAAATGTGTGTCTTTTTACAATATCATGTAAATTTGGAGTCCTTTTTAGAGGTTTTTATTTGGTCTTCCTCATACAGTAGTCCCAAGAAGTGGTGTTTCTTTCCATTCACCGAATGATAATGGAGATTAAAGGATGGATCATGTAGGATAGGGCTTGGTGATTAATGGTTTTCGATGAAGGGTACTCTTGGGAGTGAGGAAGGGATGTCACATAGGGTAGACCAGGGTGGATGGGAACTGCTTCATATATAGTGGACCTATCAAGGATAAATGAGACCTCATGATAAAGGAAAACCTAGGAAACAAAACATGGGTGATGCCTCTCTCTAGGATCCAATGGTTTCCTATGGTTTAATAGAAGGGTATCATATAGGTCCTGAGATTGGGAGGTGAACATTTTGTTATGACATATCCACTAGAGGGTTGTTCTTATGTAGTTATATTGTATATCACATTATAGGTGAACATTAATTACAATATTCCACTTAATTACGTCTTCCCTCATGTATTGGTGTGCATTGTGGATGGTTCTGTGGTTTTGAGAGAATGAATAAGGTGAGAAGATCTCAATGGATTTTTTGATCATCAAATTTTTTTAAATAAAGAGCCCAAGGGTCATATTTTTAGGCACATTTGGGATCATGTTCAAAGGAAGAATCCTTCATAGATCAAACACATTGGTAACATAGGTAGTTGTGACAACTCCTATTGATATGTAAAGACCGAGCCTGTAAGAGCCTCTTGGCGTGTAGGTTTGGTGTGGTCATGTTATTTGGGGTGAGGTCCTTGATTATCAATATTTACCTTTACATCTTCATTACATGAGGGATTTTATTTTTAATCATATCACCCTCACATGAGAAAAAGATTGTGAAAGAACATTTTATACATGATATCATGAAATATATAGTTCTTGAATAATTATTTGGTGGAAAAAAATAAAGAACATGGAATTATAAGATAATAGAAACAATGGAATGTGGCAGAAAAATAAAACATGGCATAAGAATATGTCAAGGATATCCACCTAGATAACATCCCAGGTGGGAAGATTCCACTAATGGATTATGTTTAATATCTAATCCCTTACATATCATCTCTTATATAATTATAATTTCCCATTAAATTATAGTGAAATATGAGTGCATCCATCATAATATTAGCATGAATTTGTGTGCCACAAAATAAATTAAACATAAATCATAAACAAAGGAAATACCCATATTGGGAAATGAATTGAAAATTTATGCATTATAGTATAAAATGATGAAATGTTATTATATTTTTATTATATGAGGGATTAAATCATTATTAGATGTTTTTAGGTGAAAAATAAGGTTAGTCCATGAAAATTGTTTTTTGAAAACTTCTGAAGATGAAATAAGAGTGAAAATTTGACATTGGAAATGAACCACGTAAGTGGGGATTATGGAGAAGGGGTGAAGAATTAGTAAATATAGGAAATGGAATATTAATCTAAAAAAACATTATCTATACTAGGTGTTTACATAATAAAATGAGAAATTTTATAAATCATGGATTGTTTTAATAATCTTATGGAGTGGTAAATGAAATGGGGTAAGACATATAGTTCTATTTAATATATATTTTTTAATAAATGAAATTTATATGGGATCCATTAAAACAAATATTTCCCCTTGAATAGAAGGTGAATTGAAAATGGTATATATGTTTGTGAAATAAAAATGAATATATACAGATTATAATATATATATATATATAATTGGAGTTAATGGTAGGGAAATTATAAGGGCCTTGTTCTATCATGAAGATCTCTCCTATGAGCTCTCCCATTCTCCTTCCTCACCATCCTACTCCGGTGTTGGTGTGGTCTTTTGACTTTTAATCTCTTAGAAAGATCCCTGAAGTGATCTCCTTCCTTCTTCATAGGTTGTCATCACCCAATGTTCCCATAGGTGTCACTTCCTGGATTCCGTAATCTTCTTTTATGTTTTCATACAGTTTCATTTCCTCCTTGTTGATGATTTTTTTATTACGGTTTCATCCCTGTCTAATTCATCAATTTCCTATTTCATATTTTCTTCCTTGGAATTCAGTTATTTTTTCTTCTATGGTTTGTCTCCCATTATTTTCTTTATCATTCGATGATGTTTTCATTTGAGGATCTATTTCTGTAATTGTTTTTGGATGGTGTGATTCTATTTAAGGTTTGTTTAGGCTTCTTTTTTGTTATTGTGTTATGATTTCTTGGTCATAGTTTACTTTGGAGGTTCTTCCATCTCGTACTCTCCTCTATCTTCTTGCTCCATTGTGTTATTCCTAGTCTGCTGGGTGCACTTGCTTCTAATAGGATTTTGGATGGGTTTTGTGATGGTGTGTGTGTTGGGGGTGGGGGGGGGATGGGGGTGTTCATGGTGGATCAATCTATATTCAGGTGAGTGGGATCTCTTTTTGGTTGAGCAATGTCGGTGATGCACAAGACTATCTATTGGATCCTTTATACTATTTCTATTCCCTTGTGTTGTGTGCCATATATCCTCTAAACGTTGTTCAGGTGAACTGATTTTCATAAGATATTTGGAAGGTGAAATTTTAGTGGTTTTTTTGAGTTTTAGGATTCATGATCCTTGTTTGATGATTGCAATATTGTTTGGTGTTGTTGTTTTCTAGTATTTATGAAGAACTCCGAAGATCTTCAGTGTCTGGTGAGATATTTGGTTTTCTTTGTAATGATTTTGTTTATGATTTCTATGGTTTTATTTGTTGATATATTTTGTAATTTATTAAGGGTGATGGCATGGTGATATGTTATATTGTGGTTTGATGGACCCTGATGGTATCCAGCGGTGGTTGGAGACGTCGATGGTGGGATTGGATGGTGATGGAGACTATTCCAATGATGATGTTGGTTATAGGCGATGAGATTTTAGCTGATGAATTGGTGAATATATTCTATGGGATGATTTTTTGGCATATATTTTGAAGATGTGATCATCTTGGCTGTTGGTCTCATTAGTTTTTTGAATTTTGAATATTGAAGTGGGCATGTATTGATTTTGTATCCCGTCGGTTACCACTCTTCCTTAAAGAGATTATTTAAAAATCAAATAAAAAAATCATTTTTCAGTTATTCAATATGGAAAGCATAATTGAAAGAAAATGTGATGGTTTGGAGAGATCTGGTGCCTCAGGTTCCAGAATAGTTATGCACATCCACTTAAATTCAAAAATAATGAAATTAGAATTAGTATTAAAATATTTATGAACCTTTTTCAACTATATTTTTCACTATAATTTTATTATGTCTATTTAATATAGTTTTATGATATATCTAGTTAAATTACATTTTTCCAAGGGAATTAGTTATATGATCCAGTGGTGGATCACCTTTGGATGATTAATTATGTTCTTGTCAAATTAAAGTATAAATCCAAAAGTAAAATGTAATAATATTCATATATTTTCATAAATAGAAATGGTTAAAAGTAATAATATTTGTTAAATAATATATATTATTCCTTTAGAATAAAAGTTATCCTTATACATTTTTTATAAACATTATCGTTATATGGTTAGTTTATTTACGTATTTTTACCGAACATCATGTAATTTATTTGTTTAATTTAATTAAAATGTTATTAATACATTATAATATCAAAATATAACATTAAATTTAATTGTTTTCATCATATTTAATATTGATAATATTTATATAACAACCCATAATGGTGTTTGAGAAAAATGAAGTACATTGATTATGGAGGTGGTGAACGAAACTTATTTTCAATAAATTTTTATGATAGAAATGAAGGGAGGTTAGAAGATGGTTGTTAAAAAATAATTATAAAAGAGAAATATAATTTTGATAATAATATTAATATGTCTTTGTGTATGTAAATATATAGTGTACTAGTAAAATAATAAAATAAACTAAAGATGAGTTGAGAATTTACCACCCCCTTTGATGGTATCCTCTTAGGTTACCACTTAGTGTTCCTTTGAATGATATTTAGTGAGACCGAGGATAGTATGACCATTAAGATAGAGATATGAGGAGAGAGTTGGGAAGTTTTTAGGTAAACACCAAGACTTATAATGGGTTATTATAATGGTATATGAAGGGTTGTATTTATAAGGGGCCAGTGGGGTGTTTTTTATATTATATTCGTGATAATATTATTTTAGCAAAAGAATACACTTGCGAGGAATATTGTGAAAATTTATAGTAAATAGGGCATGTTAGTTTTAAATAATGGTTTCCTACATCATCCTATATATAATGAATATTTGGTTTAAATTTACTATTAAATATTGTTTTTTATTTCAGTATTCACTAACAATACAATTATATCCGAAAAATATTAAAAATTAATCCTAGTCACCTTTTGAAGTTTAAATTCCAAAAATGAAGTAGTTTTGTTAAAATAATTTTATAAATGTGGGAAATTAATTTTTTAATTAAAATAAATTTTCATTGAAAAAAGAATATATTAATATTATAATCAATCTGGTGACCCTTTATAAAAATTACATATTATCTGTTAAAATTTTATTATAATTATACAACAAATATAATATCTATTATAAAGTAATTTTAGAAAAATAAATCATATCTAAAATATTTATTTTTGATATAAAAATTATAGAAAATATATGTATTACAAACATACAATCAATTTTTCATATTTTTTAAAAATATATATTTTTATAATTATATAAATATGTCATATTTAAATTTAATATGATATTAGAATATTATATTACACATTAATAGGTTATGGTCCTAATCTAATGATCTGGTTACTATTCCTAAAAGTCTGATTATTATTCAAACGGTCATATTATTATTCCAATGATTAGATTTTTAATTTTCCAAATGTGATTCCTAATTTATATAATCGTATCATATTTCATTCCTTATTCATTCAGTTATATTTTCTATCAATGTTATATATTTATTAATTTTAGAAGAATATTTTTAATAATATTTTTATTCATTTATACTGTGTTCTTCATGAGAGTGGTTATTCAGGTTGTTTGAGCATGCCGAAGTTATCATATTATAATTATATTATGTTCTATTTTTCCTGTTGAAATATTTTAAAAAAATTATGGATACATTTTTTTCAAAATTAAATGTATAAATTAACAAAATAATAATAATTTTCATTTTTTTTTGATTTTCTACATATCTATATATGAATTTTTTTTAAATAGAATGGAAATTCCACTGTTAAAATTTTTGTACGTAATAATAAATATATGTGTCATCTCACAATCTAGTTGATTAATATTTATTTATGTTTTTGAAATGAACAACTTTTTAAACATCAATGGGAATTTATTTTAATAATAAACGTCCATTTCAATTATAGGGATATATATATATATTCGTCAATTAATATAGAAGGGATAAATCATTTTTAAAACATAATTAATTAATATGACAATAATTATGTTGGACCCAACATACACATCCTCTCTATCAAAATATGTTATCCCAGTTTTCTCCCATACATTATAGTTTTTGATCTATGATTCGCATTAATAATAATATCATGTCTAAGAACCAAAACACATATTCAAAGACAAGAATAACCAATGATATATAAACCCCATTCAATATCAATTGGAGGGTCATCTATAAGAACCTTCATTCTAGGGATCACCATTTGTGATGTCCATGATCAAAATCTTCAATTTTAAATGATCCCATAATAAATAAATATTTGATATTGTCTATATACCATCATGTTGATGTATATAGACTATAAAATATATCTCTTAAAAATATTTTCATATCATTTATAACTCTTCACCATAGAAAGGAACTACTATAACATTTTTTTTGTTACAAATATCTTGAGAAAATTATAACATTAATTTTTTATTGAAGAATATTCGTTATGGTATATGATATTTATTTTTATTTTATTAATATAATTTATAAATTAATTTGTGTTTAAGGAAACAACTCCAATAGAATTTCACTCACACTTGATATAAAAATTATTTTCTCTTAACACTATATCTCTCACATTATTTTAAATTTTTCCCTATATAATAGATTTTATTAAGACTCATATCATATTTTTTCTTGGTTGATACCATAATCACTGCAACATCATCTTTATGAATACAAACAATCATGAGATGAAATATATGTGTGTATACATTTTTCACTGTCACAGGAAGATGATAATTTTTATAGTACCCTGGTCATAAGATTATAAAATGGTATACTGAGGTAATACTTTATCATTGTTAGTGTAATTAAAAAATGTAGAGTAAAAATTATTATATTTATACTTCTCCCTTTTCATAAAACAAAACAATAAAATACTCATTACATATTTAGACATTTCCCCCATATGATTAAATATTCTTCCCTTTCATAACATATTCTACCTAATGGTGATACTTATATCAAAATATATATATGCATTATTGTAAAATTCCCCTTGGTAATTATTAATCCCAAATCACAGTGTTCTTGGAAATTATCCTTCATGATTCTCCATGTATTGGAAGACAATAATGACATCAACATTATTTAGATCTCATTGTTTTTATTGATATTTTCCAATAATATTTTTTTAATAATAAATATCAAATATTAGTACACACCATAAATATGTACTGAAATCCAATTTCTTATTTATATGTAATTATAATCATAATTATATTCACATCTAACATCAAAACAAATTACATTAAAGATATTTTACTCCATGTAAATCCAGTAACAATTATTTCATGAACTGTTCGTTCTTGTAATTTTATTACATTTTCCATATATAAAGAATGAATTGATCAATGTAACCTCATAGGTAAATATCATTAAATCTTGATCACTAATACATTGGTTGGTACTTTTTTTCATTTGTGGTGAAATATTTTTAAACAAACTATAATCGGCCTATAAGGTTGAAATATATATTATATTTTTATTGAAATCTTTATTCCCTGGGAAAATAATGAAACCCCCAAAAACCTATTTTGTAAAAATTGTGAAGTAATCCCCATTTTATTCATTATAAGTTAGGATCTATAAATTTTCCCTTTTAATATTTTTATTATCAACATGGTGATTATTGTGTAAATGTGAATTAAAATTTATTTTATAACTTCTATTGATGAAATTGGTTCAACATAGTTAGTGACATACTAGGATTTAAACCACTAATAACATATCATTTATTATATTTGTAAAAATTTCCAACCTTTTATAAATATTATTTGAATACATTTGTAATAATAGTCAAATTTACATGAGATTGTGATGCCACAAAAATATTAAATTCAATTTGTTACACGTAAACCATTTCAATGTTCATATAAACATTCCAAGATTTTCTAATTTATATTCATTGAATCCTTGTAGGACAATAACTCAATATTATAAATGGTTAATATATCCAAAATATATTATAATAAAGCAATATCCATCTATTATTATGATTCATATGTATTATTGGTTTTGGAACGAAAACTCGAACTTATTCTTATGGATTTAATATACCAATTCAAGCTTATGTTGTATATTGAATTCATTGAATTAAATCTTGATCCTCCTCCATTAAATATATATATTATTCCATATTTAATAATTATCAGATTCCACTTGATAAATACTCTTTAATATTTTCAATAGTAATATACTTAATAACATAGTATTACTAACTATGAGATACATCTTAATTAAACAACATGGAAGTGATTTGTTAAAACAAACCTTCATAAAGGAATATCATAAAAACAAATGAATTTTTCAAATAATATATCTCCCTCATATTTTGAGAATATATGATATGCAATATTCATTAGAATTGTAATGTGGGAATGTTTCAAAGTCACAATTTTCAAACTCTTTCATGAATGTAGTAATAAAAGAAACTTAATACCTACAAGACTCTTTATTGATCATAAAAACCCTAAAATCATGAATATATATATATATGGATATGTGAATGTAGTATTAACATAACTCTATATTTTCAAATATAGATGAATGATTAGTTAATTTTTTTTGTCTCACCCACCTGAAGAAATAATTATTTTTTTACCATTTATATTCACTATATTACATAACATTATAGAAACTCACACAAAATAATTACTTTAGGTATATGAATTTACCTATATCTTCAAATTTAATTGTTCATGAATATATCTCTAAAATAATTCTCGTTTCTTTGGGGATTCATCATCTTTTTATGTAAAATTGTTCTCTTTGACTTCAAACTTGTTTTCAAGATTATAAAATAATATATTGATTTCAATATAAATAGTCTACAATCCATTATAGGAAAATATATGAAAATTACTTTTTGTTTTACATGAAAAATAATCTACCTACCAAAATGGGTTTTATTTTAATCCTTTATTTTATATTCATAATTAATATTAGATATAAGACATATATAAGAAGTATGACTAAACTATTATGATTTTTATATAATAATTTTTTTTTATTAAATCATGAAATGAGGATGAATTCTTTATAAATAATTTTTTTTATAATTTTTAGTAATTTATAATTTATAATGAGAGTCTTAAATATTCAGATCCTTCCATATGATAATTTTATTTTATGATCATATTTTAGTTGACATTGGAGTCAGGTTCCATCAACTACTTGAAGAACCACTTCACTCAGGAAATATTTATAATCATCCATGGTTCATATATGTAGACAAAAATGTGGGATCCAAATCATGTATTTAATAACATAGAATAAAAATAAAAAACAACTAAAAAAATTTATAATATATTTTAAGTAGATGTTTTTTTAATTTTTTTATTCCAATAATTTCTTGTTCTATTCTAGTGAACCTTCATATAACATCTAGAGTAGATTAATTCCTCTTCTTTATATCATTATATATCATTATCTTTAAAAAAATAATTTATAAGGAACCATTAATTTTGATCAGGTCATAGGTGTCATGAACCGGCCTGGAAACACTTGTACCTGGACACTTTATCTAATCTTGACGTGGCCCAAAGGGAAGTCCCAATCCCCTTGGGTTGAAGACTTTATCCATGAATCATACAGTATGAATGTGGGAAAAACATTTCCTAAAACATAATGTATTAATCAACACATATTAGTTTTCGAAAATGAAGATTCATAGAGATAACAGTAATAGAAGAAAAAAATGTATATAAAAACCCAAAATTATGTCTTCAAGTACCAGAAAACAAGATAAAAAACCCAGGTCCCAACAAAAATAGATCTTGATGCCAAAAATATAAATAACCACCACCTATTAATTATTCAATCCCCTTTCTAAAACCAATTATAAGGAAATCTGTAACACCTGAAGGCAATGGTAGAGTGTTGGTTAAATGTCTTGTCGTGTTTCGACATGTTTTCAATAATAAGATATCGATAATAAAACACATTACACAATTTTAGTTTAAAAATAGGAATGTAAGTATATTTTTTTATTAAAAAAATATATTTATTTCAATTTATGGAATCAATCAGAAATATGGATTAATAACCATTTTATATAAAACATTTTATATAAATCAAAAGGAAAATGAAGAATCATTTTACTAAAAAAATACTATAAATCAAATTAATAATAGAAAAGAAACATTTTCATATAACAAAAGGTACAATAGTTCTAGGTTATTGGACCCTCACACACTAATATAATTATAATATAAATGTTCCCACCCATCCCTTATACACATTTCATATAGGACTCATCAATATCCCAATAGGGATAAGATCAGTCGAGGTATTTATTTTTTAGAGTTTTAAATAATCAATATATTGCTTGAAATATCACAACCATGTGTTTTTTTACCAAATAACTTACTAAATACCAAGTCATACAAGTGGTCAAAGAATAATAAAAATTGGAAAACTTATTTGAGAATAGTTTAAAATAAAATTAGCCAATTTACCATTCCAATATTCTAATTACACTTTATAAACCAAAACATGGGTTCTAATCAATCCACTCAATTTTCAACTTAAAACTAATAAGTGTCTTATAACATAAAATTAATATATTTCATGATAATAAATTTCACATTTCAATTACAAAAACCAAATTCCAAAATTCCAATCAAATGAAAATCAAACCATAGTTCTTTGGAATTAATGGGTCTCCCCAAAATCCATACCATTTTAATTTATATCATTATTTTCATCAGAACAATGTTTTCATAAAATAATTGATTTAAATTTAATTTAAATCATTCAAAACAAGGGAAATTCAAATATACTGACTTAGATGGAACGTACTGAATTTTCGTAGAGATAACACAACACAACACACAAGATGATATTTTGTAATGATGAATAATAACAAAAAAGATATCAAAAAGTAATCTATAATACAGTTTAAAAGAATATATATATCTATAAACAACAAGAAGATTAAACAAACCATTTTTAGGAGAAATATCGAGAGGAAATGATGAAGGGTGGGAGATGATATCTTACTATAGAATAGTCAATCAACGTTCACAATACTTTTATCCACCAAAGAAATTTTTTGGAGGACCCAAAATGGGTCCCTAAGATCATCTATGAGTAGGGAAATCAATCCATGAGGATTAAGTTCCCAAAAATCATTAAAAAGTGGGGTTTTGAAAATTATTCATTTTTTTTTGAATTAACTATTTCTGTTCAAATAGATTACCGGGTAGGGCCACCTGGTTTGTCAAATTGTGCATTATAACCATGAGACCCTCCATTGGGGTGCGTAGTTTCTAATAAGTTGTTGAATGGATTTTCAATCAATTTTCCATCCTTGAAAACCCCACTATCTTTTTTTTCTTTTCATACCCTGGTTGGGGACATGGTTTTGGATAACAATAAACAACAGATGAATATCCCAGAAATATTTAAAAAATTCTAAATTTTCACCTTAACCAACCATCAACAATCACCAACTAAATTATGATTTAAAATAGGTTATAGTAGTACCAAAAAAACAGTAATATGATATTATAACCTCTCTATAATAGAAACATTCAATCCCCTGAAATTCTGTAAAGAATTCTCATTTTTAAAAATCCTAAGTCACTACTCTCTCATCGGTGCCTCTATCTCCTACGTATCATGCATTTCTGAACTATGTACAACAGCACTCAAAATAATGGAATATTTCCCTAAATTTTTTTAGAATAAACTATCATAATTTGATGCTCAATCATGGAAAAATCTTTTTCACCGTCAATATTACTTCATCATGGAACATGAGATGGATAAGAAAGACACTTCTGGAGCCATGATACATGGAACTTTCAATTTGTCAACGTTAAATGTGGTGGATGTTCTAAATGGTAGGAAACATTTACTACCTTCTAAAAAACCACAAAATGTCACTAATAATTATTACCAAGATTTATTTCTCTTTCATCGCATCGATGGCCCAAATGAGTAGCAAATTGTAACTATACGAGATCACTAATTGAAAAATACAATGTTCTGTGATGAAGATCATCATAAGAATTATTATATACTAGTAATGTATGTATTCTTAGACTAATCAAATATTTTATATCATATCATGAACCATGCTTAGTCTTAAACAAGAATTCACCAATATCGGACCAACATAGTAGTGATTTTCATGGTCATCTAAACAAGGCCCCAAAATGATATGTTCTAATCATGGACTGGTAAATATTTGTATATGAAAACTCAAACAACCCCAAAGTTTCTTCCCTAGATCTAAAAATTTCAAAATTATAGAATTAAGAATATCCTCAAGAATATATATATCCATTTTTATCCGGATATCCAAATATGGATGGTATGTGGTACTAAAATAATTTTCAGATCACATTGCCTCTTAGCGGCCTCTCCAAAAGAGAGAATTCAGACTAGGATTTCAATATAATACAATAGAATATGGAACCTCATACATACAAAAAATTACTTTAACATATAGATTTATCATCTCTTCAACATTGGTTCTATAATGAATTTGTATATAGTGAGCCGATTTAGTCATCCTATCGATCACAACCCATATCACATTATTCTTTACATAAGAATATGGAAACCCAACCACAAGTCGATGTGAACCACATGGAATGTGGTTCTCATCCTTGACATACTGAAATGTATAACAATGAGAGGCAAGGTAATATATTTTTCTCCTGACACATGGGCACTAGAATCTTGGTCGCATTTCATAGAACATATTCATCGTTACTGGGTGATAAATGATTGGTAATTATGGAAATATTCCATGATATCTTTTCTCACTATAAAATGATTCAACATAATAGTCCTATAAACATAAAATACTATTCATGGATAAGAAAACTATCAATATTGACCTACCTACAATAGAATGTACCTATAATTCTATAGAATTCATCATGAAGCTACTGCTCCTAAATAACCATCTCATGAAGATCAGAGGTCATAAAAACACAAGAGAAAGACATCAGCCAATGTTTTCAAAACTCTAATATTTTTTTATTTATAAAAAAGTATCAAGTACCACTATTCTAATGATCCTTTCATGGATTTGGTCGAAATATTCCATACTGAACCATCTTCAATGATTTTCCCATTCCCTAGTGTATTAAAAAATCGATATCAACATTTTTTGTATTCCACCAAAAACCACTACATAATATTCAAATAAATTTCATAAAATATATAACTCTGTCTCTTGTGGTCAAAGGACATGGTAAACCATTCTATGAAAACATAATTCCACTAACTCTAAAGAGCATAGAACACTGATGCATGTTTAATGTCATGGGTAATTTGATGTCTCAGCCTAACTGACCACTAAAACGATGGGGAGATCTATGCTCCACATTACCTAAATAGTGAGAAAATAAATTCTAGAGGATACCAACTATATGTGAGGGTATTAAGAGGTGATTGATGGGATAAAATACCCTCATATCGGAGTAGCACAATAGTTATGTAAATAAAATTGAATCAACAATCAACAACAGAACTTGTAACAAACTCAATAAATAAAATAATGTATAATATAAACTATATATTAAATATGGAAAATCCCATTATTCAACAATTCATAAAAGCCTTGATGATGATAAATTCTCTAAAACAATAGACATAAAATATGAAAAAATGTAAAATATAAAAAATGAATAAAAAATTGAAGTAAAATCATTAATGGATATCTCCAAAGTCATCTTGAGGTCTAACACTGTCCTATGCTCATAACCCCCAAGTACAAAAAAGACATATCAAGTGACAATATATGGTCTTATGCACATAAGTTCTACTTTGGTACCCCCAATTCAATGGAACCTATCATATGGTGTGAGATATGAATCCCAATAAGTTACCACCCATAGTGTCTAAATCTAAATCTTGTCCATTTATAATCTGTAAAATTATTGTGTAGGTGATATAAATAATAAATAGTACAAACTACATAAATAAACAACAACCCTCTTATATTCTAGAATGACACCTGGCAGCTCTACATATTTCTGGTCATAGCCAGAATAAGTTTATGAACAGTAACTTTAGAGATATAGTAATAATAAATATATAATATAGTTATATATAACATCAAGCTATATGAACCAAGTGTGTTTCCTTGATACCAAACATATAACTAGCATAAAACTTATTTTATAGACCAGAGAGTACCCTATAAATCCACAACCATTCGAAACGATCCTTTATGCTCATGCCAAAGGGTAAATTTTACACATCCCTATAGAGTCTTTTACTTCATTCCGGACACTCTGGATTGTGAGTGTGACATCATGTCAACACTTTATGTCTTTAGTGTTCCATCATGCCATTATTAAACAATGAACATGGAATAAAATTCCTACCATCCAAATAATATCAACATTATGCGATACCATGACTCACCAGCTGATGTAAGGGATCATGATTTATCTATTCTATATAGAACCCTTATCATTTTTCCACAACATATATCAAGGAAAAATCATATTTATAATAATCTTCCAGGAGGTAATACCTCTCATGATTTATATTTATCAAGAAATTATAATCAAGGTAGAAATTCTCAATTATAGGAAGTAAGTTAGAGTGCAATGATCATCATCTTTTTATCACCCTTCACTTTTTATTACATTTCAATTAAACCATTTAACAAATTTAAAATTATGAATGTCATCATGAATTATATATTCAAGTTGATACATGCCATTTAAAAAAATCATGGAAGGAAATCCATCATCCTAACCCAACCCATTTATTTATTGAAAACAACCATTATAAATAAACTAATCAATTAATAAAATGCCAATGAATTTTGTAAACATTGAAATTTATTTATCAATGGAAAAATAGGTACATAGATTGTACCATGGTCAAATTTGGAAATTAAATAAATGGGAAATCCCATTAATTTATCATGCCAAACCCTTAAGAGTATCTTGGTTCATTAAAAAATTTTATAAAATGAATGAAACTCCATTTAAGAATATAAACAGAGTCCATGTACTTGAATGAAACGTAACAATAACTAACATTAGGGAATATAGAAACCCAAAATAAATGAACTGAGCATGGTTTTTATAACTAATCAATACCTTTTATCTTGTAATACATTGCACCTCATGTGAGGGTGTTTAATATAAATAATTACATTCTTTTAAAACCAATTCAATTATTCACAATTATATATTTCAATCAAGATCTAGTATTAAATTCACCATATATGAATTTATAAAAAAACAATATGTAAAATAACTAAAAATCTCAACATGACACTAAGTATGTTCCACGATCATTTTAGAAAATTCCTACACATGGAAATTCCATTATTACACTATGTTTATTGATTTGGAGTCATTTCAGGAATTTAGTCAGTAAATTATATAGAGGCAAGTTAAGTTTTCACAAACACATTGTGTGCATGATCTAGTTTGATATCTTCATAATACATTACAATAATAAATGAATGAATATAAAGGTGCATAAACATACATAGATAGAATAAAATATTTGTTAAGCAATGATTGTAAAACTCTTATGTGGTGCGCAATATCTCTATTTATTTAATGAATAATATTCAAGGAAAAATACCTAAACTAACTAAATTATCCTTAAAATGTTCCCCTAATCTAATATCAAGGTCTGATTTATTCTGGATCTGATGAAAATGAAGAAATGGGCATCCACCCTCAAAATTGTGAAAATGAGATTGCTCTAAAATAGCATTGATTATACCAAAATAAATGAGTAATGATACAGAAGGAATATATATCTTGCTGATGTGGATCCTTATATAATGGAAACAATAGTATATGATAGAGGAAATATAATATACCATGAAGCCTAGGTTAGGATTGGAGTATGAAAAACCCAGAAAGGATAGGTCTTGTGTAGCTAGAGGAGGATAAGAAAGAAAGAAGGAATGAAAAATAAATATTCATTAAGGAAAAAAAGAGTCATTTCACCCTAATAACTAGTTCGCATGGTTTGACCACATGGTTTGGTCAAACTGTGTGCCATCTATATGGCTCCCTATTCCAATGAAACCCACCTCGCATGGTTTTGCCTCACAACTTTCCTAATCATGTGATAACCACACAATGAATAGTTCTTATGTACTACATAAGTGGCTCTAACCAAGAGATATATGAATATAATTTAGTAAAACAATGTTCAACCCATTCACTTCACATATGCTCATATGAAATAGGCTGCATGGTGTGATACATGGGGAAATATGATTTCATGCTAACTTTTCTCCCTGTGTAGACCTTCCAGCCATGTCATTTTGAGAAAAGATGCTTCAGAAACTTGATAAGATACATAGGAAAACCCTCATGTATTTACCCATGTATGAAAAAAACATCAAAATTTTTAAAATCCTAGAATTATATTCATATGCCTGATTCAATGAACAACCCATCCAGTAAACGTTAAAAGTTCAAATTCCGATCAAATATCACCAATGCTCATAACATGAGTCATTACAATATCCCTAACAAATAATATGTCATTCCCATGAAAAATTTGTGAAAATGAAAACATAACCCAAACTATGAGGTTTATGAAGTAACATTGAAATGTTTTTTTTCATTTCCAAATGATAATCACAACTCTGATAATTTCTTAAGCATACGACTCATAGTTCATCAAAACTAGAACCAATACTCATTTTCCAAATGAAACACCAAAACAAAGCTACCCTGATCCGGAATAGAAAGAAACACATTAATTATGTTGTTTCTATAACCAATGTACAAAGGTAACCCACATATTAATTTTTAACAATAGAAGGGTCCAATTCCAATCCACAGAAGATCCACCATCAGATTGTTTCACATGGAACGCCCTTAAGCAATCTAAAGATGCTCCATGAATGATTTATTTAACTTTTTGAACATGAGAACATCCAATATCATAATAGAAACCTCATTATAAGTATATAGTAATATCCTATCTGATCCAACTAATACTAGGAATACATGATTTTCCATAAGACAATGCAGACCCTCACACCACACCTAACTTAACATGATCACATGCTTTGGAAAAGGTTCCATTCAACTGAATTCATCCAAAATGAAAATTAACATGTAAATACACCTTCATATTACAATTTGAAAGTCACTAAGCTCTGAAAGCTTGTGTATTACAAATAGAAAAACAACCCCTTCCACTAAGGAATATATCATTTATAATAAGAATATCCACCGAAGCCCATACATGGATTCCTATGACATTAACCGTTCAAACCATCACATAACTATTTAAATTTTTGTGCTTCAGTACAAACAAGGGTGTAGCATATATCAATTCCATTATAATAATTACCCTTAATAAACACTTTCAATATAGACAACATTTTGTGGAAACCTCATATTACTTAAACTAGAGTCCCATGAACTTGACCAAGGTAGTCATAAATAATTGTTTACAATTGAGATGTCAGTCAAAGAAAAATGTTCCACGTCAATTCATTGAATGGGAATAGAGATAAATCATATTAAAATTCAAGTCAATGAAAAATAGTCAGTGTCCAAGATTCCCTTCAAAACATTCCTACATCAGAACCGATGAATCACTCAGGACTAATCATGCCTCAAAGTAAACCACGCATGCAGCATGAAACCAAGATAGAGATCACATAACAATCCCAAATGCATTTAGAATATTATTGTAGAATATGGATGACACTATCTTAGTGCATCAAGGATGGTGCTATGATATTGGACATGATCATCTCATTAAGAATAATACACTAAGAGGATTAAACACTTTTCAACAATCCAATCCTAAAAAAAGACCGGTCCAAAAACTAATGATCAACTTCCTGAATGAAACTCGGCATAACGTGCTGAAACGTATCATTTAACTGAACCATAATGACATCACTAAGAAAAAAAATCCTAAGATAGTTCAAGATTTACTATTTATTTCCTTTCAAGAACAACTGTATTTATCTATGGTCACAAAAACTACTTACCATATCAATATTGTGTTTCATTGAATGCACCGAAACCAATACCAGAACCATCATGATTCTCCCTACCATAGAATTTTAATGGTCGTCGAAATAGAATACAACCCATCCTCTCACAAGTGATATATGATAGATTTTACTTAAATGTATATGTTACATCATTTGGAATGAAAACCAAATCCAAATTGAATGACATGTCAAAATAATGACTCTTGATAATGAAATCCTGAGAATTTGGAAAAAAATAATTCCTTTAACATTGAGGTTACTCTAATATGTATATTACACAATAATATACTCAATGTCTATCAAGGATTCCACTGAACTTAGCCAAATCGTTACATCACATATGAAATCAATTGTACCCCATATAACAATATATACTACCCCAAAATTATTGAATTATAATGTATCATTATGGTTACTACCCATATATTTGTGAGACCTATTATTTCACATAACATAGGGCCTATGAAAAAACTGGATCAAAAGAGAATTATATCATTTGATAATAAAGTATAATGAGGACCTCTTTAGTCGACTAAGAAAATTGAAAAGGGTCACAAGACCTACCATGTGGATGACCATTCCTTATGCATGTCTAACTGACTAAAACAATGAATAACTCGATGCCCACAATTATAAAAAGGATAAAATATATAGCGGTCACCCATCTGAAAAAAGTGTGTACCTTATAAAATTGGTTTCCAAATATAGAAAACATCCCTCTAATGACACCATACAATATAATTCTCATGGAATTTAGGAAGGTATTTAATGTTTACCGGATCCACCTACCATGTGCTAGTCATTTTTTCAGAAGAATTATTGTTGACCCCTTTCAATTGGTTGTGTCAACTAAAAATCCACTAGGATGACAAGTATACCATTTAATGCATTTCTAAAAAAAAGTGCCTATGGAAAATCAATATGGTTCTATTATAAGGAATCTCAAATGTATTTTTAAGACACAATTACATAAGGGTTTTAAACAAAGTAAACCACTTCAGGTTCCATTCTAAAGTCTTTACATTAATTAATATTCAATCCTTAATTATTTAAAGGATATTAAACAAAACATCAATGAATTATAGGAAATATTTTTCATACTAACTTTTTAGACCTTAAAACTTTTTTAGATCACTTCATACATAATAAATTTATCTTATAAATTAATTTTTATGTTCTAAAAGATAAGGAGACCTATGATGGTACCATTAATCCAACATGTGTTCATCTGAATACATACCAATAATTGGAGCTTAATATTCAAAATTTCAATGCAAACATAGTTGATTATCTCATATGAACAATCCAAAACCATTAAACATTGTTGAAGTTGTGAATTTAATAGCATAACCAACACATTTGAGATCGAAATTTTCCTTATATCACAGTTTAACCATTCCAAATATAACATGTTCAAACACTATAATTCAGTAATATGGGTGTCCATCTACCAATCTATTAAGCACCCATACACATTATAGGTTGGTATTTGGATCCAATTTAATAGAAACAAATTCAATTTAAAATTTTAAATATAATATCCATTGTATTGATAAGAATTTAAATTTATGATATGATATTATTTAACAGGTTTTTCATATGTGTTTTCATCACTTTTCTATAAATCATCGTTAGACTTCCTAGATTGTAGACTAGCCCCTAAATGACCAAAAACATTTCATTAGAACATTTAATCAATATACCCTTTATATATAGTCTCAAAAGGTTGTTTGAGTACATGGTTTGACCTATTACAATTATAAGTCACCCATGCACCATACAATTGACTATTGTTCCTATTTAATAAAAACCAATAAACATAGTCTATGAAACCATTTACATATCAAAACATACCTCAGAAATCATTACATGTAGTCACCTAATAAACATGAAGAATAATGTAGGAATAATGGAATATGATTATCTAATAATGATAAACTAACATGAATTTTGATGAAAAACAAAAATAGACACAGAACTAAGGATGCCTTAACACTCAACCCATTCAATTAGAATCAACCACCCGGTATAGAAATGAATCTACATGGCGCGAAATGTGTTTATCAAGTGAGTTTCAATGTGACTCTATTGATTTATGTAATGAATAATCCTTTCCATAAAAGGATAAGGGTGTAGTGCAATAAATTCCATAAAACACTAAGCCTTGGATAGTAATCAAGTCACTAATGGTCAAATAAAAATCAACTAGAGCATCTAAAAGTATGGGCCACAATATTATATGTGGACACTTGTAATTTTCCCTATAAAAGTGTTGATCCATTTATGGATGAACTGTCTACCAAGTTCAAACACATTATTATAATCTTTTCTACCAGCAATAAACTGCAATACCAAAGAAATAAAATTATCTCATACCACTTTGTGATTTCTCAGACAGACTGAGCACTAAAACAATGGTTAGACCGGTGGCCCACATGGAATTAGGGGAACCTCCTTGTACCTCAGAGGGTTCTAACTAGTAGTGAGGGTCTTAAGAGTTGATAGTGTGGTGACTATACCGTAATATCAATGTAGGAAAATCTTTACTTAAATAAATATGAATCAACTGAAAAACTCATAAGTAGTAATAATCATAATACAAAATTACAAGAATAATATAAACACTTTATAAAAGATGGAAAATGAAATTAAACAACAATGAATGCATGTCATGATGATGATACATAATCTAAAACAATAGAAAAATAGTAGGAAATAATACGAAGTAAAATACATGAACAAAGAGATGATGTTAAATCCAAAAGGGACATCTTCAAGAGTATTCTGATATCCAGCTCAGTCCTATATTCCTAACTCCCAAGTACAAGAATGAATACTTAAGAAAGAATAAATGGTATTAAGAAATTAAGGTCCCCTCAGTTACTATAGTGAAATGGTGTTCTGGGTAAGGGTGAGATATAAATCCCAATAGGTTACCACACATTATGTTTACAAAAAATTCCATTTTGGGTATAATAATGTAAAGAAGTGTTAAGGTAATATAAATAATAAATAGAAATGAACAAATAAATAAACCAATTCCCACTCAAGTTCTCGAAAGACTGATGGTGGATCAAAATGCTTTGGATCATAGGAGGAATAAGTTATTGAATAGTATCTGTAAGCATATGTTAATAATATATATAATAAAAAAGTTATATATCACATCCATGTAACATCATAAGATTTTGTGAAATATATTTTTTTAAAATTAATTTAATCATTTTGATATTTTTCATTTCATGAAACAATGAATATAGTTTATATTATATATTAAATAATTAGATTTTTAGTTCCTAAAAAGTATTCATGAAATAAATTATTTTTCTATACAAGAAATATCGGCTTGTCTTGAGTTACACGCAACACTGAGTTTTTAGAAAACAACATTTTATTGTTATAATTCTTTAATCTGGAATAGTTGTAACATAGCCATAACAGATATTAATATGAATTATAATAAATAATTTTTTATGTTATTTATAATGGTTTTACATTGATAAATAATATTGATAAAAATACATAGAATTGTTTTAGTAATGTCATTATATGTTTGAGAATAATTTTTTTTAAATAACTATTTTTATATCCTTTTATGAGAAATAATAAAATTAATTTCAACCACCATTAAAAATTTCATATGATAAATTAAATTTCATTTTTCATTTCCAAATTCCATTATTATCTTAGGGTTAATTTTAGAGATTTCTCTGAGAAATATAAATTTTTTATGAATAGTAAATAATAATAAATTTTAATTCATAAATGAGTTTCCATATAATTTATTTGTATTGTTATTATAGATTTTATGTTTGATTTAATGTCAAAATAGATCAATAATACATCTATTAATACAACATTGGTCAACAAGAAAATTTTTATATATTTAATTCTGATATAAAATCTTAATGATGTTTTGAAAATTCTCACCATAAAAACAAGCTACCTATCCACATCTACGAGATTTTCATTAAACTTATTTTTTCCACTAATAAGAATTAATCTTAAAAAAAGGTTATAAAATATTTTATTTTGTATAATATCTATTGTTTAATAAGATAAACATAATTTTTGACCATAAATATTGGAGAATTTTGTTAATATTAATTAGAGTGATTAATGTAGAATTAATATAATCAAGGAACTAACCCATAAACTTATAGCCAAAATGAAATATAATATTTTCCAATGCCCATATTATGGCTATATTTTATCCGAAAACTGTACATTGTTGAGTTTTTTTGGATTTCAACGATTATTTGGACAAAAAATTTGTATACCAAACTTGTTTTGAGAAATATCATTTTTATCTTCTCCACCCCTTATAAAATGGCACTACATATACCAATTCATAAAAAATATCAAAACACTTAATTTCAGAATATATATTGCAATTTTAATGCCCAAAATCCATCACTTCTTCCTTGAATCTTCTCTTTTGGATGAAATCATACCAAAGAAGCCATTCGGTTCCAACCAGAAGGGTTAACCAAAAAAAGGGGTAACATCATTCCTCAGGATCCTTTCATTTATATTCATTCACCCCCACCAATATTACTTTAAATAAATTATTATATAATAAAAAAATTATAATCATCATACTGAGATTTTTATTTTAAGGGAATTACCTACACTTATTGAAACTTCCAGCTAACGGGTAATGAACTTTCCATTCTTATATATAGTGAACTACTGCCTCAGAAGAAAACGTTGTTTATTTTAACATTACAACATCACATGGTAGAGAATTATGATAGAACATATATTTTCAAATTATATATATAAATATGTGTGATATTTATTATGTATTTATACTTATTTATTTGATAAATAAATAATACATTCGGGACTTCCATTTTTTGTAAAAACGATAATTTCCTCTTGGGAACTGTGGAGTGTAGCCTCCTAGAAGCAATGTGATTCATTCTCATACTATATTAAATGTATTATGGATGTTTTTAGTGAAATTATATGATATATAAGACACATTTAAGATAATTTAATGATAATAAATATATATATAATGTAAGTTACATTCAATATATCTCTATGATAGAGAAACAGAAAGAACATTCATGCATACCTACGACCTACGGTATCCATGAATGGTGTATTGCATTTAATATTTCTGTATTATATAAATTATTATAAATAAATATAAAATTACCATAAATTATATTTATACCTTGTATAAAATTTCATAAATAATGATATAATTAATAGGACAAAAAATAATACAAATTAAAACCCATGTTAAAAATAAAGTGGATATTACCATAAGTTTAAACTTAACATGGAATTATTAATAAGTTAGTAATATAAATTCATAATAAAACCATATATTGTGTTATATTTAACTATATTGTCTTGTGAATGATTTATAAGAAACTTATATTTATTATATATATGATTCATATGAGTATTAAGAGAGTCAAGACAAAAGGCCAAGGTATTTCTCATCTTACTTTTTATTTCCTATGGTATACATCCAATGATAACAACTCGTTTATTTTGTGTGTTGTATAAAATTAACATTAATTTATATGAGGAAACATATAAATAAATTTATGAATATTTATATATCTATTATATTATTACTTTTTCACGAGTTTTATGTTTTAAAAGTCAACAAATTGGTGAAATATGTTTCTTCCAATTTTCATTCTTTGAGAGACACATCATATTATGCACCATAATTTTTCCTGGTTCTGTATATACTTCATATGACAAGTTATATCATGAATATCCTTAGTTTAATGATATTTTATCCTTCATTTAATTTTATTCATTCAATTGTATTATTATTTAATGTTACCAAAGTGGTAGTGGTTTATTGAAAAAATTTCATTATTTATTGAGATTATTTAGTAATATGTTTTCATTAATGAATTATTATGATCCACCAATTAATAAATATCATGAATATTTTTATCCTATAGTTATTAATTCTATATTCACATATTCATACCATTTTCCCACAATTTGGTACATAATATGATTAAGAATGTGTTGTTATGAAATGTTAACTTTACCTTTGTCTTCAGTCAGAAGTCTGTGTTCTTTCATAAATAAGGTTTTCTAAAAAGGGTTACAAAATTTATTCAATAATCCTTTCTATGTTTCAATTTTGGTTTTCAACGAAATGGTTTTATAACAAAAATCATTTTTTTCTATATGTTTTCAATGTATTTTAAATGAAATTATTTTAAAAAAATAAAGAATATTTATATGTTTTAAAACTAATTCCAATGGAATGTTTTTCAAAAAAATTTCAAGCATCTATAAAATGTTTTCAATGATTTTTGTAAGGATTTTTTTTAAAATATTATGAATGTTATTTTATATGTTTTATAAAAAATGGGTTTCAAAATGTTTTCATGATTATTTAATATGTTTTCAAAGAATTTTTTTTAAATTATTTCAATATTTCCTTCTATGATTTCATGGAATTTTATAAAAAATAGTTTTGAAATGGTTTTATGTTTTAAATATCCCTTTTCAAAAAATATAGAATATTTCCCACATGAAATTTTTTTGAATGATATTTTTAGATTATTTTCCATATAAATTAACAAATGTTGACTATTTTTTTGTATTTCATGAAATTGATCCAATTTTTCCATTCAGAATCTCTCTCTAAATTGTTTATGAATTCGTGGAATGATTTTTATGAATCCCATTCCTTTCTCATTGGTTATATGTTTTTTTAACCTAATACTTTTCAATGGGTTTTATGTTTATGAAAGCTTCTTCTTTTTCTGAGTTATGATTTGATGACATTCTTATGGAATAAATAATTTTTCAGAGGTTAAAACATTATTACATGTTTATAAAACCCATTTCATTTTATGGGTTATGATAGGATGTTTATAAAACCCACCTCTTTTAGGGGACCTGATATAATAAAAATTTTATTATATTGTGGAACATGTATGTATTATTTTATTATGACATGGTTGTGAATTATATATCTCTCCAATTAATTGGGTAATGATATATATCTCATTAGATAATAATGGGATTCAATTTTATTCCCTTGATCCACTATGGGATAATGGGAACACACGATCCCTTTCTAGGTTTGGACTGCAAATAGGGATGGTGGTGCATCCTTCCTAGGTTTAGTCATGAGGATGAAGGGAAGATAAGGAAACCTGATCCCCTAAAAGAAAAAAATTTCCATTGGGATGCTTGTGTGTCCTATCTTATAGGTGTATTCCCTATGAAGTTCTTATAGGAGTTCTTTAAATGTGTCTTGACTTATTTGAAATGATATTGTATATTAATATATACACCATAATTTTATTTCTTATTCTTATGTTACAATATCAATGATTGTGCTCACGTTTCCATTATGATTCTTGTATTTTGAACTTTTAATAATTTTTTATTTTATTTCTATGGTCTTTTACGTGCATGGTTTTCTCTTCATATGTTATAATCACATTCTCTTATCCTTTTGTGGATATTTATTCTTACACATCTTCCATATATACCTTTAATGAATAGTAGATGTCACCAATTTTATTATTTCCCCTAGTTTATGGAGATATATTCAATGTATGATATTCCAAAGAGAATTTATTGTCTGTGAATCCATGTGAAAGATAGTGTATACCACCCATGTACCAGTATTTGCATCACCATGTTTCCAAAGGAACTAGACAAATACTCTCTATGATTTTATGTTTCATTAATGTTTTATGTATTCCAAAAAATTATGTAATGTATATATACATTAACATTTTGTTGTTACAGTTGGTATCAAAGTGAAGGGGTACTCATCCAATGGAAAATAGAATGATAAAACATTGGTGATATACCTTGAGATATTTCTTAGGGTATGGCATTTGATTTCTCTAATGATAAGTATAAGGTTAAGGAAAAATAATATAAAATGCCTTGGAATTATGGTATAGGTTAGAGTGATTGGTTTCCTAGGAATACACCATTGAATGTATTGTAAAAGTAAATGTGGATCAACCAAAGATGTACCTCGAAGTAATAACTCTGACCTTGTGTTTGAATCCTAACATGATCATAACCTGGTACATAATAATAGGCCTTACTACTCACTTAGTTTGAAACTCCCTGGGGATATGTAATAATAATTTACAAATTCATCAAAAATCATCAGGAAGGATTTAAAAACATTAAGGCTATAAATTACCTTGGATAAACATAATGTTACATATAATAAAGAGGGTGTCCTAATTTAGACATCATATAAGTTGTTTTTCATGATTATTTTATTCCTCACAATGAATAAATTTTCATAGTCTATGAATATTTGGTTAACTAAATGATAGGAACTAGAAATAAACTGGGTATATGATTAACATGATGGAAAAAATTATGATTACTAGTCCAATGGGTTGATCACTAGAGTGAAGGATATTGAAATCATGCCTAATTAGTTTTAACAGAACCTGATAGATAATGTATACATCAACCAACTCTCAAAGTCCCCAATGTAGAGAAGGAATGATATCATTTAGAGTATGAATAATAAATACCATCATGGAAAGAAATTTCAATTTCGTACATGTCAAGAATACGGGATGAAACAAAAAAGTGAATGTCACAGAGGAACAATAATATGTTATAACTATTGAGAAAAAGTCACAAATAAAGTAACTGAAATGAGAAATTGAAAAGTTCAATTAATGAGATTGATGGGAATTTTGTACTCTCTATGGAATTATCATGTGATTAATTCTTAAAATGTGGTATATATGGGAATTATTAAATCACTATATTATGGGGAAGGTTCATGAGGAGAATTAGCACGGTGTTACAAGTAATAGATTTACTGATACTGATAATATAGCATTAATGAAATGTTAATGGTATGTGATTTTTTAATTCTATGGTTGATAAGAATGATTAAATTTAGTTTTATAAAGTTTATGATATTATTCTTATTTCATATTCTTGGAAAGTGGTATTAATGAAAAAGATGTAAAATCTTGAGAAATGGTTTGAGAATTATGTAATATGATTTATGTTTAAATGTTATGTAATTAAAAGACACTATTATACAAATAAGAATATAAATAATTATTTTTAGTATAATATTTTAATTTAGTATTTGAAAGGGTATATTGAATGGTCAGGGTGAGGTAGAAATGTGATTTGATAAAAAGGTGATATTTTAATTAAGGGAAGGAAACCCTTAATTTATTCTTAATGTTGAGATATTGATGTTTGGATAAATATATATTGGTTTTGGATTAGTAAATTGGATAGTTATGATTACAAAAAAATTGATTATGGATTATTTTGACAATTGAGTTTAAGTAATCATGGATTATGGTTACAACTTCTTGGATTTATGAACATTATACAATAAACATGGGAATAAGGAAACATTATTTTTTTTAATATCTATTTATGGTAATTCAAGTTTTTACGATGTTTCAAGAGAATATACAATGCCAGTATTAGAATTTTTTTAATGGGGATAAGCAAGAAATACTTTATAATATGGGGTATAGATGTTATACTACTTTGGTGACCTTATAATTTTATAGACATAAATCATTCAAGAGGATTATATTGTTAACCATTTACAGAATGGTTTTATTTAAAATTGTGATGAATAATGTGTGATTAATGTATTATCTCAAAACATGATGATGTATACATATATGATAACCTGTTTAAACAACTCTACCTTGATGGTAAACAATGATATATGGGTTGTATTACCATGGATATCATGATGTTTTTTTCAGAAGTGAAACAATCATGATCATTTTGAGAAAAATAGGTGATGTAGAAATTTTTCAAGGCATAAACAAAGGGTGAGATTGTACTTATAAAAAGGAATGACATTAGGTAATTACATCTTCTTGTAAAAAAAATAGACATTTAGAAAATGGTCTTGAAATAAAATGATGTCATATTATCATCATTTTTTATGATATAAATAACATATTTCTAGCTTATTCAAATTACAGTTTTTTGATTGTTAAAATTATTAGGATCATCAAATTTCTTGTGATCAGTGATATTTATCAATATCAATGATTATTTATAACTTTTGTTCCATGTAAAATATTCTCTTCTCATCTATGTTTCCATATTTATAATCTTAATTATGTGATACTATAGGTAACCATCATGTTTCCAGATTTACCATTTTAATAGAAATATTAGTATTTAATTTTATGATTTGGGTTTCTATGAATATAAATTTCAAGTATTAATCCCTTGATAAACTAGATGAATTTCGAGAGAGAAATTAATATTTTGGGGGTAGAATGTAACAGCCAGAGATTTTGTGAAATGTGTTTTTTCAAATTAATTTAATCATTTTATATTTTTCATTTCATGAAATAATGAATATTTCTTAATATATGAAATAATTACACTTTCTATATTTATAGTACATTCAAGACATATATTATCCTACGCTACACGCCACACCGATATAGCTTTTGATACATGAAACACCAAGTTTCTACAAATTATCATTTTATTAACATAGTTATTTAAATAGTAATATTTGTCACATAGCCATTAAAAATATTAATATAAATAGTATAAATAGTTTTTAAATATTATTTATAATAGTTTTATATAGATAAATCATATTGATAAAAGGATAAAAAATTGTTTTAGTAAGGTCAATATATTTTTTAAAATATTATCATAAAAAATAATACTTTTTATGTATTAATGTGGCCGATAATGAAATTATTTTTATATGAATTTTGATATTGAATTTTATAAAAATAAATATCATTTTTTAATTAAAAACTCAAATATTGACTAAAATTTATTTTTGTGGATTTTTTTTCTTAGAATCATCATTATTGGATGAATAATAAAAAAAATACTGAATTTAAATTCGGAAAATATTTTTACTATTTATTTTTATAGTTAAATTATATTTTATATGGGGTTTAATTACAAAATAGTTCAATTATTATCCTATTGATCTAATATAGTTAATTTTAATATTAGGTTATATTAAATTTTGATATAAACTCATAACGAACTTTTGAATATTCCCACATTTAAAACTCTTCCTATCAGAAAGTCTGTGTGATTAGCATAAAACATGATGTTTCCACTTATATGAAATGAATTTTGAAAATTTGAAATAAATTTTTTTAATCATTATTGTTTTTATATTCTAATTAGATAAACATAATATTTTACCAAAAATATTAGTTAATGTTATTAAAACTAATTGTGTATTTTAATCTAAAATAATGCATAACAATAGAATAAATATTATAAATAAAGGCCAAAATAACCTATCCACTTATCCAACATGGTCTTTGTAGACATATTTCTACCATATACTTTCTATTATTGAGTTTGGTTAGTTTTTGATGACTTTTGTTTGGTATAAATATGGGTACATCTAACTTGTTTTAAAAAAATCCAAGTTTGTCCCCTCCCTCTCTTATTGAAGGCCTCCTCCTCTCCCCTATCATCACACCTCTCAAGCCACTTATATTCTAAAAATATATTTCTAATTTACTCCCTATAATACTTTCATTCCTCTTTTAATATATCATTTGGATATAAATCCATCCAAGGAATCATATGGTTGAAAACCAAATAGAGTTACCCAATGAAAAGTCAACTTCCATCCTCAAGCTCAGTTCCATTAGTTTTATTCTCCACCACCTAAATTAATATTATTTGATGATTAGATAATTAAAAAAATATCCTTAATATACTGATATTATTTTTAATCTTATTTCATAACCTACACATACACAAACATCCATCTAATGGGTAATGGACATACTGTTCTTTTTTTATAGTGAACTATAACCTCAAAAAATGATGTTGTTTGTTTTCCCATTACCACCACTAATGGTTGTTAATTATGATGATAAATATATTTAAATAGGATATATATTATATTTAAATTTCATTTTTTCTAATATATTCATTGTATAAATCCTACCTTCATAATTTCCATTTTTGGTAAATATGATAATTTTGTTTGGGGATATGTGGACGACTGTATCCTCAAATCAATGTGATTCATTCACATACTACATGAAATATATTAAGAATGGATTTAATGAAAAAATATGATATATATGATATAAAAATTATACTTTATTGATAATATAAATATATACACATATATTTGTTTCATTTACTTTCTTTATTTCACTATGATAAAAAAAATGGATAAATATAAAATGTGTTCATACGACTTGTCTTCTCCATGAACAATTTATTCCATTAAATATATATATATATATTCATATTATTATAGAAACATATATATTTAATATAAATGATTTTTATATCATGTTTTAAATTTTTAAATTTATTATATATCTATGAGGACAAAAAATATAACAATTTGAGACACATGAGAAAAACAAAGTGCATATTACCTGAAGTGAAGTCATAACATCAAATTGTTAATAATCAGATAATATAATGTCATATATTACCATATATGGTATTATAAGTACCGATATAATTATGTGAAATATTAATAACAAACATATATTAATTAAACATGAGTTCTGTATGATTATGATGATATTCAAGACATAAGGTATGCAGATTTCTCAACCCACTTTTTTTTATCTGTGTGATGCATTCCTTATTAAACAATAATTATTTTTTTTGTGGTTTATAGAACTAAAAATAATATATTCTAATAAAATTATCCTTAAATTTATTGGTATTTAAATATCAATTTTATATTCTCTCTTTCATGGGGTTTATTTTTAAAGAGTTACCAAATCGGTAAAGTAGTTTTGCTCCAATTTTCCTTCTTTGAGACACATGGCATTTTATGTAAAAAATATTTTTCTATGAGGTGTATATATTTCATTTAACATGTTATATCATGATTATTATTATTTTCGTGATATTTTAGTCTTCTTGTAATGTTATTCATTCCATTTTAATATGGTTAAAAGTTACCAAAATGGTAAAGGTTGATTGAAACAATCTCGTCCTTTATCAAGATTATTTATGATTATGATTCCATTAATTAAAAATTGAAATCCATATCTAAGTAAGTCTAATGAATTTTATTATAAACATTTTATTCATTATATCATCAAGTATTGGTAACATTTTTCACTCTTTGGAATGTTATATGATTAATAATTTTATTTTCTGAATTTTGAATTTAACTCTCTCTTTAATTATATATTTGTGTTATTTAAAAACCATGTTTTCTAAATAATTTTTCACAATGTTTTCATGAATTATTTCTATGATTGAAATTATTTTCAATGAAATGGAGTTAAAAACATTTTCATGATTTATTTTTTATTTTTTCAATGTTTTTTTAATGAAAATGGTTTTCAAATCATTTTCAATATTTCTTTATAACATTTCAATGTATAAAAAATGAAATTGGTTTAAAAAATAATTCTTTCCTTACAAGTGTTCAAATAAATTTCATTGAAATGGTTTTTAAGTCATTTTAATTATTTCATAATATATTTTCAAATAATTTTCAATTAAATTCTTTTCAAAACATTTTCATGATTTCAAAATAATTATTCAAATTGGTTATGAAGAAAAAGCTTTTTAAAATGTTTTGAAGCTTAATTTATAAGCTATCATGGGAAAACATTTTTAATATTATTTTTGAAGTTTTCAAGAAAAATTGATTTCAAAATTATTACAAGCCTTATTTCTATTTTAATGTTATTTTCTAATAAAATAGTTTTTAAATGTTTGTATGTATTAATGTTTCGTTCTATAAGAAGAAAGTATATTTTCCTTAAGAAATGTTTTTGAAAGATATTTGAATATTACTTTCCAAATAAGATTAATTATGTTGATGATTCTAATTACTTTTTGGGGAATTATCATATGGTTCCATTCACATTAATTCTAAGAATTGTTAATTTTTTTAATGTATTACATTTATGAATCCCATTCCTCATTCAAGGATGACATGCATATGAAACTTATTACTTTTACATGAGTTTTGTGATTATGAAACCCTCTTCCTTTCATGGTTTATTCTTTGATGAAATTATTATGAACTATTTATTTTCCCATAGGATAATATATGATTAAATGTTTATGACTCCCATTTCAATTCTTGGGTTATGATAGGATGTTTATGAAACCCATATCTTTTTTATGGGACATGATATAATGAAAGTTGTATTATCCTATAGAACTTGCATATATGATTTTATTGTGAGATGGGTGGGACCTATATATACCTACAATGCATTGGGTAAAAATTTATGTCTTCTGAGATAATTATGTGATTCAAGTTGATGGTCTTGGTCCACTTTGGGAAGATGGGGAAACCATATCCCTTATAATGAAAGTCTGGTGACTAGTGGATGACAGAGTGTCCCGACCATTAGGTGTAGTAACCATAATGATGGAATGATAGGGAATCGTAGTCAATGAAATGGAATGTACTGTGCCAAACATTTTATTGTATCCCGCATAAAGTTCCCTAATAAGTTATATCAATGAGTTTTTACTTATAAAGAATGATATCTAATGTTTATGTGTATGAAAATATCCATGTCTTGTTCTAGCATTATTCTTTCAAGGATTATTCTCATGTTTAACTTATGATTAATGTTTTATGAGTTGATAATATTTATGACATGATTTATTTTTATAATCTTTTGTTGGACTCCTCATGTGTTAATCATGTTTTTATGATCACAAATATTATTACTGTTAATTAATCTCAATCTTCATTTCACATCTTGCTAATGCTCTTCAATCTCAATAATAACTACACAACATGTTTTACTGATAACAAATCTCATGATGTTAATTACTCTCTTCATTATTTACAAGTCTCATGCATGATCACAATTATCAAATATATTATCACACCTTAATATTTATGATTAAATCTATTTTACTCTCTCATGATTAAACTTAATCCATGTTCTGCATATTACTGTGTAAGTCCAAGTAAAAATATTTGTCAAAGTATGGACTCGCCATGAAGGACTCACCGTGACCAGACACCGTGAAGGACTCACTGTGAAGGACTCACAGTGTCCCAGACACCGTGAAGGACTCACTGTGACCCATACACCGTGAAGGACTCACCGTGACCCAGAAACTGTGGAGGACACACCATGAAGGACAAACTGTGATCCACACACCGTGAAGAAGACACTGTTTACTTAATCACCGTGACACTGGTTCTAAATTTTTTGTCAATATTATTTAAATAATGCTAACAGTCATATATGTTGTTTTTAATGAATTTAATGTTGTTTAATGATAGTTGTTGGCATGTCAGGAAACTTTATATCAAACCTATGAAAAGGGAATCATTCCTACTACAAGAACTCGTGGAATATAAGATAGACTGAGATGCAGTACACGTGCAACAAAAAACACAACAAGGAGAAGAAGCAGTGTGCAAGTGTGAATATACAACACGAAGAAATTACATACACCCGAGAGCACTGTGTTGAACAAGAAGAACAATACTGAACAAGAAGGATATTTCAAGACCTTCCGAGAACTCTCATGAGTGAAATTCAATACTGATAAAGAACACACGACGAATTAATAGACCTTTCTCACCCCTGAAGAAGACAAGCTGAACTACGACACTCTGTTTTTCAACAGAAAAACCAGAGAAGGACTCAGAAGCATTCCTTCTGAATCCAACGAGTCCAGATCTCCATTGATAATCACTAGAGATTTCTAAACTCTCATCTATCTTCTCTACGTGATTTATTTATTAACATTCGAGCAGTGTGGTGTACTCTGTATATCTTTTACACACACTGTCTCCTACACTGAACTATAGGATATTAAAATCCTCACTCAAAATCTCTTAACTCATGTTTACCCACGTCAACTATGGATGAGGTCCTTGTGTGACCTAGTATTTGTTTTGTTTCCCACGAAGAACAGTGGTAGAGGTCCCGGTGTGGCCTAGATAGTTTTGTAAACTGTTGTTATCCCCGATCCGGGGTGTGGATCAAATTTATATATATTTGAGAGGACTAAGTCTTGGCTTGAGACTGAACCTCTTGTTTTATATGTTGTGCATCTTTAATTCAAGTTTAAATTATACTACATATATCTTATTTATTCCGCTGTTATTACTTTGAAATACAAAACTATTTTGAAGCTACTTTGATAGTTAAATTAGCAAGTGTTTACACTTATTGTAAATCAATATATTAGTTTCAAAAGTTAGTTTTATCTTGTGGTTAAACTAACTTATACCTAATCAATCTTTGAGAAGATAAGTGAACATTTACAATATGTATAAATTCATTACAGTTTAACTTGTTTTATAAATCGGGGGATTTTAACTAGACAATATTTTAACAGAAATTTTAATTGGAACTCAATTCACCCCCCACTTGAGTGTCCACTCCGACCAACATTTGGTATTAGAGGTTTAGTTTTTTTTCAAAGATTTTTGAAATAATATGTTTTTCAACTGTAATTTTAGTTTCATCTTTAAAGATCTTAAAATTCTTGTTAGTTCTAAATTTTTCACTCTTTAAATTATCTTTCAAAAATCTTGTTATAGATAATAGACTAGAGGGTGCTGCTACTAACATTCCACCTTTCTTCAATTGTAAAAACTATGCTCAGTGGAAACTGAAAATGAAAATTCATTTAGAGAGTATGGGTTTTGATATTTGGACTACCATAGAATCAGAATATAAAATTCACATTACTGTTAGGTCCACTTGGGATGAACCTATAAAGACTGCTTACAATAATAATTGTTAAGGTATGAATGCCTTGTCCTGTGATTTAAGAGATGAAGAGTTTAACAAAATTTCTGCTTGTAAAACTGCTTTTGAAATTTGGGATACTTTGGGTGTTTCTCCTGAAGGAACAACCAATGTTAAAGAAATGAGATAAAATACTTATACTATTAAATATGATAACATTAAAATGAAAACTGATGAACCTATTTCTGACATGTATCTCAGGTTTAATGAGATATTCAATACAATGAATTCACTTGGAAAGGTTGTTCCAGCAAAGGAACAAATTATGAGGATTCTGAGATGTTTACCAGAACGATGGAGAGGCACCTCTATCTCAATCAGAGAGTTAGGTGACATTTCTGCTCTACCTGTCAAAGAACTCATTGGTAGGCTTATGATGTATGAGGAAGAACTCAAGGTGAATAAATAGGAAGATGATGAACCTAAGAGAAAATCAGTGGCTTTCAAGACTACTGCTTCAAAGAGAATGGACAAAGATAAAGCTGAAATACCTTCTGACAGTTCAACCAGTGAAAATTCAGACATTGATAGTGATACTGAAATGGCTCAGATAGCCAGAAGGTTTAAGAAATTTTATAGGAAAAAGAAGTTTTTCAGAAAATTAAATTAAAAAGGAAAGTATGACAATAAGGGACATTGGAAGAAGGATTGGAAAAAGCTAGATAAAAGGGATGAAGTTATCTGTTATGAGTGAAAAAGAAGAGGGCATATTAAAGAAGACTACCCAAATCTCAAATTTAAGAATAAATATGATTACAAGGACAGTAAGTACAAAAATGCATTGAAGGATACTTGGAGCGCTTATGAGGATTTCTCCAACAAATCTGAATCTTCTGAGACTGGAACCAGAAATAAGGAAAACATGTGTTTTAGGAAAACCACATCTGAGGTAACCTTAGATACTCCTGCTTTTAAATTCTTATTATTCTGAAGATAGTGCCAGAATCTGATTCTGATTCTGAAAACATGACCAGTGAGGAATTGTTTGAATATTGTAATATGATGGAAGAGACATGCAATGAACTTAAGGTAAATACAAATCATTAAAGAAACAACATGCTCTCACTACTACTTTTAAAACCGAACTTACTATTGAAAAAGGGAAAAATGCTCAACTGTTAAGGGAGAACACTAAACTCAAAAATGTCTAATGATTAACTTAGAAATGATTTTGAGATGTTTACAAATGTAAAGGATACACTAACTCAAATGATAGGAAAGAAAGTTGCACCAAAATATACTACTGGAATAGGCTACAAACCTGGACAGAGACAGATTACTAAGAATACATTTATTCCTAAATCTGGATAAAATACTGCTAGTTCTAGTTCTGGACATTTATATGCTTCAACTAGTTATATTCATAGTTATGGATCTAATATGTTTTATCATTCAACATCTGTTGATTCTACAAATTTTATGAGACCCATAAGACAAATTTGGGTACCTAAAGTTTTGTTAGCTAACCTGTCTGGACCCAAGAAAAACTGGGTACCAAAATCATTTCTTATCTAAATATGTTTTGTAGGGAACCTACTTAAAGAGCTCATGTAGGAAGACTTGGTACATGGACATTGGATGTTCAAGACATATGTCAGGAGACTTCTCCTTCTTTAAAATCATAGTCAGAATTGATAGAGGCTTTTTCACCTTTGGTGATAATTCTAATGGGAAAATCATCGTCTTAGGCTAGATTGGTAACACTAACTCAGTATTATTTTCTAATGTTTTATTTGTTTATGGACTTAAATATAATCTGTTAATTATTTATCAGTTATGTGATAGTGGTTTTAATGTTAAATTTGAAAATGAATCTTGCAATTTTTTTAATTCTAAAAATTCTATAGAATTTTCTGCCTGGGAAATGAAAATGTTTATGCTGTTGATTTAAATTCTTTAGCCATGCAAAATATTACTTTTTTAAATGATTTTCATAAAGAGTCTTGGATTTGGCACAGAAGATTAGGACAATGCAATATACATTCACTTTGAAAACATAATAGGAAGAACTTAGTGAGAGACCTACCCAAACTTGAGTTTTCAAATGACAATGTTTGTAATCCTTGTCAAAAGGGAAAGCAACAAAAATTATCTATCAAACCAATGAAAGAAGTATCAACTTCTCAAACTCTCGAGTTGGTTCATATGGATTTTTTTGGACCATCTAGTGTTTATAGCGTAAATGGAAAGAACTATGTCTATGTCTTAGTATATGACTTTTCTAGATATAATTGGGTATACTTCTTAGCTCACAAAAGTGAAGCATGTTCATACTTTGTTAAATACTCCAAATCTGTAGAGAAACTTAGTGGACTTAAGATTAAAACTCTAAGAAGTGATCATGGCAGTGAGTTTGAGAATCATGAATTTGAATCCTATTGCTCACACAATGGCTATAGTCATAACTTTTCTTCCCCTAGGACACCTCAGAAAAATGGTGTAGTAGAAAGGAGGAATAGAACCCTGCAAGAAATTTCCAGAACCATGCTAAATGAGTATGACCTGCCAATTTACTTTTGGACTGAAGCTATGAATACATCTTGTTATATTATCAATAGAATCTTGATCCGACCTGTTCTTAAGAAGACCCCTTATGAGTTGTTGAACAATAGGTAACCTAAGGTTAACTATTTCAGAGTCTTTGGCTAAAAAGTCTTTATTCTTAATACAAAATATACTCTTGACAAGTTTTCATCCAAGAGTGATGAAGGAATTTTCCTAGGTTATTCTATTTCTAGTAAATCCTATAGAGTTTCAAATAAGGGAACCAATTGTGTGGAAGAATATGTTCACATCAAGTTCGATGATACTGATCCACATGAGCCTAAAATCTCTTATGAAAATCTAGAAGAAGATTTATCTATTCTGGACCATAATGAAAAATCAAATGAACCTGCTATAAAGACAACCAGTTCTGGAAATGTTCCAGAACCTGCTTCTGTTGATTCCCAACCTGTTGATGATCCTAAAGTTTCTAGTCCTACCTTTACTAGATAAACTAGAATTCTAAATAATCATCCTTTAGATGCTGTTGTAGGAAATCTTGATAGAGGGACACAAACTAGAGATTCTCTTAGAAATCAGGTTGAACATCAAGCCTTCTTGTCACATCTTGAACCTAAAAACAATGATGATGCTATTAATGATGAATTTGGGTAATTGATATGCAAGAAGAACTCAATCAGTTTGAAATATAAAAAGTTTGGAATCTTGTTAAAAGACCGAAGGACACTTTCACAATAGGCACTAAATGGGTTTTTAGAAATAAAGTAGATGAATCTGGAAACATGGTTAGAAATAATGCTAGGCTAGTAACATAAGGCTATAGTCAAGAAGAAGGTATTGAATATGAGGAGACTTTTTCTCTAGTAGCCAGATTAGAAGCTATTAGGATTTTACTTGCTTATTCTACACATCAAAATTTTAAACTATATCAAATGGATGTCAAGAGTGCATTATTAAATCGATATATTGCTGAGGATGTTTTTTTGAACAACCACCTGGATTTTCAAACCCTCATTTTACAAATCATATTTTCAAACTATCAAAAGCTTTATATGGTTTAAAGCAAGCTCCAAGAGCTTGGAATGATAGATTAAGTAATTTTATAATTTTTAAAGGTTTTACAAAAGGAATAGTTGATCCTAATCTGTTTATAAAATGAATTTCTAAAGATGTTTTAGTTGTAAAAATTTATGTAGATGATATTATTTTTGGATCGTCACAAACTACATTATGTACTGATTTTTCTAAAATAATGGAAAATGAATTTGAAATGAGTTTAATGGGTGAACTTAAATTCTTTCTTGGTTTTCATGTCTTTCAAAATGATGATGGAATTATTTTCACTCAATGTAAATATACAAGAGTTATTTTAAAACGTTTTGGATTGGATAGCACAAAAAGTAGTGACACTCCCATGAGTACCATCTGTAAGATGGATCTTGATGAAAATGGTAAATCTGTTGATCAAACCACTTATAGAGGAATTATTGGATGTCTACTCTACCTGACTTCTAGTCATCTTGATATTATGTATAGTATGTGTATGTGTGCTCATTTTCAAGAAAACCCTAAAGAGTCACATTTAAATTCTATAAAGAGAATTATCAAATACCTCAAGCATACACCCAATTTAAGACTATTATATCCCAAAGGAAAATCATTTGAATTAGTTAGTTATTATGATACTAATTTTTCTGGATGTAAGTTAGATAGAAAAAGCACCTCTGGAACATGTCATCTTTTAGGCAAGTCTCTAGTATCATGGTGTAGTAAGAAACAAAATTATGTTGCATTATCAACTACAGAAGCTGAATACATAGCTGCTGGAAGTTATTGTGCACAAATTTTGTGGATGAAACACACGTTACTAGACTATGGATATCAATTCACACATGTCCCAATAAATTGTGACAACACAAGTGGTAATAATATTTCTAAAAATCCTGTTTATAATTCTAAGACAAAATATATTGATGTAAGACATCACTTTTTGAGGGATAATTATCAAAAAGGTGATATCAGTTTGGAATTCATTGGTATTGAATATCAGCTTGCTGATATATTCACTAAACCATTAAATTCTGAAATATTAGACTACATCATACATGATCTTGGTATGATTAACCATAAGTAAATATCCTACTGATCTTAATGTTTAATACTTTACCGTACTTTACTTTACGATTTCATTCTTATTGTTTCTAAGTTATTGTTTTATGCCCATGGTCTGTTAGCTCACTGTCTCACTGTGACTACACAGGAGAGTCACTATCTCACCGTGACGACTATAAACTGTCTCACCATGATGACTATTTTTTGTCTCAACGTAATACCTACCCACGGTCTCACCGTGAGAATTATGTTTATTCTTATTTTAACCCATATCGCGGTAATTTTTATTTCACCGCTATTTGATTTCCCACGTTTTTGTTTTTATGACGTTTGACATTTCCAAATGATAAAACATAAGGGTTTAATTCGATTACTTACCCGAACTCTCACATGAACCTTCTCTTCCCTCTCACCCGAACCTTTAGTGAATGACATGTATGAAGAATCCATCTTCACCCTCGTCTGAGAAGCTTCGCTCTAAGAAACAAAAGAGGATACCGAGGATAGCTCCCGAAGGACCTCTAAACCCAAACCTGGTAAGCCGTACAATTGTACCTGTAAAAGAGTTTTTCCTTGAATGGTTTCTGTCTAGAAGATCTTTATTTTGGAAAGTTTTAGGAGAACAAGGATGGATTTTATGGTTCAATGGACAGAATAGACCGATTTACCCAAGGCTTGTATCTCAATTCTATCAGTATGTGAAGTTAACTTTTGAGTTTGGAGAAAGATTTATGGTGACCAGCTGGATCGATGGTCAGAAGTGGCCTTTCTCTTCAAGGCTATGGGTTGCATGCCTAAGAATTCCACATGAAGGAGTTTGTGAAGATTACCAGAGAGACCCTCCTCCAAAAACCGACATCTTTGACCAGGATACTGCTTTGGAAAGTCTAACTGGAAATAGAACCATGCGAAGGGACATAGCTGCTGAACTAGATGGGGAGACAAGACTTCTGTTCAAGTTTGTTTAGAATTTGGTTAGTCCAAGAAAAGGGTATTTTTCTATGATGAAGTATCAATATGTGTTCTTGATTCACCTGTTGAATAATGGTCATAAGATCAATCTGTGTAATTATCTTATCAACCATATCTGTGATCTGATCAAAGTAACATCCATATCCGCCTCCCTATTTTATTCAAGGTTGAATTCAGCTATGTTAGTTGCAAAACGGATGGTTGGACCGAATGAAGAAAAATTAGAGGACATTGATTACTGCCTATCCATGCCTATCATCAGAAGAATGATGATTAGTTGGAATCCTTGGAAAAAGAAGTGGGTTTAGGATAGTGATCAACTGCATAAAAAGTTTAATCCTGTTGACTATCCAAGAAGGCCTAGGTACCTAGCTGATCCTGGTTTGGAACCAGATGAAGTGGCTGAGTTTTCAGAAGAAGTAGAACAAGAAGATGTAACAACTGAAGTACCACCTAGAGAAGAACCTGAAATACCTCAAGGAGATGAAGTTGTTGTTGAACAGGAAAGGACTATGGCTCCTTCAGTTGTTATTCTTGAGGAAGAAGCTCATCCTAATTCTTCATGGAAAATGGTTTTTCATGTTTCAGAACAGCAAGCAACCTTAGAGGCAGATCTTGTTGAAGAGAATGTTTCTGTTGAGAAAAAAGCAAGTCTGGAAGCTCATCGAGTGGAACAATCGGTTCCTGAGATTATTCCATCTGCTGAAGAAAGGAGGGAAATTGCCTATCAGATGGTAAGGAAAGAGTTTGCTGAAGAGTTTAGGGATGATCCTGTGGATCTTGTCCTTGTTCATGAACCTCATGAATCTGGAAGGGAAGCATAAGTTGAGGGGGTGGAACATCAAAACATTGATATTGTGGAAGCTGGATGTATTGATGCTTATAATACTTCTATCACTTTTTCTTGTGTACTCTTGGAATGAGTTCCCAAGATTTTATGATGTGAATGAGTCACAGAAAGTGACTGCAACTGTAATGGATCTTTCTTCTCTGTTTCAACTGAAGTCCTTAGCTCATCCAGAACCAGAACCAGATCCCCAACCTCAATCTGAATCCGAATATGAGTCTGAAGATGACTCTAAACCTCAACCAGAATCTGAACCACTACCTTTACCTGTATCATTACCTGAGAATCACTCCTTTGTGACCAAATATGATCTGAATGTTTTTAGAGATACTTTGTTATCTGGAGTTGAGAAAATTGTCTCCACTCATCCTCGCCCAGTGACTATGTTAAGTCAAGAATATGCATCAATTATCTTGGAAAATATTATCTTGCATATTCAACCAAGGATGATGCAAGAAATTCATGAAGTCAGAGTATAGAATAAGCTGTGGAGTGCTGATGTTGTAAATCTGAAATGTATGGTAGAAAGTCTACAGAATGAGTTATCTTTGAGATCAGAGCCTGCCCCTGTTTCTTCCCCTACACATGTTGTTGTTTCTCCTGAGTCTTCTGATTCCCTCCTTGCTAGGGATATTGTGTCTCAAGTTCATCCATACCTAATATCGTTTGATGAAAATATTGGATATATACACACCAAGATGATGGAACGCATTAGATATCTTGTGGAAAATCTGAATAAGCTTACAGATGAATACACCGGATGCCTGCAAAAAGTTCTGAAACAGCTCAAAGTTATAATTGAAACTGTCAAGGCTTCACCTGCTTCTGGTCAGACCTACACACCTTCTTTGCATGATTCTATGATGAGATCCATAAGAAAGGAAGAATTTCAGAATGCCTTCAGTGTCTTGGATCTATCTTCTTTGTCAGAAGTGATTATGAATAGTGACAGAGCATTGGACGTTGTTAGGATTCATTCTTGGATAGCCAATGATGCTCAACAAGAGATCACCGAGAAAATAGATTTGTATCTCTCCCAGATGTTCTCTAAAAGTGATATGACAGATCAATTTAGATATCTTGTGGAAAATTTGAGAATCCCTCCGGTGTCTCATGCTTTTAAAGATCAAGTTCAGAAACTTACAGAGTTCACCATATTGTTGGAAAGATTTCTGGAGAATAAGGATGATTTTGAAAAGGCTATGCAATATGGTGGTGAAATCATTAATGATTTCATAAATATTTTGAAGTTGTATCTTCATGTGCAGAGTACTGTTATAGTTTCTCCAGCTGCTGCACCCCTTAGAACTGGTCTACTTGCCTTAGCCTCAACTTCCATGAATGTTAGGCAAGCTCTTTCTTAGATCCGGCCAGTCATTCATGACCAACCACAGCCTTGATATTATACTTCTCCTACTTTGGATCCATCTATTTTCGAAGGTCTACCCTTACCTTCATTTTCTACCACATCTATTCCTTCTTCTACTTTAGCACCAGCTCCTGCTGCTGATAAATGCAAAGGCAAGGTGGATCCCTAAAGAGTTCGAGGACTATTTTTCTTTTTGATGGGATGTCTTTTTTTGTTTCATGTTTTATGGTATTCTGAACCCATTGTTTAATTCCAAATGCAGTGTTTCATTTCATTCTCTCTACTTTTTTATAATCCCAAAAGGGGGAGAAATACTACAAGTGTCATTCCTATAATAGTATGAATGGGGGAGAAAAACTACAATTGTCCATTCTATAATGTTTTTTCTATGCTAGTATCTTTTATATTACATGTCATTTATATTCTGCCTATATCCGATTTGTGATCATCAAAAAGGGGGAGATTGTTGGACTCCTCATGTGTTAATCATGTTTTAATGATCACAAATCTTATTACTATTAATTAATCTCAATCTTCATTGCACATATTGATAATGCTCTTCAATATCAATAATAACTACACATCATATTTTACTGATAAAAAATATTATGATGTTAATTTCTCTCTTTATTATTTACAAGTCTCATGAATGATCACAATTCTCACATATATTATCACACTTTTATATTTATGAATCAAGCTATTTTACTCTCTCATGATTAAACTTAATCCATGTTCTGCATATTACTGTCTAAGTCCAAATACAGATATTATTCTCTGTATGGACTCACCGTGAAGGACTCACCGTGACCAGACACCATGAAGGACTCACCATGACTAGACACCGTGAAGGACTCACCGTGAACCAGACAACGTGAAGGACTCACCATGAAGGACTCACCGTGAAGGACTCACCGTGACACAGACACCGTGAAGGACTCACCGTGACCCAGACCTCGTGACAGAATCACCGTGACCCACACACCATGAAGGACACACCGTGAAGGACAAACCGTGAACCACACACCGTGAAGAAGACACCGTTTAGTTAATCACTGTGACACCATTTCTTATATTTTTGTCAATATTATTTAAATAATGATAACGGTCCTATTTTTTGTTTTTAATGCATTTAATGTTTTTTTAATGATAGTTGTTGGCATGTCAGGAAACCGTATCTCAAACCTATGAAAAGGGAATCATTCCTACTACCAGAACTCGTGGAATATAAGAAAGACTGAGATGCAGTACATGTACAACAAAAAACGCAACAAGCAGAAGAAGTGGTGTGCAAGTGTGAATATACAACATGATGAACTTACATACACCCGAGAGCACTGTGCTGAACAAGAAGAACAATCCTGAATAAGAAGGAGATTGGAAGACCTTCAGAGAACTCTCATGAGTGCAATCCAATACTGCTTAAGAACACACGATGAATCAATATACCTTTCTCACTCCTGAAGAAGACAAGCTAAACTAAGACACTCTGTTTTTCAACAGAAAAACCAGAGAAGGACTCAGAAGCATTCCTGCGGAATCCAACGAGTCCAGAGCTACATTGATAATCACTAGAGCTTCCTAAAATCTCATCTATCTTCTCTATGTGATTTATTTATTAACTTTCGAGCAGTGTGGTGTACTCTGTATATCTTTTACACACATGCTATCCTGTACTAAACTGGAGGATATCAAAATCCTCACTCAAATTCTCTTAACTCCTGTTTACCCACGTCAACTATGGAAGAGGACCTTGTGTGACCTGGTATTTGTTTTGTATCCCATGAAGAATAGTGGTAGAGGTCCCTGTGTGGCCTGGACAGTTTTGTAAACTTTTTTTAACCCCGATCCAGGGTGTGGATCAAATTTATATATATTTTAGAAGACTAAGTCTCGGTTGAGACTGAACCTCTTGTTTTACATGATGTGCATCTTTAATTTAACTTTAAAGTATACTACATATATCTTATTTATTCCGCTGCTATTGCTTTGAAATAAAAAACTATTTTGAAGCTACTCTGATAGTTAAATTAGCAAGTGTTTACACTTAATGTAAATCAGTAGATTAGTTTCAAAAGTTAGTTCGATCTTGTGGTTAAAATAATTGAGACCTAATAAATCTTTGATAAGCTGAGTGAACATTTACAATTTGTATAAATTTACTCCAGTTTAACTTGTTTTATAAATCGAGGGATTTTAACTAGACAATATTTTAACATAAATTTTAATTGGAACTCAATTCACCCCCCTCTTGAGTGTCCACTCCGACCAACATCTTTGATATTCAGGGTATGATCTTCTAATGTTATAATCATGTTCTCATAAAATTATGTCAATGTTTATGCTTAAATATCTCCATTATTTATCGTTATTACGAATATAAGATCACCCCATTTCTTTGTCCATTCCCAGGTTATGATGATATATTACATGTATGATACTTCTAGGAGGAGTTCATGTGTTGGAGAACCTAATTGAAGATAATGTGTCTCACTCATGTACCAATGTTAACATCTCCATCGTTCCAAATGTAGTAAACTAGTACAATATTTGGGTGTCTGTTTGTTTAATGTTTTATATATTCTATAAAAAATGATGAATATTCTATGTATGTTAAGACTGGGTTTCTAATTTCCCCAATTATGAACCAACTGTATACTGATTGTAATGTCCATATACCTATTATATTAGTTTTTTTCTAGACCTACGCGTAACATAGACATCTATGAATGGTATAAAAAATCTTATAAGCTCAATATAAAGGGTACATGACCTACATCCCTCTAGAGTATGGGACTTCAATCATGAGACTCCGTATCATGAGTGTCCCATCATTCCAAAACAGGAATTCATGAATGTCTCATAATTCCGACACTCATCAATAAACATTGCACAAAATTCCCACAATCCAAATATTTTCAATGGAGTGAGATTCATTGACTCCAAACCAAATATAAGGGAGAGTGATTCCCGCATACTCAATAGAATCCTTACCATAATTCGATAACCTTTATCATGTTGAATTTATATTTATAATTAACATCTATGAAAAAATACATATCATTCATTACATTTATCAATACATTAAAATCAAGTCATAATATTTCAATTATAACATGTACATAATCATTAAATCATTGGTGTGGCCATTAAATCCATTAATTTTCATTCCCTTTCAATGAAACCATTTATCAACATTCAAATTAACCACATCATCATGGAGAACCTAACTAAATAATTTAATGAAATTTAGATTACATGAGGTAATAAATCAAACAAGTCAATAAATACCATTTATTTTATGATAAAAATAATCATGAATGAAATACACAATTTATAATATGACATTGAATCAACCAAACATATAAATTTACTTAAAAAGTCCCAAAGAGGAACGTAAAAAGTACCATGGTCTAATAGGGAAAATAAATACTTCGAAAATCCCATTCATTATGAAATACAATCAATTAGAATGATCATAGTTTAGTAATAACTTATATAATTAAAAGGGAAAGTCCATTAAAGAATTAAAAATTATGTCATGTACTATAATTCCACTTTTCATGCACAATCATGAAGGCATATGAAAAATCCAAAGTAATGAACCCATTATTTTTTCAATAACTAGTCATTACTTTTTATCATTGAAGACATGGAACCTCATCTTATGGGTTTTATTATAAATCATGACATTCATAAAAAAAATTCATTTATTCAAAATTATGTATTTCATTCAAGATACTCAATTCAATTCACCAAATTAGAATTTAAAATAACTAACAACATGAAAAACAACTATAATGCTAAACAAGGCATTTAGGAGGTGCCATGATCATTTGACAAATTACATATATTTGAAATGCCATCATTAAAAAAAGATGAATTATGAGGAGGTTTTCTAGGAATTTAATAAATGAATAATAAAGTGGAAAATTATGCTTTCACACTCATGGGGTGAGCATTATCAAGATCAAAATCCTCATTTTACCCAGTAACAATCAATTGGTGCAAATAATGGATCATAAGCCAATTTATATTGGAGGTTTTTTTAAAATGATACTTATAGAAAAGGTCGTTGTGTATCATAATAGTGTTATTTATATAAATATGAAAATTCAAGGAAAACTCCATAGAAAATCTACCTTATGCTTATGTCATTCCATTGGTCAAATGTCAAGGTCGGATTCAGTCATGTTGTGTTGTAAAATGAAGAAACATACATCCTCTACCAGAATAGTTCAAATATGATCTCTCTAATAAAGTGTGGCTAATACCAAACTAAATTTGGAACAAAAAATGAAGAATATATATCTTTATAATATGGATCCATAAATAATAACAGTGCTCAAATTAGATGATGGATATGGGAAATCCATTAAATCCAATGTTAGGAATGGAGGAGGAGAAACCCGTGAAAGAGAGGGATCACATGGTTGGAGGAGGATAATAATAAATTAAAATTAAAACATAAAAATAATTAAGGTAAAATAATCATTTCACCCTACAAACTAGGTCACACGGTTTGGTCTTACAATTTGGTGAAACCGTGCATCAACTTTTAGTCTCCCTCAATCTTATAAATCAACTGTGGGAGGTTGTATCGTATGGTTTTCCTAACCATACACCAACTATATGATTAAGAGTTCATATTTACTACCTATGTGGAACTAAATCTAAATGATAGGCACGCGATTTAGGAAAACCATGTGCAGTGCAATCACTTCAAATTTTTACCTCTAAACATGCCACGTGGTTTTCTGCTGGGGGACACACAGTTTCATAAAAAATATGCACCCTTTATAGACCTTAAAAACATTTAATTTTAGGGCCAAGTGCTTATGATACTCAACACAACACCATAAGAACTCCTCTATAATTTTTCCATGTTTAGAAAACAACACATTGAAGTGTCCCATCCCACAAAATTACTTTCCAATGCTAATTTCAAATAATGTCCCATCGAGTAAATGAAAAAAGATCAACATCCCATAGAATTTCACACAATATCAAGACATGGATAATTAAAGGAAATAAAATTCTTCTCATGTGGTATAATATTTTTATATCCATAGGTAATGATGTGCTCACCTTGAAAAATAATAAAACAAAAACATTATCCTAATGCATCAAAAAAGACCACATAGCCCTATCTAGTCGCTGGAAGAGTCAACACTGGTGAATTAGTCAAAAAAAGATTTAGGTAAATAAAAGAACAATACCATTTATATTCCCCAAAAATATTTACTCCATTATATGTTAGATTAATCATTCAAAAATAAAACTTCTAGAAATCCATTATTAATTGATAATAGTATCAAACTAACCTAAATGATCTATGGATCCAAAATATATTTCATTTTTGAACCCATAAAATTACATCATTCCCCTTATCAAAATAATTTTTATACAAAGTTATAAAACCACTTTTTGTAAGAACATCACATCCCAAATGAAGGAACAACATATCGATAACATGGTTCAATGTTGGGGATTTCTAAACAATTGTAGAACTTCTCTCAAATAACGCTCATGATTGTAATTATAAAAAGGGTAAACAAGGATTTCATCTATAAATACCTCCATAAATGAATCAGTATACTCATTGAAGATCATGGTTATAAAATATATAAACACTAAATAAGTATTGGATATCCCAAATGGTGTAATGATATATTTATAATGGCCATACTCCAAAGGCAGTTTTCTGATTTCCAAACTCTTTTTATCAATAGGTTATAACCAGATCAAAGGTAAATCTTTGAAAACCAATTCACCCCATTTAACAGGTCAAAGAAATATTCAATATGTGGAAATACATACTTGTTTATTACAATAAATCAATTGTGTTTTTTATAATCAACACAAGGTGAATTGACCCAAAAATGTTCATATCAAAGAGAACTATTTCTACCAAAGATGGCACACTTAGGATTATAACTCCTTTCTCTAAAATATCTTCCATTAGTGACTTAAACTCCTTCATTTTAGTTGATTCCATTTGGTATGAAGAAAAATATACTTGTTGAGTGATTAAACCTAAATCAATCCCTTACTAGTGGAAAACTAGATTTGTATGAAGGGAAATAGTCAAGGAACTCAATGAAAATTTGAAGGAGATCATTACTCAGGGATTCCACCTCCATGTCAAAATAAAACACTGATATTACATTCCCCAACACTGTATAAGAAGGTATGGCTCTCCTTGTTCTTAGGTCTCACTCTCCCCGAATGATATAGAAGACCCCATTAGGCATATAAAAGGATACTTGTCAATAATAGAAATAAATATAGGATTAATTATTAAATATCCAATCAAAACCGAATATGATTTCAAGAGGTTTCATGTTGATAACCAAAAAATCCCATGTAAGCTTGATCTCTATTAAAAATAAGAAGCTAATAGGCCATCAAAGGCTCGTCTCACTCTTCGTTCCGAGGGGCATAGTAATGTTCATAATATATGATAAAATATTTTATGAAGATTTAGTATTTTAAAATTATGAGTCAAAATAAAAAAAATGATATGCACTAGTACCAATTAAAGTAGTCACCTATAATCATCAAATTATATGGTACCTATCATAGTCACTGGAATAATAACTAATTCTATAAGAGACTCATCCAATTTGGGAAGAATCATTGTTCCAAATTCCAATGGCTATAACCCCTTAGTTCATAATGTATCTTATTTCACTGTAGTAACGATAAGTGATTATAATCTAGTGAATCTAAGTGGGGAAAATTGACTTGAAAAAACATATTCATGTGTCATGAGAATGTGTGATAAACACATATATTCTCTGCCTCAATGAAAACCTATATTGAGTTCCCAAGAATTACACACTAGTAGAAAGTAAAAGGGAAATTTACAAACATTGTAGGATGTCTATAAAAACCTTGTTTTCTAGAAATTCAATGAGAATCATTGTGATTCCACATTTCATTGAATGTACACAAAATACATCTAATGGGAGAAAAAAAACTCATATCCACTATAACTTACAAGATAGGTCAATCTCGAATCTCAAAACTCTATCAAACGAGTTAGTATTATAAGGAAGATTCAATATGAAATCATTAGAATGAATATCATATAGAAGTCCCATCTCAAAAATTTGAGTATTCAACTTCTCATTTGATTATATATCAAACGAGAACCAAACAATCTCACCAAATAGAGGCACATACCTAGTCACTGTCTTGTCAACCTGCTTAAGTTTGTAGAAATAAATAGCCTAAGAAAAAACCATATTTTCTCAATACAGTTGTTCAATGAAAATAACAACAATTTCATTTTAATATTTTCTGAAATTCTTCTTCTCAATATCCATTGAGTCCAATCATATCTTTCCACGTACCTATAACTTTAAGATGGCATACTTATCCTTGATTTCATTATTTTTATCCATGAATTAAAAAAATTATCAATCCCAATAAAAAAATCCACAAACACCTGAGGATAATTTGAGCCATGATACACTGGTATATTCTTGGGAATAAAATCCTTAGAATTATTATGGAACCCCCCCCCCCACTGCGGTTCTACATATGGATCTAGAATATGAGTCGAGGGAGGTGCATATCTTAGACCATAGACTACATCCACAAAAACCTCAACCAGATTCCTTTCCATGAGAGGGTTTGTTTTCACTATGGAGCTCATGAAACTCATTCTTGAATACAATTCTAATGAATTATCAAAAGAATTATTTTAAAAAACATCCGTAGACAACATAAAACACATTAGAAGGTTACATATACCAAGACTCAATCAAGTGGGTGAAGGGAACATAATACAAATAGATAATAAAACATTATTTCGATTTCAACTTATCCCAATAAATTTAGAGAAAATTTTAGAAATAATCCTCATGATATCTCCCCAAACCACCCATAGTAACTTAAGGGTTATCGTAATGACTGTTTTATATGAACTCACTCATAACTACACCTATGCCCTAAAAAGATTAAAAACCACATACTAAAATCAAGGAAACATGCTTAGCCTGAACCTGTAACACCTAAGTTGTTCATGGTAGGTTCTGATGGCCATTCTCGATCCCCACCAGATGGTGAAAGGCACATGTCATCATAGAACATGAATGTTGTAATGAATTTTCCACAAACATAATAGAACAATCAAAACATATCAATACACTAAAAGGGAAACTCCATAGGAGAACAATATGAGATGTGGAATATGTATTTCAAATACCCAAATTTACATCTTCAATTAATAGAAAATAATAAAAACATGCCATATCATAAGGGACAAAATAGTACAATTACAAAAGATCAACAAAAACCACTTATCTGTGGTGTTTTCCCCTTTCATGAACATGGTAGAATGAAATATAAAAATTCCCAAGTTAAATATATAGAGTAATCTAAATGCATAGTAGGATATGAAAATTTGTTCCACAACAATATACCAAAATTAATAAACCATTATATTCTTTTAATTACAAATATAACAGGCATGGAATAATATTTTCTTATTTAAAACAATACATTATATTCATTTAAATTGTTAGAAACATTTAAAATAATGGAATAATAAACAATTAATATGAAGAGTTTATATAGACCACATGTAATATGTATATATGTTTTACACAGTGGAATTTGTATGAAAATAGTCATAAATTATCAACAACATCATCTTCTAAGACATACTACACAACCATGTAATGGAATCCTCACACACTCATATAATGATAGTGGAAATGAGAAAACATGTCCCTTAGAAACATATCACATAGGACTCCACAATACCCCCATTATGATATGATCTACATAGGTATGTATTTTAGAGTAATAAAGCAACAATTAGTTTCTAGGAAAATACAATCCTAGAATGTTTTTTCCCAAATAACTCACCAACAACTGGATATTGTATGTGCTCGAACAAAAAAAATAATTTAAAATTTAATAAAAATTTATTTAAAATACAATTAACCCATTTTTTATTCCAATATACCGTTTATAATTTAAAAAAAAATAAATGTGGTTTTTATCTATTCATCAATTTTCCATGATAATTTAAAACACAAGCACTTCACAAAAAAATATAACCCATTTTCTCAACATCAATTTATCAAATTAATTTTATAAACCACATACCAATATTTTTATCAATTTCTAATCACACCCTAATTCAGTAGAATTGAGGGATTTTCCTAAAATTAGTTTAAAATAAAAATTCACATCGAAATCATTTTTTCAAAATAAAATTGAAATAAATTTAATTTAAATCAAAAAATATACAAGGTTATTAAATTGGCCAAACAAATATAGATCCCATAATATTTTCATAGAGATCATGAAACATAATTCCCACAATGATATTTTTCGACAAAGAAAAAATAATATATAGATACCAATAATGAATCTATAATAAACATTCGAAATGAATAACATTAGATTTATCAATAACAATAAGATATAATAAACCATAAGGAGGTAATATAAATATATATATAATAGGGGAGGATGAATGGGGAAGATCACTTACAGTAGTGGAATCAATTGACATTCTCCAAGAATCGACCTACCATTGAAAGGGCTTGTAGGAGACCAACTAGGTTTTTGAAAACTTATATCTACTAGGATATCAAACCAAGAGGAGTTGGGGTTGAGTTAAAGGTAAAATGGTGCTCCTATAATTTTTAATAATTATTTTGTATTAACATTTCACATTTTTATAGTTATCTTGGAAGGTATGATTAGTTTTTAAAAACTTGTTTCATAACTCTGCACCCCACTAATGGGGTGCATCGTTTCTACAAGGTGGGTGTATGGTTTTGGAGAACGATATCCTAGTGATTCAAAACCTATAAACATAAAAATAATTCAAAATTTTTAGCTGAATTAAAATAGAGCTTGATTAAAAAAAATGGTTATGTGTACACAAAATCACAAACATGTTGTTACAATCGTGTTTTGAAAATTTCCCTATACTTCATTCTTCATAAGGACTAATGAACCCTTTTCCCACAAGTCACTCTTAATAAAGAATGTTATAGTAAAAAAACAGTGAAAATTTTCTCCATGAAAACCATTTTATAATTATTAATGATAATGGGGAAACATGGTCTCTAGAATAATAAAATTGTTTTTATAGCCAGTTTATTATCCATTTGGAACATAATTTTTTCTAAATTTTCAATGTATATTCATATATTTAGTGAATGATGACACATTATGTATTTATACTCTAGATTAATCATTTATAGTGTCATGATATTCTAAATTTTCAACACCCTCGGTTAAAAAATTTAATGTTTTTAGTGATTACTGATAATGGTTTTTATATGTAGTTATTTATATTGTGAATTCATTCCATTTTTATGGTTGATAAAATATGAATTAAACACGTTATGTATCTTCCATGTAACTGATATAGGAATAATTTTCATCCCCACTCACTCATTGAGGTGTAGGATTTAGTATATGGGATTCCAATACATATAGGTTTCGTTCTATACGTACTTTGAATCAATAGCCCACTTCCTGAAACATGATGTTCTATTTTTGAGAACATTTTCTTTTTCCAATATTTAATAGATTATTTTTTTACTCTTCAATTTTCATAATAAAAAATAGAATAAATTATTAATTTATCTTGATTTCTTGTAATGACATAATCAATAATTTAACGAATCAACTGATTTTTTTTCAAATCCAATCTATCCTACCTATTATATATATATATTATCATTTTTATGGTATATTAACATTGTAAGGATATATTTTGATCATAAAATAAAGATATTAAGGCCGTATCAAATTATTCAACAACATTAAGGTGTTATTCTATATATATCCACACCAACACAAGTTTTTATTATCTATTATATGGATTGCACAGTATTAAAACCCTATAATAAAATTTTTTCAACACAATACTCAATGATTCGCCAATTCTTATGAAAGAAATAAAACCGTTATAATAACATGGTTATGTTATCTCAATACTTAAAACAGAAGACATTAATAATTTATAATATCCTAACAAGGCCCATAACTGTACTTTTAACTGTTCTTATGTTCTAGCATAAGTGATGTAATGTTTTTCAATCAAATAATATTTCTCTTGAAGAATTTTTTTAGCATGTTCATAAAATTTCATTGTCATTTTAATGAAATTTATTTTAATTTCTTATGGAACATACATAAATAATTAAGAATTCCCGAAAAAATAATTTATATGTAAAATTATTTTCATATATAATATATATTATTTTATAATTTTTATTAATAATAATTAATTTAAATGAATATTACATAAGTAATTATATATTTCCCATAAAATAACATCATATATATTTAATTTAATTTTATCAATGATTGTTTGTTAATTTATATATATTATATATCCATGTTTCATTTAATAAAAATAAACCATTTATAACAGATGTAATAAAATAACTATACACTAAAAAAATAAAATAAAGTAATGATATGATAATTTGATGTATCTACTATTCGATTTATCAAGCAGTTATAAGCAAATCAAGACTCTATAGAAATCAATCTTTGATCCCTATCATAGATAGAGGTGTATAATCCATCATTTTTTGTGTATTTACTTGGTTGGATCAATCTCAACTCAGGTCTGAAACCCATTTATTTGATTGAGAAATCCATCCATTACAAATTTATACTCACATGATACTGAGGGGAAAAATGGGTTAATGGTTATATGAAACTATTCTTGGACTCATATACATGTATATAGTATTGAGGGAGGGATGATACACATATCATCATATTTAATTTAGTAATAAATATCACATAAATATATTTAATTAAAATGAAATTTTAATTTAATAACCAATATATTCATAGATAAGTCAAAACACAAGATCATTAAAGAATTCAACAAAAAATATTGGTACCACTAGAATAAATTTCAGATCACTGGACATAAAAAATTTAATATCTACTAATAAATTAATTTTCAAAAATAATAAATAATTGGTTTGTCTTGAATTATAGCTGGATTACAGTTCCTGAGTCATTTAAACAACACAAATAAATATTATCATACAAAATAAATATACATAATTATTATTAAAATATGGAATATTATATGGTAGTGATTTCTATAAACTATATAGTTACATGATGTGTACATTCACCCAATATCTCTTTTAACTCACTTTTTGTCCAATATTCATCACGTAATATATAATAACCTGATATGTAGGACCATAAAACATGGAAAAATATACTTGGTTCAATGTTTTTTATTTTCAAGATTCATAGTCTTCATAGTAAGAATTAATAAATGAAAACCCAAAATATATACAATGTAGAGCATAGGAACATGGAATAATTTACATGACATGTATGATGACTTTTACACATTGTGTAATGGAATAATTTAATTAATGCACATTAATACAACATATTATTTTTTATGACCCACTGAAAATCACTTAGTTTCACATTTTTTGGATTTACTTGAGTAACAAAGTGTATAAAACTAGCTATATATCTTGTTGTAAGTGTGTCACCATGAAATTCGAATTAAAATCAATATGTGGGGTATAATTATTATTGGTATTGATCCACATGATGTAATTAAAATAACACAATGTGTTACTAGTATGGGTTTAAAAAATGTTCATTCCATATACAATGATTATTTCTTCTATCATGCCACTTTACATATCAGTGCTCAATACATGGTTTTAATTGACATCTCATTCTAACCCACTCAACACGTTGTGATTCACATGGCTTGTTCATTATTTGGTTTTACAATTGTTTTTCTATGTCTTAGATGGAGATACATCTCATATAATATTTTCATATATCCAGTTATATTTTCACCTCCAAAATGTCTTTTTGATTATTTTTATGCATTTTTCCCATTTTTTCATACACTGATAAATTGATGTGTTTATCCATTTTTTGGATTAGATATTAAATATGAAAATTTAAACATAAAACACATTTATTAAAATATTCTAAATAGATAAAACTAAATATAAATTAATATTTTCCCAGTTTAATACCACTTAATGATCATGTCTAATAGAGGAAAAAAAGTGTAGGGGATTTTTTTTTCTTTCACTGACAGTCAAAAGTAAATCCATTAAATGATGAACTTAACCACAAAAATATCTATTGAGTTTAAAGCATAATTAATTCACGAGTAATGAAAATATAGAACAAAATGATCCACAAAAATATTATAAAACATTTTGTATCATTTTTATTATGTAATTGTTGTTGTCGAGAAGATTTTAGGTGGATTTTCCTCCAAATGTATCTGTTCATATCCATGAATCATTATCAAATATTCATGGTTTCATGGGTGTTGAAGAAGAAAAGTGAAATCATATTTTCAAAGTGAAAAAAGGTACTGTTCTCTATATGATTTTGAGAGGGGGTAAGGGAGAATTATTTATATTTATGGATTGATAGAATTCAACAGTGTTTTCTATAATGTTATCACTCCGCATATGACTTCATGAGAAGCTATAAATTTTTTTATTTTTTTATCAATAAATATTATTAATGAATTTCCATTACCATATTATATAATCTACATCAAAATTCATACAAAAAATTGTTATTATAATTCATAACAGGCGTATATTCTAATTTAATTTCATAAAAAAATTCATATTTATTTAAATTATATTAAATAAAATATTTCATATCCACTGGTCTTTTAATTTAACACACATGTTATCCCATGAATTTTTTCCAACCATGAATATTAATAAAATATAGATTTATTCATATATATGTTATTCATTCTATATATTTAATAAATATAATATGCACTAAATTCATCTGTATTTTTTTTCAATATTCATATAATATGAATAAATATTTATTATAATTAATATAATAAACATGAAAATAATTATAATAATATATTCATTACATATTGAATAATAAATATAATTATTGAATTCAACTTACATTTTCTAAATTTGTAGAACTATTTAATGAATTTCAACAATTAATATAACACTATGATAAATAATATTCCACACAATATGGAATAAATCTATTCATAAATAAAAATTCAATGGAATTTAATGTTAATTTACATGAATATATCATGGGGCCACTAGGGCCCATTCTTAATGGAATTATGTGAATATAGAAAATGTTATATATTAGTGCATTTAAACATGTTTGGGTAGTGATGGTGTGATAAATTGATGATTAAATTATAAAAAACATCCCATAAATGATACTATATATTATAATCATTTTATTCCAGAAAACTCATCATGGGAAATTCAAACTTGCATCATCACCCAATGTGATATTTTTATCATTTTTTTATTTTCAAGATGAACTTGAAAATGACCATTGATGGACATAGAGTCAGACTAGAAACTTACATTTAAGTAAAAAAACATGTTTATATTTTTCCTTTAATATGGAAGGTTTGATTAATTTCTTAACTATTTTAATTAATTTTATATCATTGATTACACAACAAAATATTCTACTAAATTTTGAGCCTATTTCTATAGTATTTTCATTCATGTTCACATGGAAAAACTTAATTTTTCTCCCAAATTTAACGACTAATACATAATTTTATAGAGAGAAATATCCAATGGAAGGTAGAGTTTTAATAATTCATATTGGGTGTTCCATCATCCAAACCACCCTTATTGAATATCATAAGGCGCTAGAATGATGACTAGTTGTTTAAATGAAACATGAGTTCACAAAACCTAATAATTTTATGTCATTTATATCCCATGACATTTTTTTTAAGAATATAGAATATATTTATTTATGAATATTTTCATATAAATTTTCATTTAAAATATTTATATGGAACTATTATAAAATTTTGATAATATAAATACCCTCATAGAACTAGCACATTAAATATTAGAATTATAACAATCATTATGTGATACAAGAATTATTTATATATTATTAATCTATATTAAAAATGTCTATTGGTTCTAGAGAATCAAATCTAATTGACACCCACATATAAAAAATACAATTATATAGTCACTTAACATTTTATGGCTAACATTATGTTTATGTTTCTACTAATTCATTCCTTTAGTTACTACATCATCCATATTATTTCATCTTGGTTACTCTTTCCTTTTTTACTTCATCTCGTTTGCTAAATACATTCAAAACATAATATATTTGCGTATGTTCCTTTTTCATCTATCATTAAATTTAAAACATTGGAAATTAATATTTTCAAAATATATATTGTTATAATACCTTACCATTCATAATTCAATTCCAATATCATGGGTAAATATTTGTGAATTTTTATTGCTTCTTTAACAATAACAAAAGGAATAACATACTTGGTATATATTTGTACATGGATATGAGTAAAATAAATCAGCTTACTTTACTTTCCTTTTTAACCTAAATATTATTCATTGATCAAAATAAAGTGAGTAAATTTTTTTTGATCCCTTATGATAAATATAACTCCTATATATCATGACACCCCGAACATAAACATTAATATCTCACATATACTATTATATTTTCCACATATTTACCTTATAAAATTTTCCAAATAATGTTTAATGTTTTACCTTAATGAATTTTTCATATTCTATATCAAGAATTAGTACATATCATAACATACTGTAGATATAAAATCAGTTAATACTATTGTGTTTCAACTCATCATTATTAACTCATCAAATTTTAGTACACATTTCCATAGAAGGATTTTATATCATGGGAATTAGGTATTAATTCAATCATGAATTATTTTATCATCAATAATCAGTACTTTTTCATTAAATATACTATTAGTTATCTAAGAACCCCATAGGTCATTATCCTAAGTTCTATATCCCTATATCCTGTGACAATAATGCATGTTTTCATATGGAAATAATTTCCAATATAGTATTAACATATAAGAATATTTTTTATTTTTTATGTTTATTTAATACCATATTTTTCTAGGGAAATTATAGGGCTCCATCTGACCCCGCATATACACATTTAAATATAATCATCCCATATTTTTATTAAATCTAAAATATATATATGGATCCTTAAAATACTAATATGAAAATTAGGGTATAAAATTTGGAAACCCAAATTATGTTGAATTGCATCACTTTAATTGAAGATGAGGTTCCCATGGGTTTGATAAATGTAGAGTCTTATTTTATTCTATATGAATAAATTAAATTGGTAAAAAAAATTTGGGTAATGAATTCCTTTATATGTTCATAAGAGTGTCTATGTCATGTTATAAAACGAAATAATAATGTTTTATATGTAATTATTTCAAGGAAAAATAATCTTCTCTATTAGTGAGAAAACCAGTGAATATATGAAAATTGTTGAGATGGTATTTATGAAAGAAACATTATTATATAGTTAGATTCACTATATAAAATAGTTATAATAAGTTTATAAGTTGGTATAAGTTGGGGACCTTTTGGCTTCTAAATTTGGAAATAAATTCTTCTATTCATTTAAGATGATTAAAATGGGCTCAATGTGTTTTGGAGATCTAAATGAAGTAGTAAGAAAGAAACCTTGAGTTTTTGTCATTTTTATTGAATAAATTAGTGAGTAAATATTCTTATATATTTGATAATTATAAATTAGGTTGATGTTGGAATCATAAGAGAAGTTCACATCCTTGAAATAAAAAATCATGAGTATCCATCATGTTTCAATTTGGTCGAATTTATGAAAATAGTTTAAAATATATATATATATTTTTAAAACTATGTTTCAAAAAATTATATTAAATTTAAATACATTATACGACCAAGATTTATTATATATTCAGGATATTCATTTGGATAAATTCAATATATCTTCAGAGAAGATTTTATGACATTACAGTGTATAATATGATTTTGTTGGAGCACATGAATTCCTTGAATTAAATTAGATGATAACATAAGGCTTCCATGGAGGAAAATAGGAATCCAAGTAATTTATTATGATATAATCCATTGTATATGACATCATAACAAAATTTATAACTTTTTTACTATTCATATGCCATAGAAGGGATTCCATATGTCTTTCTTTAATATTAATTGGAGAATAAAACATCCTAGTATTTTGTATGACACTAAAGTATTATGAAATATTAGTGATGATTATAATAATTCCCAATGATATTGAATAAAATTTTAATATTTCTATTACTTTTGTATTATAGAATATAACCACCTAGAATGAGTTTATAACATTAGACATAGACAATTTTTTATAAATTTAGAGAAGTATAGAATTTCTTATTTAAAGTGATAAATAATTTGGGATGATTCTTGTACATGTAGATATTTTTTAATGAACCATGAAGCATAGAAATTCCATGATCTAAGAATCATAATCTGTTCTTCAAGATTATGGATGATAAGATGATAATATAGAAGATATTATAAAAAAAATTATTGTGTAAATAGGATTTTATTAAATTATTAATAATGACTTCATGTAATAATGTTGATCAGTATGATATAAAAAATACGAAAATATCACATAATACATGATGACATTAGACTTAGTATATGATTTTAGATTTTAACTGGACTGTATAGAATAAATCTGAATATTATCATTTTAAATGAGAAGCTATAATTCCTCAATTTTATTTCCATACCACTAACAAATACGGTGGTCTGGTATATATGTAATTTTTTTATTATATAAAATTTATTTCTTGGCATACGATCTATTTTATGGATGATAAGTCGGACCCTACTAGAGGAGAATGAGAAGACATTTTCAGTATATTTTTATTAATGGTAATGAAAATGAAGTATATTTTTTTAATTATATAATAATCATGTTGATGAAAAATTAATGAAAAATTTACAAAATATATTCTTAAATTGGAGTGGAATATATATTTTGATAGATGAATAAAAACATGGTGTGTGGAATGATAATATGGATTGTTTTGTATTAGGAATTCTCAAAATTATGTCCATTTCTGGGAATTTCATAAGACTCTACTAAAATAAAATAATAATCCTTTTACATTATTTTTGTGGTACACCTAAAAATATTGTATTAACCTATTGAAAAATGAAATATATCATAAGGATGAAATAACAAGATATGTAGTGGTAATATAGTAGGCTGAGAGAACATCAAGTACCATTTATAAAATAATAAGTGTGTGGGGATCCCATAAGTATAATATCTCTCAAATAAGAAGATTGAAATATAATGATACTATGTTGAAGATTAAATATTTCATGGTTTTTATGAAAATAATAATCATATGAAGTGGAGTTGGTTAATGGTGAAGTAGAAAATGAACAAGTGTTGAGCATTGGAAAATAAATTGTACTAATTTTTATGACAAATGATAAGAATAATTTAGTTTAATATCATTATGAAATAATTTAGTTGTAATGTATCTCTTTATTTATCAACCAGTAATGATATATCCTAGGTATCATTCTAAGGATATTGAGTTTGGAGTGAAAAGCATTTTGTTTCATAATATCAACATGGATATTAGAAAGGTGACAAAGTTCTTGTTTTTTGTTCTGATATAATTTACATTTACATACTTGAATAAAATATATAAGGAGTAAAAATAACAGTTTTGATTGCGTAGAGACACAAATGGTAAGCATATTTGTCTACATTAATAGGTGGATAAATGGTGAGATGTGCACCTGTTGTTATGCTAGTGGGAAGGTCGTAGGATACAGTATAATGATCTATTCTCTATAGTAATGTAGTAATGGAATTTTACCATTATAATATCGTTATCAAATTACTATGAAATAGAAATCAAATTATTATGATAATCCCAAGAAAAAAAATATTGTATAATATGGTTATTATTGGATAATCTATTTATCAATCAAATATAAATGTTGTAAGTAGTACTTTTCCCACATTATAGATAATTCTTGAGAAATACTATGATTCACTATCATTTTTATTTTTTATTTCATGTACTTTTTCATGTAATAATAATGATAAAAGAAACAATTTATATACTAATATATAACAAATGTTCATATTTTCAAAAGTGAAAAATCGTAAAAAAACATTTGGAATTTGGTAAAAAAAATTTGAAACACATGATTCCCCCATATCAATTTTATCTACATCGATGATCAAATGTTTTATAACAATATTATCATAGTAATAGGTTCTACACTAATCAATTTTTTTTATAAAATTACAAAAATAGTTTTTAGTATATTACATGATGTGTATAGTTGAAAAGGAACACCCTTAGACTCACGAAGTGTTTTCAATCCATGTTGAACAAGATCTATATGTTTCAAAAACTAAAATGAATAAATGGAAAAAATAGGCTAAGAAATATAAAATACTCTTTAAATAATAAATAGGATTAATCACCAACATAATATATTCAATGTGGTGTGATCCTTGATGAATCTATTGATAATGAGTCCCCGATTTTTTAACGTAATGTTTTTGAGAATGATGTTTATGTAAAATCTAATATAAACCCTTATTTGAAGTCCCATAATTATTGAATTAAACCCATAATTATGTGGATATATATTTATTTCTGTTTATCATTGAATTATATGATAAAAATCACAACTAATAGATGATTCTGAAGAAATGGAAAAGGAATTAGATGTAATTCTTATAAAATTCAAATCTATCTTGAATGAAATAAAATCTATGGTGATATATCTATATATATGTGGAGAAAAATTTTCAATTCTTGAATAAAATGTTATAATATAAATTCCAAAGAAATAAAAGTTCAAAAAAATTAGTGATAGAAAGAACCATTATATAGAATATTGTCTAAATATTATTATTGTAATGAAGGAATTATAATTTAATATCAAATATAGGATGATCAATTAATCTGAAAATTTATATAAAATTAATAATTTCAATATAAAAATATCCAAAAGTTAAAAAATTAATGGGGAGTTTGGTTGAAAAAAATTGATGATGAAACAATTATCTCAACATGAAGTGTTTGATATTGGATATCAAACCATGAAATTTATATTCTACAAAGGTGAGTATTTCCAATAATTCAAGAGAATTAATTCTACAAAAAAAACATTATATTTTTTTCTTTCTACATTGAAAACTAAAAAATGTTGGATTACTGATCAATAGCTTACTAAGAGAAGTATTAACATTATTCACATATAATTAGGTAGTCTATTGTCTAGTTAAATCATTTTGTACTGATTATTTTTTTTTTGAAAAATATAGTATAAAAGAAAAACTGTAAATATATAAACATGTGAGAGAAAATTTAATAAAACAAACCCTACATTACCAAGGGTGGATGTGATATATTCTTAAAAAATTTCCGCCAAGTGGAGAACAATAAATTAGGGTTCCATCATAAAAAATGATGCTCCAAATCAAGAATTAGAATTTATCTAACAAAATAATGAAATTATTAAGAAGATCATGGTTTGATTGTAGGTTTATGTATAGTTCCTTGGGTTTCCTATATAATAATTTTGTAGTTTTTAGTTATATAAGGACTGTGTAAATGGAGAGTGGATATGAAGTTCATAGAATACTTTTTAGAAATAAATACACCACATAAATAATAATATTTTATCCTTAAAAAATATTTATGAAATCATAGGTATATTAATTGATATTTACATCATCAATGTAAAATATTATGTGTATTGTTTTCATTTTGACACCAAATACAACCATTATTCTAGTTTTATGAAAAGAATACAACATAAATGAATGTATTTAAATAATGAAGGAATGTTTTCCTTTGGAAGAAAAAGAAGTATTATGTGAAGTAGAGTACATCGAAGAAGAGAGTGAAGAATGATGAATAGGGAAACAATACAAATTGGAAAAAATCTGTATACTACAGTAAGATAGGAATCATCATGGAACATTGAATAGATTCTATAAACTTCAATAATAATGGGAGAAATATATAATCAACAAGAAGATACTAAATTCAATAAGGGGATAATTGAATTGTCTTGGTGGTATACAGTCCTAACTATAAAGATGAGTATTTACCAAAAAACATTGACTATAATGTTGGTAAAGAGGTGTGTGGATGGTGGAAAAATATAGGAATCATGGATATTTTATGTATGACTATATTTTATATAAAATATATGAAGAAAGGCAAAAAATCAATTACTCTTATTTCGAAGATGGATGTTTTCATAATGATTACTCAAAAATGGATATAGTTGAACATATACATAAATAGTTTCTATTGATTTTCTCAAATATGTTAGAATACGAAACAAAATTTGATAATTAAAATTTGAAATAATTTACTCTATTTTCTAGTTTGATGAAATCTAATACAGTTCAGAAAAAAGATGAAATCAAGTTGAATTTAATACCTTTAAAAGGTGATGTGAGTTGGATAATCAAGAGGGAACAAATCTTAAAGAGGTATAGGAATGTTTGAACATTAATGAAGGGTGTACATGGGTTGAAGATGTTTTCCTATTTATATGGATCATATTAAAATTCTAATATAAGATCCACCTAATACCCATGTTTTGATTTTTAGGAATCTTGGAAGATGGAATAGATGGTGAGTATTGGAAAAGGAATAAAAGACAAATGTTATAATTTCAATATAGATTAATTTATTATATATCATATACTATGTCAATTACTTTTCCCCTCATAATTGTTATCACGGATCTCAAATGGAATCATAAATGTTTGTAATTCATAAATAGTGACTAAGCATTGAAGGGAATTCTATTATGGGTATAATTGAAGAAAAATATACTACAAATTAGTCATTTATCATAAATTTTTAATTCAGGATACATTTGAGGAAAATAATATATTATGTATGATTTTTGATTCATTAACTATTTTTAGATATATGTTTTATAGTTATTTAGGTGGTGAAGATATAGAAAAATAAGGAAGAAATATATTTCTCTTGAATACTCTTTATTTCATTATTTAAATGATTATTGGTTCTCAAAATTTCATGTGAATAACCCCTAGGGAATGAACATAGGATGTTGAGTCACATTTAGGCTAGTTAGTGGAGATGTTTTTTCTCAACATACCTCTCTTGTTTTTAGTGTATCTGTTATCCATGTAGATGTAGATTTTATAATTTTATGTCCCATTCCTAAAAAAATGTGAATCCACCATTTACTCTTTAATAAATATATAATATAAGATGTGGTTGGAAAATAAATGGTTAAAAATATTTATTTTAAAAATCGATTTGATACCTCTGATTTAATTAAAATATTAAAAAAATATTTAAATCATTCATGGAATTTCAATAATGGGGAGATAAAATTTCCTACCTTTTAATTTCTTGTCAGTAAAGTATGTTAAATTTACATAGGAAGTAAAATGCTACTAAAAAATCCAATGGGGGAGATTAATTGCCCCTAGATTTGGAGAATCATCAGTTATACTTTTTTCAATATTAATAAATACATTTAGTTATAATGGAGAATTTAGAGGATGGTATGGTACATGAATAAAGGAGATTATTTCATTTTATCAATTGAAAAAAAAAATTTCTAAAGTATATTTGTAAAAGTTAATAATGAACATTGCATAGTGATAAATCCATTGTATATTTATACAATAATTGGTGACAAGTAATTCATGTTGATTTTAATTTTTATTGAGGTTGGATAAACTATCTATAATAGTATCAACAACAATATAATTTATATGATTCACATAAATTTATTGGTAGATAAATATAGATTTAATAACTTTTAGTTAATTTATTAAAATATTAACCCATGTTCAATGAGTTCGAGAGAGTATCTTCTATTGGATGTATGACAAATGGATTTATAATCATTTTAAATTTTTGAATCATTGAGTTAATATACATGGATTATGGATATAATTTATAGAGTAAAATTAGAAATACTATGTGTAGTTTACATTCAATAAAGTATATAACTAGAATATTTAACATGATGAATGTCCTTGTAAATAAAGAGAAGTTATATGATTTTTTTTTAATTTCCATTTTAATTAATATATTTTAATGTTGATGTTAATTCCATTAGATGACATGATATTGATTAGGGAAGCCTTAGTTTCATTTGAAGAGTGTTTGAATTTTTTTTAGAAATATATTGTATGACATTACAATTGAATGTATAAATTCAGTGGAGCATATGATTTCTAATGATTTTCAAGATATCAAAGGCATATTTTATGAATTCATGTCATTTCATGTCATTCCAAATTTTCCATATCACTTAATTCTAAAACATATGACTTCATTACTAGGCATATTTCTGTTATGGTATTTCGTAATATGTTTGTGATGTATGGAAATAATTATAAAAATTAATAACACATAATAATGTGTTAATGTCCTATAAAATATCATTGAAAATATTTTGAATTGATCTTCAAAATAAGTTAACTCATACCAGGAATATGACTGTTGAAACCCATTTTATGCCTTCTGTAGAGTAGTATATGACATTAATAGTACAAAACATGAAGATATCTAAAAAAATATCAGAATTGATTATATAAATAGGAAAATAATATTTGATGTTACTATTGGTTCTCAATCATGGTTAAATAATTAATAATAAGTAAAATATCATGATCCAAGCTAGATAATATGATCATTATTCTTATGGAGAATAATATCAATGTAATGAATTAATTAATCCATGTTAAATTTGATGAAATTGATTTTTTTCCACCAATAATGAATGTATATCAATTTAGAATCATGATTTTTACTATAGTAGTAGATATATATTTAAATAAATATAGATTCAGTCATGATAATATGACATATAGTTCTATTTTGAGGGTAGTGATTCAACAATAATATATGTAGATTCAATGTGAAACTAATATGCCACAAGTTGAGTTCCATGTTGAAACTAATAATTGAGGATTGGTCTATAAGAATTTTTAAAGAGTAATTACTATTTCAATTCAAATTTAATTATTATTTATTTAATGATGATATTTCCTGATTGAAGATAAAGTAGAACACATTTTTATCATGTTTAAAATATGAGAATTAAAAAATCCATTTTTAATACTAATAGAAATTTATTTTCCATGGAAATTCTAAGACCCTCACATGTGATTTAATTAAATTACTATTATATACGGAACATTTGAGAATAATAATAAGTGGTTTGTAATATGTGTGATGTTTTTTAGAATCCATAAATTCTATAATATTGTTTTTTGTATAAGAAATTTATAAGACCCCCATAAAAATCAATATTCATCTAGGATATTTATGGCTTTGAGAATTCAGATAAAATTACATTATCAAATAGAATAATGGAATACATATCAACAATGAAATAGTGGGAGAAGTGGTTCTGTTTTTGTTTTCATATAAGGAAAAAATTCCACTCGATGGAAGAAGAATATTGTGGAAATGGTATGAGAAGAATATCTGTTGAAGAATAAGGGAAAATTAAGATGAAACGATAAAAAAGCTGAAATATTTTATATGTTTCAAAGAAATTTATAATCCAACAAAGCTTATTTAGTCAATAGGGAGGAGTAAGGTTATTTATGGCACAACATGCCATATATGGTTTTGCGTTTCCGGATCAAGGATCACACCATTGAGGAATTAAATCAATTGGAATAATTTTTAGGGGTTGTGTAGTCCTTTATGTATTCTCTATGTAATATAAATTCTAGAGAATTATTCATTAGATTATTAATTGTGAGGGGCATATATTGAGTATAAAATATTTATCATGGATTATAGGAAGTGAACATTTTCATTGTTTCATGTTATGATATCAAAGACATTAAAGAGGTAGAATAAATGTTATATTTACAAAAGTATGTTGGTTTTAATCAACCAAAGTGATTTGTAGACATCTTATTGATATACATTATGTGGTGGAAGAAATATGAAAATTTAATCAGATTCTATTTTGTATACTATGGGTTGTATTATAAATTACCCTTCACTTGGGTAATATATTCAAGGTATTTTACATGTGTTATATGATGATCACAATCTTTTGGTGTATATAAAGTCTTGTTTTAAGATAATCAATGGACAACCGATTGTAATTGTAAAAATAAAATTAGTGGATATCCCTTTTTATATAAGTATTTGAACATTAAAGGGAGTATTTTTTTCCACTTTAATTCCCTAATTAATTTCCTCAGTTTTGAATTGATGGTCCACATGTCCTCATGAACACTTAACAAAACACTATATTTTGAAACTAGTTTTGATGGATCAAGTGCCTTCTATAGTGATATATTCTTTCAATAGAATTCATGTAATGAATAAAAAATAACACTTAATATAAAATTAACATTTTTATAATGAATAACACATCAATTATTTCAATTCATAAAGAAAAATAGTTCATAGACCCCCCAAATTGATAGTTCAAACAATTAAATGAGTAAGACATTAGAATAAGTAAACATTCTTGCATAATCCATCCCAACAACCCCCAAACACTATGCTTCAAATCCTAGATCCCTATCACTAGGACATGAATTTTCCTATATTCGTGATCATGAAGTCTAGGCACGCATTGATATGCCCATGTGTGTTCTGATTATAAACACAGTAAGAAACCCACAATACGTCTTTATCATGATCTCAATTTAATAACATTTCATAGTATGATAATAAATAATCGTCCAAGAAAAAAGATACAATCACATATTGAGTGGTTCTGTGATAACTATGTTACCAAAAATCACCATTCATATATTATTTAGAAACATGATAGAACAACACCATATATGTAGTATCTTTCACGACATAGATCATGTCAGGGGATGTAATCCACCTTTAATGATTGGTACATACTACCATAATGTAACAACCCATCTAACTACCTTTATGCACAAACATGTTTCTCCTGTATGAAACAAAACCACCACTCCCATTTAACTATATTAACAATGCAAAATGATTCCTAGTTTTGGAGAAATAATTATACCATTTTTATTCCCATATCATGGTTCAGATATATTTTTCACATCCTACACCCTCCCCCTCTAAGAGAGTGACTATGTCTAACATGGAAACTCCTCAACTAGAAGAGTGAAAATATTGGTTCCAGTGTCTTTTCACAAAACTACACAAAAGGAATATAATACTAAAGAACAATATAACATAACCATAAGGATATTAGTAGACACAAAAAATCATAATAATACTAAATTGTTGTCTCATTTGATACACATTAACACACATTTGATCAAACATCAAACACTATATAAAGAACATGTGCACATAACAAAATTTCACTCATAAAGTAATTTAAATGGACTCTATATAGTATGTAACATCCCATTATATAAATTATTATGTATATGAAAAAATGTTCCCTAGAGAATTTTCACATAACAGACACTAGTATATAAAATGATTCAATCCAGTATCCAAATATACATATAATTTTTTCCAAATAATTTATTTTTAAACATATAAAAACTAAAAAATTTATAATAATTTATCCCTTCATGGTAATTTAATTTTTTATGATTTAGTTCATTGCATGTGTTATTAAATTTGTTCTCAAATGATAATTATAAATTCAGCAGGTAATAATAATTTATATCTCAGTAATAATCTAATCCAAGAATGGAATAATTCATTATCATTATATTATAATTATCTTTATTATATTTTGATGATAAATGAAACATTTATCTAGAAGTCATAATAATTATAATTAAATATTCTTATTAAGAAATTATATATTAAAAAAAGATAAACCAATGAATAGGGAAGAGAGGCAATTTAGTCATTCCAAATAATAAATGAATAAATCAAATTGATTTAGGAAAACATCACATATCATTGGTTTATGATTTATGGATACTATAAAGTCATGATGATATCAAAATAAGAAGGCATCAAAATTTTATGTATTTTTAATAAATTGTATGGAATTGTTTTGATATAATTAAAGAACAAAATTAAATTACAATTTAATTTTTCCCTAAAGTGATTCTCGTATATGAGCATTTATATACATAAAAATAGGAATAAAGTTCTGATACAAATTAAAAAAATTATTTCCCATGTTTTTTTGATATTAAAACCATCAATACATGTTTACATTTTCGAGATGAGAGAAAAAATAAATAAAACAGGACAAAAATAATTTTTTCCCAAAAGCGTGTTGTATTAGAGTATGATTGTTGTACTATTATGCAAATCATAGTTTTCATGTGAGGGTACGGAATTTTAACCATATAAAGGTCATGTTTCTAGAAACAACATTATGAATATTGGAAATACCCTTGCATATCCTTTAGAAATTTATATTTACCATTAAAAACGTTTCCTTTTTTTAGAGGTGAGCTTTTACGATATTAAATCATTGAAAACTCCACCTTAATAGTACATAGCAAAATATTTACCCATATGTATCCACAGGATAAAAAATAATCCTTCAAATTGAAACATGAAATTTGTATAAAATTTAAATAGAGGCTGGTTTACCCATGTCTAACCCAGGAAAATAAAAATTTACCATTATGAAACTCTAAAAAATAGTCCATCATTAACGTAGAAATAATATAACATTACATAAAACATATGATCTGTATAAGGGTTAAAATTAAACAAAAATTATTAAATATTCATTTCAAGGATTAATAAATTATTAATGAAAGTTGTTCTATAGATCACTTTAATGATGAAAATATTAAAATAATTCCAATAAATGGACTTCTCACCCTCAAGAAATATCTCTAGAGTTCCTAATTAAAATGATTTTCTTATTATTCTCAAACATCTGGTTCCCTCCCCCAAGTATATTCTCAAATCTATGTATGCTTACAAAGGACTATGACAAGTGGTTCCATCATTCCTTGAAACACATTCTTGATTTAAACTATGATCATTACATGACACACCCTAATTGATTCATGGGACTCCTACACTCTATCCTTATAGTCGATCACATTTGATGTATTGGTTATCTATCTATAAGGTTGATAAACATTAAACCTATCCTGAATACCTCACTTATACATTGGAAGGCCCAGTTAGTAATCCATTTCTTTGTAACATTTAGTAATATCAAATAGTCCCACAATTAGCAGTGTTAGTGTCATATGTGTATGAATACAATGATACCCCACCTGTGGTGTGACTCATAATAAAATACAGTTCCTATTAGTAAACTTGAAATGTAATATCCTTTGGTTATGAAATTATCATTTCATTATATAATATTTTACTAACAACTTCGTGATCAACTACACTCTCATATATGCCTCTTACACCATTATCCTCTGAAAAAAATCTAACTCGCCTGTCTCATTCCAATATATTGTTGAGTGTCATGGTCATCCATAGAGATCCCGAAGAGGTTCCATATGAATATAACCCAGGAAACTATTTTTTTAAGAGAACATTTCCATGTATTAGCTCTCATTTCATTCTCCACCAAATAAATGACTTCATTTTCGAATCATATACTCAAGGATATGAATAATTTTCTCTGATTTTATATAATTATATGTATGTTATGTCACATTAAAACTCTATTAAGTTCCACATCCTTATATAAATTATTCCAAAACCCTTTATTTAAAATGATCATCCATTTTAAATATGATATTGGAAGGAACTCCATTTAGTAGAAAAAACTATTTGATATACAAATTTCGAAAATCATCAATAGATTCAGTCTCTTATATCAGTTATAAATGAACCACTTCCATCAACATATTTAATATAAACCAAAACTCATTGTGACTCATTGAGGTAATATTTAACCCCTTCATGTTTTCCATTATAATTTCAACGCACATCAACATCGTCATGAGAAGTGTTTAAAGAAAACCTCCACAATGATGATTCTCAGAATCTACCCTATAGAAGGTAAGGAATCCTAAAACAAAACAAATGATGATCTTATTAATACCATAACAATATAACAAACAACATATGTCATTGTATATTTTTATTGGAACTTGATTCACTACCCATAAAATTGTGTAAGGATTTGTCATCATTTCCTCCCTTAAGTAAGCTCAAAAAACATATATCACAATTTTGTAGATTATTTCATCATTTTATAAGGTAAAACCATAAATATAAACATCCCATAACATGTGTTACCACACCACTAAACACTTGGGATTTGACACCGATATTACTTTCAAATGGTCTACTAAAGAATATTTGAAAACAAAAGGTCCCCATTTCATCAGAATATGATCCTATAATACACACAAAATCCATTTTTCCTCAAAATCATCTGACACTATTCCTCATCTTTGAAGTCCTCTTACCACGATCATATGTCCCTTCATAATTCATGTATGTATAATATGTAACAAAATTCCCTATCCCTAGAGAATAATCCACCACAATTTGAATGTATTCAGATTCATTACTATATGTTTATAACTAAAGTTTATATCCCAATGAGAGAAGATATATTGGATGATCTCATTCCATATGTATAAAATAATTCTCTACAGAATTAGTTAATGTTTCCAACAATGAATTAATTAATCAAAAAATCCAACACGAATCTATATTTTGGGTAGTTATTCTCAAGTGGTTCTCGCTGACATGACACAAAAGAGATAATATGACAAGCCTTCAACAACACAACACCCAACTAAACACTTGAGGAGTTATAATACTCTTCATAACCAGTCCAAATATATGAATGGTTTAGAGTTATTTTTTTCATTAACATTCACAAAAAATTAATTAAGATCTACACACTACTATGATAGCTAAGTCTTATTCCTTTTATTATTCAATTTCTTCATTATAAATTATAAATTAGAGAAGATCATAATTAAAAACCACATAAAACCATCTAAACCAATAATTATCATGATATACCAAACATTAATTGGTTTTGGAAAAGAGATTACCTTCTCAACCTTATATGGGCCCTAATGAATTCTTGACATTGACATCACATTCCCAATGAACCAGAAATCATAAATTAAATATTATTACTTTTACATTTTGAAATATAAATAGTGTTCCTGATGTGTTCTCAATGAAATATATATGTTCCAAGATTGAATATCAGATATCATGAAATATATATGAACATAATATATAAACTAAATAAAAATTAGACATGATATGGATGAAAAATCATGTTAATTAGATCCATGAACACTTCATGATAATTTTTCAACACATAGATAATGATAAGATACTTATACAGTTTATACACACACCTTAAAATTACCGTGGGAATATCCTCATCCTTGACCCATAGTTGACATATTTCTAATCATAGATCAGTCTAGGAGAACCACTTGTCTCCTAAAAAATAATTGCAGAGATCATTAATCTTGGGTATGGAATACCTATTGTTCAAATAAACCTTATTCGGATTCATGTATTCTACACAAAGACATATAAAACATTATCATTTCATTGCAAATAACACCATAACACCATAGAGATATGTTCATGTTCTGATAAAGGAATTTGTGGATACATACAATAGATATATCATGAGGTCCATTAACTCATCAGGTTGTATAAGATGTGGAAGAATAAATATATGTTGGAATCCATGAATGTTTTTATCTCAAATTCAATTCTAGTCTATTGAGGGAGTCATAAATAGTCATCTAGAATAAAATATGGATATAGGTCCCCAAATGGAGGAGTAATTAGTCTAATACTATATCTCTCGTAAGAGAAAGGTATATTAATTATACCATAATCAATTCACTATTACTTAGGTCTTGTAATTATCTACCTACAACAACATCTAATCCATCCTTAATCACAATGATCTTCCCCTTGGTTATAAAAAAGGATACATGTACCTAATAACTATCAATGTTAGCATGAAATATTATAAGTCATTCCATCTAAAAGGGCACATCAAAATTTCATTTCATGGAACATGAAGTCCCATAATTATCTATTTCCATCAAATAATATATAAAACTCATGAAATCTCAGAAGATGGTCTTCAAAAACATAGTTAGATGTATTGAAACATACTAACTCTTTCGATAACTAGTCTGGTTTGTTTAGACCAGAAATAATTTGGGAAAATATAAATGAATAAAAAATACCATTATGAAACTATATAGTATATGGAATATAGGTGAAGAATAACATACCTTGATTTTTCAATGGTCCATCCACATAGTCAGTTGGAAACTAGTATATTGTATACACTCGTCCAAACTTATCTCCACGGTCCAACCCCGAGTATGCATGACTCTCATGTGTTTTCATTGTTTAAGGTTATGAACCTAATAAAGAGGACCCTTCCCACACCTTGACCAGTGTTCCTCAAATATATATGTTGATAGGTAGAAAAAACTATATAATGATATCATATCATTCCATAATTGTTAAAAATAATAAAAGGTATTGCATGTAATAAAATAAAATGTACATTCTATCCAAAGTTCTAGAACCTTGTCAAACCATCTCACATAAATCTGTAAGAAGATGTCTTACTCTTTTCTACCTACCAAATTACTTGTTTTACCTCGTTATCATCCTTCTTCCAACTTCCAGAAGTTTAACCAATGATTTCACATGGATCTGAAGTCATTGTAATCTATAATCATGAATATAACATCAAATAATATTCTCCTCTATCAGATTATTAAATTATAGTGCTATGTGAATCACATAGTATTATTACATATTGTCAATCCCAAACCTATTTTATATCATATGAATGAAGGTATTTCTGAAAAATCATATCCATTTGTGAGTGATTGCCATCCAAAATGGAAAAATATAGAAACTCTGTGAATTGAGATGGGTACATGGACATACAAATAGTTCCTCAATAAATCTCAATAATATCATGAGTTCGATTATGTTTTAGTGTGTTGGGGAAAATACAATATAATAATAACTCCTTGAATTCCACCTATGTGTGATCTTTAGGCATACTTGTTTTACTCATCACAACTCACAACCACCTAGTCGGTCATTTAAGCATAAAAGATGTCTGCCTAATCATTCAATGCAAAAATATCATCTATATATAATGGATTCCCTCCATGATATTAATCTATTTCTCAAGATCTATGTAATACAAGTTTTTTTGAATAATAGTGTATGATGGAGTTGAAAATATTGAGAAAAGTCAGTTGTCATCCTCCTAATGACACAAGGCTAGTGCATGTTCATTCCCTCAACAACCAGAATAGGTTTAAGAGAATGATTTAGTGCATTATCCAATGTAGCCCATGGTGTAATGGGTTCATTTAACCAAGGATGAGAAATAAATCATCATTAAATGACTGTTTAAAATAACTATACTAATTTTTATTATGTATTTAAAAGAATCATGATAGTGATTTCTATATCAACCTATCTTAAGTGGCATCCAAAAATAAAAAGAAACATGCCTTACAATACTATACATGTATATATATAACTATAACTTAGTAAAAATATTACATATATAAAATTTCACACCCCATCCAATGCTTAATTTTAATTTAATTATATATGGTCGCATTTTTAAGATGTAGGATGAGACTGTTTTATATTAATGGGAATTTGAGATTTTATATGGGTGAGCTACCGTACATGCGACCATGTGTGGGGACCAACATTAATAAGAGAACATTTTATTATTAAACATATGTTTAAACTAGCACGTGATTGGGAATGTGACAACACATTCAGCCAGGTGCTGTGTCCTACCACTATTAATAATGATATTATAATTCAGGTTCATTTTATTAATTTACATTTATTATTCATATTATCATTAAAAATATTAATATTTTAAATAGGTTATGATTATAATGAATATTATTATGTTAATATTTTGATTTTTTCATTAATAATAAATTAATGTTAAAATTATAAAATAATTAACTTACTATTTAGAGTACCATTTTTTTATTATGTGTAGGTTAGTTTAAGTTATTTCTTAAAGTTTCATTTATTTTTTTTATTCCTTTTTTTATTATTTTTTATATCTTTTTCTATCCTTCTATCTTTCTCTCCCTCCTTTTCATTACTCTACACCACCCTTTCTTCCCCCTGGTTCGCACCGCCCCTCATCCAAAGCCTAACAGCCTCAGCACCCCCTTCCCTCCACCTTCTGACTAGACTGGGTCCACCCTCCTACCCCTATCTGGGCCACCTCTGTAGCCTCCTCACATAGCCCACACCTCCATCGTGACACCTCCCTCTTGGTCGAGCCACCCGGAGACCACTTTGCGGTGCACTTCCCCTCCTCCACCCAGCTCACCCAGGTCATGCCCCTTACAGGTACACTGATCAGCACCCCAAGCCACTACTAATGTCCACCTCACTTCAAAGAAAAAGTGTGAACTTCCCTTGGACACACCCCCTTCCTGATTTGGTGCTCCTTTCTGCTGATGAAACTGACCCCCGCTGCGCGCCTCACACAAAACCCCCCCAAGCACGACTCCCATGGTCAAGACTCTCATGGCCACACCTTCTTATAGCGAGGATCTTTTCGGTTCAACACCTACAAACACCCTCCATCATGCTCGTATAGCTTCTTGGACCCTTTCTGTAGGTGTGATATAACTCAGTTTTTCATTATTTCAATTGGATTATGTTTGAATTAGGGTTTTGTTTTGGAATTTGGTTTGATTATGGTGTAAATGGTCTGATGTTTTGTTTTTATATTCTAATTGTGTCATTCATGGTGTGTTTGGTGTGTGGTGGATATTTCACATCGAAATCTAGTGATTCTCGACACCAAGATAGGTGGTTCCATGCGTGATTATTAAATGATTAATCAATTTTCACGTTTAATTAAATTAGAAGATTTTTTAAATTATTTCATTGGTGAAAATATATCTTATAGTAAATTATTAATCACTTCATTATTCAATTTTTTTGGCATTTTTATGTGTTATGGAGTCCACTTTTTTTGAGAACCCATGATTAATAATTTATTTTAATTTGTTTTAGAAATTGAGTAATGAATTTATTAGATAGTTCAAATGATTTAGTGAACTTCATAAGTTATTTGTAAAATTGTGTAAGTGATGCAAATGGTGTTTGGATAATATTTCAGTGTGTGTAGAATTCTAAAAAGAATCATTTTAGTGTATTTTTGGAGTAAAACATTATTTTGTACCTTGAAAATGTTCTATTATGTGTTTAATTTATTTATTAAATGGTTTATGTGGTGCAAATTTTTTTTCAAGAGTGTTTATTATGTGTTTAATTTTTTTAAATGGTATGCTCATATGTGATATGGTGCGGTTTTAAGGAAAATATACACTTTGTCACTAAATAGTTTTTTATTAAATTGTGTATTTGGATTATTAAAATATAAAAGGTTTGAAATTTTTGTAGAAATGCATTGGTGTGCATTAGATCATAAAAGGTACTTTTGAGAGTGATTTGTGTGCAAGATCTTGTGATACCATTTAGATATTATTTTTTCAAACTTTTAAATATTTTATTAAATTAAATTAGCGGTTTGAAACTTTTTTGGAGGATGTTTTAGCATGAGTATTATTTAAAATGGTTATTGTATGTGAAAATGGAGATGCATTGAGTGATCCTCAAGATTAGTGTCATTCTGAAATTTTACCTAAGGAATTGATGAAGAGAAAATGTTGTGGATCTCGTATGTGTTAGACCAGTCAATAGGCAGATAAGGGGTTGTGTTGACCATTCTGATAAGCTAGTGTCATGTTTCCCAAAGGTTGTGTGGGACAATCAGTTAAACAATATTAATAGTTGTTTGACTTGTTCATATTATGTTAAGTGTAGATTCCTCATTAGATGAGGTGTGTTAAACAAAGGTACTTGTTCTTGGATTTCTCCTTCCATTAGTTAGCATCACATGTTTTATAGAATTCTCAATCTCCTATATCTAGAGTGGCTAGGCGGATACTCTAAGTTGTTCGGTGTAACTCATAGTGGGTATGTTGACAGATTGGCCCCATGGGACACAAGGAGAAGTAGGATGGTCAGTTTTCTATAAGTGGAAGTTCCAGTTATATGTGGACAACTTATGACTGCGAGACGGTAGATTCTTCAGACATTAGGGCCCCAACCATTGGTCTCAGTGCAATTCTTGTTCGTAATCAGAAAAACTCGTCGGATGTGGGATGGGCTTGCTCCGAGTTATGTCCACAATGATGGGATGTGGATTATATAAATTTAACTATTTTGTTATTTTCTATGAAGGCATCATTATGTTGTTAGTGGAATGGATCCCAAGACACCTTGTTGTGGTTTTAATTTATAAGAGTATTGATTGGGCATAAATAGGTTTGGAGAATCCAAATTGTCTTAAAGACAGCTGGTGTGCACTGTGAACCTTCTTACGGTCAGTTATTGATCAAAATTGAACTTGTCTTTGAGATGGTTTTGTCTTGTGGGATTAACGTATGCCTGCCCAGTTTGCCTCTAGGTTAAGGGTTTCCGTTATCAAAACCATCTCATGTGGTGGAGTATTTTCTAATATAGAAACCATCCATGAAGTTTTTCCCATGTTGGTGGGTTCGTGATGAATATTTCAGTCCATATTTCTCAAAGTAAACAGGGAATGGTCGCGTGGGTGTCATGGTATTATGAGAATTCTAAAATAGTGGGGAGACCCACTATGGATCTCACTAACGTCCAATCCAGTGATGGTTTCTTTAAACACAGGGAACTTGGAGGGGAAAGCTACTGTTATATGTTGTCTGGTTTTGTGACTCGTTATGGTTTGGAGAACCAATGTTTGACAAGAATATTAATATGGTGGGGAGAACACCATATGATAAAAATGGAGGAATCTTTTTTTGAATGTGAACTTTGTGGGGAAACACCTTACTTCTTTTTCACCCGACCTTGACCGTTGTAATTTGATATCCTGTTTTTTGTATCGTTGGATGAGTGTGCATGTAGGTTGTGAGGGGGCCTAGTGATACCTATATTATGGGTTAGGATATTCCATGTTGTAGTGGTTTTTAGAGGTGAATTACTTATTTTTTGTTATTTTTATTGTTGATTCTGGTTTTGAGGTAATTGGATTTTCATGTCATTAGAATATTTAATGCTCGGTCATTAGGTGATTGAGATTTTTTTAATGTTTCTTCACTGTATTTCTTTGATTCTTGGGTGGGTCATGTCTTATGGGACTTTTAGGGGGAAAAAGTACATGCATGTGGTGGGGAGAATTGTCACATCCTGACAGACCTATAATTTTAATTTAATTATTTTCGGTCTCATTTTTGAGCTTCTAGTTGAGCTGATTTTCTATTAAAGGAAATTTGGAATTTTATATGGGTGTACAACCATATACACAACAATGAGATGTTTCGAACATTAATAAGAAAATTCTTTATTATTAAATTTATTTTTTCACAAGGGCGTGACTGTTCACGCGACCGTGTGTGGTGTCCAACCTCAGTTATTAATGATATTAATATTTTGGTCGGTTTTATTATTTAAGTATTATTATTTGTATAATCATTACTTAAGTTAATATTATATTTGTTTATGATTATAATTATTATTTTTTAGTAAATATTTTGATCTGGTTGTTAATATTAAATTAATGTTACATTTATAAAATAATTAACTTACTATTTAGATTAATAATATTTTTTTTGATTATTTATAGGTTAGTTTATGTTTTTAAAGTTTCATTTAATTTTTTTATTTATTCTTCCATTTATTTTTCACTTATTTTTTCTCCATTTTTTTCCTTCTGTTCTCTTTCTCTCCCTAATTTCTATCGCGCTACACCACCTTTCTTCCCCCTAGTTTTCACCGCCCCATCCTCTTAATCCTAGCAGCCTCAGAACCCCTTCCCTCCACCTCCACATAGGACTACGTTCGCCCTCCTACTCCCATCCGGGAAACCTCTTCAGTCTCCATAACGTGCACACACCTCCATCATGTTGTCTCTCTCTCAGCTGAGCCACCCGACAACCACCATGTGGCATTCTTCCCCTCCTCTACCCACCTCCCCCAGGCTCCACCCCTTCCGGATACACCAACCAGCACCCCCGATCCACCACTAATACCTTCCTCGATTAAAATCCACGGCATGCACCGCACATGGTCGCACCCACTTCCTCTTCCGACTCTCCTTTAAGGAGACAAAAGCAACCCGTGTTACCCACCTCGCACTAACCCCCCATCCCTAATCATGGCTCCCCAGGTTGCAACTATGTTGGCCACACCTTCTTCTAGCGAGGCTCCAAATATAATGATACCTTTCGGCACCCTCCATCTCACTCAGAAATCTTCATAGACCCATATTGTAGGTGCAATGTACCTTTATTATCCGTTCTCTCAATTGGATTTATTTGTTTTTAGGGTTTTGGTTTGGATATTGGTTTTATTATTGTGTAAATGGTCTGATGCGTGTTTTTGGCTTATAATTGTGTCATTTCTTGTGTGTTTGGTGTGCGGTGGAAATTTCCCACCAAAACCAGGAGATTCTCCACACCAAGGTAGGTAGTTCTATGCATGATTATTAATTGATTAATAAATTTGAAAGTTCAATTAAATTAGCTTATTATCTAGATTATTTGTTTGGTTCAATGTTAGTTTCTTACAATTGATGAATTTCTTTTATTATTCAATTTTGCAGCATGTTAATGTGTTATGGAATCCAATTTTTATGAAAACCCATGTCAAATCATTTATTTTTATTTTTATTTAGAAATTGGTTAATTAATTAATTTGATAGGGTAAATTATTTATTGAACTTCACAGGAGATTTGTAAAATTATTTATGTGATGTGAGTGGTGTGTGGAGAATATTTTAGTGTGTGTTGAGGTCTAAAGATAATCATTTTATTTTAGTTTAGTGGTAATAAATTATTTCTCTCCTTGAAAATGTTCTATTATGTTTTTAATTTGATTTCTTAAATGGTTTATGTGGTGTTAATATAGTTTCAAGAGAGTTTATTATGCGTTTGATTTATGTTGTGGTATGTTTATATGAGATACAATATGGTTTTGATGAAAATCCCAATTATGTCATTAAATATTGTTTTATTAAATTACACAGTTGGTTTGTCAAAATATACCATGGTTGAAAATTGTGTTTTAAATATGTTTTGGTGTGAGTTTGATCTTATAAGATACTTTTGAGTGGGGTTTGTGTGAATGATCTTATGACACCCTATAGACATTGCTTTATAGAATTTTTAAATAGTTTGTTAGTTTATATCAAATGTGTGAAACTTGTTTGGAGGATGTTTTAGTCAGCATATTATTTTAAATGGGTTATGTGTTCGTGAAAATTTTGGTTCTAGAATGTATAGTGTCTTTTTCTGTTGAGCGTATGATTATGACATATGGTGTGAACTCTGAATCACTTGTGCACAAATGGGAAGCAAGGGTACTTTTTGGGTGAACTAAAAATACTGCACTAGTGACATGGAAGTGGAATCATCCCCATTTCACTTACCTGAATTGATGACTAAAACACTAACTACACATTTGGATGATGTTGGGAGATCACTAGTTTATGGATTTGTTACCCTACTAGTTGTGCATTCATGAGAATGTGTATTGTTGTGTTCTTATACAATTCTTCACCAAGACACAATGTTCTTGCATCCCACTTCTCTCTAGTATATTTAGGGCCTCTCCCATGTTTTGGGATCCCCCATTACTTATCTCTCAACATCGTCATATGGTGTTAAATTTGGGTTACTTTTAATGCAATTGTGTGTGTGTGTGTTTTTTTTTTAATTTATGTTTCTTCCTCTAAAATTGTATCCATTAAAAGTGAAATTGTTGAAATAAAATCACAAAAATTGATTATGAATTTATTTAAATTTTATTTAAATTTTAACTATACTCATCATATAATAATTATACATGGAACCTTTTCTCGGAGACATCTTAATGGACATTTGGATCACACCATACATACACCTTTCTGTGTATGTAGATCCTAATTCTTTTGTATTCTAGGTTGAGGCATCGGGCATGGCATGGGTGGTTCATATTTTTAGTCGCATCTTCGTGTTGGTTTGGTGGACACAGATTGAGGTTTGTTGTACCTCATGCTTCATGGTGGTTTGAGTTAGTGTCTTTAGTTTTCTATTTATTTTTGTACCTTTTGGGTATTTGATTCAAGTTGTAAACATAAATTTTGACCATATATTAATGTCCAGTTTGGTTTGTCTACTTTTAGTTTTAATTTATTCATATTGTTGTTTATTCTATGTTTACCTTTTGGTTAAATAGTTCCCATGTTTTATTATTGATACCCGACCACTTGTGCGAGCCCATGGGGATCAGGAATACCCTTCGGGGGTTTCCACAGACTGGGTTGGGTGCCAGGTCGAATGGTGACCTGAATTTGTTCATGACAAAAAATATAATAGTGTTCTCAATTTTGAATAATTGATTCAAAAATAGATATATTAACATAAAACATAACATAGTTATATCAATAGATAAATAATGTTGTTCTATCCTAAAAAGATAGTAGAACCAAATAATATAATCAAGAACCTCAATTTACTACTCAAAAAGATTATATTTATGACAAGAAATCCTGTTTTTCTTTACATAGTTCTTGAATATAACCAAATCAAATAAAAATTTAATAGTATTGTATAATTAATTTCACGATGATATTGGAAAATAATAACTGTAAGAATAGTCTAAATAATAGTAACTCAGAGTTCTGTTACACATGTGTTGGCAAGGTAGACAAGAAAATCTCCTACGTGAGTCCCACTCATCATAATTTCATTCTAACATTCCTAAAAAAAGTCATGAAGAAAGAATGTGTGAGAACAAAATTTGATACCAATTTGAAATAGTCTATTTTATATCACTATATTTGATCTTTTTTTCTATATGGAATCATGAATTACTCCCCATATGTAGTGGGTTTGTGGCTATTATTGAGGGTTCATGCATTTCCATTTTGGAGACTATGTCATCATTATCATTCATGAAAATCATAAATAGTAACAGAATGTAATAAATAAAAAAATAAATAATGAATAACATTGAAGGTAACTCATGAAATAAATAAATATAATCTAAGGGCCCCAATGTGCATGTAAAACTAGAGTATTTTTGAGATACGTAAATAACTAAACACTCCAACATCACACTAGATCTTATCTCAATACTACCTTTGATAATTATGATTCTTCACTTTCCTCCCTATCAATGTGGGTCTTCCCATTTTTATGTCCATCATCATTATTTTTACAATGGAAATGATATACTCATGATGAGTATGATTTTAAACCATGTAGGACTCAAAATATATGCCTTTAATATGATTATAGGTTAATAGGATCGTATTTAATGAGAATAACTAAATGTTAATGTGACAACATACAATCAATTATTCAGTGGTCATTCATGAATTATGACACCACATACCCACATTCATTAATTTTTATGATCCATTAATGGGGAAAAAATATATGTTTCCCATTATATGACCTATATAATGTCGAGTGATTCCATACACCATTAAGAAAAAACATGTTATAAAATAAAGATAGAACCTATTTATCACCTTTTATGGGACAACACCACTATAAGAATTTAATGAAAACCAAAGGTCAACCCAATTCATTTCATTAGGGAAAAATCCATACTGAATGTCAACCCAATTCATAGCTCTTGGGAAATCCATCAAATCATTCATAATCCCTAAAAAGGGATAGAACAAGTCTACCAGTGTCATACTTAATCTAAACAATAGAAAACATAGGTTCCACCTAGTATGACCCAACCAAAATTTGTGTCTCAATAAATAATGTAGCACTATTACATAAAGGTAATCATATTACTAGAAAAGCACACACATAAACAAGTTATTTTACTCAAACATCGTATCAAGGGATACACATGCATTATCATCTATTAAAACATTATAAATGGTATGAAGAACATTACCATGTATTATATTATCACTCTAATAACTATTTATGTGGATTCTAAATGATATAATAATTTATACCTTAATCTATGTGTTCTCTAATCCATGGGTTATCTAATGAATTATTACCTAAAACATGATTTTCTATATACTGATTCAATCCACCCGTTATGTATTCATAGAACAAATTAAAATATAAATAATAATAAAATAAATAAGTACTATATATGAGATAATAATTTAACTATCTAATATAATTTTCAAATAATCTATTTAGTCCCTAACATGTGTTAACAATTTCATTCTCATTGAATTATTATAAACTCAAAATTACAAATTATTTTATCTATCATTATAACCAGAGATAATAATGAGAAAATTATTCATCATTCAATAAAAATTACTATTATTATATTTTAATGATAAAAATATTAATTTAACTATAATGAACTAGATTTATAATTATATCTTTTTTACAAAAATTATTGATGCAAAATATTACACCTAATAATAGAGTGGATAGATATATATTAACTATGCTATGAGTTTAGTAGAAGAAAACATGTATATTAAGGAAAAACTTATACATCTTGGTTTAAGGAGTAATATTTAGGACACAATCAGATATAAAAAATGAATAAAAGGTTCATGTAATTTAAAAAATAAAAAATTTGTTCAGGTTCACAGCATTGAAACTCACAAATAAAATTTTCTTTAAATTTTTCATTGAAAAGATAATTGAATGAGGGACATTAAAATTATAAAAATATGAGTTAAATTAATGTGAAATTTAAAATAAATATTTCCAAATTCATAGGAATTTAAGATTGTTAAAAAACATTTACATGATCATGATGTGAGAGAAAATTGATGAAAAGAGGTTAAAAATCACTTATTCCCTAGAAAATGGAACTAAATCATTGTATCATGGATTTAACCTTACAAAACCTATAGATGCATCTTAAGTGTAATATGTTTTATCCTAACATATATATTTTATCATTAATAACCTTACCAAGATCTAGAGTACTGTTTCACATTCTTTAGAATGATAGAGTTACCGTTACACAATATAGGCTTATATTTACACAACAACAAGCTTAACCTTTTGAAAACATTAAAATAAACACCATATCATTATGTAGATCTAGAGATACCCATACATGAAATTTTGAAAATAATTTTTACCATTATTCAGCATTTAAAAATTTATATGCATTTATGTCGTGGTAGGATTACCCTTACGTAACCCTTCAAAATATGGTGGTCTGATTATGAGTCTCCTTAAAACGTGATTGTATATACGTAGTAATAGTTTACCATTATAGAGATCCAATGATCTATGTTATGGTAAAAATATATTTTTTTTAAATTTTATTTATTAATTATTTAAAAAAATAACTAAAATATGTTCTAATGAAAATTAAAAAACGTGGTATGTTAGAAAAACCTTGGTGTTAGAACATGACAAAATTCCATATATTATAAACTTTTTAATTATGAATTGCAAGTGGTTATGTCATGATAGGATGATTTTTAAATAATTCATTTATATACTCTTCATGAATTGTTATTCCAATACTAAATGGGATAAAATTATATTAAAAGATTTAGAATTTTTTACAATATTGTGAAAACATATGTCCCCCAGAATTTTAGTTGTATATAAATCAGTAAATTATGACTATAAAATAAAAATGTTTCATCACATTCAATCATACGACAATTCTAATAAATTATAAAACCAACCACAATTCATAGGTAATGTAATTATCATCCATGTATAGAACTCTATTAAACATTGATTGGGACCTAGAATTATTTACATCAGATTGAGATACAACAAAACTATAGATTTAATTTTCGTTGGTGGAGCCCATTTCAAAATTAATATATTATGTCAAAATTATAATATTTAATTTTATTACTTCTTAATTTCATAATTATGAATTATTATCAGTGAATATCATATCACATAACTCCATGATTATAAATCCATCTCCCATTAGTTGTAACTATTTTGTGCATTGGTTTCCTTAGAACACCTCCCATTACTTATTATAGTTTAGTTAATATTATTTTGAACCATCGTGAGAATTATAGTCCTTGACATCAGTAAATCTTTTCTTTTCATCACATTGTAAAATAGGAAATGGATTACCTATTATAAAAGTATAATAATTTAATTTAAAAATAATATTCTTTCACAGTAATAGTAATATTCATAGTAACATTTGATGATTCCCTAAAATGCACATTTTTTCATTAATGTAATTTTTTTTATAAAGTAAGACTATATAAAAATATGGAATCAATGATCACAGATTTATGAACTATTGGATATGGATAGTATTTATAAAATATATGATACCAATGATTAATTATAAAAATCATATAGCTAAGTGTTGACACAACTATTTTAAAAGCATGTTTAGAAATAATAAATGGAAGAATTTTAGTACTTAAAACACTCATTATCATTAATACTTTTACAAAACTATAACTAGAAAGTTCATAATAAAACCTGATAATAGGAATAACTACACTCCATTTTTTAAATCATATCAGAATATTTTATTGATATATTAATTTGATCGCCATACCAAATAACATATTATCTTCAACTAATTCCATTTTCTCCTTTACAGAACATTATATACACTTTCAAAAAGGAGTCAAACTATATATTAATTTTCCATGATCATCAACTTGTACAGTTTTTATATATCCTATTGAACTTATTACAAAATAGTTGGGATTTTATCATCTTATAATGTAAAGAAGGTTTATTTATCATAAATTATATATGTATATATGTAAAATAACACATATTTTTATCTCTAATAATTCCTTTATGAGTATATACAATAAATTTACCGGAATGTTTACATGAAAAATATTTCGCATTCCAAAACATGGTATAGTTTGGGGCTTATATTTTATATTCATCATTCATTTCCAATATAAATTATATTTGATTCAGGTATGGTAAAACTATTATGTGGGGTGTACCAATAAAAAATTCAATTCAAACAACACATAATTTTCCATTATGTATAAAAAATTAAAATAGGAAGGGATTTAGGAAACAACAACTAAAAATGATACATTTTAATATTTTATTTTTTTTATAAGGAGATTTGATGTAGTGAACTTCTTTTGGCTAATTTATGATTCGTAATACATTATCTACATGAGGATCGTTATTTTTGTTATAATTGTTTTCGTCTTATTTTCATCGTATATTTGGATTGAACTGTATAGGATAAATATTTTATTCAATACCTAAAAAGGTAAAAATATATTACATTTGTAGGTGAATTTTCTTGAAGTAGATGCTTCATCCAAATTCCTTTACAATTTATTTTAAATTATAATCTATTGAAAAATCATTCCACATATGAATTAGATAGATTATAGTTCCTTTATATACCAATACATATTTTCATTATTATAATGTAACTGAAATAGAACCACCAAATTCATAAGTTTCCCTATGAATTATTGTTTTTACATTACTATGTCCATATAATAATTAATGATTGATGTTCCACTATCCCATATCAAATAGAAAATTTTCAAATGATTCTTGAATGGTCCATGTAGTAAATTTGTTTATTATAAAGGAAAATGTATACCTTTGGTTGTGTGATAGAAAAATGTATTTTATAGATTATTTATTATCTATATAAAACCTGAAAATTTATATCTGAAAATTATTTTTTATATATTCTCTTCAAGATTACTATGTAGGTACACATCATCCAATTAACAACTATAAAATATAGGGATAATCTAATCAATTTTCATCCTTTAATTGACTTTTTAATGATTTATAGATGATTCAACATGAGTTATAATTCAATATAAATATATTTATACTTATATTTACTACACATGGATAATAACATGATGAAATAAACATCTAATTCTACATTAATGTACTATCTATAGGAATCTATTTCACCTTATATTAGTTAATGTGGTTTCTGATCAGGTATAGTGGATTTTACCACTTAAATATTATTTTATAAAAATAGTACATTGAGAAAAATATATCACCACTCTATAAATTTTGTGCTTGTGAGGATATATGGTATTACCAATATGAGTCAAAATAGTGTTTTTATTTTTTCAGTACATTTTGTACAAGAAATAAATTCCATAATTTATCTTAAAAAACAATTTTAATATTATTAAAGATTTATTTATTTCACTAGATATTTTAACAAATCCTAAAAAACTTCATAATTTGTAACATCCCATCATAAATTATATTAAGATTTTACATTCATAGAAACAATAGTACAATGCCCATAGATTTATTCAAACATGGTATTAAATCAAAAATTCAAAATACTTATAATTAAAATATTGTAAAATAAATTTCAAATTTGAATTCATTGTGTCAAAATTATCTCATGATTACTGTTTATGTTTTTTATAAGTAGTTGGTTTTTATACAGAAGTCGAATAATACAAATTTTACAGAAACCAATTTTACAAAAATCCAAATGTTTTATAAAATTATAATGACATCTGAATAGAATAACTTATCATGAGAAATTTTTTCCATAATATATATATATATGTATTATTAATATAATCTATTTAAAAATTAAATTTTTATCTTAAAAATATATGCCCTACGATTTTGTAATCATTGGAATGTTTATTTCAAAAAACTAATTTTCATCCTTTTCTACTATTCAAATGTTTATAAGGTTATATTTGGTTCAGTTATATATCAAGTAAAAACTAGAGTGTCGGGTCTCATCAAAGGATGAACCTAGAAAGCTTAATGTGCAAGCTTATGGTGGTCTTATAAAGATGATAGAAAACTCTTAACATAGTGTTTTCATTTTAATTCATATTACACATCCGCTATATCTTCCTTATCACTGATCAAAAAATAATATTATAATATTAAATATATTTAATTTTGATTTTTTTTTTCATAATCCATATGAATTTCATTTCATTGCTATTAAAAATAAAAACCTCACTCCCTGGAACATACGACCTATTGTCTCCACAAAGCAATGCAATTTGGTTTTTGTCACCACTTTTCATGGATGGTAAAAAGGATGGGAAAATAAATACTTATGATATTTATGTCATTATTATGATTATGAAAATAAAATATATCATTTAAATCCTTACCATTCCACCCTTTTAAAATAATAATGTTGGTCATTAGTGGTTGCGACCTACCACCTTGATGAAGCGATGGGGTCTTCATTTCATTGTTTCTATTCAAGGATGATTCTAAATTAGTATATAATAAAAATATATTATATTTTTGGTATAATTAGAATGAATGAGATGATGTGAAAATGATTTTTCTGAAAACACTAAAACCACCAAACAAAAACATACATGATAAATGAAATAATTTACACATGATAATAAGGATTTTAATAAATAAATATTATTAAAAAATTGTTAAAATGATATAATTGGATTATATATGACATTAAAAGTATTTATATGTTTTTTATATATTTGTAATAAATTATAACAAATTATAATGTATGATAAAATAACTTGTGAGGCATGTGAGTCATCCTGTAACAGATTAATTCAGAATCTCATCAATATTCAAGATTGTTCATGTTTAAGATTTTTAGAGGAATAATATTATATTTCTCTCCTAAACCCAATAGATGTTTTTAAATTATGGTTATTTCAAGAAATTTAATTTTTTAATTTCATGGTCATATATTTTATCTGTCAAAATTATGAATATTTTTTATGGGATTCCATGTTTTTTATTCGGTTGGGAATAGTTTTTCTTCCATGTCAATATTTTCATTATTTTTTAAAATAAATAAATTACTATTATTATATGATTTATTATGGTCCTTATTACCCATTAATTACTTTCATATAAATGTTTTAAAGGAAATATTATTGTTGTTTTCAAGAAGTGGTATAGTTTACTGATGGTGTGAAAAAAATATTTTTTTTAAAAATACACCTCACCAATGGGGTTTGGAATTGTCATTATAAATATTTGATTATCTTTATCGTTTATAATTTTCTTTTCCTTCCCTAATTTATTTTACTTATATTTTAAATAAGTAATCTCAATATGAAAAGTGCATTTTACAAAATAAATGTTCCGATGATCATTTAAAAGTATTTTCATCTATTTCAACATCCTTTGATGAGTGTTATTATTTTTTATGAATATTCTATAATGGTACCGTCAACCATATTTATATGGATGAATTTTGATTATTTGGATGAGGTAAAATATTATATTTTTTTATTTGTTATTACATGTGTTATATTATTCTTTTTTAAATAATGTTGATTATGTTAAATTGTTTATTCATATTATTAACACATTGGACTTATTTTTGGAAGGGTGCAGACCAGAATTACATATAACATCAATGAATTTTATGAAATCATGAGACAAAAGAGGTTTGGTATTTGGAATATTCCTTTCCCTTTTTTGTGTGATATCTTAACATGAGCCCTCAGTGCTTTGTTTATGATACACAATATTATAAAATTAACTATGGATTTCAATGTGATTATTCGAGTAGTTATTCATTCCATCGATAAGTTTCATGTTCATTTGATTATTGTTATTAAACTATTTAATCATTATTTATTCAATAATAATTATTTTTAGTGATTTATTTTTATTCACTCTATTACCAAGTATCTTGTATCGCCCTTTTATATTATTTTATTTCCTAGGATTATATGATTTGTACTATGATTGATAATAAGAGATATTATAGAGGGAAAAATAATTTCCTTGATAAAAATACTATTTTCTACGTTTTCAATTATAATATGAGGTTCAACCAGATATTTAGTTTTCCAAGAATACTATAATAATCAATCCATCAAGATGAAATCCCATGTATTTAGTGCCATTGTAATAATTTAACCATAAACCCAAGACTACTTACGATATGCATATTGAAGATTGAAATAGTGTATTTTCATTATAATACTTGGAAAATAATTTTTTTTTTCAAAATATATTAGAGAACATAATATTTAACAGACTTTCGGGATATGTCTATATATATAATAATATCAGGTTGATTTGTTTAGGTACTGAATGTGTGGTTTCCTTGAAAACATATCTATGTATCAATACTAAAACATGATTGTGACTGTGGAATGAAAGAAATAATGTGTAACAACTCTAAAAATGGTGTTTTGGGTAGTAAATTGATCTTAATTGGAAAATAATGATTGGTTCAAAGACTATACACCAGAAAATCACTACTTTGTGATATTCATTAGATGATTCACATTATATTTATAAACAATTAATAAAAAATTGAAATTATTTTTATGATTTCAATATATTCCCAATGATATGAAGTTTATGATTATGATATTACTTATTTATAAATATTTAATTTATTTTAAGAGCTTCTACAATTTTATAGATATACATTATGATTTTAAAATTATAATGTTATGATCAGATGAATTATACTAAATTATTTAGAAATGGAACCAAACAGAAGAAATAGAAACGGTATCAATTCTTGTAATCTATGAAGTGATATCCCTTCTAGAAATTTCAATGAATATGACAATTGATATTGAGAAGTGATGAAAAATTTGAAAATATATTGAGTTAGACATCTCAGGTTATATACAACAACCATTATTTTATTTTATAATTTTTCTCCAGAACAAGATGTAACAGTATTTGACAATATCACATTAAAAATATTATGTAAATCAATGGAAACACAAAAGCATTAGTAGAATAGAAATTTATAATATCCTTACAAATTATATCTCTCACATTGGAAGGTAATTAATAATATAATGTTGTCATAATTGTTTATCATATCTAATGGGAACCAGATAAATGGGGTTCATTGATTTTAAAAACTATGGTTGTAGAAGAAATAATGAAAATATAGAGCTTATATTTAATGGAACATTTGATTGAAAAATATATTCAAAATTACTAGTGAGAATATATGGATTGAAAACTCCAGAGTCTCTTAAAAAAGAATAGTAAAATGTTTCTATGCATGAATCCGTCTTTAAAAGGTCATAAAGGAATGCTGTGAAAAAATGTACATAATCTAGATATTAATAATAACCATTTCATTGATGGTATAATACAAATCCTTAAATGGGAACATGTCTCAATAAAATTATCTTTATATGAGCATATAGTATCATGAGATATTAAGATAAAGAAATAATTCTCCATGACTTATTAAAAATAAATAAATAAAGTGAAGAAGTGGATGATTGATCACATCATTAAGAATGAAATGGATACGGGGAAGAGGATAGTACAAAATATTAAATATGTGATACTTGTGGAATGAGACTTTAAGATACATTCATAAATGAGATATGAAGTTTATTTAAGTGTAGAAAGAAAGGCCATAATTCTCATGAATTCAAGGGATAATATAAGCGATAAATTTATAGAGGATTATCTTTATGGGTATGGTTTATAATTCTAACATGTTATAATAACATCATAGTAATATTACATCAATGATTCCAAGTATAGGTAGAAATTCATAGATAATTACTACAACTGATGTTAATGTTCCTAGTGATATTGTGGAAGGTACATTAATCATATCATCATAGAGAAATTTAGTTTTATTAAATTAGGGATCTTTATACTCTTATATATCATACATATTTTCCAAAAAAACACATATTTAAATAGCATGATATGAAGGGAGTTATAAATTATAACACCTAGAGGTAATATTATTACTTAAAAATTATATTAACAAATCCATATTATGATCCAGGGATGTAACCTATTCAAAAATCTGATTGTTGTATATATTTTAGACGTTTAAATAATCCTTATTATGGATTATATTTCAGTGTATAATGAAAATAATTATTTCCAAAAGTGGGAGATCATGATTTTGGATATAGATATGGAATTTAATGTCTCTATAATAGACACTTAATCATCTAAATCATGTATGTGTCCACCCTCAATAGCCCTCCTTAATGAAATTATAGTAGAGTAATAGTATACACAACCTATTGATGGGAAAGGTTACCCTAGGATAGATGGTGTTCATTTTATAAAATAATACAATGATTATTTTTCTAACAACCACTGAGACATCCACTTGAGAATGATGTATATTTTTCTAATGAAATCAATATCAATGTGATGTTTATATATAATACACCCTAGAGAATGTCCATAGTGGAATTAGTGGGGTTTTAGAATCAACTAAAATATGAGTTTGATAATAGATTTATATTTACACATTTTTTTGATAGGGGAACCTATTCTCTTTGTGAAAAACGAGGATGGGAAAACCTGTTTGTGTCATGATGATTGGGAAATCATTATCATTTATATGAAGAATAAATATCATCAAGCGCTTTTTATGACATATTTTATCGTACTCATGGTACGCAATATTTTGCAATGAATGATCTTCATTCGAGGTATCATAATTTGTTAGTAAAGAAGGATGCAATTTTAAAGATAGTATTTTATACAATGTAAGGACATTATATGTTTATAACAATTACCTTAGAATTAACAAATAAACCCTATTTTTTTATAGAAATAATGAAAAAATCATTCAATGTATATATATATAACTTAATTTTTGTAGTCATTGATGAAATCTTAGTGTACTCAAAGGGTTATATAGAATAGAAGAGTCATTCACAATTAATTCTTGATACTCTTATAGAGAATGAGTTACATGGGATGTTTAGAGATTGTGAATTGTGGCTTCCAAAAGTTCTCATTCATTGAGATATTTTCTCTATGTATAGAATATAATTTTATTTTTATGTGATAAATTCAGATAAATAAGGATATATAATAATAAAAATTACTGAGGTACATAGTTTCTTTTGATATTACAAGTTACTATCAGTGAATTGTTCAAAATATTTTTTCATTAGCTTACTCATTAACCAGGATGACATGTAAAAATATTAAGTTCATATGGAAATAAGGATATAAATAAATAAAGAAATTATTGAATATGAGTACAATCATTGTGTTGTGGATGAAATTACCATCAAGAGGATATGGATTTAGGATATATAGTGATACATCAAAAAAGGATTTGGATTTGTACTTATATATAATTATAATGTAATTTATTTTCAATTAATGAAGTTAAATAATAATTAACATAACTATCCATCCCATGATCATGATTTCACAGCCATAATAGTTTCCTTGATTTTATGACACTATTATCTATATAGAATGAAATGTGATATTTATATGGATCAAAATATATTTAAATAGTTTTTTAATAAAAGCGATCAACATGAATCAAATTATGTAGATATAGATACCCAAGTATTATGATTTCTAGATCGACTACAATCATAGGAAGGATAATATAGTCTCTATTTTACTAAGTAGAAAATATCATATAATTCTAACTGTGTTAATGATTGATTAGAATTATATGTTTCGGGAATTAGTAATGTTGGATATTGAAATTATTAGGGAAAGGGATACATAAATTTTTTTCTAAATCATTTCCAAAATAACATTACTAGGAATGATGAAAAGATCCTTTTTGATGAATATATTTTTAAAAATAATATTACAATAATAAACCATTCGACTATCATTATAAAGATGATGTGTTTAAATTTTGAAATTGGTTATTTATTCCATTGAAACCTATGGTAAATACAAAATTTATATATAGGACCATAAATCAAATTTCTCAATAATTCTAACAAGGACACAAATGTATCTAGATATGAATGTAAGTTTTTGGTGGGATAATATATAATGGTAATTTATTGACTATATATCAATATTCATTGTTTTTTAATAGGTACATGAAGAGGGAAAATATTCCAATGGAGTTAGGAAACAAATTCATAACCCTCTGTGGAAATGAGATGATATTTATACGTAATTTGTCAATTTATTACTAATGTATCATTGAATAAATTGTATTATAAGGGTTATTATAGATTATAATACCTATTAAGATCATTTCATCACTATAGTGACTAATATAACTCACGAAAAACTTGCATTTCTATATTAACAATGGTGTGATACATCACGGTGAACCCATTTAGAACGTATATGATCAAGAACCATAGTTTACATCATTATCATGGAAGAGTGACCACAAGATAGATGACTTTGAGGAAATTTTGAGAACCAATTATCACCCAAATATTGAGGTCTAATCCAAAAGAACTAAAAAATCACAATGAGACATGATTAGTTATTTATCACCTTACATTCATGGTACATGGGTTTAATATTTAAATTTGGTGGATTCATCATATAATAATATCTTCCATTAAGGAATTTAAATGACACTATATAATTTATTATATGGAACGATATTTCGTACTCTAATTTCATGGGATATAGTTAATAATTGGAATATATTATAATCCCTCAAATCATTGATGAGAAAGATGAAAAAGTGAATACTTTTCAGAATCGTAATAGGATGACATTGATTAGAAATAAGTGTTATGTCAATAACCTAAATAGATATTCTTAATTTTTGTGGCAGTCAAGATTTTTTAATTGGATATACATGGAAGGGTATTAAAAGTTTTCGTAAAAATTGGATACTAATTCCTAAGAATATCATAACATTTGAAATTTTGAAAATAATTATATTTAAGGATTGCTAATTGAAAATTAAATTAATACTCTCTAATGTTCAGGAAAAGTTCCATATCCCATTTTTTAGAAATAAATTCTATAATTTTTTTTGTAATTTCCTCTAAACAAATATAATTGAACCATAATTTATCTTATTATAAAGATACTATAAAAATATATATACAAAAGGAAATATTTTCTAGAATGTGTAGACTTGGATGGTAAAGTTAATTTTTTGAATCATAAGATAGAAAAGATAATGTGAAAACAAAAATATTTTATTATGATTAAATACATACATGGGTTCTTGAGGTGACATTTCATAAATTTAACGATTGAAATTATTAATATAGGGAATAATTTAACACAATAGCATCAATTATACTAAGATTGTATTCCTAAATAATGTATTTTCAAATTCATACAACTTTATTAAATAATGTGATGAAAAAATCAATCATTACATAAATTAAATTTATTGAAAACAATTTAATTGTAAAATTATTAAAATCATAATTATCTTAGGATGAATATTTTGGTTTTTTTGGAAATAGTTTCTATCATTGGGAGTAAACACATCATTTTAATAAAAATAAAATGATATATAAATAACCTGATTTTTCATGAATAAATTTTTTATAGAAGATAATTTATATTATATTTTATATAAATCATATAAAAATATATTTTCTATTTTAGAAACATTTTCTTGAAATTTTAGAAATAAAGTAATACTTTTTTAAAATATATTCTATTTTTAATATTTTTTCTTAATCATATAGTTATAAGTATTAATTCTGTTATTTTATTTTTTAGAATGATAGACTCATTTTTAATTTCATAATACAATTAATTCTATTGGAAAAAATATTATTCTTTATTTTTAGGTAAAATCATTTTTACATTTAAAAAATAAATTAAAAAAAATGATTTTTATGGTGCATTATACACATATGATAATATTACATAATGAAAAATAAAAAAATTGAATCAACATTAATATCAATTAAAACTATCAAATTAATTTTTTATTATAATTATAAGAAAAATAAATATAAATTTGATATCATATTTAATTCTAAAAAGGATTATTGGGGGTTCAACTGATAGATAGGAGTAAAAATAGGAAATAATCAAGTCTATAACTTATTGAAGGGTTCTATTTATGCATTAACATTATCTCATTTTAATTTATGAACCTTTTGATACAATTTCTCAACAAAAATACAATATATTATTAAAATCTTCTATGTAATACCATGTGTGTCCTTTCCCACTCTTAAAAAAGGGTAAAACTTTTTATCTTCTATTCAGAACTATTAATCCCATTATATATACAAATACCTAAAAAATTAACATTAATACCATACATTCTTTGAGCTAATAAATTTTTTCACACAAAATGACCAACCAGTAGGGCTTAATTTGTAAACCAATGGTTATTTTCCAAAGAATAGGTTTAACTCATACAATAGTGTTTTAAATTTATTTTTTCTACTACAACCATTATTAATTAAATAAGTATTACAATATAAAAACAAAATAAAATTAAATATAATGAAATTATATTATTCTTTTATCGATTTTTTAATATCTGTTTGTTCATGATGATATTAAAAATGTCACTCATACAAAAATATTCCATATTATCTCTACGTAGCGGTGTAATTAAATTTTAACCACCACATTACTTGGAAGGTTATAAAGATGCATGAATTATATATATATATATATATTAAATTTTTGAAGTAAAAATGATTATATAAATAACACATATCATTTACCTTCTCACCCATACACCTATTATAAAAATGAAAATTTCGTTAATGTGTACTTATGGACTACCACATCAATTAAGCGATGTGATTCATTTTTTATGTACACCATTCAAGGATGATTATAATTATTATTATGGTGAATATATTTTATATTCATAAAATAATTTAAACTGTGTATATTATTTAAAAATTAACATCTTAGATGGACCAAAACTACTTAACTAAAATAGACCTGAAAAAGTATTCAGTTCCCACTAAAAATGATTATTTCAATAAGGAATATTAACAAATCAGTGTTGAGATGTTATCCATGAATAAGTTATATAAAGAAAAAAACTTATAATACATAAATATTATATTGTAATTGAAATGTATTCCTTACATACCATAGTAATAAATTCCAAAATCAACTCGGTCTAGTTCCTTTGGAATGTTGGAAACATTAGAAACTGGTTTATATTGGATCTATAACTTCTCCTACTAATTTCATCACATCTTGAACCCTTCATATAATTATCATACATAAAAACTTTGTTCAAAAAATATGGAATAAAATATAATATATAGTTAAATTAGATTATCTGAAAGGGTTAACAAGGGAGATATTAGTGGACACGTAATAAGAACTTGACCATACGGTGATGAAAACATGATATTAAAATTTTAATACTATAATTTCTATATCATATGTTATAAAAGTGACTCATATCGTAACACATACATATCCTAAGACATAAATATTAAAGTAATCAATGTACATAATCAATGAGAACGTCTCTTTGAAATAATTAATAGATTTTTGGAATATAGATAAACATGTAAAGTTAATTCCAAATTATTTATGGCTCATTACATAAACTATCATAGAGGATTGTGTTCATATGAAAAACCACTGTATTAGTAAAGGTTCACAAAAAATAATATCAATTTTTATAAAGTATCTTATTAAACTAGGTTATCCCCCCATTCCATTCATGTATACCTCAAATTATATCGGACATTAAAAAATGTTTTACAGGGAGATATAGGGTAAACGTGTAAGTGGGAATAATGTACCTGTTGTCATTTGTTTTATCATAACCATATTCTATTGTTATAATGTGACCTCAATCATATAATATATCATACATAGGTGGGCTATGATATCCTAAAACATTCAACATAATAGGACCCATAAAATGAAATGAGATTCATTAAACAATCATTAATCCTTTATGTAATAACCCATATAAATGGAGTAGGTTTCATAAACATCTTTTCATCATAATAGTAAACCATGAAGTAAATGAATAATGTTGGTATAATTGGATAATATGAAAATTTATTATAATGTAACATCAAATGATTTAAAAATATATGGAAAATGATTTTTGAAGACCTATATGATCATTTCTTTTGGGAAAAAACATTAATTAAAAATAATATTTTTAAAATTACTAATTCTCACAATATTGTGAAAATAATTTTTATTAAAAAATAATTTCATAATTTTAATGGAATATTTAAAAATATTCAATCATTATTGTGGGATACATGGTTCATGTTGTACATGAGTAAATAAATATTCCTTTTAAATATTTTGAAATATCCAAGCAGTCCTTTTTTTGAAAACAACATTATGATTATTTTTTAAGAAATTATAAAAATATAGACATGGGAATAATTTCTTAAAATCCATAGATAATAGTAAAAAATTAAATTCAAACATTTTAAGAGAACGTGTATATGGTATAAAAATAGGATTTAGACTAAAGAGAGTGACATAGTAAATTTTAATTAAGTAAAATAAATTGCATTATATTGAGTCATTTAAAGAAGAAAATGAAATGAAATCATTTACCATATAGAAATTAAAAAATTATATGATAATAAATTATTTTCATGAGATATGGAACAAAATAATTCATCATTAGAAGAATAATTATAAATAGTCATGATAAGAGATGAGATTTTCACATTAAATCATTACCACTATGTCAACATTTGAAATGTATGACCCATGATAAAATGAATATTATATTTATATATAAAAACAAATAAATTTCATATTACTCATTATAAAATAAATTTATTGGTATTATTTACCCCTCATAAAATATACATATGTTGAATATTGCATATGTCTCATACAAACAAAATAGAGAATAAAAATCCCTTACATGATGTCTTGAATTCATTTGTACATGTTCCAACCTCCCTTATAATAAATATAATATTTTTAAAAATCTATTAATAACCCATAAATAAATAAATAAATATATATATATATATCCATATCTTATTTTATTTACGTAAGACCTTTTCTTCCCATTTATACAAAATTATTTCTTAAGGCCACGTTTCATGTAATAACTGGTCAGTTTTTTGTGTATGTTTTTATTTTGTATATTCAGTGATTCTATTTCAATCATAGGGATATATTATCAATAATTTAATCTATTATTTAAATATAATATATATAATCCTTATAAATTTATTTATAAAAATAAATTAATTTTAGAGATATAAAATGAACTAGGCTATTCATTACATGGTATGCCATACATAAGCATGACTGTTAATTCCATTTTCAAGAAGAATTAAACAAGTCAAGGTAAATAATATGTTAACATTATAGAATAATTATTATATCATATATATAACATATATTAATAAAATTTACCCTTATAAAATTTGATTTAATGTGTATGTAAAAAAGGAATCACGTCATTTCATGAGGCAGTAATTCACCATACCCACAAGATATGTTATCGTATACCGACAGAATGAAATATAAAAATATATATGTAATATAATAATTGTTTAAGTATATTAATATATTTAGTATCATATATAACCTTAAAATAAATCATCATATCCATTACTAAGAGGTGTTGATGTAGAATGAATAAAACTAGATCATAAGGTTGTAGTATGCCATTCCTATGATTAACTATTTTGAATACCCTTTAATGACAAAGTATGTACATGTAGTTCATTATATAATCATAATATAATATAATAATATGTTAGATAATTTTTTTTATTTTATCATTGTTCAATAATATTTAATGTTGTTTTGATATGAAATATAATAAAAATAGAAGTTTATTAAGGTTAAATCTTCCTTGATGAACTTATTTTCGTTTATACTGAATGACTTCTATGGAGGGTATAAAAGTAAAAATAAATACTCTGGGATGTGTTAATGAAAAAAAATTATGGTTTTTTAGGTAATGAACTATCCAAATGCTTTTATATGTGGGAATATAAGTGGAGAGATGGTGGCCTTTTATAAATTCAAGAGAGGACACCCATGGATGTTTTGAAATGCATAATGTGTTTGCGCACTATTAACATAATAAAAAGACCCAAAAATGGGTAATTATAGAACCTTATAGTGTATAAGGATTAAATATCGCTAGAAATTGTTTTTTTGGATGATTCAAGGATATTTTACCACTGCTCTTTCTAGTTTAACAACTGGTAAATTCATCTTTACCATATCCATGGTAATTAATTTTTAATCATATTACTTTTATTTTTGAAAAAAATTATTTTAAAATTATTATATCATATCAATAATTAATATTAAAAATATGAAATTTATTTTTCCAAATTACATTCACAGAGGTGTAAATTTTTAATTCAAAATTACACCAATAGAAGTGGAAAATAAATAGGATTTCTATATATATTATTTTCAAAGATTAAAATATTATTTATCAAAATTCAATATGAAATTTAATCCAAATATATATATCGAATTAATATTAATAAAATTTGACTAATTTTTATTTTAAACCATTCTTATACTAGAGGGATCTTTTCAAAATTTATTAAATTAAATGGATGTCTATATTAAAATACATTATTGTTTACTATTTAATGAATAATTAATCTTCTAAAAAACATCTAATTTTTTTTGTCAATGATAATATTGACATGGTGATTTAAAATATGAATTTTATTTTTCCAAATATTTTTTATAAATGTGTAGATATTATATTAATAATTTTATTATGAAATACAATAATTGTTTTGAGAAAATATTACTTTTTAAACCTATAAAGAAATTACAAAAAATTATATGTTATATTATCAATATTTTTTTGGTATATAAAACCATTATTCTTAAAAATATAAATTTATATTACTATTTTAACCACCGTGTTTAATAACTAGGTTATAAAGAAATTATTATATAATAATATTTATAATATATTTGCATTCATTGAAAACTCAGGGTTTAATGTAACACATGATTTTGAAATAATTAAATTTATTCCAAAAAATCTATTTAATATAACCAAGGGTTATTAAATAATTGCTTATAAATATTATTTTAAAACATAAAATTACATCCTTTTTATAAAAGACACTATAGATAATGCTTTTTCATTACATCAATATATTCCCATGTATCTTTATTAAGATGGTGGCTTCGCCACAAAAACATTGACCAATTGAATGGTACTGTTTCATAAGAATCTCTATATATAATTTAGAATCTATACTACTTGTTGTTGATAAGAAATATAATTCTATAGATATATGACCTATGAGTATAGTTAATATAATAAAACAGATATATACATTCTCAGGAGAGATACGTGGAACACATTGTGAACTTTGGAGGGATTCAGTGGAAGCGCCAAATGATAAAAACGAATACAAATAAAATATTATATTTCAGAGTTATATAATACCTTGGTCATTGTATTTCATTATTTACATATATATATTTACCATTATCTATGGATAACTATATATAATCACATATTCTCCATCATTAAATTCTATATCACACCATATATTTTCTGCATATATTATTGGATGACATTTTTCTTCCCTTATGTGTTACAGAATAGTTATTGCCTTATTTTCCATTTCATTATCTAGAATGGTTATTAATAAGTTTATCTCTCATAATTAATCCTATGAAATTATATATCTACACTTCATTCTATATATAGATTCATAAGGATCTATCTCAATGATCGATTGAAAGATATTATTGTAAAAAACTCGACCAATGGAAGGTGTTAAGGAAAAGCATTATTTCTGTCCATATAATGATATCTCATCATATAATTTATTTTTTGAATTGTTCTATTAGATTACCCGTCATGATGAGGATGATAAAAAGTAGTGAAACTCTGCTCTGTATCAAGAGCTTGCTGAATACTTCTCTAGAACACCAAGTTAAACCACTGATCCTGATTATATATAATTGAACTTGGTGAACAAAAAAACATTACCACCACCATAATTTATATATTGGAAAACCCATATAGATGTAAATATGATCTCATAGAAATAAATTGTTCTATTAATGTATGTAAATCATCTATAACCCACACATTGTTATTCCCTTTAGATGTTTAGGGTATTCAAATGAGAAAATATGTGGTGATGTTGTCTCATTTACATTCTAGACCGGGTAATGGTTGTAACATAGCATTATTCATTTTTTCATCATTATAATTATAACTAACAAAGAACCATGATATATAATATAAAATATATCTCTTTATTCCATTTAGTAGAAATACTTCTTCAGATCTATTTACGTCAATATACAACCACGATGAATAGGGAATAAATAACTATGGGATTTCTCTAATTTATATTTCTTCAATCATGTTATGAACAGAAGACACACTTGTTTCATAAACCTTATAAATCCATTATTATCATGGTTGAACTTATGAAATGTTTTCATCAAATTTATAGCTACATATCATCCTTATGCACCTCTTTCATCCTCACATGTATGGATGGTTGAACACATATTTCAAAAAGATAATATTTAAAATATTTCTTCTTGATTTAAAATTAAATCCATTGAAAATTCATAAATATAGGTATTTTATTAACATTATCAGAGATAAGCTTGTATGATCATTCCAACTCAATGCATAGACCACCTTTTTTTATTTTCTATGGTTGTAATGTATTATGGAATAATAATCTTTAATAAAATCCATACATCTTCTATGGATCATATTCAGATACTTATTTGGAAATATATACTTTAATACTTTCTTTTTCATTATATATACACATATATATATGTGTTTCTATGTAATGATAATTCATCCATATTATAATTTATAAAATTATCACAACTGTCGCTAAATCAGGAGTTGGGAAATTTTTCACATGAACCATCAATTATCAAGTTAAAAAAATATACAACCATGTATATTTTTATTATAATGATTGATAATCCTTTATTAAATTCATTATTATAGATTATAGAACATTATCCTATGTGGGTTAATGTTATCATAGGTGCGCTGACTAATATCTGATTTAGTTCAATGAAATTTCACCCACTATTATTTTTATAGAGAAACATGGTTCCCATTAGAGTTAACATGGTGGGAGGATTATATATCCATGATAAATCCCCACAAACCATTGAGAATATCTAGTTAATCCAATAAATATATGGATCATAGATACCATGGTAATTGTGGTCCAATATTAAATAGCCTTTATTTTTTATGGATCTATTGTTAAACTATCTGTTGAGACTATATGAGATAAAAAATGAATCATTTTTAACCAAAATTCACAATTTGTAAAATTTTCATAAAACTCCCCCTTACTAAAGGCCTATAGTAAAATTATGAAATTCACTTCCTGATCTCAATTTCTCATTGATTTGATAAGAATATCATCAATAAATACAACAACTAACTAATTATCGTAATATCTAAAAATGATATCCATTAAACTCATGATTATTTTTGGAGGAATTTGTATGTCAAAATGGCACCACATTATATTCATAGTGTCTATAACATGAACTAAATATTTTATTAGGAATAGAATCCTGATATTAAATCCCGCAATCAAATATAGAAAAAAAAAATTGTTCTATTTCCTTAAATTTCTCTCAAAATATCATTAATCTTGATAAAAACTTATAGAATACAACCAAAATGGGTTATCTATGAATTTGATATTATTATCAATCATAAAATAATAATACCTTGATGTTATCAATAACTCTTACGTTAATATTACAAAGAGAAATATATGATTCAAAAAATAATGAATTCTTTTGACATTACATGATTTTTATAACCCAAATATCATGGGTATAAATACTTATACAACATAATACTTTAATCCAAATATAAAAACACATAAATCCATCCATATTCAATAGGTCCATCCATGGTATAAAAGTTGACTCCTGGATCAGGGCATTGACTTGGTTAATAAACATGTTCTAAAAAAAATAAGAAATTGTATTCCTCCATAATTTGTCACTCTATGGACTTATTTTCCAAATATAAAACATATTTCACTCAAATTGGGTGTGACAATCCTGCACTTTATTACACAATAATTTTGGATTTATTAGATAATATTAAACATAATATGTCACAAAATGTCTATAAGTGTTGTGTATCTTAGAATTATGCATATTATATAACAAATTAAAATAGGGAATACATTTTCATTATTGAAAACATCATTTACCTTTCCATTTTATTGCATCATACATAGAATAGCATGGAATAACCCAGTAACATATATAATAATGTGGTGAACTATAAAGCCCAGTAAGGTAAAAAACATGCAATAACAAGAAGAAAATAATAAATGATTGAAAATTGGAATATCAATAGGTGAAGATGAGTAAGAACCATGAACATGAACAATGAGTCATGATATAGCATGATAATCATAACGTTAACATGGGAAATGTAGAAATAACATAAAACACTACATCATAAACAATGGTCAAAGTTATCTACCAATAAATTTTGGTGCATAATGTCTAGTGATGGATTTGGATCCCTCTACAATTCCACACATGATGTTTAATGAGTCTAATACTTTACCAAATACATTGGAGCTCTATATAATTCTTGGTGTACCTATAAAATTAATTTCATTCTTTTGATTAAGTGTTCCAAATATATCATAAAACATGGAATTATTTATCATAAATTTTTATTCCAATATCATTGAGTGAAAAATAAATACATGTAGGTCCCCAATCAAATATGTATATGTTCATAAATATGAACATGTTGTAAATGTAATTTCTATGGGTATTAACTATAAATTAGTTTGGTAATGAAAATCATTTCAAAATTTTAGCAACATAACGAAATTACATAAAAGAAAAAAAATTTGATTGATTAGAGTGAAAAGGGGATCTTACAATTTATACATCAAAATGTAATGTAATATATAAATGGAAAACCATATCCAAACATTTTTTATTCAAAATAGAAAGAATAATATAAGGAATAAGCTTAAATGAATAAGAAATGGAAAGAAACCCTTAACTTGAAAGGGTGATTCCAAATGTTTGGAAGGGTATTATTAGGATCTTGGGGAACCTTTGGATGACTATAGATAGGTGAGGGAAAATAAAGGATGTTTGTTGACGCTAAAAAAAGTCTGTAACTCTCGGAGGAAGTTTTGAAATGACGAAGTGAAGTTATATTCGGAATCAGAGGCCTGATCCGGAGGCCAGGGAAGTGGTGTGCGAAATATTGGGTGAAGTGCACGGAAAAAATGTCCCGCGCGAAAGGCAACCCGGGATGCGTGAAAAGTCTCGGCGCCGGCGCGAAATGATTTCACGCCCGCGTCCCGCGCAGTTGATAATTTCGCACCGCCGCCCCTGTCGCGCATTAATTTCGTGCACCGCATGGATTCTACGCCGGAGGTCGCGTATAAATAGAAGGTGACCCCAGATGGTTTAGGGGTTGAGGAATCTGAAGTGACTCTCGTGCGTGCAATTCGGCTCCCCCGTGCGCAAGATGACTTCCAGGTAATCCCTCATTTTGCGCTACCATGCCCCAGAGTTCGCCTTTGCGTGCAACTCCACTGGCTTCAGTGAATTTGACCCCTCCCCAGTGTTCCAACCTTGCGCGCAATCTGTGTCTCGTGCGCACAATACCATGCCGTGCGTGCAAAACCCTGTGCGTAATTCCCTTTCCGTGCGCAATTCCATTGCTCCAATTGCACGCCGTCCCAGTGTTTTGCGCGCAAACCTTCCCTTTTGCGTGCAAAGCCCAGGACCCCTCACCTTGACGCCCCTTGTCTGCCCACTTCACCGGCACGTGATGTCTCCCCTGCCGAGCATGCATGCCATGCGTTTTTTTCCCGTACGGCCTTCCAGGCTCGTGCGAAGTAACCTCAAGGTCCCTTGGGCCGTGTTTCCCATTGTGTTGCTTTTCCTTATGCTTCTCCTCATATGCATGCTAACGGTTATTGCTTCTTCACATAGACACACTAACGTGTACCCCCCAGTGGGTTTCCCTGTAGCCCCCCTTCACTATGGCCTTGCCGATGCCTTCCCTCCCACTAGGGGTAGAGGTCATCGGGCTTGTAAGCCCTAGGGTTGTGGAGAAAACCCACATCGTCCAAGCTACAGGAAGTTAAACTACTAAGCACCTATTCCTTAACACATGACGTTAAACTGTGGTCCGACACCGTGCTTCGCACGCAGGGCCCCCCTAGCTCGGACATTTTTTACGCCTCTCGTCTCCACGGGAATGGAATCATCCTCACATGGAATGAGATCCTCCTTGTTGGAGTGGCATTTGTCCGCGGGGGAAGGGCCACCTCAGAGCATAAGCCCCTAGCCTTTCTTACTGATGACTGCACCCGTGCATCTCCGTACTTCCCCCTGCCAAGGCCAGTGGAGTACTTTTCCCACTACTCTTTGTCACACCACGGGCCTCCACCCTAGAGTAAGCCCCAGCACCAAGGTCTGCTAACCACGTGTAAGCCCCTGTTTCCTCTTTGGGCCGCTCAACGCGTAAGCCCCATTCCGCTTCTCACGGACGCACCAATTGCGACATGATCATCTGGTCTCTGCTGCCTCTTGTTTCTCGCACCGAGCAAGACTCACGTGGGCTTAGAGTGCGCATCGACCATGAAATCCTCCCTTGGGCCACCCCAGAGCGTAAGCCCCATCCAAGTGAACTACGTGGACTTTGATCCGTGCTAACGCATGGTACGTAGGAAGCCTCCATGAGGTTCAAGCCCACCACCTGGTCGTCCCGACCTCTCTATGTTGGTTCCCTGACCCCCATGGGCCGCCTCAGAGCGTAATCCCCAAACCCCTCGTCCCGCATGACGTTAAACTGTATCCCGTCCCGCGTGACGTTAAACTGTATTCCCCCTCTTGGGCCGTCTCAGAACGTAATCCCCATGTCTCACTCCACCATCCATCCTGATTCTTACCCGGGATGCCACATCCCAGTGAGATCATGCCACCCCATCCCTCTCCATGATATCTGGGAAGCCGCCCATGTGCTGGACCCAACATCGGTGTTCCCCCCTAGGGGTCCTTCAACCCGATACGTCTCCACAAGACGTTAAACTCGCGACATACCCCGCGTTTAACATGGGAAGATGAGGAAAACATCAGATGGTACACATTCCCCACGTTTGATGTTGGATGCCTCGGGCTTATGCACCCTCAAGAAGCCCTGTGATGAGGGACCAAAGACAGACATTCCAACGACGCCCCAACGTGACCATTCTCCTCACCGAAGGTTGATTCCCCGACAAGACCCCTTGGAGCATCTTGACGGAAGTAGCGTAATTAACTGGTGTCCATGTAGATATGGCACCGAGAATGAGCTTCACGAACCCGTCTTAAATCTATGAGGGAGACCCGAATTAGATAATGAGCTCCGAGGAGGAATCCACGGAAGGAAGAACTGACATCCCATCATCCCGGTTTCGATCAAGGAGCAGACATCCCTGGACAAGGAACGGATGCCGCCTGCCTTTGGAAAGCGGGAATGTGGGGCAACAAGCTGCACGTCCTCCCCATATACGGATGCGCACGCCCCGGCGAAAGCGTCGGAGCAACAATGTTTTCTATATAATTTTAAAGAATAGAAATGTGATATTGGGTGGGTATTCAGTAAACATGTGGGGAATTGTTTTTTATCAAATATATGATTTGGATACTATAAAAAACCAAATCCACAAACAATGGCTTTAGATATTTCACATGGATTCTTCCAAAGAGCGGTGATTTTAATTTTTTTGTTATTCCAATTTCCTAATGTATGAAAATATTACCCTTGATTATGTGGAGGAGAGTCATACTCTTAATGAAATGATTTTAGAACAAAATAATACATTATTGGTTTTTTAGAATTCATAAATGAATTATAAAATTTAGAAAATAAATTCGAAATCACATTATTTTAATGGGGGGACATATATTTGGTTGAGGATACCCTTTATAGTATTTATTACATCAATATATTAACATTATAATATCATAATACAGTTCGTATATTTACACGTTATTTATCTTTTCTGTGAAAATACGATTATCTCAAAAAATTATGAAACATTAAACTTTTGATAAATTAATTGTTATAAATAAAATGTAATATTAATATTTTCTACATAATTTTTCAATTATATGAATTTTCAATTTTTGAATAATAATCTCAATTTTTTGGGTATACAACATTTTTTTAAAATAATATTTTCTCATCCCTTAAAAATTTTATATTTGACATCATATAAATTATATAATAATTTATATTTAGTATTTGTTATATAATAATAAGGTTTTATTAATATTTTATTTATATAAAAAATAAATTACTTCATTAATGTAAATTTATTAATAGAAATTGAATTAAAATTAAAAATACAACTTGTGTTTTATTGTATAAATGTCAAAATTGGTTATAAAGTATTGATAAAATAGAAAACGAAAAATTGTTATATTGAAAATAATATACATTTTATTATATTATTATAATCTTGATACATATACCTTTAACATAATTGTAAAAACCCTATGATAAAGGTGTGTGATGGTGAGACTTTAGAGGGGTTTTTCGACATACATGGTTTGATTCGGGAGGTTGATGAGATTTAAATTCTCCTATAAATTGTTTTTCTCATTATTATGTTGTTGGATATGAGCATATACATTCTCATGGAAAAATACCAAATATTCTTTCTCCCTTATATGCTATGACATATGGGATTTATAGGGTATGATCCTATTTATTTAAGACTTCACATATTTTGTATATGTAAATTGGATTGGTTATTCCCCCTTATTTATACTAATCATATGATAAATTTTAAATGGATATATTATCAATAGATATGATTCATAACAATCATTTAATTCAAATTGGATATAATAAAACCCAATAAGTACAACTATTTTATAAACCCATAATAAATTTTATGACATTTAAAGAAATTACCAAGGGAATTTTATTTATAAAAGTTTAGGTCATTACAATCTTCCTCAATTTAGTAAATTTAACCATGAATATTTTATTTCCCTATGCTAAAATAAATTATGCTAACTATCTTTCATTCCTTCCTCTAGTTCCCACTTTGGTTCATTAGAAATTTGGCATCTCAATAGATCATTGACAATGTGAATTGTCTTATTTCATATAAAATTTTCTCTATGAACTAATAACTTCACTGATTAGTCCTCATATGAAAATCATTCATCAATAGTAACACTTTTAGATTGAGAACATATGAGGGGTCTAGAATTTACTTCTTAAAGATTTATATGTATAAAACGCCATGTAAATGAGATAGGTCAAGTGGAATTTCAGGTATATAGGACACCGCTCGGTTTTAATAAATTATCTCGAATGAAATAATGTATCTTAAATTAAGAAATTCATTCTTTACCAATATCTTGAAATTCTACCGTGGAGATATACATTGGTATTACTTGCCTCCAAACTCAACATCTAGTTCTTGTCGACGATTATCTGGACAACTCATTTTTTCGACTATGAGAATCCTTGATGTGTTGTGGAATATTGTTAACCTTTCCACAATATTCTCCACCATTTAAGGACCAATCCATTTTCATTCCCTATCTTCATCCCAACATGCAGGTGTTTTCCCATCATCCCATAAAGGGATTAATTGGGATCCATTTGGATCTTTGACTATATATTATTACTGTATGATAACTAAATAAGAGAAATATGTTGATATCATCCTCCATTGAATTAAATTGACCATGCACGTAACATCTACTCACGTTTTTGGATAGTCCACTCAGATTTTCCATCAGTTTGCGGGTGATAAGCTATGATGTTGTCCAAATATTTATTTATATCATGTTCTATACTTTGCAATATCCCCTTGTATTTTTTCCACCATAGTTCACTTTTAATATAAAAGACATGTTAATGTATATTCTATGATCACATTATTTATATTTTCCCACCAATAGTTTTCTCATAGATCATGATATATAAATTTTCCTCTTGGGTGAATGGAGAAGGATAAACTAAGTGCATCATCCAAGAACTCCTTCTTTAGATCAATATTTGTTAGTAAACATAATAATGACCCAAATCACTCTACTCTATCAACATTAACAATGAAATTTGGGGGTTTTCCTTTTTATTATGTCTATAATTTCTAATGAATTACCACATCAAGTCTTTGATCATCCTCTATCAACTTCATAAGAGAGGGTTAACAAATAATTTTTGATATATTTAATTATTTTCCTCAATTTATAAATCCTATGTTCATCCATGTTAAGTATAAATAGATCAGATCCTTCCTAATTCTCAACATTGATATGACTATTATATCCTTTATACTTAGACCATCGACCACTTTATTTTTTTCTAGGACGATAGTGTATTGATAATTAAAATTCCATGATTATATATAACCATAAAAAATGCTGCATATTCATCTAGTTATGTGTGAAAATATACTTTAGGATCTTATAATCCTTATATATTTCACACTACCCCCACCCCCATTAAGATAATTTGTAAAAATTTCAACAAAAAGATGAATGCCGCCAAATATATATCAAGTTTTGGGTAGTTATATTTATAAACCATAAATTTTTGTTATGTATAAGATATCACCTTTTATATTTCCATTAACACAAATCCAAATAAATTCTTTAAATAATCACTGGAAACTATGAAAAGTTCTCCATTTGGGGGATCTATTAGTACATTTGCAGCACTAAGCCTCTTTCATAACACATTGAATATCTCTTCACAATCATAATTCCAATAAAATAAAATCTCTTATGTGTTATCTTGGTTATATGGTTTGAAAATAAAGATAAATTTATCATTAATCAATGATATTTTCCATTTAATACAATAAAACTATTGATATCAATTAGAGATGTTGGATTTCGCTATCTTTCAATTTTATTTGTCCATTAAGGGTCCATAAATTTCAAAATTCATCTAATATTATTTCAGAAGAATTAGACTTCCTTATATCTCACCACACATTTGATTTACTTTTTATAAATATTCTCCTTTCATAAGGTCTTTACCATAGTACTACAATTATAATTTTTCTCTTATTTTCTTTTCAAGTGTATCATAATATCATCTATTAAAACTACAAAACATTTTCTATGATAACCTATAAATAATCTATTCATCATTTCATTGATGTTTTTATAGCATTAGTGACTTTGTATTACCTTAATATGAAATCATTTTTCTTGTTCCTTCTATGAAATGTATTCTTGACGATATCCTCATTCTTCACTCCAACATGGTAATACCCTAACCATAGTTCCATATTAGAGAAGTATTGTGCTCCATGTAATAGATCAAACATGTCATCAAATAATAAAATATGATACTTATTATTTATTTTTACCTTGTTGAGGTCATTATATTCCATGAAAATGTGCATTGACCCACACTTCTTCCTCATGAAGAGAACTGATGGACCATAAGTTGAATCATATAGGCATATGAACCCTCTATCATATTATTTTATTGTTTTATATTAATTCATGCCCCAAAAAATCTATTTAGTATACTTTCATGGAAAATAGTAATACCCCATGTATAAAATCGAATTAAAATGCAACAACTTGGATAAGTGGAAGACTAGAAAATTAATTGGGAAACATGTCGATGCATTCCCTCACAATGGGAAGGTCATCAATGATGATTTTTTTCTTAAATCAATAATTTGATCAATATATGATTAAATATAGGGATATAATATCCATGATTGAGATGATTTTTTCTAATAAAATTCCATCCACATCATTGTACTTATAGAGAATCAATGATCAATTTGTAATACCGAGAGTGATTTCATTCTTGTTGGTATTTTTGTAGTCACCATACATGGAAGGATAATCCATTAATAGTATTTCTTGAATATATACTAAAGGGGTAATTAAAATGTTTTCTAGAATGTTCAACCCATAATATTTGACAAAGAAGGATTTATATACCTGGGATTCAATAATTTTCCCATTTTCTATTTTCACCTACTTTTCTACAATAATGATTTGTGGTGGTTCGTGATTAGTTATACTAAGCATTTTTTATATGAATAACTATGTAGAAATAGAATCATAAATTTCATTCTCTATTCTTGAATTAATAAATATCATACCTTTCACCACTTTTTATTCGGGATCCACCATAATTTTTGTGATGGAAAAGGCTATCGATTGTTTCCTTTGAAGTTGTTATTTGACTCTGAGAACCCTTGGATTATTGAATTGGTTTAAAATAATCAATGGTTACTTTCAGAGAAAATAATGAACAATGCACTAAGTCTTGACTATAGAATTACTTTCCTCTATCATATAAATGGGAATCTCCCGTCAAAAATCTCTAGCATGGTTTCCTTCATTTTGTCACATAAATCAGTTCATTTTCCCCTTAAGAAATTTCTATGCTTCTTCTTACCCCACCATTGACATGTGGGATGTTGAAATTTCATTTCACAGTTTTATTTCTCTATAGGACCACCATAATTAAACTCCACATTCCACTTATTTTCCATATGATACTCTTGAGATTATCTAGTCTATATTTAAACTTTGAGGTCACATCAGACAATTTCACCATATATATGAAAATATCTTATTAGAAAAGCCTTCATAAACTATTTTTTTATCCTAAAAAAGAAGCAGTCAACCATTAATTACGGGGTAATGTTAAATGGTGAGTTATATAGTAATGGTCTTGTGATGTTTACCCTATATGCCATGATAGATTCATCATATTTTTTCTAGAGGAAAGAGAAATCCATTTTCATTTTGATTTAGAAAGTATGGGTAAAAATATTAATCCTAAAACTATTTCTATAATTCCATACACCCCATCACTATGATCACATCCTCAAGCTTTTTATTATTGATCAATGATGAAAATTAATTAGATTCTCCAACCATATGATAAAATAGTTGGGAAACTTATCTTTTTTAAAACATTAATTGATGGGGAAGATATTTTCAGTCGATTTGATCCATTGTTTTGTGATTAATGGATCATATGATCTCTTTAAAGTCACATGACATTGTCACACAAATGAATCAATTGTATCCTTTTCTTCATAAGGGGATATATGATATCTTCCTAATCTCAGTTTATATTCTGAACCAATGTTAGTTGAGAGTGTATCATTATAATATTCATTACTCCCACTCCCAAAGGGTTGGGTGTCCCATTCGGGCAGTCATCAGATTACCATTCACATTTTTTGTTTACAAGTCTCCTACAAATTGTTGATATTTTCTTGAATAACAGAAAAATTAGGGGTGGATTTTCTAAAACTATTAAATTTATATAAGGTAATTTTATGAAATTATAAGGATAATATATAAATTACATTTATTTAATTAAATTGTGAATTAATAGGCAATAATCTATGTTATCCATGATATATTTCCTAATAAAGACTATAATGGGAATTTTTTCCCTTAATAATGGTTCGTAATGATATTGTGAATTTAAAAATGGAAATCAACTATGGGTGTCAAACTAGGTGTTCATAATTTCTCATTATTGTGCACTAGTACCTAGTGAAGTCTATCTCAATGCTTTGTTTTAAGGTATTACCTCTATGTACATATGTTCTAAATATATATCCACTTGTAGTATATAGATGAGGAGATATTTTATTGATTAACCACTTAACATATACATTATAAAAAATTTGAAATGTTTAATTAAACTTAATCATAACTCTTTGATTTTCACTATATTTTTGTAAACATAATCACAAAAATAACTAACCATTTATTTTTTATACCAACTATGAAATCCTTCTCTATTACACATTAATTCAGTATTTATTATCATAATTATACCCATAATAAATCCTTAAATATTGATAAGTATAGTGACTCTGGGAATTAGAAAAATTATGTATAAAAAAATGGGGAATGCATTACAATTATTGAAAACCTCCTTAACCTTCTCATATTGTTGCGTCGTATCTAAAATTGCATTGGATATTCTGGGAACATATATAAGAATGGGGTGAGATATAAAGCTGAATATGGGAATAAACATTGAATAACATGAAGAAAATTATAGATGATAGATAATATGAATATCAATAAGGTATAAAATGATTGATAATAAGAATCACGAACAATGATACATCATACATCATAAAAATCGAAAAGGAAACTTGTGAAATGTGGAAAAAAAATTAAAACACTGCATAAAAAACATAGATCAAGGATAACATCCAATAAATCAAGATGGAAAATTTCCAATGATGGATTGGGTTTAATTTCTAATACATTTCATGATATTTGATGAGTCTAAAACATTACACAACGTATTAGAGTGATATATAATTATGTGTGCTCCCATAACATTCATTAAATTCTCAGGATTAAGTGAGCCCCATAGATAATAAAACATTGAATAGTTTTTCATCACATTTTATTCCTTGATCACAGAGTGTGTAATAATTACATTTAATTAAAAATAAAATACTCATATGTTCATAAAGATGAACACACACTTTTGTAAAAGGGTAGGGCTATTAAAAACTTGTTTTTTTATCATGGAAAATTCCAATGATATTTCAATAGCATAATGGCATTGAATAAATAAAAATAAAATGATTTTATGAGAGTTAAATCGGTTTATCTAAATTTTTAAATCAAATGGAAAATAATATTGACATGTTTAAATATATCCCAATATTATGAATTCGAAATATAGGGAATATAATATTGAATAAACTTGAATGAATATAGAAGTAAAATAACCCTTACATTGTGAGGGTGAGGCCAAATTCTTGAGTGGTGCTTCATGATACCATTGGTGAACTTTGGGAGGACTCTAGAGAGGTTAGGTAAGAGTAAGGATGTTCTCAATGGATTTTGATTTATGAGATGTCTATGATTTTGAGGGTATTTTATTAAATGGATGAGGAATTATCTATTATTTCTCAAAAATAGGTTTTGGAATCTATTGAAAAAAATAACCAAGATCACAAACCATCGCATGATTTTTCCCATGATCTCCAAAAATAGGGGTTTATTTAATAATTTTATTATTCCAAGTTAAGATGTTATTAAAATATTCCCCTTTTTGATGTAGACGATAGTTTTACTCTTAAATAATTTATTTTCAAACTATAAAATATATTATAGGTTTTAGTGGATTCATAAAGGATTTAAATAATTAATAAAAAACATAAAATTGTTTTATATTAATGTGGAATCATATATTTTGGCGTGGATACACTTTATAGTTTTTATTAAATCTCTTTTGGATTATTATTATGGCCTGATACACACCATATATTTATACAGTATTTAATATTGTCCTTAAAATTTGATTGAATAAAAAATTATAAAAATATCACCATTGGAAAATTTAATGAATTTTAGTTCATAAATAATCTTCATTTCATTTAAATAAGTTTCTGAATATGTGAATTGTCACTTTCAATATAATAATTGATGTTTTTTGAGAAATGATTGATTTTTCACCATACCGTTTTTGAAACCTTTATAAAATTTACCTTTGACTTTTGAAAAATTGTATGATCAATAATATTTAATAAAAATTATTTAATACTAATATTTTATTAAAATATTAGTTTTTTAAACAAATACATTTACTAATAAAAATAAACTTCTCAATCGAAATTGATTTCCAACAAATAATATTTTTTACTATATAAAAATTGAAAAAATTAAATAATTAATAAAAAGATGAAAAGTTAAAAAAATTTATATTTAAAATATAATTAACGTTTCATATTATCTTCGTCTTGATAAAAATCCCATAGTAAACCTTCAAATTCCATATGAGTAAGATTTATAATGGTGATAATTTTATAGGGTTGTATGACTTACATGGTTTGGGCCATGATCTGGATGAGCTTGAACTTCTCTCGTAAGCAGTTTTACTCATTCTCAAGTTGATAGATCTCTAAATGACTTGGTCAAGGATAAATCCAAGAGATGTTATCTTCTATGTAAGCTCCTATAAAAGTTCATTATAGTGTACGATCCTAATCATTGAGGCTATCAATTCATTTTTCACTATCTATTTTATTTTTTAATACCCTTTATTTATACTATTCATATCATCACTATTCTGTGACTATATTATCAATAGTTACAATTATTAACACTATTTTAAATCAAACAGTGTAAAATAGATCTCAATAATTTCATGTGTTCTCTGTAACAATAATACATAATATTACCTTTAGTTTACCCATAATGGGAATTTTATTTATAATAGTTCATCTCGTTACATTGAGATTTTCTTGAAGATGATTCTAAACATATTTTTTACATGTAGGAATAAAAATATTCTTCCCTATATGTTTATTACAAACAAAATCTCATAAAATACATATTCTACCTTTGTAATGTTTAACGAATATAATTTAATTTAATTTAGTTAATCATATATCATGATAATAGATTAAGAATATTCACAAAATCATTTTATCTAGCCATCATGCAAATTGGTTCTCATAATGCCCAAAATTTCCATCATATTATATTTAAACATTATTTTTATAGATCCTACCAATGACTAAAACCGAAAAATATAGTGTGAGAAAGTCAATTCAAAGTGGAAACCACATAATCCTGAAAATAATTTATCATATGTCTAAATCATGAAACATTATTTTTAATACATGTCACGAAAAGGTTTAACCTAGGTCATTCATTTACATCATCTATTACAATCTTTTATAATGGGTTGCAAAGAAATTTTGACTTAACCAAAACATATCCCCTGGGAGTGTCGAACTAGGATCCCAATAAAGACTTTTATGGTATAACCAGTAAATATTGATTCAATACCAACACATATTTTTTGGATTTTTTACCTCATATTACATCTATTCTATAACCAAATTAATTTATAGAATCAAAAACATGATTTATTTTTGGGAAATACACACATCATTCTTTAATATAACATTGGAAATCGTCCAATACATGTGATTTTTAAAAGGTTTACCACTAACATTTTCTCATCCATGTATCTAAATGACTAACAAAACCATACTATGATACCATCTATTATGAACCATTATTTACAAACATAAATAATGGAAATTAATATATTAACATTCATTACATTAAATAATGAGCCACACATTAATCTGTTAGGTATTGTTCCTTTATAAACATTGAAACATAAAAACCAAATTCAGGGGTGCACTATATCTGGTCCTACAAATTTTCTAATATATAGAACCCCTATAAGACTTATCATACATAAATCCTTTCTTCATAACCCAGGGAAGAGAACATAATAATGATTGAGATTATATTCTCTATTAGGTTAAACAATGGAGATATCAATGACCGCATAAAAAAAATACTTGTACAAGGGTATGATAACATGATCTTAACACCTAAATACCAAACTGGGGACAACATAGATAAAAAACTAGTGTAATTTCAATAATCATGGTTTTTCATAAGATGTGAATTATTATTTAATCATATTAAATAATCCAATACAATATAACATTTAATAAGACATATATTTTTTTATACACATAATCATAGAAACTAGTTTTCTTAGTAGTCAAGTATCATTAAAAATCTATCACAGTGTAATGAGTTCACACCCAGAACCATCATAGTAGACAATATTAACTCCCAAGACTATAATTGTTGTATAATTATTTTGTTGAACATGGATATATACCCATTCTAACCCTATTTATCTCATGATATATTAATACTTACCCAGTTAATTGGAGGATTATATATGTCACACATATCCTTGGTTATAATACGACCACCATCATTGGTAATAACATAACATCCATTCTTGGTTATAAAATGACCAATACTCTTGAGTATTACTTAATAAGAATTTTTTATTATAATATAACCAATCACATAAGGAAAACCATATATAGGTATTCTAGAAGGCCATAAGACATTTATCATAATAGAACACATGAACAAAATGGTTTTCATAAAACATTTTTCAATTCATCATGGAATACCCCATATAAAAGGATAGGGCATCATAAATATCACTTTATTAGGGAATAACCCATAGAAAAGGAGGGGGTTACATAAGCATCAGTTTACCATAATCATAAAACATCAATAGAAAAAAGGGTTTCTATTCATTGATCATATTCCCGGTAAATCATAGGTAACATCAATGTATGTCAATATATATGGAAAATGATTTTGAAAGATCCCTAAAAAAATATCATGAGGAAAATAACCTTTATTTTAAAAGAAATGTTTTAGAAAATAAATTTAAATAATCATATGAAAATTATATCCCTTGAAAATAAATATTGAAACTTATTTATGAAGAATTAAAATTTCAAGTTATCATAATTGCGGAAAATTCTATTTATGTCATACATGTTAAAACATAAATTCTTTTAAAATTTATAGTAAAATATAAATAGGTCCTTATTAGGAAATTATGTGAATTTTTTATTTAAAAAATATTTTAAAAATTAACAAATTGGTAAATATTTCTTCGAAAAATTATTAGAGAATATTAAAATATTTATTTAAATCATTTTTTGAAAACATTAAAAATGAAACAAAAAAAGTATTTGACCAAAACGAGAAATAATGTCATACTTTCATTACAAAATTCTCTTAGTGTCTTGATTCATTAAAATTGAAAAAAATATAAGAAATAATATACTCTATAAAAAATCATAGGATACGAAAATAAATTATTTTATTTAGAGATAGATCATAATATTTCATCTTTGCAAAGATGAACATAAATAGTCTCGATGAACAATGAAATTGTAACCCAAAATCTTTACAACTTTTGTAACATTTGAACCATAATAACTATGATTTAATGTGTATTATATGGATATATAAATACAAATTACATTAATAATTATCATCTTAAATAACATTCATGGGTAATATATAAACCACACAAAATAATCTGGCAATGAATATGGATTATGTATCTCAAAAATAAAAGGAAGACTATAAATCCCTTTCTTTATACCTCAAATACATTATTACACATTCCGAACACCAGTATAATAAATAGAATTTTATTACATATCAATTCTTGAGTCACAATAATTTATATCATACAATATATTATTTAATTATGTAATTTAATAACCAATTTTTGAAAAAATCATTTTAAAAACGTTTTAAGGGTACTTACTATTTTTCATTTTTGTTTTGATTATGATTTTTTATTCATGAAATTTTGATTACTATTCCATAATATCCACAATATCAACCATGAGATAAATATCAGGCATATTATTTATATAATTATTAACTATAATCCATAATGTTAGAGAAAGAAAATGATTTATACTGTATATAAAGAATGTATGTCGTATGTGCACTTGAACAAAATTTCCTTTTCCTTGAAAGAAGACACAAAATGAAGATAAATAATATACTATGTTTTTAGAATAATTTTTATATCATATATATATAATATATTTCGTAAATTAATTATTATTACCCTTCATGTAATGTGTATGTGCAAAACCAATAGCATCGCATTGTGAGGTGGTAGTTTGTTGTACACACGAGTAAAATTATCGAATTATATAAGAAATGAAAGTAATAAGATATATTTATATTATAATAATACCAAAAATAAAATAAATACTTTTTAAATTAATAATTTTATCCATCCATTATATGTGGTGATGGAAGACAAATACCATTAGATTGTGAGGAAATATTATGTCACACCCAAGATTGATAGTTCCAATTCCCATTTGATGTAAGAGGATATTGAAGTAATTAATTAAACTAAAAAATAACATATTATTATAGGAGATATAATATTGTTATTAAATTATAATATTTGAAGAATATTTTATTGAGGTGGAATAAAAAATTAAACAAAAAAATAAGTTTATGAATTTTATTTATTATTTATGGAACCTCTTTATGTTTATACCAAAGACACATTATGATTGTTTCATAATAAAATTAATTAATATAAGATGTTTTTAGGTATTTATAGAAGATATTTATGAATGTTTTATTTCAACCAAATGATTTTGGATGTTTGAGGAGGATAGGAGAGTTGGAGACCTCCCATAATTGGGGGAGAGGACACATATAATTGTTTTTCAAAATAATATAGTGTAATCATGTTTTTTATATGAAAAAATTATCAAAAAATGTATAATTATAAAAAATAATGGGTTATAATGTTGAAATATGTCTACAAAATTGGTTTTGTACAAGATTCTATGTAATTTTACCCCTTATCATTTTAGTTTAACCTGTGGTAATTCCATTTTAACCTTAACCATGGTAATTGATTTTTAATATTTTTACTAATAAATTTATCATAAAATTAATTTTAAATTTTTATTTGGTATTAAATATAATGAATTAAAATATGGAATCATTTACCCAAATTTTATTCAATGAATTGAAATTTATTATTTATAATTGAACTAACACATACGATGAATTTGTTTTTTAATAATATTTTAAATAATTAAAAAAATATAAAAAAAATAAATTTTAAATTTGTTACAATGACCTATATTAGATTAGTTATAATTTTATTGGATGAATTTTACATTTAAATTTTTTAAACAAGATGAAACTCCTTTAAATAGTTTAAAGAGAAAGGATGTTGTAATAAAATTCAACATTTTTTTTACCATTCTTAAAAAAATTATATTTCTCAACAATTCACTCAAAAATAATTTATTTATCTAGGTATAAAAAATGATGTTAATTTTTTCAAATAAATTTTATAAATGGGAGAAGAATCAAATTTTTTTCCAAATTTTAATAAAAACATGTTTTTTGATAAAATTTAATACGTGAAACAAATATAAACATTTCTAAAATTTAATTATTTTGTTATCAATATTTTTTATTAATATAAATATGTTATAATTAATATTTTAAATATTATACTCATATTAATATTCTTACTTTTAATGGGTTAGTTTTAACATTCTTTTTTAAATAATAATAATAATAGCAATAATAATATATCATCGTTCATTAAAATCATTGTACAACATTTATCCCAATATATTGAAAATTAATTAGTAAAAAAATATCATAAAACATTGGGGTGTTATAATATATGATATTATAATTATGTTCATGATTTTTTATAGTATTATAATAAATTTAAATTTCATATACAGAAGGGAAAAATCACAAACAATGAAATTTTGGCCACTAGTTTGGGATTACATAGAAATATCATCCTTATTCATGACTTTCTATGTGTATATTTCTATTGGGTGAATTTTTGACCCAAGTGTTCCATTTTAATTCACTTATACTTGAATATGTGTTTGGTTAGTTAAGATGAAGTAATGATTATTGGCGAATTTTTAAGGAATCATTTTAGGGAATTTGATGCCATGATTGTGAAATTAACCATGATAATACTATTAAATTTTATACCATTATTATAGCTCATGGTCTTCAGTTAAGGGATATACATTATTTAATAAATGGTGAATAAGATAAATCAGTGAAGTCAATGCACTAATATATTATTGGATGTGGAGTTATATTATGAAGGATATGAAAATAATTTTTAGTTTATTTTTATGAGGAATAACAAAAGGAGAAATATTATGTATTGAGATTATGGTTTGAAATTTTTATTTTATATGGAATATTCCTCTTCGTTATTTGATAAGTGTTAATATTAAAATTACAATAATACAATAAAATCCACAAGGGCTAGCTCGATTAGCCATAATGTTGGAGTATAGTCATCTATAAGGGAGTGCTTTTCCAAGTGACATGCATGATGGAAATAAGATTCAGAGCACCCACATGGAGTAAAGTTTGATTTTAGATCATGGTGGATGAATAATTTCATCATAATGTGCAAGGTGTTGCATGTATGGAGGGAAATAAGTATAGCCTCTAACATGTACATGTGTGATATTGTGTTTGGGTTCCAACATTGATGCTAGATTTAGAAGTTGTAGTAATAGAATCATTCATAATGATGAAATTTTCAGATAGAATGTCTGATGTGGGATGACTAAAAAGAATGGGTATTATTACTCCCCTAAAAACATATATATATGTCAACATCATCATATGAGATGGAATCAGGCCATTAAATCTATACTGAGAAATCAAATGCAACATTGACCCTTTCATGAGGGTTGTTGTTCGATGTAATTTTTTCGTTGAACTCCACAATGGTATTTTAGATCATGATCATTTGAAGTATAATCATAGTATCCTCATGCACTCAATATAATAATTACAAAAACAAATATTTCTGAAGAATGAGCTACTACCAATTATAAATCCTAGATGTAGGAGGAAGACGACCGAGTTTCTATTCATGGATGACTTCAAGCAATGATATTTCATGAAATCATCATTGAATACAGATGATCCATTAAGCAAGTGGTGAAAACTATACATCACATAATAAGAAAATCCATGTTTTTCAGTGTAATAATATTTTTTGTACTCCAAATGCTTCTGGTTATATAAAATTTATGGAATGAAATAATTTGTAGAGTATTCAATAAATCATGAAACCCAAAGGGTATGATTTGAGAGTTGGAAATATAATTGGATCATCTATTGTTGAGGAGATGTATCTTCATTATGGAATAGATATCATATTTTCAAATAAAATAGTTAATCCAAAAATCAAATATTTTTCTAAGATGACATCCCATGAAGAACACTATCATTAGGAATAAGATGAATAAAAATGGTAGGCCTTTCAATTTTGTTTTCCTACACCCAAAATTATTTATGATGAAGAGTTTTGTGATACCTTAACTAGTTTGTGTGAACTAATTGATATATCATGAGACTGTATGGTTTTATGTGAGGAAAATGGTTTTAAAACCAGTTTTGTGGTGTATAAAGGGGGACATGAGATATCATTGATTCATTTAGATGAAGGTTTTTTCACAATAGTGATGTACTCAAACCTTCTGGGTTCATTAAATGTTATACACTGTATACAAATGATTCATGCGTGTGACCCCATGTGCATGTAAAAGTGATCACAACGTAAAAATAGAGATATGGAATTGATACAACTGAAAATTAAAATAAAGCGATAAATATAAAAAAATTAATTGTACAATTAACACACACATTATATTATTTCATTCATACATGTATTATCTTTTGAATTCACGAACATTTTTGTTCTAGATCTTTATTGATTATAATATTATAAAAATGATCTATATATAACATGAACACATTAAAATAAGATCAATACTTCATCTGATTGAGGAATAATTTCTTGATCATTTTTGAAATGAGGAAACTTATCTCACATAACTTATCTGAAATATTTTAGCAATACTAGTAGCATTGATTCATTAGGTACAATAAATCTTCATGAATACATAATATAGTCATATGCAACATTATTTTTGAGTATGAATATAGTCTATATAGTTGATGGTCATTTGAATTTTTGAACAACATTAATGAAGGGAATAATTCTATCAATTTGAATTGAGGGTAGGGAAAAATATTAGTTTTTTTGGAAGGAGAAAAAGTATCTACGATGGAGCTTATAGTATGTGAGATATAGAAATCCCTCCATTTCATAAATATATTTTACATTTTAATAGATTATTATTCCTTACATAAAATTATGAAATAGAAAAATATAATATAGGTGTAGTTACTTTGGTTACTTATATAGAAAAGAATCATATTTTTAAGAGATCAGTAGTATATTCCACATTATTTTTATATGTTGAACCCGTCATAGACACATTATACAAAAAACATTTCATCATTAAATGGGTAATGAAAACATAAGAAAGGTTTATCACTATGTAATAAAATGTTTAAATAATGGTAATATCAAAAATCATATAAGCATAACATGAGAATAAGGTTATGTGATCATGACCACGAAATTTTAAAATGATATTGTGCATATCATTTAATATAATATAGATTCATTTCATAAAGCATGGATGTTTATGAGACATGAATCATAAATTATCCTATTAACATGAAACATGAAATAATAACATTGTAATAAGAAAAAATATTTTTTCAAAAATGTATCGTTAGAAAATCATTTATATAGTAATGGATAACATCCAAAACTATCACAGTGTATTGGTTTCACTAAATATTCCATTATTTCATAAGTTATTGTTTTAAAAAAAGAAAATATTATTGGTTAGAGTCCCTTATTAAACTATGTACATAGCAACACAACATCATTATTATCTCATAAGATATCAATCTTTAGTCAATCTATTTTAGGATTATATATTTCCAGGCCAACCATTCACCGAACTATAATAAATTCAGCTTTTTGCCACTAGATCAGAAATCAGCAATCATATATCATAACATATACAAAGGAAATTTAATTCAAAGGATCTTATATTGAATGGAAACTTGTTTCAAGAACATATATTCATTATAATAATAAAAAATCTAGAGAAATAATATGAATGGTATCGTTGGATCATATCTCCAGTAAATACCATTTAACATCTAAGGATGTCATATAAGAAGAAAATGAATTTAATAGATCTCATGGATAATTTAATGAGTAAAATATTATTTTTATATTGAAATAATTTCATCAAAATATATAAGTTTTAAAAATATTATAGGAAAGAATATTTTTCAGTATAACCATTGAATTGTGTAATGGAGACATCAATTAATTAATTGGTTATGGAAATAATGCATTATTTTCCTTCATTTTATGTAAAAACAATGATTTCATTCTTTTTCGGTAATCAAATCAATAATACCTTATTCAAAAAACAACAAGAAGATTCATTTTTGACATATTGTAAACATTCAGACATTAGAAAATATGAAAATTCAATAAAATTTGTTTTATATTAAAAAATTCATTAATAAAATTTTAGAATACATAGACATGGATGAAAATAGGTCTTTGAGTGAAGAGTGAAACATAGTAATTTTTTCTTAAATAATATTCTATTAATCTCATGATTACATAAATTGAGGAAAATTAATGTAAAATATGTATTACCAATAAATTAACAATTAAGAATAATATGAATGGTTTCATGAGAGATATCTCTTAAAAATCATCATTGAAAAAATAATTATTTGATATCTATAAAAATAGTGTGATTGCAACGTAAATCCTATAAAACTATTGTAAATTTTGAAATGTAACAACCATAGAATAACATCAAATGAAAATTTAAAAATCCCGAAAAGAACGTGTTTAAGGTCAAAAAATGTTAAATATATCTTTATATTCACATCATAATTTAATATTGGTTTGTAATGTGCCATATGACCCAAAGAATACAATTTGAGATGATAAATCCATACATTAGGTTTGACATCAATATATTGTTATAAAAACTACATTATAAAAAAATTATATTTATTATAATTCAATAACATAATCATTTAAATGCCTATAATATCATATATTATCCTATTATTTCATTTTAACACCCAATAATCAATAATTATTTTTTAAAATACATGTTTTCAGGTGTTAGGGGATTCGTTTTTTCAGACACTTTTGATTTAGTAGTTCTGGTCCATGTACATTGATCATTTTTCTATAAACTACCGATTTCTATTCATGATATATATTTCAAATATATTCAATATATACTTATTTATAATCTTTCTGAAAACAATGAAGAATAAAAATAATTACATTGTTCATAGATATGGTAGTTCATACGTAAATATTAACATTGTTTTCACTTTTTGTAAATAGTAAAATGAAAATATAGATAATAATTCACCATCAAAAATTAATATTATATCATATATATATATATCATATATATTCTTTACATTTATCTTTATTACGATCTATGAAAAGTGATGATGAAAAATGAATCAAATGTCCTCTTTGAGGTGGTCGTTTTTACATGTGCATAAGTGACGATGTCATTTTCAATCAAATTTTATGGTGAGAGGGTATATATGATATTATAATTCTATATTAAAAATTATTATATAAAAATATTTTTCAAAAAATTTATCCTTTTAAATAAACATGCATGAATGGTGGTAATGGAAAAAAGAACAATATCTCAACGTGAAAATGATATCTTTTATGTATGCATGAGTGATAATATCACTCGTATTTGATGGAGAACTGGTTGATAAATGTTTATTGAGAGTCATAATAACATTTAAGTGTATTTAGGATACTTAATTTAATATTATATTAATTATATAACTGATTTAGTGCATTTATATGAAGAAATAAATTGAAATAGTTTTGGTAAGATGATTACCTCTCCTCCGGCATGACTCCTTTACATTCTGACATAAATACCCATGCAATTGTATTTTTATAATTCCATATACACTACATTAGGTCTTGTTATGTTTACAATAATATTTTCCATGTTTGGTTGAGAAATATTTCTCCATGTTGTTTAAATAAGTGAAAAGAGGGGTGATATTTTTGTGTAATAGGACAAGAAATCTTTGATGATATTAAGAGATTATAAAATAATATAGGAACTATCATAAAAAATAATACCAAATTAATATATATTTCAATATATGTTATAAAATTGTTGAAATAACATCAAAAAATAAAATATGTATGTATTTATGTGGTGTTCTAAAACATATCTTTTGTTTTAACACATTAGTTAATCAATTTTGACCTTAGTCTTGGTAATGAATTTTTCTATGAAACTATGAGATTGTATATTCAATTTTTTCTATTATGAAAATTAAATTTGAATTTACATATTTTAATACACTATGTCAAACATTCCTTTCACACATCACCAACTTGACGTAAAGAACATTGACTTGGAGTATATTACATGCAGCGCTAACTTGGATTATGTTACACTCAACACTGATTTGTTATATATTACAAGCAACAATTACTTGGCTATTGTTATACACAACACCAATGTTTCTACGATAATTTGTTTTATTTTTATAAATATTTAAATTTGATAATTATAACATATCTCTTAAACAAATAAATATGAATATTCATAACTATATTTTAAATATTTTTTATTATTATTTTAAATAAATAAAGCATATTGATAACAAATGATATAATTTTTGGAAAAATACATATATGTTTAAATATTACTTTTTCAAACGAACTAATTTTCATGTCCTACAATAAAAAATAATAAATTTATTTTAGTAAAATTTATAAATTTAATTTTATAATATAATTTTTATTTTTTTAAATTATAATGTAAAAATATTAGGGTTAATTTATGGTATTTTTCTGAGCAACATCATTTTTGGATAAATTGTGAAAGTATAGGATTTTAATTCAAATATGTATTTTTTTATAATGTATTTATATAGATAAATTATATTTTAATTTAGTGTGAATTTTTATTTAGATCATATTTTTATCAATAAATTAAATTTGTGGAATTGGAACTATGTTCACGTTTAAATTAAATATAAAAACCTAGAAAAATTAAGAATATTTTTACTTTAAAAACCATCATTATCGACCCAACTAAATGACTAATTTTTAAATTGGCATCTAACACATCTATGAAAGGAATTTAAAAAAAATGTATTTCATATTAGAAATAAGAATAATTTATATTGTATAATAATTGAAAATTAGATTTTCCACAAAAGGATTAGTGAATGTAATTATAATTAATTGCATCAATTAAGGTAAAATAAGAGTTTTCTAAGGACTAAACCTTAAAATTAATGCCGAAGACAACATAGGAACGCTTCAGACACAAATTTTATAGATATTATATTTCAATTAACCTTCCATTATATATTTTTTATTTTTTTATGACATTTTTTGGATAAAAATTGGGTACACAAAACTTGTTTTCAAAAATGCAATGTGTGTCCTTTCCCTTCCTTATAAATGGACACCAAATCTCTTTATTCTTCACAACTATCAAACCACTTAGGTTAAAAAATAGATATTTTTAATACACATTCCAATGTCTCTACCTAAATTTTTGAATCCTCCATTTTGTAATTAATTATTCCAAGGAATCCATTTGGTGAATACTATAATGATTTGCCCGATTGAGAGGCAACGCCTTCTCTCAATATTCTATATTTTATTTTCTTTGTCCACCCCACCATTTTCATTGTAAAATTCCAATATAACCAAAATATTATACTCAATAAAATATTATTTTTTATGATAATGTTTATACATTCAAATACACACACATATCAATATAATTGGAAACAAACATACTATTTACATGTACGATGAACTACCACCTCACTAAAAGACGATTGATCATTTTTATATTACCACCTATCATGGTGGAAAATATGAAGAAAAATAATTTTATATATGTTATTTATTATATATATTATTTATTTAAGCTTCTTAAATTCTTTTTGAACAAAAATATTTATACTTTCTAATTTTTTGTTAATATGATAATTTGTTTGAAGAAGTCTGCCCTACAGCCTCCTCAAAGGGATGTGTTTCATTCATAAACGACCTGAAATGTATTAAGGATGGGTTTAGTAAATATATATGATATAAAAAATAAAGTTTCATAATGATACACACACACACACACAAAAATATATCTTTTACTTTCTCTCTTTCATCACAACAATTAAACAGAAATAATGTTATTGAGTACCAACAACCTACCGTCTCCATGAACGGTGTATTCAAATTCATACAACAAAACATTATAGATTATTATAATAAAAATATAATGAATATAAGTTATATTTAAATCATGGGTTATATTGTTTAAATCCTGATATAATTATATAGACCATGTCGATAACAATTTATGATAGATGCAAAAAACAAAGCAGATATTACCAGAAGTGAAACCTTATTATAGACTTGTAAAAAAGAGGATAATATTAAGAAATAATAAAAACATATAAGGTATTATAAGTGAGCGTATATTTATGTGATATATGTATACTATAATTATATTTATAATACATTAGGATTTTATGACTATGAATAGAGTCAAGACAGAGGGTAAGGGGATTTCATCTCACTTTTTATTTACGTGACATACATGCATTATTTACAACCCATTCCTTTTTTTGGTTTGTATACTGAAAATTTATGTATTAAATAGTTATTATAATTAAATTTATGGGTCTTTAAATATATATTATATGATTTTGTTTCATATGGTTTTTGTTTCAAAAGGTACCATATCAGTAAAATAGGTTTGTCTCAATTTTCCTTCTATGAGAATCTTGTTTTTTTTCTAAACCTAAAATCTTTTTTGATGTGTGTATACATCCCTTTTACATTTTTATCATGTATATAATTAAATTAAAGATATTTCATTCTTTAATTAATTTCATTTTCTATTATGGAGATAATGATATCATGTTACAAAGTAATAATAGTTTATTGAAACATTATAATAACCTTTCGAGATTAGTTATCATTATGCATAAATCAATGAAATATTATGATCCATCATTGAATAACAATTATTAATTTTATAAACCTATTTTTATTGAGGATATCCTCAATTATTAGCACAATTTCAATTTTTTGGATCTTAAGATAACGTTTTTTATGTAAAATATGAACGTCTCGCTCTTCATTTGGAAATCTATCATATTAAAAAAAGTTGTATTAAAATTTGTTTTTAGAAATGTATTCTAAAGATATTTGAAGCCCATATTCAATGAAAAAGGAATTTATAAACGTTTTTTAAAGACCCTTAAATATCTAGAAATTTTTTTTCTTAATTTATTTTAGATTTTACGAGTACGCAGTTTCTGACGACACTTGATTCCGAGGCCCAGTGTGCCCAGAATCAATTTCTAAATTTTAGCTCGGGTACGTTCAATGAACGAACGAGCGGGTTTTTATATCTTATGAACATGTGCTCAGAATTGAAATCTGAGGGCACCAAAGGAACCACAACGTCGATAATTTATTAAGAGGAGTTTACCGAAGATGCGTCTGCTCGGGAGGAGTTTCTAAAAAAATGTGGATTAAAAGAAAAGTAAAATAAAATTATGTTACAATTTTATTTCTTTTCCTAATGTGGTTTTAATCAACATGGGGAAGTTATGGTGGGACCCACAAGTTTCTGACTACTCATGTTAGGATATTTTTGAGGAGGGGCCCACACGGGCCCCAACCCTTCACATTCCCTAACCCCTTAACCCCCTCCTAAACTTGTTAACTCCCTTTTAATGAGTAACCCTTCCTCTCCCCTCTCTCCCTCTTTAAATTCATGCCAACACACACCATAATTAATGGATTGAAACTCTTTCATTTATTAATAGAGTATTTCAATTTTTTATTTTTGAAATTCATCAAAAAATAATAAAATAAGGAGATTCCTTGTTTTATTTTGGTTAGTCTTGTTGTGTGGAGAGAAAGGGGAGAAAGCTCTTGAGACTTTAAGAACTTCATCTCTGTTGTTGAGTAACGCCAAGACTCCGACGAAGACCATCAACTCGTCGACCCCAGATTATTCTTCCTTTTCCTCCTCCGTCGAATTGAAGGAAACAACGATTCGGGAATTCTCCAACGACGTCATGCTTTGTTCTCACCGTGATAAAAAGAGGAGACAATGTTTCATCCTCAGACGCTCTCCATCGACTACTACGAAACCTCATCTCGTGACGCTGTCAACCAAGACACTGACATTAATCATAGTTTTTTGAGGTATGGGTGTGTTTGGATTGAGTAATGATTGGTTTTCCTTCCATGTTGTTTTTCCTCATAAACTTCTTTCTACTAGACTAATGCGGAAGGGACGGGATCAAACTAACACTGTCCGATTCCTCCACCATTCTTGTGAATATGTGCAGTTCTTCATCCGTTCTTGAGAGGTGAATCAAGCTATGATTTCAGAGCCAATCATAGGCCCGAAAAAATCTTAAACAGCCTTAGAGCATCATAGTGACTTAGAAGCGGATGTTTTGTAGAACTTGGATCATCGGAATGAAGAACGGACAACTCGGAAGTTGTGCTAGCCAGAGGGGCCGATTCTGGAAAATTCCAGAATACACGGCGTGTACTCCAAGAGAACACAACATGTAGTACAAGCTTACTTTGGATTCCATTTAGGACGTTAGAAAAGTAACACACAGCGTGTGAATCTAGACACACGACGTGAGCTCTCCACACTGTTTGATAGAAGCAGCTTCGTGAGGCTCAGCGTGTAATTAGGAAGATACACAGACATGGGAAGAACCACATGGCCAAGAGGCATGAATTGTACTACCTTCTCCATTCTAGAAGAGAATTTTTGATGACTCAATGAGTTTTATGGGAATACACGGACACGGGGTGGAGTACACAGGCATATACTCCATAACACAGCCAGATATGGCCAGCGTACAGGGAGCCGATCCCTGATGTTTAGACACGACGTGTAACTATACCACACGCCGTGTACATACTTTTTACATGACCAACCCTTCGACACGGGTTGTGGTACACGAACAGAACCTGGGGACTGAATACATGGCTTTCAACTATACCACATTCTTTGTACTTACTTTTTACATGAACAACCCTTCGACTTGGGATATGGTACACGAGCAGTACATAAGGTCTAAATACACGGTGTGTAACTATACCAACATGCCATGTACTTTTTGGAAAATGGCTTAGTCATCTTGTACTCAGTGTCTTAGTCACACTTTTTTATTTTATCCCATATGAATTGGCGGACCATCGGGATACATCAACTATGGACTTCATTACAGTTGATGTATCGACCCCCTTTTACTCGAGGAGTGGACCCTACCAGAATCAAGTATGCTGTGTGCGGGAACCCTAGAGCTTGTTGCGACTGCGAAGAAGATGACGAATTTACTTGGATCCTATGTGGGTTCGGAAGCGAGGAAGACTGTACTTGGATCCTATGTTGGTTCGGCCGTGAGGATGACTGTACATGGATCCTACGTGGGTTCGGCAGCGAGGACGACTCTACTTGGATCCTACGTGGGTTCGGCAGCGAGGACGACTGTACTTGGATCCTACATGGGTTCGGAAGCGACGACTACTATACTTGGATCCTATGTGGGTTCGATAGAGGAGAAGATTCAGAGGCTACATCTGTCATCTCCACCCCTCTTCGTGAGTAGAATACCTGTGTGAGATGAGTCTTCACTTTCAATCATTATCACCGATATGATTGACTTGCTTTCCTGTGTGGATTGGGTTATGTTTTCTTGTGTGGACTGGGTTGTACTTGGGATCGTGAGTTGGAGCCGAACTGGAAATGATGACTTAGGTATATGTATGGGAATATACCTAAGTAGAGTTGGTTGATACTTCGTGTTTGTATACTCCCTTTGTGGTGTATCCGTTGTGGATTCTGAGAGACCTTCGGGGGTCTTGGGGTCCCTACTAAGTATCCTATACTCACCCCTACATTGGCCATGCCCGCACTATGGTGTGTTGGTTGTAGATGACGGACATCGCTGATCGTGGTTGAGGATTGTGGAGCGGGATGGTACCCATGGGTGGACTATCAGGCGGGACGTACACGGAGTGGACAGCCAGACCCTAGGAGCTGAGGAGACCATCTGTACCCACCCTTCAAGTGGGATAGTCGGAGGATGACTCGGCGATTGCTAATTTACTTTAATGCAACTGTATATTCTTTTCAGTTGTAATGTACATTCAGTTGGGTTTGTATTATGGACCATTTACTTTTCAGCACTTACTTTTGTACTTAGTTACTTAGTGATTATATCAGCTTTCATACTCTGTGGTGTTGGTTTTCTTACATAAGTCAATGTCTTCCCTTTTATCGGGATTTACGCCTTCGGTGTTAGTCACCAGCCCCTGGCCTTTTGATGGTGGGCATGGGGTAGTCACGACACGGGCCCCGAGGAAGGGTCATGACATGTTTTACGGTTTATAATTAGTACTTTATACATTTTCATTGTTATATTCAATGAAAATTGTTTTCAAATATTTTTATGTTTTAAAAATAATTTTTAATATAGAAAGGATATTTTTCTCAAGAAATTCTTTTGAATGATATTTCAAAATTATTTACCATATAAGATAACATCCATTGGGATTACTCAAAACTTTATGAGTATATTATTCTATTTTTCTAATCATATTACTTCAATACATGGATTGTGGTTTAATGGAAGGTCGTTTGTAAAACCCATTTCTTTTTACTGGGTTATGTTTAAGATTAAATGATTATGAAACCTATATTTTTCCATAGGTTATGATATTATTACATGTTTATAATACCCATTTAATTTACAAGTCTATGATATGATAATTTATTATCTTCTTTAACATGTATGTATAATTTTACTATGTGATGGGGGCACCTATATCTGCATCCAATTCATTGGTTAAAGATATATATATCATGAGAAAGACTAAGATGGTATTGGGAGTGAAACCATACTACTAATAAGTTCTTCACAATGGTTCCTCTATTACTATGGACTTCATATTGTATTCTTATGTGTATGTCAATGTTCCATGTTTTCTTTTTATGTAATTTTTTCCATGAATATGTTCATTATATCATTATGATTAGTTCCTTATGAACATCAATGTATTATGACATAATTCAAGTTTAGGATTTTTTATATGAAATTTATTATTTTATATTTTTCGGATCATGATAACATTCCCTTATTCTCGTGATTATAGTTATGTATCTACCTTGATTACCGTTACTGTGCATCGGAGTTTGTAACACCCCGAGATTTCATGAAAAATATTATTTTAATTTCATTAATGTCTTGTGTTGTATTCTACACCAAGATTACCTTGCGCTATACACAACACCGTATTAGCTTGCAGTATATGCAACACTATTCTTGGACCGTGTTACACACAATTTTGATAATAGTTATTCTACGCAACATTGAGTATATATATATATATATATTGAATGTATAAATGAAATATGGTTGGATTCTGTTATACGAAACAACGAAAGATTCTTTTACAACACACAACCCTGACTTGGCTGGCATTACACGCAATTGCGACCTTCCTCGATAGCGTGTGTTGTACGCAATACCGGGTTTTAATAAACAATGATATATTATTATAATATTGTCATGAACTAGCCGTTATTAATAGTATTAACTAAATTTTTAATTTCATAACATTATTATTCATCTTACACATTTTCTAGAACATGGTATAAGAACAAAATAAATTTTTCGTGTAAAATAAGTATTTTTCAAAAAATGCAGTTTTGCCGCCTTTTGATGGTGCACCCAATTTAAATCTAGTTTTTGACTTGTTTATATGTTCAATTTCACAAAATAAAATTCTTCTTTTGAATCAGGATATATAAATTTACGTTAGATAATGTTTTGATATTTTTCCGATAACTTTCATATTTTAATGAATAGTAAAAACATGCTATATTTTAATTAAAAACAACTTTTTTCATCATAATATCTTATGTGGTTAAATTATAATATTGAATGGTTTTAAAGTATAAATAGAATATATTTTTACCATTTAATATAATGTATGTGATTAGCATTTATTTTACCTTGAATTCGTAGGTTAAATCAATTCAATCTTTTGCAATGTTTTAAACAAAAACCCGTTTTTATTCGACAACGGGATTAATTTTAATTTAATTTCTGCAACTTCTATGTATTGAATTTTAAAAAAATGGATTCCTTATTTAGAATCAGTGGGTCCAAATTATGTCAATAGGATACTTTTTATTTTTGGGAATTATGAATTGTAACTACGGTAAATTTTATTTACCATAGTTAAAGGTAAATCGGGTAATTAAGGGTAAATATAATATTATAAAATTACCCTAACACATGCCAAAATTCTATTTGATGGCTAAAAGTAAGCCCATATCAACTAAGGGTCGGATTAGATTCATTTTATGGACTTTTGACCATGAAAATAATTTAATTATTATTAAAACCAAAGAAAGTGACAACATGTCACTCTCTTAAATATTATAAGTATAATAATATTAACATAGTGATAAACATCATAAAACATCGAACATGAATAATCTCCAGAAATCTAACAAAATTATCTACATCATGAGAATTTATTTATAATTTTTTGGGATTAAATAATTATCATTAATTGTGACACAATAGTGATGCAGAAATTATTTATCTAGTGAAAAATCAAGAATATAGTTTTTATTGAACTAATAATGACCATAAAAGGCACAAAACCCTGCAAAAAACTTATTGGTAATGTAAATTTAAACTATATTCATCCAAGGGTCAAATATTTGACCATTTGGAGTCTTATACAAGCAATTATGACACTTATATTATTTTATTTTAAATGATGCCAAAGTTGTCACCTTCATAATTTAATAAATATAACAATTTAAATATTGTGATTTTACGATGATAAATTCGAGTAAAAGTATTATTGGGAAAGGTAATATATTTATCTTCATCATAGTATTTTATTTTAAATTTTTATGCAACAAATAAGTATATTAAATAATTATACAAAAATGATGTAGTAAGTATTTTATTAAGAGATAAACCAAATAAATGGTTTTAAAAATAATAAAATAAATATTATATGAACTATTTAATGTGATCCACTAATTTTATTGATACATATGAAATTTTGTTAATATATTAAATCTTTTATTTCGAACATATCATTTGTATATATTTTATTTAAATTCAAATAAATGAATAGTGTCAAAATTGACACTATTGTTATTTTATAAAAATAACATATTATAAAATTGTTTAAAAATCACAAAAATATTTAAAAATTATAAATTTATATTTATATTTTCTATAATTTTATAAAGTAAACCATTATGTAAAATTCACATCAAATAAGTAATTATTTGTTATAATTTAATATTTATAATTTTATTACCACAAATAAACTTAATAGATTAAATAAGGATAAATCAAAATGATAAGGTTTAAAATAAGATCCAAGCAAGTATAAATTTGATTGGTTGATGATATTACAACCCTATCTCATCTAAACTTCTAATATGAGTCATTTTTGGAGGTTTTTAAGAGGGGTTAGATTTATTATAAATTAATATTTTTAAGAATTCCAAAGGTGCCCCTCTCCTCCCTTATAAAAGGGCACCTCCTCGCTCTCCTCCTCACACCAATTTGAGCCTTCAAGATCGGCCAACCCCTCAAAAAGTATCTTCTAAACTTCCCTAGAAACATCCTAGAGGTTCTGGTCTTCTTTAAAGACCAATCTTAGTACTCTAAGAGGAGGTTTCAAATAGGCGCTTCAAAGAAGAGGTAATTTCCGTTACCGATTCTTTCACCATTATTTCTTCTTCCACTTCTTCTTCTTAGGTTTTTTAATTATGAAGTAATAAAATCAGTATCACTCATATACTGATATGTTATTATAAGTATGAAACAATCCTATTTCACCATCTATCCATCCTACGGAAAACGAAATCACCGCGCGTGCGTACGTACGGAATACCGTCTCCACGTCGTGGTGTAATCTATTTTCCGCCACCACCTTAATTGGATGGGTATAATGGTGTAATGAGTAACTATATATGATTATTATAAATTGATATTGATACTTAAATAGTATACATACACTTCAACAAAAGTTCACGATCATGAGAACGATATCATCGCTCGTGCGTACGTACGGACTACCGTCTCCACGACGCGATGAGATTCATTCTCCACTTTAACCATTCATGAATGATTATAAAGTATATATAATAAGTAATCATGAAATATATGACATAATAATGATACTGGATTTATGTGTATATATATGTATTTCATCTACTTAATTTCGTTCAACTCAATAAGGAAACGAAAACAGCGTTCATGCGAACGTACGGCCTACCGTCTCCATGAACGGTGTATTTATTTCCATTTACTGATTTATTATATATATGTATATTCTGAATATATATATATAAATCATGTTTTATATTATGGAATTAATTAATCATGATCTAAGTAATCATATTAATAATTACAAGTCAAAACACGGACGACAAATGAAACAATTTTTCCCAAAAGGCTTTTTAACATGGAATTTACAAAAGAACGGGTAATATGAAGTCATAAGTAAACCATATATGATATCATAACAATGAATATGATTCTGTAATAAGTCAATGACATTATTTAAATCATTATACAGGAGGTTCGGACACTTACAAAGCAAATCGGACCTAAGGTAAGGGAAATATCACAATCTCATTTTTATCCGAGATTTTTTATACTTTGGTTTTTACTGGGGTGTATTTTATCACCCACAACCATGTTTCCTCAATATGTAATATTATTTCCATCCATCTATAACTGTTTAAATCCAATTTTACCCTTTGTTAAGTTTATAGTAAAAGATATGAAAGTAATCATTTGTCGTTTTTCGTACGAGGTGCTTTTTGACTTTTCCGACAAAAGTACGAGAAGAATGTTTTCTTTTAACTTATACGGCATGAATGGATTTTTAAAACATTATTTCCAAGAAGCTTCCTTTACAAGTTTTCAAGTTTATTTTTAATCAAATTATTTTAGTTTAAAATTGTATGACATTTTAATAAAGGAAAAATGTTTTTGAAGTAGAAAGGATATTTTCCTGAAGAATGGAGTTCAAGAGTTTTATCAAAATAATTTTCCATATAAGATAATATAGGGTTTTGTTTCTATCCCTATTATTACATGGATTTGATTATTTTGTGATGGAAATATTTTTACTAATTCCATTATCTTATATGAATTTTTTTATGATGTCATGATGTTTAAGATTCCCATTTTTTACATGGGTTATGAAATGATTTATGATTTATGATTTTGTGGAACACATAAGAATGGTATAATTATGAGATGGGTGGGAACTATATCTCCCTCCAATGAATTGGGTAAAGATTTTATATCTCATGAGACAGACATGGCTGGAAGGGTAGGTTATTCCGATTCAGTGAAACAGGACTGAAATGAGGGTGACTCGGTTCAGATAGGGACTTTGTCCACTAAGATAGTCTTGGCAATGAGTCTTGACTAACAAGAAATGATTCTCTATGATTATGAGTGTATGCCACAAAGTTTCATGTTTTATGTTATGATTATTGTGATTACATTTCACTGCCATGATTTATCCCATGTTATGAAATTATGCTCTCTTTTGCAGGTTAAAATTTAAAAAATTTTATGTTCTTATGAATATGATGTGATTGATATTTTTTTTTACCCTTACTGAGCATTTGATCTCACCCTTTTAGGTTTTCTTTTCCCCAGGATATAAAGAAAGGTTTTAGGTATAAAAAAAGAAGATCTTTATGGGAGATGTTGAAGATCTTTCACCACGATTAGAAGATTATATTCCGAGTTTCCAAAGACACTAAACTATTAAGATACTTGTGTGTGTGTTTTTGTTATGTACTAAGTATTCCGTAAAAGTAATGTAATGTCAATTTACGTCAAGCTTTAGGGTCTCTACCGAGTTGTCCACTTTTTCTGTTTCCATCCCCAATATTATTATAATATGTATTATGATTGATGTTTCTAGGAAGTGTTCCAGTCATGAATAACCTAGTGAGATATGATTTATCTCACATATATACCAATGTGTATGTTTACATTTTTTCAAAGGAACTAGTGTTATAAAATATTTGGGTGTCTATTTTTTCATGTTTTATGTATTCTTAAAGTGTGATGTAATCTTATTGTATGTCAAGACTACGTTATTAAAGTTTGTATTAGTTAAATTATTTAGTTATCCTTTAGAATCTAGGAAGATAAATACTAAGTGAGATCCCTAAATTCATGTCCATAGATAAGCCTATGAATAAGGAAATGTACATGAAAATTTGTTGGAATTTTTGTAAATGACATAGTGAGTGATTTTGTAGAAATATGACCCTATCTAGATACTAAAAGTGGATGTGGCTCTAGAGAATATTTGAATAGGGGTATGATAATTTATAATATGCTTTGGATCTGAGTCCTAGTAATCTGGTAGATGACAATAGGCCTCACTGCACACCCAGTTTGACACTCCTTGGGGATACACTTTAAGAATTCACAAATTGTTCATGATCTATCATGAAGGATTTAAATAGTGGTTGGATATTAATAACATATAATAAACCCGTGATTACATAAATTAAGGATGTTTTGATAATTTAGACATCCAATAACTGGATTTTCAGGATTATTTTGTTCCTCGATATGATAATTGTTTCATACTCTTTCATTTTGGATTTAATCAATGCTTAGAAACTAAAGGAACCACATTTATGGTGATTGTATAGAGAATGTAACGGTTTTACTCTTGAGATACCTAAAACTATGGTATTTTGACTGAAAAACTTCATGGATATTCTCAAACAACATTTTCATGATATTAATAATAGTTGGCATCCAAATGACCAATGGTGGGTAAAATATTCAATTGGGTATTTCATGAGGCTACATCCTTATTATTTTAGAGGGTCTTATAATTCACCTTTTTCAAAAAATTGGATCATTACTAGTGAAAATTTGTTCTCCATTCACAAGTATTAGGATCACGAGAAGTTCATTCTAGTTGTCTATCAGTTTGAAGGTAAAGCAGACCAGTGGTGGAATCTAAAAAAGAATACAAGGAATCAAGATGAAATAGAATCCATGGAATAGGGAATGTTCGATAAATAATTTTTTAGTATCTACCTTAATAAAATTAATCATTCCAAGATGGATAGGGATTTCATAAAGTTTAATAAACGGGATGATGAGTCTATTGCTGACAATGAGTAAAATTCCACAAGACATGTGAGGTACGCATCAGGAATTATCATCCATCCCGAAATTAAATTCGATAGGTTCTTTAGTATCTTAATGAACAATCCTTGAAGGGTGTTATACTTAAGAATATGTATGAGATACAAATAGATTTTGTTTTGTGAAATCAATGATGAGATGGATTTTGGAGTAACATATCATTCAAATAGTTTTGAAAAGAAAAATATGGAGAAGTTTAAAGGGAAACTTAAATTCCATGAAGAGAACATGGAGATATTTCCATTATGATCTATGTGTGGGATGATGTAGGGTGGAAATTGTATTAAGAGGTCTAATAAATGTTTTATGTATGGAAAGGAAGGTCAACATGTAATTTATTATCAATTTTATTGAAAGATATTATCTAATGGTGATAATAGAGAGAAGGAAGCATAGAATAAACCTCACATGCATCAATGCTACACATGTAAGTAGAATGTGCATTATGCTAACTAGTTCCCAAAACCAAGGGATAATGATGATGATTGATGTCAGAAACCTCTTAATATGAGGGACATGTGGAAATATCATGAAATGACTATTTCTGATTAGGGGTGTGATAAATACATGATGAAAGGCACAATTAACATAAAATAAATAACTGATAATGTCATGTTTGATTCTGGATCTACCCACTCATTCATATGTAAATAATTTTATATGGGTTTTATGATTTTACCAAAACTTTTAGAAGTGAAATTGGAAGTGGAAATTCCTAATGGTATGATGATTCCATCTTAATTATATGACTCCCCTATGGTTTCAATTTGTCGGAATTTGGTAACCAAAAATATTATCATTATTCCTTTAGTTGAATTTGATGTCATCATTGGAAGGGATTGACATTTTCTTTATAAATATCACTTCAATTTTTATGGAAGAGAAGTTATTTTGATATTTAAATCCTCCATAATATCCTCCATCTAGGTGATGATAAGTACGATATTTTAATTGTGATTACATCATGGGTATGGGTATTAATTCAAAATCAAAAGTGTTGTATATCTTAAATGGTTGGGGAGAAAATTAATATTTATGATATGCCCATTTTTAAGGAATATTTGGACGTCTTTCGAGAATAATTTTCTATCCTTACAACAAAACATGAAGTTGAGTTTTTAATATAACTCATACATGGTTCCACACTAATTTCAATGACTCCATATAGAATGGATCTTATTGAATTATGGTAATTCAAGAAGAAACATTAAGAAATCCTCGATAGGGAATTTATTTGGATAAGTGTGTCACCTTGGGGGAACCTATTCTTATTGTGAAAACAAATATTGATCAATGTGACTCGACATTTATTATCTGGAGATGAACAAGATAATAATCATGAACAAGTACCATATTACTCATATCGATAAATTGATTGATCACTAGAGAGGAGGTCAATACATTTCCATGATTGACTATATTTATAGATATCATCATTTGAGGGTTAAAAGGAGGATATTCCCAAGAAAAATTCCATATTGGGTATAGAATATATGAAAATATATAAATGACCTTTGGAATTACTAATTCTCCTACCATATTCATGGATTTGAAGAATATAGTCTCCAAATATTATCCTGATCAGTTTGTGGTAGTCTTTATAGATGATATTTATATCTATTAAATTTGAATGTAAGAGTGTGAATAACATTGAAGAATTAATCAAATAAACCTATGTAAGGATAAAATACATGATAAATTTAAAAATAGTTAATTGTCAATGAAAAATGATTACTTTTTAGATCACATAATCCCAAGATATAGTATATTAGTATATCCATCCAAGATAGAGGCTATTGAATGCTGGACTAGGCCAACCATGGTGACTGAGATCCATAAATTTCTTCATTTAGATGGATATTATTGATAGGTTTTAAAGAATTTCTCACGACTATCTATTCCTATAACTATCTATTCATGGAAGGATGTCATGTTCCACTAGATTTTGTATTCTGATGAAAATTTCATGTAACTAATGAAAATATTAGTCATTAAACCTCTACTTACATTACCCTATACTGTGGAAGGGTTTTTAAACAATAATGATACATATAATAAGGGATTGTGAAATGTTCTTATTAATAATAACATGGTTATAGAATATGTATCATAATAATTGATGATTCATGTGAAAAATTTAACAACACATGATTTGGAGTTAGCTTGGGTAATTTTTTAATTAGAATTATCGATGTATTTTCATTGCTGGGAAGTCTGTAATATATTTACTAATCATAAAAGTCTAAAATATATATTCATAGATAATGATTTGAACATGTTTCATAGAAAATAGTCAGAGCAATTAAAGGATTATGAATATTGACCACATTACCACCCTGGGAAAGGGAACAATGTAGAAGATGATTTAAGTGAAAATGATCATGCTATATTATCCATGATAAGGATGAAAAAATATTTAATCTTTTTTTATTTAAAATTTTTGGATCATGAAAAAATGAAGGAAGGGGGAAACAATATCTTTCTCAACTAAATGTTTCGACCACTATCCATGTGAATATTATGGAGGCATATAAGGAAGATATAGTGTTGAAAAATGTTGTTAGAAATGATGCTATGTTTATATTTTATCAGGATGGAATGATCTAGTTTAGGAACTGTGTACGTGTTCCTTCCATACATGATTTGAATTACGAACTGTTTGAGTAAGATCATATTTTTTCATTCTTTATTCATCCTATAAATATGAATATGTATAGGGATGAGAAAAAATACATTTGGTGGGATGGAATTAAGGGATATATTTTAGAGTTTGTATAATGGCTCTTGTTATGAAAAATAGTTATGGTTGAAAGAAAAAATATAAAATGGGATGTTTCTTCCATTACCCATAACAAAATTTAAATGGGAGAAAATCATTATAGATGTTTTTGTTAGACTACCCAAACCACTAAAGGGTTTAAAGATATATGGGAGGTAGTAGACTGACATACTAAGTCAGAACACTTCATCTCAATCATATAAAACTTATCTCTTGATCATCATTCTAGGATATATATAATGAAATTACCATGGATTACTAGAGCATCACATTCTATAGTATAATATTGGGTTCTAATATTTAACTAAATGTTTTGGAGATGTATTCAACAAGAACATGAAACAAAATTGAGTTTTATCAGTACTTATCATCCTTATACATATGGTCAGTCAGAAAGAATAATTCAAACCGTTAGGGATTTGTTGAGATATTGATCTACGTATTTAAAAGTGGATCAAGATCAACACATTCCTCTAGTAGAGTTTTCATACAATAATAAAATTCACTCAATAATTCAGATGAAACTATTTGAATCCCATTATGGGAAGAAATATATATCTTGAATGTGTTGGGATGATGTAGGAGAATGAAATCTATTGTGACCTAAGATCACTGAAGAAATTGTTGAGAAGGTTAGATCCATTAAGAAAAATATCAAAGCTGATCAAAGTCGATAGAAATATTTTTCTGATAACCATCAAAATGACATAGAATTTGTATTTGGTCAATTTTTTTAATATGAATCTCACCCTACAAGAATTTTTTGAGATTTAGGTAGAAAGGGAGTCTAAACCCTTGGTATATTTGTCTAGTAGATATTCTTGACCATATTTGGATGGTAGCCTATCACTTAGATCTTCTAAAAAATCTCCCTCATGTCCATGATTTGTTCCATTTATATCTCATGATAAGTTAAATACCTAAACCATCACATGTATATAACTCAGAGTTCATACCTCTGGAGTAGGATATTTCTTTTAAGAAGAAACTAGTTGAAATTATAAACCATACATAGAAATTTTTAGGGAACAAGAACACTCACGTGGTGAATATTTTATAGAGAAATAGAAAACTACAGGAAGCTATAGGGGAACATGAGAATATGATGAATTAGAATAATACTTATTTTATTTAATCAATTGATGAATTTCAAGGGTGAAATTAATTTAATGGTAGGTGGAATTTAACACTACGAGTTATTTTGTATATTTTTTATCATGCAAAAAAAAATAAATTTTATTTTATGTCTTTAAATGAAATAAGTACATAATTCAATTTAGACATCCCCGATTACTCATACGAAGAACTTACATGGCATATGTTACATGCAGAATTGATTTGGTGTATATTACACCCTACTCCAACATGGCGTACCATACTCACAACACCGATGATTCTAAAAAACATCATTTTAATATAATAATTATTTTAATGAGATAATTATAACGTATCCATTAAAAATAGTAATATGCACTATAAAAAATAAAATTAACATATTTTTCATATTTTTTTATATAAATAATACATACCGATAACAAAAGATATACTTTTTGGTAAGCTCATTAAATGTTTAAAAATAATACTTTCTCAAATGAACTACATTTCATGTAATTTATAAAAAATAATTAGATAAATTTTAAAAAAATTTATAAATATGATATTAAAAAATAAAAATCATTTCTGAACATACAATGTCAAAATTATTTTTGGGGGAATTTTTTCTTTTTTTCTGAGAAACTGCATTTTCTAATGACTATTGAAAAATACCAAATTTTAATTCAAAACTATGGTTTTAATAAAATTTATTATTAACCTTTAATATAGTTTTATATTTTTTAAAATAATAATTAGATAATATTATATTAATTAAACCAAATTTTGGACATTGGGAGAAATTTCACATTGAAATTATATAAAAAACATAGAAAAGGTTTGGATGTTATAACTTTAAAAACATGCATTGTTGATCTGAAATTAGGATTAATTTTCAATTAACATATCTATATTACGTGATTTGAATTTGGAAAAATAGATTCAATATTTGGAAGAATCTTAATTTACAATGTCTAATAAGGTGCCATTTTTTGACCTAAAGTATTATTGAATGAAATTAAAATTATTTACATCGATTATGGTAAAATTACGCTTAATAGAGTACTAAATCTTATATTTAATACCCAAAAATAATTATACACATGTAAAATGACCATTTAATATACATTAATATTCCAAGAACCCTAAATAATTTATTTTTGTAGGTTTTTAGGACATCTTTAGAAAAAAACGTGGGTACATCTAACGTTTTTTTGAAAAATTCTAAGTGTGTCCTTTCCGTTTATTATAAAACGAGATCATCTCTACCTATTTTTCATACCTATAAAACCAATATGGGTCATATATTATCTACTCAATTCACTTAAAATCATCCATTCATTACTCATTTAATCCTCTTTTTAGGAATATGATCTAACAGGGAATCATATTGGTGAAGACAAAACAAATTTATTTGGTGAAGAGGTAATGTCTTCTCTCTAGACCCTTTTATTGATTTTATTTCTACACCCTTATATCCTATTTATTCCCTGATTGAATAAAAATATATGTATAGAATTTATTCTAGGACCAATTTATTCTAATTTTTTGACTTACAATTACAAGAAACACCATCTAATGGGTAATGATGATACTTTTTACGGGTTTGATGAACTACCACCCCAATAAACGATGATTGTTAAATCTTCCATTACCACCTCTCATAGTGAAAATTATGATGTAAAATATGTATATATATGTTATATATTATATTTATAACAACTTTATTCTTTTTTAATTCTTTTATAACATATATATTTATACTTTTCATTTTATGTTAATAAGATAATTTTGTTTGAGGAAGTGTAGATTACCGCCCCTCAAAGCGATGTTATTCATTAATACACTGAATGGAATTAATTAAGGATGATTATAGTAATTTTATATGATATTTATTATATAATGAAACCAATTTAATAATTAGTTATATATAAACATTTATTTTTTTTATTTTTTCATTCAAAACGAGAATTAAATGGAAATAATGTTCTTGTGTACGTACAGTCCACTATCTCCATGAACTGTGCATTCTATTAAATCATTATATCAGATATAGATTATTATAATACACATATAATAATTGAAAATTAAATTTAAATAACATTATAAATTCAAGAATCCAAGATATAAATATAAGGAAAACAGTTATAACAAATTAAGAAACATGCGAAAAAGAGTGCGAATATTACCCAAATGAACACATAACATTGCATTGTAAAAATTGGATAATGTAAAGCCATAATCAAACCATATATAATATTATAATTAATAATATAGTTATTTTATATTTGTAGAATGAATTTATATATATATAATAATGGTTTTATGAGTATAAAGAGAGTGAAGAAGCAATGTAAGGGGATTTCATCTCGCTTTTTATTTCCTTGAGATACATGCTTTATTCACCACCCATTAATTTTTTGTTGTGTTTATACAGAAAATGGGTGTATTAAATGATTATTATTCATAAATTTATTAGTATTTACATATCCATTATAGGTTCTTAATTTCAGGAGGATTAAGTTTATAATCATACTAAATTGGTAAAATAGTTTTGTTTGAATTTCCCTTCATTGAGAAACATGTTTTTTTGCACCAAAATTAGTTTTTCAAGGTTTATATTCTTCCATTTTACATGGAATATCATGAATACACTTATTTTCATGATATTTTAAGCTTCATTTATTTTATTTTTTTACATGTAGAGTATGATCCCATGCTACCAAGTGATAAGTGTTTATTGAACACAGTCTCGTTACCTATCAAGAATTTTTATGATTATACATCAATTAATGAAATATCATGATCTATCTCTCATGAAAAATTATTAATTTCTTTATACTATATTTATTTAATATATATTCATGAATTAGTTTCATTTACCACTCTTTTTTACTTAAGATAATTTTTTAATGTAAAATCTAATTATCCCTCTCTTTAGTCAGAAAATAATGCTATCTGGAACCCATGTTTTCAAAAATGTTTTAGAAAAAGTTTTAAAAAGATCAATAAAGTTAAATCTCTAGGAAAAAGTCCATTATAATCATTTTTAGTTTTCAATTATGCTTTTATATGTTTTAAAAAAATACTTTCAATGAAATATTTTTTTCAAAAGGATTTTTGATTTAAATAGAGTTTTTTATTGCAGAAAGGATATTTCCCAAAAAAACATAAAAGTTATTTAAAAACTATTTCCCATATAAGATAGAATCAATTAATTTTAATAATTAGTATCTATGTAAATTATTTTATGTTTCTATTAATATTATTTATCTTAATGGATTACGTTTGGATGTCATAATGACTATGAAATTCATTTCTCTTTCATGGGTTATGTGCTTTTGACTCACTACTTTTCACAAGTTATGTTTATGATAAAATGATAGTGAAACCGAACTTTTTTTCAAATGTTATGATATAAATACATATTTATAATACCCATTTATTTTAATTTTTTATGATATGTTTATTTATGATATTTTGGACCACATATTGATGATTTCATGATGAGACGGGTACGACCCATATCTCCATCCAATGCATTGTATAATGATTTATATATAATGAGATTGAGTAATATGCTATTAGGAAAGATCATTGACTATAAATATGGCCATAGGAGTGAACCATTACAACCAATAAGGTTTGAGGAAGTGAAATAATTCTACTAATATGGACATGGGAGTGAATCATAACTACCAAGATGGTATTGGGAGTCTTACTATGCTAATAAGATAGTCTTAGAAACAATTCTTTGGCTACTATAGAAATCATATTATATGATTATTATTTTCCACAATTCCATTTTTTATTCCTATGTTTTTATTTTATGGCTTGTGTTCTTTATTTCCTTATGATCCATGTTTTATGAGATTCAAATCATTATTCCATGATTCATGTTTATGATCTCTCATATGTTGGGTAAGAACTTATATTTTTAAGATCCTGTTATCATAACCTTATGCTCATGATTTTGAATACATATATCCCTTTTTTACCCTTACTATGCATCTGATATCACAACATTTTATGTTTTCTTCCCCCAGGTTTTGAATATATGTATTATTTTTCATGTGTCTAAGAAGTTTTCTAGTCAATAATTACCCAATTGGATATTAATTCGCTCAACTATGTATAAGGGTTTCTGTTTCTATGAATCCAAAGGCACTAGACTAGTTCATTATTTAGTTTTATAATTTTATAATGTTTAAATAATTCCATAATAGTGATGTAATGTTAATTTATTTCAAGTCTAGTTCATTTTATTTTCTCTCCTAAAGGGACATAATTTTACATTAAGGTAAAAGGTTAAAACAAAAATAAAAATATATGACTATATAGACAATTTATCATTATACTTTTATTATTTACTATTTTCGTTATTTTTCCATTATTTAATGAATCTTTATTAAGATTGTAATTTTTTTAATGAATTATGGAAACTAAAAATTTAATATGACATTTATAAAACCAATAAATAGATGAAATATGATTATAATCATTTAAATAATGAATAATAATTTATATTGATCTATAAAATATTTGGGACAAAGAAGACCCCAAATATATTATTTTTGGACTTATTTTTATAATTTAATTGATTGTTTTTCATCTCAAACAAGTACTTTATCAGTGTTGTGTGCACTTTAATGTTTATCATTTCATTATAAAAATAAAAATAATATAATAGGATAACAAAATTTAATTCATATTTCTGATAAATAGTTATAAGTGACGTTTTCTCTTGTAATCCTTATGTAAACTTTTTAGATATATAAAATCAAATAGAGTGTCATTTTGTAGTCATAAATACATAAAATAATATAAGATTCACTACCATGGAAAAATAAAAACAAAATTCCATATATTATAATTTTGGATGTATATATTTAAATATTACTTATACAATTTAGAAATTTAAATTCTAAAGTTGATTTTGAGACCTTATATCATGCTTTTAACCGTATTTAACCATGACTCACCATGACTATAGTAACGTAAATTTATAATTTCCACTATTGATAATGAAAAAATAAGAGAGTTCTTTTTACCAAATTAAAATATATTGACTAAGAATATGGAATTAGTTCTCTTATATTAAAATTTTCGAAGTGGGAAAAACCATTTTAAATTAAATGGGTAAAGAAAGTTGAAAATATGTTTTCCTATAAATTACTTCTTACCAAAAAATGAACCTATAGTAGAATCATGAATATTTATGATTAAAAAGGAGTAGATTTGTTTTTTATATGTAAAATTGATCAGATTTTACTTTATAACAAAAATAAAAATAGATCTACACCTTCCCATTAATTTATTTAATGAAAATAAATGCTGACATTTGAAAATTCAGCATTTTTAACTATTTATTTTCAAATAAATAATTCCATAAAAAATGAAAATATCGCCTTATGTTTATTTCGATATGATTATAATTTTTTTTAATTTTATAAAATACAATCTAAAAAATGTGTCAGTAGTTGATTTTAACTTCCATGCATGAAATTCAAAGAAACAATTTCATGAAATATTTAATCTCAAAGCATAAAATTTATTCCAGACAAACAATTTTTCTTATTTAAAATGAATTAATCCATACATTGGAATATAATGAAAAAATTATACATTTATATAATAATTTTTTTACTCATATCCATACATTCATATTTAATGGCTATGTTATAATAATATATATATTCAATAAATCAATTGAAAAAATGGCATGGGTTGTCTGTTAAGAAACCTATCAATATTATTATAAATTTAACATCATTTTTAGGGTTTTAAATGAGGTATTATAGATGGTTGTAAAATAAAGAGAGTTCTTTATGTTAGATCCATAAATAGGGTAATATTTTGGTTGGTGCTGGATGTGGAAATAACCACTTGGTTGGTAGTGTAGACTCTATAATTTAGGGTTATAAATGGTTATAAAAGGAGTTTCTTTTTACCAATCCTTTTAAATACTATGTGTTTCTCCCCGTATTATTAAAATATCACATGAGGTGATAATGATAGTTAATATTTTTTGATCAAGAAGCATAAAAATATTAGGAGGATGAGATATAAGAAATGTAATTAATAAAAATAATCCACTGAGTCACCCCCACCATTTATTGGTAAATACATCATGGGGATAGATAAGTTGTATCAGAGTGTTGTTTCCCCTACTGATTAAAGAATTAATTTGTGAGGTGTATAGTCTTAAAACAATATATATATAAGCTGTTACTATATTTTAATGGAAGAACCATCATTACATATAGAATATGAACCTACCATTTCTCATATCACTCATCCATGATGTGAGAGACACTACAACTATGGGGGGGTCACTAATTGTTGATTACTATTATATAAAATATGATTATAATAGATATATATAGTTAGATGAAAATTCATAATATAATATCTGAATTACTCAATTAGATTGGGTAAATATAAAGTCCATGGTTCCCTACAAAGAACAACAGATATAAGAATAATTGAGAAATAGTTATAATAGAATTGATGTTGTACATAACAGTACATAAATAATGAAAATACTCAAATCCCCATAGGAGATCTCCATGAGCATCTTGAGCTCCCTCTAGGAACCAAGATAGAAAACTAAAAGTATAAAGGAGTCTTGTTAGGGATATCAAAATGACTGATGATGATAGTATTGATGACTACATCACTAAATTTATTGATATTGTACACAAAAATCAATGATTTTTTTGAGAAAATATATGAATATATCATTGTATAAAAATTGATGATGATTTTTCTATATTGTTATGATTCAAATATAACTTTAGTAGAAGAAATCAATGAATTGAATCATAATGGATTACACATTATTTCCATCTGTTTTGATATGAAGAAAATTATATCATTCCAGAGAAAATATAAAATTTTATTTTATTTTTGATCCATGATAAGGTTAAATGTTAGAGAATAATGGGCTGAAAATATAAGGATTCAGATAGTGATGAGGATGACGATGAATTCAATAAATTTGTTCCACTTCATTAAAAGGAATTCAGAAATATAAAGTTTAATGGAAAGAGTATAAAACCAAAAAATAATGACAACTATAGTGGATCATGTTATTCTTTGAAAACATTCAAAGCAAAAAAGTTGAGGTATAAAAATTAGAATCAAATGATGAGAGACCAAACAAACTCAAATAGGGAAAGACTAAGAAGAAACAAATTAGTCGAAAGTAGGGAAATAATTTGGGAAATAAAAATTATAATTCACCATTAATTTTTAATTTTCAAAATAAATTTTGATTTCTTGATCATGTAAAAAATAGAATACATTCATCAATAAGTTGTAATGATAGAGATGAAAGAATAGAACATGAGTGAGATATGAAAAAAAACTAAAATTCATTATTGGTCATATAAAATTCATCATGAACTATTAAAATAATGATGATAATTAAAATTAAATAGTGGTGGAAGATAAGTTTGAACTACGAAATAAGTTACAAACCTATGTTGATGATATAAATAAGAACAAACTAAGAGAATCTAAAAATGAAAATATTTTCCAATATATTAGAAACAAATTGACCGTAATGTAAGATAAGATAAATGAAACACAGTCCATATGTCGCATAAAAAAATATTATTTGAATTAGTCTAAAGATGACTTCACTAAATTTGTACAAATTAATGGATAATATTCTCATGTTGGTTAGATGAAGAGTCTTAACCATCAGGTAAAAACCGGTACTGTTTAACATAGACTTTTTACTACTGCCAATTATGGTTAAAATATACACCATTTAAAATGTAATAACAAATAAATTTAAAGGGCTTCCACATCATAGTTAATGACGAATATTTGAATTAGGAATCAACCACTAAAGATATGTAAAGCTTAGTTTTCAACAAGATAATATCATCTCTAATCTGGAATGATTTTTAATTAATATAGAAGAAAAAATTTAAAGGATTCTGCTACTATTTGGGTAATAATAGATAAAATTCCTATTCTACCTATATCAGTAAATCTTTTCTAGGAAGGGGGAAAGTACCAATGGGGTGTTTTAATGAGCATTTATTGAAAATAATAATAGATAAAACAATCTATGATAGGATTTATACCATAGTTATCTACAGAAAACTAATTCCATGTGAGTAAATATGTTTGTAGGGGATATCGAGTGGAAGGTACCAAGGATAAGGTATCTATGACAAGGATTGAAGGAGATGTTCCAAATTATTTTAAAGGGAATATTTTGTAATATAAATACAATGTGATGTCATGAGATAATTATGAGAATGCAGAGAATGTCATGAAATATTTCACTGATATTTTTAAAAATAAATCATAATTTGGTAATGATTTTGATGTGATTGAAAAAAATTGTATTCTAGAGGAATCAATGTTATTCATGATGGAAATGTAAAATTTGATGAGAATTTATCAATAACTACAAATGTTAATGGATTATATGACTGAGGTGGAAAAAAATATTCCACAATAAGAATAATGTCTATATAAGAAAGAATATATTCATATAGCCGAGACTAACAAAATAATGAAATGTGTATAGAATTATTCCCACAATGAGTTTGGGAGAAAATATTATCCATGATTGAGAGGAATCTATATGTATTAATTCTATTACTAAGGTACCTATAAATATCGTAATATTCCCTATTATTTTATGTGTTTTAATATAACAAGAATATAATCGAAGGTGATGTTTTATGAGGTCATTTTAGTAAAAAAATTATGAAATATTCTTTCAATTATTCTATTAGATTCCATGATTAGTTAATAATGAGTTCATAACATACAAGGTTTTATAGTAGATAACAAGATGAGACAAAGGGGGAGATATTTTTCCCCAAAATTGTTAATTTGTTTTTAATTTGTGTGTACGATTATATATTTGTTTTCTTAATGAATCTTATTTTTGATAAATAGGAAAATATGAGAATGATAACACAAACATGCTAGTTTATAGACATCATCAACACCCTTGGTTGTATCTCTCTAGTTAAATATTCCAAGTTAGCCTATATACACATAAAGTGGGCTAACTAACATCTTGTTAATAAGAGATCCATTTGGTATCATCAATGTATAATAAAAATATGGAAAATAATTAGTGTTCATTTAATGGAAAAAAATATTACGTGAAACCCCGACTTATAATTAACAATTGATTTTCAAGAAGGGATGGGGGAATTTTTTTAGAATTTATATATGATTTTTTATAATTTGATGAGATGGTAAAATTTAAATTCAATGGGGGAGATTATTGAACCCTAGTTTTTTTGTTTTTAATTATGTATCAATATATTTTTATTGAGATAAACTAATGTTTCTATTATTGGAGTATTATTATAGATTCATTTTATGGAATTTGATATAATACATGAAAACTTCATCTTGATAATTCTGATTATTTTTTATTTTTCATAAAACTCAAAAAAATATCTCAATTATGACAAAATATTTACAATAATATGATTAAGTGAAATCAAATAAAACAAAACAATATTATATTATTATAGGATTAGTTTTAGTATGAAATTCATGTATATTATATTAATTTTATTTTGAAGAGGTATGTTATAAATAGAAATTTTATGTATTGAAATTATGGTTAGGAATTTGTATTTAGATTACATATTACACATAGTCATTTTATAAGTGTTGAAAGAAAAATTGGACCATAATAAAATCCATAAATCCCATCTTGATAAACATTAATTTTCAAGAAAGCACATCTATAAGGGAGATCCATACCATGAAAACTTCATTGTATAATGGAGATGTATTGTGCCCATTGGAAGTATGGTTGAATGTGGGAGTATAGTTGGGTAACGACCCAATGTTTTATAAATTGAAATTTCTATCATAAACATATTTCATATAATCACATTAAATCATAACATAATGAACTAATAAGTGCTATATTCCCTTTAAACATAATTTTTCCACAACTATGTTTTAAAATTCAAAAATCGGATATACACGATTGTGATCAGTAATCTTTTTAGAGTCCGATAGGAAAAACATAGTTTTTAGTGATTTGTACCTACCCTTATGAATAGTAACCTACCATTATAAATAGTAATATGGCCCTTATGAATAGTAAATCTTCCAAGACTATAGTAAACATACACATAAATGTTTAGATAAAATTTAGGCATCTTATACGTAACATTTTGTCCATATTAAAAGTATTGGTATTTTTGTAAGTCATAAATAATTACTTATAATTAATAAATTTAAAAAGAAAATTTATTTTCTTAAAATTTGTTAATAAATTACCAAATCTATGTCTTCTATATTGATGATAATTTTATAAGACTTTATCTAATTTTTGAACGCATTATAAAAATAATTTTGATTTTTAAAACTGTATTTTTCAAGAAAATTATGATTTTAAATAAAAACTGAATAAGAAATTTATTTTTTAAATATAGAAATAATTTTTCGATTCTAGACGTCGAAAATGGATTGGGTGAATTTTTTGGATTTTTCTAAAATACAAAAAAAAAATTAATAGTGAAATACCATAATTTACAAAATAAGCAAAATAAGCTCATTCTAGAGTCATGCATGATGTTCTACTAATGTAATCCCAATTTGTATAGGTACACATGACATAATTACTATTCCTGGTCAAGGAAGAATCAATATATTGTTTCTTGTAGGGAAATAATAAATTGATGAAGTTTATATTGAGAAATCACTTCTCCCCTCCACTATAAATACCACCCTTCAAACCCTCATTTCCTCACACATCGCGTGCATAAATCCTTGTCTAAACTCTAACCAAAAAACTTACCTAGAATCTCCCCCATGTCCGAGGGCTTTTGGTCTCATCAAAAGACCAATCCAAGGTGCCTTGGGGGGGAACCTCAAGAGGATAACTGAAGAGGTAATTTCTCTCTCGGTATTCCTTTAATTTCATTTCAACATCAAGTTATTTTCATAATCTCTCCTCTCCTATTTTCATCCACATGGTATGGTAACTCTATTATTATACATATACAAGAATTTTATGATAGTAATGGAATATTATATAATCCAACCCCCTACTTCTCTTCTTTTTCTTTTATAAAATAAAATGTTGTTCAGGAGGTGTTAATTTATCACCTTCAAGAATAAAATGCTTTAAATTTCATTTACATCATTCAGATCTGGTCATGAGATCATTTTTATTATTGAACCAAATTATATTATATGTATTATATCATATTTAATATTCTAGAACTATCTTATTTACATATTACTAAATCATTAATAGAAACATGTTCGTTGTGGACGAAAAACCGCTTGAAATTAACCCAAACGAAAATCATTAAATTCTAATCTAATGATTAAACCACATGGTATATAACATAATTCATTATAAGATAATTTAAAAACCTCTAATATCATTAATAAAATTTAATATTAGTTTTGGATGTTTACTCATGTTCTACCTGAACATTCTTTTATGAATACAAGTGAACTCTTCAAGAAAACCATAAAAACAAACAATCCTAAACAATGGTTATACACCCTATAAATAATCCAAATTCCCATAAAATAATATAATGATTCCTTGATAAACCATATATATTTAATAATGGATCTGTAATGTTAATTAGTGAATCTTTTGTGGTTATAAAGGATATTAAACTGAAGAAATTGTTCGACTACAAGGTAGGGGGAAAAGCTTAAACCCAACTTTCTTTCTTCGGTTTCTCCATATTTCACTCCATATTTTGAATGTTCACTCCCTAAAAACATATTTTCATCTTTATATTACCTTTTCATGGATGTAGATGGTTTCTACTAATGTTTATGTCAAAAAAAATGTTTTCCAAATGAACCCTTATTTCAAAAACCCACCTTTTAATTATCGCTCAAGGTTGATGGTTATCGAATCGTGTATGTTATTTCCACATTATTTTGGGAAACCAATTATTATGAATATATTCTTATGAGAAGATACCCATTACATTACATGGTTTATTTATGTTCATGTTTTATATATTTTCATTGTTTCATGCATGATAATGATAATGTTATGATGTGACAGGTGCACCAAGAATTTTATAGTGGAATATTAATGTTTTAATGTGACGGGTGAACCCCGAATTATACTGCTCTCCAATTCATTGGGTAAAGTGATTATTCTGAAGATTTTAGTTGAAATTATTTGGGAACAATATGAAATCTTTTTTCACAAGTTTTTGTGGTAGTTAACAACTAAGACATGATGTTTCATTTTAATGCATTGTCACATTTCAATGTTTTTTATTAATGATTCCTATAATGTTCATGATATTTTTATTATGTTGTGATTATGATAACCCCATGATATATTGATATTATATATACATTCATTTGGATTTTATCTCAACCCTTTTGATGTATATACTCATGTGACTACATGTACGAAGGAGAGGTCATGTGCCAATAAGAATCTAGAGAAGAAGGAATTAAATAAATGTTTATTTTTGATGTTGTAAATGATATGTTTGGTCCTATTTTTTCCAAGACACTAAAGCTATGGATCCTCATGGTGTATTAATTTTATGTTTTTCATCATTATAATGATTTAATAGTAATTAATGAAAATTCCAGGTCTCAATAATTAGTATCATAAGAACGTTTTAGTTAATTTGGAAATTAGGATTAGTGAACCCTTGAGAAAACCACTAACATGAGAAAATGTAAAAATAGGAACACAATAATAATTACATATGGATACCATTATATATTTATTTAGAATAAAGCGTAAAAATGAATAATTTATTCTTGAATTTTTGACTTATGTTTTGTTTTAGCCTTTTATATTTTAGAAAATGGAGGGAACCAGGATAAACCAGGCCAACAACTCTTGTAAGGGTCAATACAGTGATTTCCCAAATGACATCCCCAATGATTTGGGAGGTGGAGTTCAAAACTTCGTGGTGATTCTTACCCAACTATCTCAGGTTATAAATAATAACAATAATAATTGGGAATTTCCTCCTTCACCAAAGAGGTAGAAACATTCTATCATGTGTTTCATGAGGTAACGACCACCGACATTTAGTGGATCTTATGATCCACTAGTTGCATAGAAGTGGGTGAACACTATGGAGAAAATCATTTCCGTGCTTTGCTATTTGAGACAGAGAAGGTGACTCTATTCGTTTATCATGAAGATGGGGAGAAAAATCAGTTGTTTTCTTTGATTAAGAACACCAATCCAATGGAGGAAATTGATGAGATGGAATGGGAAGACATTAAGATAAAGTTTCTTAACATGTATTTACCATGAACTATTTTCATGAAGATGGAGAGATAATAAATTGAACTCAAAAGGGAATAGAATCTATCACAACCTAATATGTTAATTTAACAAGGCGTTCAAGTTATTCTTCGGGTTTTTCTATCAATAATGATAGAACAATTTATAGATTATTTAATGGAATAAAACCACACCATCAATAGTATCTTGCAATTCGAGACATTTAGAGCTATGAAGAAGTTGTTAAATGTAATCTCAATGTGGATACAGAGTTTGGAGAATGGTCCCATGGCTTTGGTGATATGAAAAAAATATGGAGTTTCATGCTGGTGGATCTAATGAAAAAGGTTTTAAGAAAAATCAACGACCCACATGCCAAAAATTTTGTATGTTGCATCATGGGAATAGACTCAAAGGAACATGGAAGTACTTCATGTGTGGGAAAAAACACTATGATCAAGAATGTTAAAAATTCATGAAAAGGTAGGATAATGTAGTGGAATAAAGGAGAGAACCAATCATGGTTCAATGTTATAATTATATGGAACAAGTGCACTATGCAATCTAGTGTACAAAACCTCGAGTTCTTGATGGTAATTAGTTTCAGTAGTCACCAAAGACAAATGAACAAGGGAAGGAATATGACATCACTACTGTGGAAGTGGAGCAATATAATGAAGTCGTAAAAGGTAAACTTTCCATTTACTCAAGAATTGAAAAAGTATTATTTTTTCTAGTTCTAAGAATTCCTATTTATCTTGCAAGTTTTCATGAATATAAGATTAAAAGCCCCGAAACCTTAAAGCAGAGATATTTGTAAAAACACAATGTGGTGTAAACATTGAAACCCACGTGCTTGACTCATCTCCAGTAGGCATATGTGGGAATATTTTCAGTTGAATCTCAGAGTACTTCCCTTGGTGGAATTCGACGCAATAATGGGAATGGATTGGCCCTCGTTATATAGTGCATGTATCAACTGTCACGAAAAGAAAATAACTTTTCATATTCCAAACCATTCCATGCTCATCTAAAAATTCAAGGAAGATTATGAATCTCCTTTGAAAAATCCTTAAATAGTTTGGGTGTTAATACCGTTTGAAGTAACATACCTCGCCCAAGTGGTTGAGTCAAATGATTTTACCAAACATGAAGGACGTCCCATCATGGGTGAATATATTGATAAATTTTCCAAAGAGTTACCCGGAATTCCCTTGGATCACGAGGTAGAGTTCACATTAGAATTCAAAACCGGAGTTTCTCTTATCTCAAAGTGTCCATATAGGATGGATCCTTTATAAATTGAGAAGTTAAAGAAGTACCTATAAGAGAATCAAGAAAAAGGGTTCATACACCATAGTGAATAACCTTGGGGTGTCCATGTACTCATTGTAAATAAGAAGGATGGAATAATGCAGTTGTTTATTGATTATAGGGAACTCAACAAGATCACCAAAAAGAAAAGGATTCCTCTTCCAAGGATTGAAAATGTGTTCAATCAGTTTAAAGGATCACAATACTTTTCAAAGGTGGATCATCATTCTGGATATCATTAGATAAAGACGAGGAAATAATATATTTAGAATATTGCCTTCCATTCAAGGTATGTTCACTTTTAGTGTATGGTGATTCCCTTCAGAAAAAAAATTGTCCATTCAATACTCATAAAATTGATGAATAGTGTCTTTAGAAATTACATAGAAATTTTTTTGGTAGTTTTTATCGATGATATTTTCATTTACTCTAAGAGAAATGTGGAACATTAAGAACATATAAAGCCTGTGTTGTTGACATTGAGAAAGGAGAATTTGTACACCATGTTCAGCAAGTGTTATTTTTGGATGAATAAAGTCATATTCTTTGGCCATGTGATCATAATTGAGGGAATTTATATAGAACCTTAAAAAACAAAGGCAATTAAAGAAATGGACCAGGCCCACCACTATCACAAAAATCCATAGTTTTCTACGATAAACTAGGTAAAACAAACATTTTGTGTAAATTTTCTCATTACTATCAATCCCACTAACTACTTTAACAATGAAAGGTGTAATTTATGTGAGGATAGAATAATGTGATGTATGATTCAAGGAGATAAAGAGAAGGCATATCATTGCACTTGTACTCACACTACCAAAAAGTGGAGAATGTTTTGTGATATATAGTGATTCTTAAAATAAAGTATTGGGATGTATACTCATGAAAAATTTTAATGAGGTACCTTAAACCTCACAGAAGTTGAAGATTCATGAGAAGAACTACCTGATGCAAGATCTAGAGATATCAACTATGATGTTTGCCTTAAAAATATGGCGGCAATACATTTTTGCTGAGAAGTATGGAATATACACCGACCACTAGATCCTAAAGTATATATTCATAAAAATGAAGATCAAAATGTATCAAAGTATATGGTTATAGATAATAAAAATTTATAATTTCCCTATTCACTTTCATCCCAAAAGGTAAACAGGGTAGCTGATTATCTAATAATAAAAGAACCTGCAACTCTATACATGTTGCAAATTGAGAATGACCCTATATTCTGGGATATTCAAGGGATGGATTTAGGAATAATAAGTACAGAGGATACAACATTACTTTACCAAATTATAGTGTAATCATCAATCCAAAAAAATTTTATGGAATCACAAGGGGATGGTGTGGAGATAAAAAAGAAGGTGAATGCAGTATTGTAAGGGAAGCTACAAAAGATCCATATCGACGGTGATGGTGTGATTCAGTATGGAAGATGGATTCATGTGCCTTCATCACATGGGATAAAAATGGAGCTATAGGACAATGCACAGAGTCCAAAATTCTCTATCCATATTCGTAGAATAATGATGTACCGAGATCTCTATGAACACTTCTGGTGGGATAACACAAAGAAGGAGATTGCAGAATATAGCTGAGTGTGCTTGGTAAGTCAGAACGTTAATGAAGAGAAACAAAATTCCAATGGGATGATGCATCCATTTTCTATACCCATGTGGAAATGGTAGAATGTTACTATGTAATTATCCATTGTCTCTCGAAGACAGAGAAGGGAAATAATGTGATATGGGTTGTGGTTGATAGACTCCCCAAGACTTCCTATTTTATCTCTATTCAGGAAGACATCTCACTGGAAAAACATGAAATAATATATGTGAAGAAAGTGGTGAGACTACATTGAGTTTCACTCTCATTTTTCTCTGATTGAGATCCAAGGATCACATCTAAATTCTGGAGGAGTCATTAATAATATTTGAGTACAAAATTAAATTTCATCATGGTCTATCACCACCAAACTGATGGACAATATGAAAGGACTACTTAGATACTTGAAGATATTTTAATAGAATGCTCTATAGAATTCAATGGTGGATGGGATCATAATCTCCTATTGGTAGAGTTCTCATACAATAATAGATTCCACTCGAGTATTCAGATGGCTCTGTATGAATCTTTGTATGGAATTCAATGTAGAACTCCAATATTTTTGGATGAAGTTGTGGAAAGAAACCTACTTGGACCCTATATTGTGAAAGATATGACAGAGAAGGTACAAGACATCCATAAACACAAAATTCTACTTAGATTATGAAAAATAGCTATACTAATAACCGTTGAAGGGAGTTGGAGTTTGACGTTGGAGATAAAGTATTCATTTGAATATCACTATGGAAGAGAGTCATGCGGTTTGGAAAGAAAGGGAAACTAAGCCCAATGTACATTGGCCCATTTTATATCCATTACCACAAAAGACCATGGTCTATCAGCTTTCACTTCCACCGAATATTGACCTTGTTCATAATTTTTTCCACATATCACTATTGAGGAAGTACACACCACATCCCACAAATGTAATGAACAAATAGGTGGTACATCTAGAAGATGATGCATCCTATGAGTATCATCCAGTAGTGATTCTGTAATGGAGAGATAAGGATTCTATGAAACATGACATCCCATATTGTTAATGTTTTTTTGGAGGAACCATTATATTGAAGATGCTACTTGGTAATTGGAGGAGGTGATGAAGGAGAAGCACCCTCACCTGTTTGTGTAAAGTGAAATTTTTAGGTCAAAATTTCATAAGGGGGGAAGAATGTAATGACCAAATGGTTTATAAATGATAATTCATCTCTAATAAATATTTCAAATAATCACATGAAATCACAACATAACGATCTACTAAGTGCTATGTGACTTTTAAACCTAATTCTTCCACTTCTATATTTTAAATTTCAAAAATCAGACATACATGGTTGTGATCAGTAAGATGTTTGGTGTCTGATAAAAAAAGTTAATTTTTTGTGAATAGTAAACTACCATATATGAATAGTAACATACCCTTAAGAATAGTAATATGAACTTTATGAATTGTAAATCTTCCAAAATAATAGTAACCTTACTCGTGAATAATTAAATAAAATTTAGGCATCTAATCAGTATCATTTGGACTATAGTAAAATATTGGTATTTTTGTAAGTCATACATAAATATTTATAATTAGTTAATTAAAAAAATGTATATTCGTAAATTTTTTTCTTAATTTAAAAAATCTATGGATTCAATATTTAAGATAATTTTATAATAACATACATAATTTTTTGAGAGTATTATATAATACGTATTGATTCTACACGTTGAAAAATTTTTGGGGGAGTTTTTTGGATTTTTCCAAAATACGTGAATTTTTCATTAATAGTGAAATATCGTAATTTACAAAATAAGATAAATAAGATAATTATTTTTTAATTCATTATGTTATGCTGATATAAGACAAATTGGTTAAGGTTTAAATGATAAAATTACTATCATTGTTCATGGAAGTCTCAATATTCATTTTCTTATGGGGAAATAATAAATTAATATATTTTATATTGAGAAATCCACTCTCCCCTCCACTATAAATATAACCCTTCACACCCTCATTTCCTCACACCTCTCAAGATTCAATCCTTGTATAAAATATTTAAAAATAGCTTCCCTATCCCCCCCAACATCCAAGAACTTCTGGTCTCATCAAAATACCAATCCAAGGTTCCTTGAAGAGGATCCTAAGAGGATAACTCAAGGGGTAATTCATCTCTCTCTTTTCCTTTAATTTCCTTTAAAGGTCATGTTTTTTTTCTTAATCTCTTTCCACCTATTTTCTACCATGTGGTATGGTAACTACATTATTATAAATATACATTAATTTCATGATAATAATGGGATATTATATCATCAAACCCCCTTCTGCACTTCTTTTTCTTTTATATAAGAGAATGTTGTTCATGATGTGTTACTTTATCAACATCAAGAACGAAAAGTTTTCAATTTCACTTAAAACTTTCAGATCAGGTAATGAAAAAATTTTTATTGTTGAACCAGATTATACTATATTCATTATATCCTATCTAATGTTATATAACTAACTTATGTGCATATTACGAAATTATTAAATGAAACAAGTTTGGTGTGGAGGAAAAATCACTCGAATTAACCATAATGGTCAGCATTAAATTCCAATCTAATGATTCATCCAAATGGTATATAACATAATTGATTATAAGATAACATAAAATCATTTAATTTCATTTATAATATTTAATATCAGTTCTGGATGCTTACTCATGTTTTACAAGAACATCCATTATGAATACAAGTGAACTGTTCAAGAAAACCATAAAAACAATCATTCACATACAATGGATTTAAAATCTATAACTCATACATAGTTCCATAAAATAACCTAATAAAACCATGATAATCCAAATTGATTAAAAAGGGGTTTGTAATGTTAATTATGGAATCTAATGTGGTTATATAGGACTTTAAAGTGAAGAAAGTGTTTGAATACTTGGTAAGGGGAAAATCTGGAACCCAACTTTCATTCTTCGAGTTCTCCGTCTTTCTCTCCATTTTTGCATGGTCACACCATAAAAGTAATTTTTCAATCATTATCTTACTTTTTATGGGATATATATTTTTTCTAATGATTCTTATGTCAAAAAAAGTTTTCCAAAAGAACGCTTCTTTGAAAAAGTAACCTTTTACTTCTCACGCAAGGATGATGGTTATCATATCAAGTATTGTATTCCCACATTATTTTTGGAACCCAATGTTTATGATTGAATTATTATGAGATGAAACCCATTCCATTATATGGTTTACTTATGTTCATTTTTTATATATGTTCATTGTGGCATGCATGATAATGATAATGTTATGATGTGACAGGTGCGCCTGGGATTTTATAGCGCAAAATGAATGTTTCAACATGACAAGTGTGCCTATAATTATACAATGATCTAATGAATTGTGTAAAGTGATGAATCTCATGTGTTTAAGTGAAATGAGGCATGAAAAAGATTATAATTTTGTTCACAAGTATGAATGGTATTTAACTAGTAAGACATGATATTTCATTTTTTTGCATTGCCACATTTCAGTTTCTTTTATTAATGTTTTCTACCATGTTCATGATCATTTTACTATGTTATTATTATGAAAACTCCATGCTATATTTTTATTATATGTCCTTTTACCAAGCTTTAATCTCACCCTTTATGATGTACATCATTAGGTGACTACATGTACTGAGGAGAGGTCTAGTGCCAATAAGAATCTAGATAAGAAGGAATTAAATAAATTTTTATGATTGATGTTATAAATGTTATGTTTGGTCCTAGTTTTCTATAGAAACAAAACCTATGGATCCTAGTTTTGTAATACTATTATGTTTTTTATCTTTATAATTATGTAATAGTAATTTAAGAAAACACTAGGTCACAATAATTTGATGAATAACGACATCAGTGACCACATATTGATGTATGAAATGTGGAAATCTATGTACCCACACCATTTATGTGTGTGATAGAGTTTTATGGAGTAAAATGAGATGGTTTATCAATAGTTTTTAGGAACATAATCTATCATAAGGAAGCACCTATTTGAGTGAAACTTGATTTTGGTATGAATAAAAGATGTTGGAACTGTTCCTATATTAAAAAAATATGGATATGTGAGTGTCATATAACAAAATGCATCTTGGATATTAAATCCCTACTGAGGGATAATATTCAAACATTACTCCCACCTAAGTGTTAGTATTTGACATATTTCTCATCTGGATCTCCATGAACACATCTGATGTTATTATCATGAGAATAATAATAATTTTATCTTCATACACACAAGAAACTATGTTAATTTAAGATTTTTTTGATTCATGAGCATTGGTTGAATGCAAAACAATGTTATAGGATTTTTCCATTCCACATGATATCTATAGATGAGTAAGATCATTAAAAATTCATGAAATAATCATCAAATGCATATAATAACCCCAATGTGTGTAGAAACCCCGAATTTAGTTACAAATTGATTTTATATTTTTTTTGTAAGAATATTTTAGAAAATACAATAGTTTTAGGTGGTATAAAATTCATGATAAAGAATAATTTTGGGGCACTCAACATGGCCTTGAACTCAAATGTCATATGGTGAGACTCTTATATAAAAGAATATCATTTTTGGAGGATTATATGATACAACAACATGGGATATAGATCTTCAATCCATTTAAAATTAGTCATCCTTGATGCAATTTTTTCTCAAAGAAGATGTATCATGAAGAACCCTTCATGCATAAGGAAGAATAATAAGATACCAATGGCCTTTGAATTATTTTTCACACACATAAATAGATTAATGAATAAAAGTTCCATAAATTCCATTCAAGTTTCATAAACTCAAGGAGTTATTTTGAAACAATATGGTGGTTCTTAAGGAATAGGATTTTCATACATGTTGGGGTGAGTGGAAAGGGGATAAAGTAGATATAATGAACATTATTTTCCAAACACTATCATAAAAATAGAAGGTTCACGTATGTACCTTTCATCAAAACTATCGTCATTTTAAAAAAAAAAATATAAGAAGTATGGATAATTAATTAGAATCAAAATTATAAGTTGAGAGACAACACAAACTCAAATGGGTACGGAAGAATAATTTACACCATAGTAGAATAGTGATAAATTTAATTAGAAAAACTAAGAAAGATTCATCAGTAACATATTCAGAGGAATGTAAACATGGTTTCCTATATCATGTAACGAATGTAAATGATTCATCATGGATTTATGATGACCTAGAGGAAAGAATAGAACATGAGTGGGAATTGAAATAAAAATTAGAATTATAAATGGGTAAAATACAATTCCTCCAGAAGGAAAAGAAAATGAATTATAATTAAATTAAAATAGTGATATCTAAGAAGTAAAAGATAGTAAACAATGGAGAATCCTATGATGATTAGATCATGAATCAAAAAATTAGGGAATCTAAACATGATAATAATTTCCTAAAACGTATAAAGAAACTATCTGGAAAGGATGAATAACTACCTAAGTCTCAATCCAAATGTATCATAATATAATCTGATTTTAATAAATCATAATAATAATTCACTAAATGAGTTTATGTTAATGAATATTTTTCATAACTAGGTTATATTAAGAGTTCTAATAATCAATTAAAAGAATATACTTTTCAATATAGACATCATGAGTCTAAAAATTTATATTTGAAATGATTCCCTATACCCAGATATTCCAAAACATTTGTTGTAAAATATTCCACATAATAGGAAGGTAACAATATTAGAAAGAGGACTCAACACCCTAATATTTGAAAAGATCGGTTTTCAAAGGATATATGTATGAAAAATATAGATATATTTACAACTAATATCGATGAAGAAATTTTCAAGGGTTCTAATAGTAATGTAGTATGATTATAAGAAAATTATACTAATGTAGACTTGATGTTAATTTATTAAGAAATATGATAGAATGGGGGGGGGGATAATGAGATTCTCTATAAAACCTTTTAGAGAAAACTATTGGTGACAAAATATATATAAAATTTATCTATAGAATTTTTCTTCACAATCCTGAATAAGCTTTAAGGAGATATACATTGTACTTTCACAAGGATGAGTTATGTAGGAAAAGGATAGAAGGATATGTTCCCTATATAGTGATATGGAACAATACTAAAAAGAAAACTAATGTAAATTCATGAGGAGATTCTAAAAAGATGGTGAATGTTATCATATGTTTCCTAGTTATTTTTCCATAATAATTTAAATTGGATAGACATTTATAAGAGGATGAAACAATTGTTGAAGATAATGTAATGGAAGTTGTATTAGAATGTAAGCTAAAACTGATGAAACTTTATCCACAATGGAAATCATGAAGGCTCGTATGATTGAGGTTGAAAATTTTATTTCTTGAAAAATAATAATTTCTACAAAATAAATAATATTTTAAAATATTTTTGATTCAAAAAAGAATGATTATTTTAATGAAATCATGCTATTTTGAGATTTTGTGAAAAGACTATACCAATCTAATAGTAAGATCTCTTTATGAATTTTATTTAGTAGAAACCCATATGTATGTCCTTATTCTATATTATTTTAATTTTTCTAATTTATAAGTTTCTAATATAAGTAGATGTTTGAGGTTGTATCTCCTATTAATCATTTAGAGATTTTCTTTTATGGAATCTTCTTTATTCTGTGAAATTGATGAAATGTGTGCTTCATTTAAGGGGGAGTTATTAGTAGATAATATGATGTTACAAAGGGGGATAAAATTTCACCTTAACATAAATAATCTGATATTTTTTAATGATTTTTTATGATCATGTATTAATTTTCACAGCAACACCTATTTTTGATAAAAAAAAATGACCATGATATCATATTCATGGTAGTTTATGGAAATTATAGACATCATTTGATTCATCTGTCTTATTTTCTAAACTTACATAGCCTATATATTCATATGGTGGAAAACCTAAAGTCTCATTACTAAATAACCCATATATAATCATCCTTCCATAAGAAAAATGGGGGTGGTAATGAAAGTTATCCAGAAGGAAGAATAAAAAATGTGAAAAACAATAGTTATACAGAGTGATTGATTGTTAATAAGGGTGGGGGAAATATATAAGCACACATGTTGAATTATTTTTTATGTGAACATATGTTAAAAAAAGATATAAAGATAGATACTATTGAGAAAATGTGTTTCACTTCTTTTCAATGATGAGTTAATATATGTTTAGTGAGTTAAAATTAACTGTTGATGATTGGATGATAGTATTGGAATTTTTTTTCATTGGGTATCATGCATGAAGGATTATCATTAACAATTATAATGATTATTGAACTCTCCTTCACCTTAATTAACTGGTATCAATTAATAAAAAATAATTAAAACAATATTTAAAAGATAATTCGAAGAAGGCCATATAATATACTATTATTTTATGAATTTTTTTTATGAATTTTATCAATAAATATAAATATTATATTTATGAAGAATTTTAAAAAGTAAAATGGGATGTAATGAGATTATCATTTGTATTTTTTATTTTATATGGTGTATTTAACATTGTAATATTTTACCTATTGAAAAAATAATTCTCAAACTAGTGAAGCCCAAAGTGCTAGCTTCATCATCCTTAATATGGGAGAAAGCTATATAAAATGGGTTTATCATTGAGTTTTCCAAAATGGGGACTTTGGTATTCATAACACCAACAATGAGATTGATTTCAAGAGATGGTAATGAAGATGCATAGTGCCCACAGGCTGCACATTGTTGGGAATGGTAAGGGGAATGTGTTGTGGCCCACCCAATATACATGTGTGGTAGTTTGTTTACGTGCGAACCTAGATGTTTGATAAAGAGGTTTTGGAAATGGATTATATAATAAGGAAGCACCCATTATAGAAATTTAATGACATGGGTCAACCGAAGATTGTGTGTACTCTTCCTCCACTAAAAAAAAAATAGATATATTAGCATCATCTAATAAGATGATTATATTCCATTCGATTTAAAACAACAGAATATCATCAACCCTGACTGCCCCCGAGGGTTACTGTTTGATTGAACATAGGGAAAAATATATAAATGGAGAAAATATAATGATATTTAATGGTATAGTCACATTATATTCATGCACACAGGGCACAATGTACATGCATGAATTTTTTTGAAGCAGTAATTACTACTTAATGAAAAACATGGTTACAGGAGGCAACTCGGACATTGGACATGCCTAGTTGAGTTAGATCTTTAACGATGCATGAAATATTCATCATGCGAATGATATTACATCACCCCAAGGTGAAAAATAAAAATCACATAATTATTTAATTTATTTTTTAGCGTGTAAATATACGATAAATGTAGAAATATTTGGGTGATATAAAATATGTGAAGTAACATATTTGTGAGGGATTATATGTAGAACGAAATACAAAGGATATGCCGTGAGACTAGGTTTTAATTGTCTATAATTCATGGATAAGGATATATTTCTACTGATTAAGAGAGAGATATAGTTCTCATGGAATATATATCATCAATGAATATAATGTTTCATAGAGTAGAGATCCCTAAATTAAGTCTACATATAGGAAGAAAAAATAGAAATACCAAAAGACATTAACATTGGTTTACACATTATTAATGTTTTATAAAGAATATTTTGATGAAAACCATCATGGTTTTGATAGATACATTGATATATCAGTAATCTATTTATTTATTCAAGAGAAATAAGGTCTTCATACTTTTTGTGTTGAGTTTAATGAATAAACATGAGGTATTTTGTGTTCACATGTGTTAATGGGTTTTGATAATTATGAGATACTCGATCCTTCATGTTTTTTGAAAAAGTTTGGGTAAATGAAAAGTACAAAGGGATTTATTATTTTAGGTTACTTTTGAACCCATATAGATATTGAAATTTGTTAATTTAATTTATTTAGAAATAATTAATTTAATTAAGAAGAAGAAATAGATGAAGAGGTGATGATTTTGATTGATTTGATGATGGAAGAACATATAAGATTCCTATATATTATTTTTAAATTATTTTTTAAATGCCACATTTGGTTTAATATTTTCTGGGTTTGGGTGGATTTGAATTTTTATCAATTAAATTATTATTCCTTTTTTGGTGTGAGAGTCAAGATGAGGAAGATCCATTTAGTATAGTTTCATATTAAAAACCTTATAATCAAATATTTTTCATGGTATAATAATCTATGATTCTATCAAATCGAGTTTGTGTAGATATTATTTCGAATCATGGGTACCATGTATTTGAAAATTATCCACCCAATTTTAGGGTAAATAGAAAAAATATGTAAAGGAGCAGAGATGTTGAACTAGTGAGGACCTTTTGTAGGACCCTGGGGCACACTGAGAGGGGAGGGGTGAATCAGGGTGACAACTTTTTCTTTTAATACCAAGTATCTTGTTCCCACGTTGGTAGGAGCCAGTTAAACCTGTATGATGGATACTATCTGCAATGAAACATTCACATGCAATGAGATGACACAACAAATTTTACATGGTTCACCGCTATGGGATACGTTCAAGGAGCATACACCGAAAAGTTGTCGGTCGTACCAAAATCCACTATTATTAACCTGTTATATATTACAAAGGTTTGAGAGATGTTACTCTATCCTAGACACAATGACTTTACAACTATTTAGGGATAGCTCACTGCATCCCTTGGGTCGCTCCTACTGAATCTCCCTTACTCACTAACATTGGTGAAGTCCCACTTAGTTTATAGGCGTGAAGGTCTCCTCATCATTGTTAAATGACTTCATCCTCTGTTGTATTTAGATGCTCTGTTGAATTCCAACTCTGACCTGTAAACTGATCTCACTTTGCACCGAAGCTATCGGGAAATATTCAAGATTCCATGTATCTCCAAGATGACCGTAAAGCTTCAACAATACCGGATGCGTAAGTCCAAGCCCGATGCGGCAGTTTCAAGGACGACGCACAAATAATAACTAGCATGCATGTCTACCTCCAACACTTGCGCGACTCCACCTTCTTCTATACAAAACTTGCACGACCCTTCTACTTTTCCACCCAAACCGATTTTGGTGCCCAATGGTCACCTGTCGCGCAACTCCAAGCCTGACGCGTAGGTATCACCAAACAACCTACGCTACTATGCCTTCCCCAGCTCCAAACTTGTGTGACACACCACCACTTGCACGACTTCTACACCTACGCGATGGGAGCTCTAAAAATTCTCTATGTCCGAACTTTGTTCCAAATGAAGAGGGGTCGACCTCTATTTATAAGTGAACTAGCCCCCCTGGGCGGTGGCACGCAAGTTTCCTCACAGCGTACAAGTCCCGGTGTGCAGCTCCAACTTCCATAACCTCTATTGCACACTCACCTACACAACCACACCAATACTTGTGCGACCCTCTTTTTTTTGCCGTATTTTGATGCTATGATCTCGAAGAACAATAGGCGCACAAATTTCCAACCTCCAAGGTATCGGCGCGCAAGTCCATTCTCGGCGCACAAGTCACATGCGTGACTAGTCCAAAACATGTGCGGCCCTTATCCCTTTTCCACTTTTCCATGTTATGATCTTGAAAAACATATGGTGCACAAGTTTACTTCTTTACAATACACAGCACCGAAGACTCTTTTCCAAAAACTATTTTCTCAATTTGTCGATTTTGAGGCCCAAAAATTTGGCAAACACTGGAAAATGGTGCCACCTTCAATACTATAATCTTCTTGACATGTATGAGCACTTTGCTGGAACAGAATCTGAACTACCACTGAGGATTAACATAAAACACAAACCATACTCCATTCATTCAAAGATGACCATGGTTCCAAAACATTTCACAACAATGATTCTTACAAAAGTATTTGGTCTCTAGATCTATTTTGGAAGAAGTGGCTCATATCCTTATTTGTAGACACCCAAAGGAGTAGTTATGTATTAAATTGAATCATAATGGGCCAAAAAGATATCCAGGGTGGTATTGAAGTCATAAAATTTGTATCTCACCCCTGTTTCATTGATACATCACTATTTTTGGGTCATTTAAACATTTTCCTGGAATGCATCTGATTCAAGACATTTAATTTCCAAAGATTTGTAATATTCTCTTTTTTTCACATTATATAAATCTCAAGGAGTTTCACACCTTATAATTGATTTAAATCATTTAATTTTTTTGTGTTGGGTAATATTTTTGTGATTCTCTTATGGTTACATGTATTTAATCACCAGTTTTGTAATGACCTGAGTTTTTGTGAATACAATATTTTAACATTTATATTAATGTTTTGAGTATAATATTTATTAGATTTTTTTGTTTTTGGAAAATATTAGATAAAAAAGATAAATAATTTAAATAAATATATATATATATATTACTATGTTTCATTAAAAAATTCATTTTTGTCTGTAGAAACATTTTACTGAATTAGAATATATGATGAATCAATTAGTAAATATATCATTTTTAAATTTTATTTAGTATTATTCAGTAACGAATTATTTAAAATATATGTAAAATTATTTTTTGACAGATAAACATATATACAAAATATAAAAAATAATTTAAATACTAATTTATATATTTTTAATCTCATTGATTATTTAATTTGAATCTAAATATTTATTTTGATTTAATAATTTTTTGAGGTTTTATTTTTAATTATAATGAAATCTAATTTTCATCACAAAAATTGTATTTTAAATCATTAAAATTTATTATGTTAATGAAAATCTTATGAAATTTTTAAACTAAATGTTTTTATATTTTTTATGAAATAAATACATACACAGAAGTATATATACAAAATAATTTTTTATTAGCATTACTAGGAAAACCACTATTTATTTATGTTCCAACTGCTGGGAAGAACATACCTGATAAGTCTACATAATAGACTGACCTCTTTTTATATAGTAAGGATTATTTTATTAAACATCTTCTAAGTGTTTAATATAGTTTCTTCCTTTATTATTCTTTCACGCAATATTTTTTCAACCTCTTATTATTATTGTAGTATGATTATTATTATGTATTTTTAAATGTAAATTGATTTTTTTTACAAAAATCATGATTTAACCAATAAAATAATTATTGAATTTTAGAATTTTTCAGTAGAATTTAATTCTCCACTGGTAAAATAATTTTACAATTATATATTTTCAAGGGTTTCCTATTATGTTAATCTATTTTAGGCCGATTTATTTGTAAGGAAAAGTTATTTATTTCAACTGGTATATTTTTTTGAAGTTTTCTTCATCAATTTATCTTTGTCAAATATTTTTATTTAGTTTTTGATTGTCCAAAAAAATTTCAATTATATTCTAATTATATGTAGGTACAAATTACTTCCTATAAATTTATTTCATTTAGAATGAAGGTGTTTTATTTCAATATTATTTATATTAATTAAATATCTCCTCGTATGATTCATATTATTTAGTGTGTTTTTGAAATATTATATGTTTTATTCCATTAATAAAATTTATTTTTTTATTGTTTTAATATTAAATTGTATGCTTATGATAATGAGAGCTATTTTGTTTATACATTAAAAACTATAATTAAAGATATTATGATATTTATATGCAAAGATGTTTTACTTCACTGAAAAAATTTAATGTAATTTTAAATTTTTATTCAATGGAAAGAGGAAATACTATTAGTTGAATAAAATGGTTTTCCCATAATGATACATGTCGGTTACTATTTAAATATTTTACACAAAAAAATTATGTGGTTAATGAGACATATTTTTCATAAAATTATTTGGAGGAGAATCAGGGTTTCAAATTTTTGTTTTAAACTAATCAAACTTGTTACCACTTTGGTATGAACCTATTAAACCATTTTGAAGAGGATTTTTTTAAAATAAACGATCACATAAAAAGAAATGACACATCAATTATACTTGGTTCACCACTAATAGCTATGTTAAGGAGAATACGCCAAAAATGTGTTGGTCGTACCATGAAAACAACTAATCTATACATGTTGTGGATAACAAGAGTTTAGCATTATTACTTTGTGCTAGGATTTCTTCCTTTTCAAGTTTTTAGGGATAACACATTGTGTCCCTTAGATAACATCAGTTAACTCCTCCTTGCTCACTACGTTGGAGGAATATTCAATCAGTTTCACAAAATGATGTTCACTTCAATGGTTTAGCATTAGATCATGCATCCTCAACTGCAAATGGATGATCTGCTGAAGTCCCATAATCACCAAAATGATTAATTTATTTTCCCATATAATGATTTGTTATTGAAATTAATTTTGAAAAATGATTTGGTCAATTTTTAGGCTTCCTTGAGTGTTCCGCATATTGATGTTGTTTCAACATACCAATGATGTTTCTGTGTACCGTCCAACACCTATGTGACCTACCCTACTCCACTTATTGTTGTACTCTTCATAATACTCCAAAACTGTACATATATCCTATTCTGTGTACTACCTTTCTTGGTTGCATACTGTGAAAGCTTCCTATGAAAACCATACTCTCTTCCATAGACTGTTTTCCTTACGCGGATAATTCATTCTGAGTACCGTTTTTTCCTCTACATACCACATAGGACTTCACTGAATTTCAACCCAAAATTATAATATCAAATATCATCACTTAGAAAAGTGGATTAGTTTTTCTAAAATAGGAATATAACTCCACAAAATTTTCGAATCTGATTTATCCACATTTTTGATATGGGACAATCATTACTGTATACAGAACTACATATGCATATGGTTAGCCTTCACCACATACTGCTCCTATTTCATGAACTGCAACAATCTTGGCAACTTTTAGAAATCCGTGTACTACATGACTTCACTGTGTACCATCGCTACCAAAGTTTTCCCGTTTAAACCTTCATCATTCAGTGTACCACATGCCTTCACCACATACCATTTCTATGAACTGTTTTCAGTTCCATACACCTATCCACATACTTCTCTGCGTACCATTCCCACTACTTGGAATACTTCCTTGAACCATTCTCGGAACTTGGTATATGTTCCATGTTCCGAGGTATGTGGTTACATTATTTTGTTGGCTTTCTTTTTCATTTTTCATACAATTAACTCCTATCTAAAAACCCATTTTTTCAACCACAAACTCCCATTTTTTGAGGCCCAAAAAATTTTCAAACACTGCAAAACTGTACCACATTCACTACTGCTTTAAAACTCAAATTTATGACCTCATTCCATGAAAACTACATAGTCATCCATTTGAAGACTAACAACAAACACCTACCAAAATTAATTATTAGCAATGAACAACCTTGGTTCAAAAAAAAGATATATATCTTCAGGTGGTGTTATTATATCATCATAGAAGGTATTATTTTGATAATAATCTTGTAAAAATATATAATTATACATAACTGTGTATGTACATATCATTTCATGCTTCAAACACTATCAGCCAATGGATTTCACCTTAATATAATATTAAATTTAATTCTTGTAGGGTTTTAACTATCTCTGTGAGAGTACCAGCGAGGTGATTGTACCCTCATGTTAGCATTTTATTTTCAAAACATGAATGTGTATAAATATGATTATATGTTTATACTTACATACATATATACATATACATATATATATATATCATTTCATGTGAAATATATTTATTTAAGGCATGTGTATATATATAATCTCTTTTGATGTAAATATTCAAATATACATGTATACATCATTATTTTATGTATGAATCAAATTTTATCCATGTAAATATATTTATATACATTATTTAAAACTGTTATATGCATTCAGATGAAATTATAATCCTAAAATGATCATAGGTAACCACTTTTATAAAGACACATATGATCAAAAATGTTTTTTTATGTGAAGTGGTTTTTAAAACTAAAGATTTAAAATATATACCACAATTAAACATGTGCAATGAGGGTTACTCATCAAAATTAATGTGAAATGAGGGTTACTCATCAAAATTCATGTGCAATGAGGGTTTACTCATGATAATTCACATGAAATGAAGGTTTACTCGTGCTAAGTCATGTATAGATAGTGTTTACTAAAGCCAAACCATGTGAAATGTGGGTTTACTCATGTTAATCCATGTGCAATGAGCCATGTCTTATGCTCTTCCATGTTCAATGAGCCTCGTATCATGTTTATGTCATGTTCCATGTCTCATGTTTAAACTGGGAATCCATGTCATGATTCATGTTTCCTTTTGGATTTAATTATGAATGTTTATATGATTTTTTTGTAAAATTACTATTAATTTTTGAATGATCAAAGTGGATTTTCCAAGTGTCGTATATATAAATTAAAATCCCTTTTCACTAGAATTATTATTTTTTCAAAGTATTCACATTGTCTCCAATATTTCATTAAAAAATATTATAATATGTTTTTATATTCTAAATTAAAAAATATTTTCGACTAATTTCTGTTTTAAAAACCCCCTATGGAGATTTCTGTCACTCAACCTAAGTCTTCAAAATTTCATTTCCCAAGGATTAAAGATGTGTAAAAGTGACATAGTGGTCAAGGTCTCTCTACGATGTTTAATCCTTGTGAACAATAGTTTGGGTCTCTTTTTATTTTTTGTGTAATGAGGAATATCTAATGTATCTAGATTCTCTAAAACTCTAAACCTTTCCAATCATAGGATGTGATAGAAATAATTAAATTATTTTTATAGAAAAAGTGGATCTATTTTTTGAGTCGTTATATTTTGTATCAGGTGGAAGGTTTAGATAACATTATAAGTTAGGATACAGAGAAATCCTTCAAACTTTTAAATGTACTCCATTAATTTCGTAGGGTTTTACTTTAATGAATGATCATTCACTCTTAGTTTTCTAAATTCTAAATAGTAAAATTTATATTTTCTATAAGTGAGGTGGTAGAATTTTGAGGACACAATTCTTTTAAGGTGGTATAATGTAATGACCTGAGTTTTTGTAAATATTAAATGTTCACATTTAAATTACAGTTTTGAGTATAATATTAATTAATTTCATTTTTTTGGAAAAATAATATATTTTAAAAATTAGAGAAATAATATATATATAACAATGATCCTTATGGAAATGCCTTTTTGTGTATAGAAACATTTTATGGAATTGTAATATATGATGAATGAATTAGAAAATATATCGGTTATAAATTTTATTCAGGATTGTTCAATAAATATTTTTTTAAAAAAATATGTACATGTATTTTTGACTAATAAACATAGATAAAAAAATAATTTATTTAAATACTTATATTTTTATTTGTAATCTCAATGAATATTCAACTCAAATATAAATATTTATGTTGATTTGATGATGAATAGAAAATTTATATTTTTAATTCAAAATAATGTGAATTTTATTTTCATAAAATGTAATTTTAAAGCAATAAAATTTATTATTTTCTGTAAAATATTATATACATTAATACTAAATGATTTTATATTTTTTAGAGACTAAAATATACACCATAGTCTATATAAAACAAAATTTCTATTCGATATAATATTATTTATTTTTAATAAAAAAGGTTTTATTAATTAATATATTATTATAATGAATTTATTATGTTTTAATAGATTTAATTACATTAATATATGCACTTAAAAAGATAATATATTACATATATTTTTTTAACGAGACATTACAGTATGAAATTTATAAATCATTTATTATTCCTAATAAAATACATTTGATTGTATAATGAATATTATTGTAATTATAAAAATTAAAAATTATGTGTAGAATTATATTATTATTTAAGTAGAAATATATCAGTTTAAGAAATAACATTGAAATATATATATATATAAATATGTGTGTGTTTATTAATTTTTTTATATATATGAATATATTAAATACTAATGAAAAGATAAATCCTTAATGAATTTTTGAAAATGGGAATAATGGTTTTTTCTGGTTCCCATATTTTAGTTGAAACAAATGATCTCGGTATGCCCCCTTGCGCCATCATCTTCCTAAACTAGATGAGCAGTGATCCAAAATCACGATTGACAAACTGCATTCCTGTGCTCCACTGAATTTTAGCAAAGATTATCTTGTGTACGATGTGTCTCACTTCAGATTATTCTTACTCAGGGATAGCCATGTAGAGAAGAAGATGACACATTCTATGGGTTGCTGGTCGACCTATGAATCATGTAGGTGACCTATGACGACCTCGAGCGACATATTTTTCATGGATTAGTCATCTCATGAATCTCTTTCAGCTAAGGGTGAGTCTAATTTCGAGGGATATGAATGAATGAAAAGTGTTTGAAGTATTTTAAATTAGTTTTTAGGGGTTTAGGTTTCATGTAAATCGGGTTTTTTGGGTTTACGGACTTATTTTATTGGAAAATATTCATTTATTCTCAGTAGAAAAGCTATACGTTCACACAAATTTTTTACACAACATAATGGTTTTGGATGTTTTTTATTTGTATATATGGCCATGTTGCGTTAATAGTGGGAGAAAGGGTGGAAACTCTAATGAATCTATTCTCGTTTCCTCGAAGAACAATATTTAATTTTGTTCCAACTATCAGGAGGAACCGACCTGAGAAGTCTTCCCACTAGACTGCCCTGTGTTTATATAGTAAGATAGATTTTATCAAACATATACTATGTGTTTAAAATAGTTTCATCATTTATTATTATTGCATGAAACATTTCTTTAACCTCTTATTATTTTGGTAGTATGGTTGTTCTTGTGTATTTTTCATGGGAAGGGGATTTTGTTTTCCTGAAATAAGCTTTATCCAGTAAACTTTTTCTAATAATTTCAATTTGTTCAGTAGTATTTAATCATCCAATTGTAAAACAATTATACAATTATTTATTTTCAATGATTTCATATATATAAATATATTCATGGTATATTTTTTTGTATGGAATAATTCATTGTTACATCTAGTATATGTGTTCCAAGTGTTCCATATCAATTTATCTTTGTCAAATATTACTATTTATTTTTGTATTGTCTAAATAATTTTTTATTTATATTCTCTTTATATATAGGAACTAATTTCTTCCAATAAATTTATTTTTTAAGAATAAATGTATTTTATTTCAATACTATTTCTATTTATTCATGATCTGCTCAAATTATTTGGTTTATTTGATGTGTTCTTTAAGTATTATATGTTTTAGTTTATTAATAACATTTACTTCATGATTGATTTAATTTTAAATTATACTCTAATTATAATATGTGATATTTTGTTTAAACATGTAAAAATTTTATTATAATATATTATTATTTTTATAGAATATTTTGTTTTTTTCCACCAATATTTTTTAATGGTATTCTACATGTTTATCCAATGGCCGGACGTATTACTTTTAGTTAAATAAAAGGGTTCTTTTACAGTGATACATGATGGTTTATGTTTAAAAAATTTAGGCAAATATTTCTCTAATTCATGACACATATTTTTCAATAAATTATTCTAAGAAAAAAAAGTAAATTAAAGTACCTAATTTATATATATTTAATTGATGTTATTGGATCTTCAGAAAAAATATTATTTTGATAATAATATTGTATGGATATATAATTATACTAAAAATATATGTACATACCATTAAATGATAAAAAATCTATCAGCCCATGGATTTAACAATAATATAAAATTAAATTTAATGCTAGTAGGGTTTTAATTAAGTCAATATGAGTATAATAGAGGTGATCGTAACCTCGATTTAATGATAGGTTTTCAAAACACATAGGTATATAAACATGATTATATGTTCATAGATACATACATACATATATATATCATTTCATATAAAACACATTTATTTAAACAATTTATATATATATACCTTACATTTGAGGTAAATATAATAAATATCATGGATACATCATTATTTTATGTATGAAAACTCATTTTATCTATGTTAAAAAATATTTATATTTTTGTAAAATTGATACATACATATAGATGAAAGTATAATCATGCAATTTTAATACGAAACCAATTTTTTGATGACATGTACGATCATGAAAGCTCTTTATGTGAAATGGTTCTCAAAATAAAAGGATTAAAACGTATACCAAAATAAGTCATGTGAAATTTTGGTTACTCATTCTAATTCATGTGCAATGACGGTTTACTCATGATAAATCTTGTGTAATGAGGGTTTACTGATGATAAATCATGTTCAATGATTGTTTACTTTGATTAATCCATATGAAATGAGCCACGAATGATGATACGCCATGTGAAATGAGCCTCAACTCAAGATTATGTCATGTTCCATGTCTTAATAGTTAACTGAGAATCCTTTCCATGATTCAAGTTTCCTTTGATAAGTAATTATGAATGCTTATAATATTTTCAAGTGAAATTACTATTAATTTGTGCATGATGGAGGTGTATTTTCTAAATATAGTATATAAAAATTAAAATACTATTTCACAAAAATGTTTAGTTTTTTATATTTATTAATTTTTCCCAATATTTCATTGAAAAACTTTATAGTAACATTTTATTTTTATTTTTAATAGTGAAAATATTTTGGTTTCATTTTCATTTTAAAAACCCAGTACTGAACTTTTTTTATTCAACCTATGTCTTCAAAAAACATTATGGATTAAGGATCCATATAAGTAAGATATTGGTCAAGGTCCCTCTAAGGTGTTTAATAATTGTAATTATTAATTAGAGTCTATTGTTTTATAGGTTGTGTAATGAGGTTCCTCCAATGTATCCAGGTTTTCTAAAACACTAAACCCTTGCAGTCTTGAGTTGTGATAGTAATAAAGAAATTATTTATATAAAAAAATGGATCATTTTTCTGGTTCATCATAAGTAGACATTGTAAAAATATTGGTTTTATTATGATTGTTCAATTTCAACCCCTATTAGTGTTCCATTAACATCCTTCATCACTAGAAAATATTATATTTTATAATTTTAATCCACGATAGTATGTACAATAATGTGATGATTCTTTTTCCCTTTATATTCTCCAATTTTTTATTAATTTTCTTAATATACATTTTTTATGTTCATTGTATAAGAAAATAAGTAAAATAGTCAAAATCTAAAAGAATTTCTATTATATTTTATAAATAAGTTCATTAAAATATACTAATATATATGAATGAAATATATATACCATTAATACAATTTACTATATATGAATGATTCACATGTGAAACCACATGGTAATATACATGTGTACGAAAACAAACAAAGATGTTAGAAATAATTGAAAAACAATTGTAATGGTATATAAATTGATAATGATACAAAATAGAGTTGTACAATGAACATGCACTATGAATTATTTTATGTATGGATGTATTTTGTAGGGAAATGAAGAACATAGTCTAAAAATATAATTATTGAAAAAAATATTACCAATAATTTTTTTTCATAACATGAACACTTTTATGTGAGGATGGGAATTCATACAAAGAATGGTGAATTTTCTAGAAAATATTTCTCTAAATAAATTGATCTTGCATAGATGATTTTTTGTATTTGGCAGAAACTATAAACACTTATTCATTAGGTGAAAATGATCATTATGGGTACATAGGTTTTTCAGATATAGAATTATCATGGAGGAATAGTATCTTCTAGTAGGCCTGGGATAAACATAGTAAATCAACATTAAATAAGGGAATAAGTATCTTCGTTTGTGTTGGGAGAAGAGGAAGTCTTTTAGTTTGTGAATTAATACAAATAATTCACTAATTTAGAGCTATTACTATGTGAAGTATTTGATTTTGTGTAATAATGTCTGGAAGTATGTCGAATGGAGTATGAACTAGGAGAATCATTTAGATCTTATTATATATAGATGTAATGCTTTTTTTCATGGGGAAGAATCTATAAAAAGGGGTATTAACTAGTTATAGTAATGAGTAGGATTTTTATTACCATTTTAAATACATTTTTATTCTATCTCTATTATAAAAACCACAAATTATTTGACATTGATTGATAATATTTATTGGATTTATAACAATAAGAAGTGTGAGAGGATAACATAAATAAACAAAATTCATAAATATAATCCAAAAATTCACCTCCAACACTCAACAATGAGTCTAGCCTATGTATATATTGATAATTTATGATATTTCTATCTTTAACCCCATCTAAATTCTTCCTAATCTATTATTTATTTAAATTTCAGGTTTCCCTTTCATTATTTCATTTTCTAAGTACCCAATTTTTTTTTAAAATTTAATCGAATTCTTCCAAATATTTTATATTTGATTAATAAATTATTTCTTCAATGTTAATTTGATATTTATAATCATTTCCAGAATGATTTTAATATTCTCTAATGGATTAATTATGCCAATTTTACCCTCATTTTACATTTTAATAAATGTTTCAAATAGTTTTGTTTTGAAATTTTTAGAGTAATTATATTTTTAAAAAAGGAGTTAATGAAATGGTTTTTTCAATCTACACAGCTTGAAATGGTTTTCAAATATTCATGAATAATCTTTTATTCGAAGAATCCTATTCAATTTTAAAATTTTGTCTACCATGAATATATTTTTACAAATATTTCAAAAATTATTGGTTTTAAATAAGTGATTTAGAAATGAAAATTTTATATTCCATAATAAACATGATTATGAACATTTAAATGTATTTTCATTAATTTCAATATCCACTGTGGATATTTAGATTTTATATGAATATACATTAACTATTCCTTCAATGATATTCATATGAATTTCTTATGATATTTTTTACTAGGAAATGTATTAGTATATTTTCTGACATTTCTTCTAATATGGATTGTTAGTGACTATTAAGGCATGTTGATTAGGTTGAACTATTTAATCATTTGATCAATGGATTCAAATTATTATTTGTTAGGGTTCCTGGAATTACCAAGAACATCGATGCATTGGTTAGAATCATGAGAAATGATAGGTTGGGTGTCTTGCATTAACATACACATTTTTTTTCTTGGAATGAGACCACAATTATAAGATTAAGATTTATTGAAGTGCACATTTGATCATTATGAAATTAGTTATTATTAACCCGGTGATTATTTGAGTAGTTTTTTTATCCTTGGATATGATTAAATATCATGTGATTTGTTTTATGGGACTTTTTATCATCTTTTAGTATTTCGGTATTGTCAATTCTATACTCATTCAATGATATATGTTTTTCAACACATTCTCTTACACAACATATGATCTGACAATTTTTTTTCCATTCTCCTTGAATTCAATAAGTTTATTATGGGTTGTATTAAATGATATATTAGATGGAATAAAAATAGACATAATGGAAAAAAGAAATTATATTTTACATTTTTAGAAATAATGTCCAATTCAATAATGTATCTTCTTTTCTAAGAAAAAATCAAATCGATCCTTCAGGATGTGATCTATTGTATCCATTTGTAATGTAATATAGTGACTATGACCACACATATACTAGGGTGGTGGTTCTTACTAAATTTCATTTGTTTTGTATATTCACTGTAATTTTCTAATTAGATGGATAAATAATTCCTTACAAATGAATCAAATAGAGTATTTATAAAGTTATTCAAATATATATAGGTAATATATTCTTAAGAACTATATTTACCCAAAATTTTATGATTTTATGTATGGAATCCAAAATCAGGTCCCTCTATTTATGAATTTTCTCTACGATTTCCTCTATTTCACTAAAATATATCCAATAAAAGTAAACCCTTTACACAACATTATTATGTCAATCAAAGACATTCACTAAGACTCCTAGATAATTTATAACACCCAAAGGAGTCCGATATAGGATCTTGAAAAAAATTGTTGTATTCTAGATAATGAAATCAAAATATTTTTTATTATATTATATTTTAGTTGATGGAATATTTCATTAACATCAATATTTGTTAATTATTATATTCTTTATTTGATTATTAATTTATTTATGGAAGTAACATAAATAATAAACTATGTATGATAAAATTATTTATTAATATATATTTTTACACATATAATAAATCTAGATAAATAAATCATATACTTATAAATTACTTTATGATCTTCTAACATATGTAATATACTCAAATTAATAATAAAATATCATTGAAATTTTATTTTATTTTATGTAAGACTACTAATTAATTAAATTATATTATGTGATCATGTTTGATTAAATAAGTAAATAGACCATGAACTATATTAAAAATAAAATACCATTAATTGAAAACAAACTATGTTACATGACCATGATTTTATATACTATTCATTTATTTGAGTGAAAATAATCAAACTTTAACCTGGGGTAATAACTCCTTGATTAGTATCTTAGATTATGTCATATCATCCACCATTGTCTTTTATATCACCTGGTTTGGATTTATCTTTACCATATTTCTAAACACACTCCACTAAGTAAAAACTCTATAATTAACAAATATACCCTACCCTCAAAGTGGGGTTGGGGAGTTTTCTATATGGTTTAATATTTGAGAGAAAATTAGAATTGATATTTGACATCTGTGTTATTTTGAATATTAAAAATACAATGCATTATTTTTAAGTACTTATAATTTTTAAATTTAATATATATATTTATTTAAATCATACTAAAACAAATATTAATGTATTTATAATATGAATATATGTTTTATTTTTATATTTTTGAAAATCTATGGAAAATTATTTTTATTATGTTTTCATGAAAAATTATGAAGTCCCAATGTCATATGATTTATGTTTAGTCATAAAAAATAGATTTTAATACAATATGATGATTTCAAATATATTTAAAATTATATTAGTGTCTAACGATATATTTTTCAAAGTCATTTGGTGTTTATTATAAAGACTTATGTAAGTTTCAATCTTATAAAAAATGATTTTTAATTCATGTGAAATCATTTTTTAATACATATTAATTGATTACAATAAATTTTTAATACTAAAATATATTTTAAATTTATTTTAATGTTATTAAAAATTCATTTTCAAATACATATGAATAGATATAATAATGCATATTCCTTTTCAATGGATTATAAGAATGATTTAATTTCAGATATATAAAAATTGACTTATTTGTTTAAATTTTATTAATGTTGATTTCATTATTATATAGATATTTAAAATAATTTTTAAAAAGATATAAAAATTATATTTTTGAAAAATATTGGTTATCATTTTAGAATAATTTAGATATTTTTTTATATTATTAATAATTTAAACTATTTTTTTATATAATTTTTTTATTTTATATAATTTATTTAAAAAATATATATCTTTCTATACTATGAGAAGTATGTTTTAACAATATTTTGATGGTTTATCATATGAATAAACTTTTATACTATTTATGATATTTCTATAATTGGAAAAATCATTTTCCCTTTCATTTATTATTTCTAACTATGGATACTTTTGATTGTTTATAATGAAATATCCATGCAAAGAAATTCATGGTGTTGATGGAAAGGAATTAGTTTTTCTGTTTTTATTATGTAAACATTATGAGAAGGGCCATAACATATTATTTTTGTGATACACATAGAATTAAAGATACATATATTAAATTTTGGAATGACAAATTATCGGAAAAATATATAGAACACCTGAATCATTTTTTCCGTGACTTCCATTTTTTTTACGATCATAGTAAAAATTTATCATTTGATATTTTTTTTCTAAAGTAATCAAATATACATTGAGGTTCATAATCTATGAACTTTTTTCTAAATTCCATTTTTCATTATTTTTTTTAAATTCTTATGTGTTCATACTATAAGCATATATATTTTTTGTTTTCCCAAACTATTGAAATTTGATTTTCCTTTACATATCCTGAAAAATTAAATTACTTAGGTGTCGACTATAATAAAAAAAATTAGTGTTTTATTGATTTTACTTATTATATAGTAAGGTGGGATGGATAGTATTTTTTAGCCTCTAGGTGTGAAAAATAATTTCGCATTACAAGGTTATAAGTGCCATTAAAAAGTGAGGTTTTTTCTTAGTGAGAATAATTCCTCTTTCAAAGTAGTGTAAAATAAAACATATAGGATATATAATTTTTTTAACTACAAAAAAAATTTTCAATTCATTTATTTTCCAATTAGTTAATTTCAATCAACACTATATTTCCCTTTATTATAATTATTTTCATATGCATGAAAAATACACTCTAATATAAATTTTTTTCTAAAGATTATATCATATATTCACCAATTATAGATATTATTTTCACCTCATCTAGGAAAACAATTAGTATCTACATGATAACAGTAATGTATTTTTTATTAAATGTTGTAATTTTTACTAATTTTGAAAATTTTGTATTCATTTATTTATATTTGTGTTATCATTGATTATATGTTTACTATGTCAATCTGAAAACCAACATCTCGTAAACTATGGAAAAAAATTAATATAGAAAATATGAATATATTCATCAGTTGTATTCTACAAAAACCTTTATATTTTACTAGAAATAATTCAAATAATTTTATGTCTCAATTGGAATAAAATCTATGTAATGTGATTAATGATAACTGGATGATAACTATAAAATAGTATAAATTAAAAAATAGTGGTCCAAAAACACTCATTAGTTATGATATGTTAAATAATGTTCTAAACTACAAATTAATGAAGATATTATACTTTTTTATATTTCAAATTGTGTTTGACCATGTCTCATCTTATTAGAACGATCATGATATTTAAGGGATACTTTAAGAAACTCAATACAAATTTGACAATACTAAAAATAATAATGAAACATTATGTGTGGAGTATCAGGGATCTAAAATGGGAGACGATGATTTCAATAATGTAATGCATCATATATTTAAATGTATAATCAATGAGATGGGTTCCCTGGGAGATGAACTCAAAATTTTAGCAATTAATAAATATTTTTTCTGGAAATTATAAAAAATATGCATGATGTTAATGTGGTGTTCTATGATGGATGGAATATTTAGGAGTACACTTTATAGGAATTCATTCAATCATCATTATACTGTGATTTTGAGTTAAGGAAAATTATGGATGGGGAATACAATAAAATTAATGATAATTATTTTAAAAGTAATATAAATTTTTATTATGTCTCTTTTAAATATTTTGAATAAGGAACTGAGATAGAGTAAATAGATCACAAGAATAAAAGAATATATTGCATTAAGAAAAAATTTACGGTAATGAATAATTTTTTCAAATACAATAATCATAAATAATCACAGAATTAACACTAGTTAATATAATAATTTATCAGATATAAATTTTTATTAAATTTGAAATAATGGGTATACATAGGTAGATTTCCCAAAACAAAATCATTTAGAAAAAGATATAGTCAAAAAAATGCAGAATTAGTCTCTTTGTGTCAGATGGACCAACAATGATAATTTTCATTTGATCAATAAATCTTGAAGTAAAATGGATACTAGTAATCATTCCTTGATGGGTACTTGTTCTAAGGTTACAATTTCGGTAATTAAAAAATTATTGAATCCTATAATTTTTTATATTTTTATTATTGAACATGAAAATAACACTTGTTTAGATTCTATTTCATCATATAACTCAACTTATTGAAATTCTAATGGTATGAGTATATATGAAAAAAATAATAAATTACATGAAAGTTGTTTGAAAATTATTGAGTTATAGAAATATATTTATGGAAATTATAGAAAACATGTAAGATATTATAATATTTATCTTCAAAAATAAAAACTATTATATCATAAAATTATAATTATAATAGAATATGATTCTAAAATTTTGAAACATAATGAAGAAAATATGAGTATTAATGATTTTTTATAAGAATACTAATATTAGACAATGGAAATGTGATGAGTTTTGTGATGAAATGAGACAAACTTATGAAAAATAAATGTAGAAAAATCTTGAAAATAATATATTATGAAATACTATGTCCTCATCAAATCTATATATTTGTGATGATTTCAAAGCTATTGGAAATGAAATTGAGATATTAATGGAAGAATTTATTATTTTAAAGAAACATTTATATATTTCTATTTAGGATAATGTAATTATGATAAAATTATTTCAATGATAAAACAAAATAAAATCTAGACCATTTAGGATTATAACCTTCTTATATATGAATAAAAAATATATTCTATAAAATATTTATAAGGAAGTGTATCAAGTCTCACAATCATTATGTGTAGAAAATAAGGGAATTATGCTAATGAATAATATAATGAGATTTAATCCACCATTATTCTATACTAATACTTTATCTTAAACTATGTTTGTTCTAGATTACCTAAAAATAAATGTATGAAATCTCTTTGGTTGCCTCATAATTCTACTAATACACTTGTTTCACCAATGGTAGAATGTGTAATAACATATTTATTTTCTTTTGGGAATAATATCTTTTATGTATTAATAATTTGTTAAGACATATCCCATGGGCCCCATGATGTGACTACCCCATGCCCACCTCCAGAATTCCAGGGGATAGAAACTAGCGTCGAAGGTGTCAACCTATATATGGGAGGAATTTTATTGAGTACCTATACACACACACATTCCCAACAAAGTCCCACACACTGAAAAGTAAACAAGTATCACTAAAACAAAGCTATGTACAAGTACAACTAATATATGTCGGACAATATCCAAACCCAACAAAAGAACTGAAAACAGAAATGTACAAAAAGAACAATGATGGCCATATAAGGAAACCCCCACTTGATCATTAGAGTTTTGTTTCTACATGAAGCTGAAGAGGAACGTCTTGTCCACCCAATCAGACTGAGACTTCCATGGTCCTAGGACAACACGTCCAATGTTGTGGTGTCTGATGGTCCCCTCTCCTAGAGCACATCTGGGTCCTGGTGCACCAAATTATTTGTTGAAACGTTGATTTTCTACACCAAACACAACATTTGCGGGAGAATCTCATGAAGGGGTTAGTAAAACAATACTCAGCATGTACATCAAATCTAAAAGGTTTGACCAAATATCAATCCTCAATGTAATGCAAGAAGAACGAGACATCTCACACCAGGTATACATTTAGGGTAGTGATTGAAAAATCATCAATCACATAATCAAACACCTAGTCTGCTGGGGAACTCCTCCTCTATCATGTACATTGGGCCTTCCATGTCACACAGAAGAGCATCCCACTAACCTTGTACTGCTTAGGTAAAACTCCTCATCACTTACCATGGGCCTGCAAAGTCACATAGAATTGATTCCCACTAATCTTTGGAAACTGATGTACTCCTCCTCGTCGTGTACCATGGGCCTTCAATGTCACATAGAAGTGCTTCCCACTGTTTTTCTGAAAAGTAATACATAAGTGTTTTAAATTTTTCCATAATCGAGTAACACAGAGTCTAATGTCAGTAGTATTCAGGTTATAGCCAACTGTAGTGTTCTATATGTAGTGTGTATAAGAGAACCACTCTCCAAACCATTTTTCACATGTCAAATTTGATGAAAGCCTCCCCAGGGCATGAAAATTGATCTGTTGTATCAAGAAGGTCCAAAAACTGCAAATATATCATCAATCAGACACTAGGTTTTCATATTTTTAACATTTTACTAAACCGGCGTCAGCTACATCTTGGTCCGGTCCAACCTGGTCTGACCCGCCAGAACAACATACCCTGGGGTCCTAGATACCATGGTTTAGTTCCTACTGAATCAACTTGACCCGGTTTGGGTCTGGGTTGGTCCGTTCTGGCAAGGCCAGTGGGCCAAGCCCAATTTGCTTCACTGGTCTCAACCTAGTCTGGCGTAGGGTGTAGCCTGCCGGGTTACTCGATGAACCCATCTCATTTTCCCATCCCGAAAGGAATGGGTATAGACTACCGGTGTATGTCTAACCTGCGGGTCCAACTCAGCCCGATGGCTGGGGTCGTGGCCCCCCAACCCAATGATAGACCACACGGGTGGCCGTTGTGGATCACATGGGATGTAACAGCCAGCCGCATCCCCTCCGAGCTGACCCCACAGATGTGGGGCCTTCCTCCTGTTGTGGTCAAATAACCGCAGCAGCCAGATCATCTGGGTGACACAAATATTGGCAACCCTTGTACATGGCACTCTCCTGTTGCAGCGTCAACCTACTACTGTAGAAACCATTCGGTGGCTTCCTCTTGCTTCCACGACTCACCAACGGGTGCGGCGCCATCCCACACTCGTCGCTACCACCACAGACCACCACCAGTGCACCAATGGTTCATTTAGCGACCCAATAGAGATTATTTGGGGGTTTGTTTTTCATTATGTCAGTGCATATGGTCTTTGGGGAACGTTCTCTTTACTGTAAAAGTCTAAAACCTGACATTCCACCTATTTAGTTATTTAGACATAAACTAACACATTCAGTGGAGGGGATAGGCCTTATTCGTGTTTTCTAGTAACCTCTAAGTTATAATTTTATAATCATTGGAGGTCCAAGGATTTTAGTCTAATAAAAAAATGATAATTTCAACACTTCTTAAAGAAAATCTCAAAAAATGGTACCCTCCCTCTTAAACTCAGAATTTTCGGATCAACCTATTTGTGGGTTGATATGAATTCATCATTTCCCGAATAAGAATGAGTAATAACATTCACAAATTAAATCCCAACCTCTTTGGTGTTCTTTGTTGCATTGTTACATCCTTGATGTTTTAAGATGTCAATGTCATTAGTCGCTTCCAGATCCATTTTTCATGGTTTATCAAATAATTTTTACATTCGTCAGTATTTTTCATTATTCATCGGAGAAGTAGTTCATAAGAGGCTCATTAGTGATTACTCACAGTTTAGTCCCTTGTTCCCCTAATGTGTCAACTAAAATAAAATATATATCATGTTGCAACCTTTCGGTTATGCTGTGACATTGCATTGTTACGTTGTTTCCTTTATGAAACGGTGTCACTTTTACACATCATTGAAGCGTCGTTACACTTTGATTTAATGTGAAATTAATGAACCTCATCAATGTGCATCTTCGGTGCACTGCAGTTCCACCGTCCTCCACTCAATGTATGATACAAGAAAATAAATATACTTTTTAATGTTGTTTTATTATTTTTTAAAAAAATTAAAAATTATATTTTCCATTCGGCCCTTCTTGGAAAATGTTATGTATTTTCTACACGAATATTTTCATTATAAATTCAAATGTTCCCTCAGATTTTTTATCCATGAACCAGTTGAAAAGTTATAAAATATTCTCACTTGTTTACTTATGAGTACAAAAAATTTCAAAATTCTTATCCAGGCTCACCGGGCCACAAAATCATGTACCATCAAAGCATGTGGTCTCAAGATAATTCCATATAATTAAAAAAATTAGATATAATTTATGAGATATTACATTATCCCCGCCATAGGCTTTTACTCCCCATAATCAAAAACAAAAATTAATTAAACAGATGAGGGTATTGACCACAAATATTAGCCTCCCGCTCCCATTTTCTCTCCTAAAGATTCTCCTACTGCCACCGAACTCTCACGAAAGGAATTGAACTTCCACACAGGACCCAATAATGACGGTCCTCTATCTCCACTAGGAACTCTATAAACATCGCCCCATCATCAATTTCCATCATTACCCAATCGATGATGTTCGATGGATCATGCACGTACCTCCTCATCTACAATATATGGAAAACATCATGCACCATGTTCATCTATGGGGGAAGTTCAAGGTGTTATATCACCTTTAAAACTCTTCTTAGAATCTGAAAAGGTCTGATCAACCTCGAATATAGCTTTAAACACATATAAATCTCTTTAATTCTCATCGGGGTGAGACCTGAATGAATATATGTTCACCCTCCTCAAGCTCCAAGGTTATTCATCTCTTCTCAAAATAAGACATTTTCCTACATTGTACATCCCTCATCCACTCTTAGATGATCTTCACCTTCTTAGTGGTAGATCATAAAATTTCAAGACCCATGAGTGTTGACTCCCCTTGCTCTATCTGGCATAGGGATGAATTTCAAGTCAATCCATTCAAGGCGTCAAACAGTTTCATGCCAATGGTGGAGTCATAGATGATGTTATTTGAAAAAACCACCATAGGAAGGTGGTCCTCCTAACATTGACCAAAATCCATGACGTTGTAACACAACATGTCCTCCAAGGTCTGTATGGCATGATCTGCCTGACCATCTATCTAGGGATGAATAAATGTTCTCAAGCATAGTTGTATACTGTCACCTCATTTAATCCCCTCTACAAACAGTATGTAAAGTGAGTGTAATAATATAGGTTGATCACCAATTTTACCCTACAAAGATAGGTTATATCTTGGTTGTAGAGTCGTCCCATGACCTCTAATGGTTCGTGCTTATGGATAGTTAAGAAGTGAGACGACATGGGGATTCAGTCAACGTTCACCAAGATAGAGGTGTGGCCCCTGGATGTGTGTGGTAACCCTATCAAAAATTCCATCGAGATACTTTCCCATTTCCACTCTGTGTAATGCCCCGACCCCAGTTACCCAGAGTCGGTGCATTATTAAATAACATTGGCATGATCACAAGAATGATCAAATCTAAAAAGACCGATTAGTTTAGTAGACTTGGAAACACTAGATATATTCATAAAGTTTTACATTACATCATGAAGTGAAAAACTAATACAAAAACATATTTTCTCCATAATCCACACTATTATCCCCTCCTAATATCCCTGCAGGTCATTCATAATTTACTTCTTCACATCCTGGGAAAAATAAAACATAGAAAAGGGGTGAGCTCAAATGGCCAGTAAGGATAACAATATAGCAGAAACTTTTATAAATAAGAATAATCATTTAAGGTAGTGTCTAACTAAAACAAAACCCTTTTAAAATTGAACTTCATCATACTATGGAAAAAATAAAATTAGATAATTCCATTTACTTATTCACATGGATATTCTACTAATCTAATAATCACATGGAATATCAATAACCACTTTCATAATGATTTAATGCATAATTCCAGACTATCATAACTAAATAGCCAAGGCCTCGTGCCAAGACTACAAATAAGATTTTGTCAAGGCCTTGTTCCAAGACACTAGTTTGTCTCATGAGACCAACCGATGCATCGAGGAGCTATAGCGGGATCCACCCGTCAGATATTAAGTCTAATGCATTCCCATATGAAAAGGTCTAAACATAACATAAACATTCGTATTAAAAATAGCATACGAAATGTCAATACTTTCTCCATAAACCATGAATGGTATAATGATAACACATCCATAGTCAAACATATCACAAAACATTCAATACAATATAGAAGTTTTGTATCAACTTCAAATATTCATTAAATCCATCAAAGGATGTTGACATAGATGAAATCAAAACAATTAGAGAGAAATATCACTTTTTTAAAAATCATTTAAAAGTCACACATTTATAAAGTAAGTAATTTAAAAGAGATTTTTGAATCAAAGTGTCTCATACCACATTGAAACTTTTTGAAAGGAATTAAAATTTTAAAAACAGTCATGTCCATATAAATAAATCCTTAAAACCCCATTTTGAAGACATGGACATTAATTAAAAATATTTAGAAAGATAAATCTTTAAAACAATTAAAATTCTGATTTTGATAAAGAGTACTTTTAAGAAACTCTTAAATTATTCATTTTGAAATCATTTAAAATTCACATAATTATATAATAAAACATTTACTTTGAAAATATCCTTATAATAATGTAATGGAAACTTCGATAATTTTATAACGGTGGAAAATAGACGCACCCGCCGTATAAGATAAAAAACATTCTTACCTTAATTCTGTCGAAAAGGTTAAAAAGGACCTTGTTTGGAAAACGACGGAAATATTCCTTTATAAAAATCTTATAAAAAGTCAAAAAGGGTATAAAAGACTTTAACCCATATTCTGTAAAATATTAAGAATGTTTTGAAATACAATTTCAAGAAACATGGATGTGGATGATAAAGAGGTCCCAGTAGATAATTACGTATAAACAACCTCAGATAATAAAGAGATTGTGAAATAACCCTTACCTTGTACTTTTACTTGGTTGGGGGTAGGTTAACCTCCTGTATAATGGAGAAATAATTGTAATTAAATTATACAAGAATCATATACATTCATATGATATCATATATGATCTTTTAACATTGCTTTGTTAATAATATCTTAGAATTATCGTCGTTTCGGGTGTTAACTTACTTGTTTTCTTTTATATGTTTTGTTACAAAAGTCGTGGCTGTCATGGATAGGTTGTATCTTATTCATATACAGAATGATATCAAGTCCTCAAACATTATTTTTAAATCATCAAATGATAATTATACTTGAATGGATACGATAGAGAATGAATCTCATCGCGTTCGTGGAGACGGTAGTCCGTACGTACGCACGAGCGACAATATCATTCTTTTGATATTAAAATAATATATAATTGGATAGTATATCATATATAAAGAATAATTATCATGTTATATTTATTATTTACATGAGTTATACATGATTATTATACCCATCAAAATAATAATACATTGAATAACAATTACACCACGATGTGATGATGGTAAGCTGTACGTACGCACGTATGGTGACATGTTATTCAAAGGGTCGATAAAATACAGAATATGGTTGTACCATATTTATAATTACATCAAATTATATATAATATAATAGAGTTATTATTTTAGAATGATAATAACCAAGAAAGAAGAAGTGGAAGAAGAAATGAATTTGAAAAAGGGTGGTGAAAACATTACATTTTCTTCGGGTTCTTTCTTTTGATTTGATCAAAAAGGCTCCTTAGGTTGCCTTTTTTATCCAAATACGACCTCTAGGTTGTAGTGAGGGATGTTTAGAGAGTATTTGGGCTGATTTTGGCCGAACCAAAAGGATTTGACGGTGTTAAGAAATGATAAGGGGGAGTGGCCTTTTATAAGAAGGGTGAGTGGCACCTTTAGAAAAGCTAGAAATATTAATTTATAATAAATTCATATTTGGTTTCTAATGGCTACAAAGTTGATTATTAAAAGTTTAAGGTGGGTATAGGTCGAAAAAAATTCATCCAATAGAATTTAGATAGGTTTGGTTTACTATATTAAACTTATCTTTTAGTTTTAACTCTTAGTTAATTAGTTTGACATTTACCATGTCACTTTGTATTTTTATATTATATAGTTAATAAAATTACTATATACATCCAAGATACCCCATAGTGGTCCATTATTGATACCCCTATTATGATATAAGTCTCTTTTTCGACCCTTATATTATTATAAATTTAATATCAATTAATAATATACTATTGTTTTTAAAAACTCTTTTATTTCAATTTTGACACTATTCAATAGTTGATTTTTGTGAAAATTATAACAGGATGATTACATCGAAAAATGTCAATTAAATCAATCCTAACATGTCATAGTATCCTAGAAAATTATTGTAATTCCTTAAAAGTCTAAAATTATATTTATTTGGGTATTTATAATATCAATTATTTTAATTTTTCACTATTATTGTAATTACTGCATCACCATTGTGTTATATTTAAATTAAATTATTTAATGTCTAAAAATTATAAATAAAATACCATTAATTAGGAAATAGTTTTATCTATCTAATTAATATTTATAGTCGAAATCCAACATATATAACCCAATGTAATATTTTTTTTCTAAAAGATATATGCTTGTGTCATTTTTGTATTCATTTTAACTTCATTAAAATAAAGTATCCCTATCACTTGCAAGTGGCACCATGGGGTCCCCAAATTGACCCAAAGATGACTATGGTCGAACTTATATCAACAAATAAGGTTAGGACACGTTTTAGGGTAATTTTTTATTTATTATAATATTATTTTTTAACCTTTATTTACCGGATTTACCCATTAACCATGGTAAATAAAATATTTACCGAAGTAATTATTCAAAATGTCTAAATATAAAAGTTACCTATTTACACAATTTCAACATCCTGATTCCAAATATCGAATCCATTATTCCGAATTCAAAACACAGAAGTGGCAGAAATTAATTTAAAATTAATTCCCACTGTCAAAACAAAAAGCGTGTTTTTAAGATATAATAACTGTCAAAATATTGATACTTGTTTATGTTTGGTTTAATTGTGAGATTATGTCCAATGACCAAAATTGTATTAAATGGTAAAATTATATTCTAAATATACTTTAAAACCACTCAAATTCATAATTTATCAATATAAATTAATTCGATTAAAAAAGTTGTTTTTAATTAAAATTTAGTAATTTTCACTATTCATCAAAATATAAGTGTTATCCGAAAAGTTCCAAAATTACACCCTATCCTAAATTCGATATTCCGAATCCAAAAATGAAGTCCATTTTGAAATATAAAATATATATAATTTTAAAAAGTAGGTATTACTATACATAACAGCTAGTTTGATTGGTTGTGGGGTGTGTTAGAACTCGAAGTTGCGTAAAACACACGCTACTGTATTATTTAAAGGAAAGCATACCGTGGAAGCTTGGGGTGTTTCATTTTAAATTTTTGATGTCCTCATTTAGTCAAAAAGTTTAAAATATTGTATTTAAAAAGGGTTCACTATTAAAAGTTGATAAAAGTGCAATACTGAAAATGAATTTGTCCTTACATTATGTCTAAGAAACTCATATTACGGATTCTAAAATTATAAGGATTATATAAAGTTCAAAATTTAGTTAATACTATTCATAACCTCTTTTTAACGGCTTTTCTGGTATGTCATGGTGCGCTTGAACTCGGTGTTGCGTGTAGTGGAAGTTATTTAAATATTTTAAAGAAATAACACACTATGAAATCTTTTGCTATTACATTATCCCCTCCTTCAATAAATTGCATCCTCGCATATTTGAAATTGTTCTTAGAAAAAAAAGGTTGAAAATAGAAAATATCTTTGTGGGAAAACCCACATCGAAAATTGGGTTACTAAAATTTAGTCTTAATATGAGAAAAAGAGAAATGAAAGGGTCACCACCAAATTATGATCTCAATCAGGAGAACATTGGTGGCAATTAGAGACTTATCATTTGAGGGAAAACGTAAATATTTATAGGAGGTGATTGAGGTCACCAATCACAAACAAGTGTAAAATTGAGGTCCTTAAATTCATCAATCTATGATGATTTGAAATACCATCGGTTCAACATAACATATGGTATTAGGAAAACACATTTTTGGTTTTAGGATTCCTTAAATAAAGTATAATAATTAATTTCTTCATAGAATAAGAGAAGAAGAAAAATATATTCTTGACAAGTAGAGTTCCATCATTTAACTAATTTCTACCACAAACTCATCTTTCACTCTAAAAGATAATAGAAAAAAATATTCTATCTATCCTATTCATATAGGGTTAAAAAAAATGAATTTATAATTCATCTACCAGATCATAAAAAAACTACATTATTTAATCCCGAACATCACGTGGGTCAGTGGTAGGTGATACACCCTTGTCGCCCTTCGGTTGTGGGTTCAAGTCTCACGGCCTTTCCTGACACGACGGGTTTCCGCCGGACCTCCGGGATGTCCTTTTATGGAAATCCAAAATAATCCAAACAAGAACTATACAAAATACTTCAGTCCAAAATTTATAAAGAAGGTAAACCCAATAAAGATCCTTTTTCCGTGTAATAACATGTGAACAACTTCATCATGTATTCTTTTAAAACACTGAAACATCCTGAATTACCATAAAACCTTATTGATTACATTCATGATCCCTTATTCCTTAAATAATAATAGATATACTCCATCAATCCAAAACTGTTTTAAACCCCAACAATGATGGAATATACAAATCATTAATCAGTCTCAAGGTAGTCAAGAATATCCAAAATAATTTATCCAAATCAATCATGTATTATTCCAAAATCACTACCTCGGTATCAGAACTATATTATGGTTTATCATTCTCTCAACTATATATTTTCCAAAAATTTATCCTGCTATTGAGTCAATTTTCTTCGTTCCACACAATCTCAAGTCCTTAATGAAATAGTACTGCAGTACAATACTTATATACTCCATAATTATTATAACAAGTACATTGTTGATACAACAATCAAATGACATAATCAACACAATAACCCTAATCATTCCTCTTAATCTGTGGTAGTATCATAACTTGATTATTATCCAATATCATCATTTGAGGCATAGTTTGATGACTGGTACAAAGGTTCGCGTAGTGTCCCAACTCCATGAAAATGAAGCATTGTACATTTGAAACCATTTTCTCACCCTTGCAGTCACGTACTTTGTGCCCTTTTCCTCCACACTTATAACAAACTCCCATTCCTTTTAGGAATGTTCCAGGGTGTTTCTTCCCACAGTTATCACATATGGGGAAATTATTCTTTTCCCTCTTCCCTTTATCCATCTTTCTATCTTCCATCCTTTTCTTCTCTTGCTTCCCTACAAAGCCATAGGACTCAGTAAACTCTTTACTTATCTTATCAACACATGATATTATTTCTTCATATGATGATAATACATGGTAGACTATTTCTCTTATAAATTTTGGCTTAAGACCATGAAAGATATGATCCTTTATTCTCTTTGGATCATGTGAATTTCTAGAGTTCTCATTCCTTCTACTGGGTGCCATTTCTAAACAATGGCATACACTAGATTAGTTAACGAATAACAATACCTAATCCCAAACTTGTAAGACACATAACATAAATAAAATAGTTTATGGATATAATCCATAATCATAAAAATTTACACTTTGAAGAAGTATATACTCATAACCCCTTCATAATGGTTTATACAGAAAATGAGAATTATCCTAAGCATATCCCCCAGGAGTGTCGTAACCAAGAGTGCAGCAAGGCCCGTTGTCGTGCACCAATTCCTGTTCGAGTGTAGCTCAAAGCGGTGTTTTCGGGTTTTACCCCTAGGTACATCTGTGGAAAAGCCGCCTGTACCTGCTCGTATCCAGACATAGATGTATTGCTCGGAAAACTCACAAAATATCTACAATACCAAAATTCTAGGAAGTTCTTCTATACTAATCCTCAAATTCCATCTTAAATCTTGGTTCTCTAATCAGAGTTTATCTAAATCTAGCTTCCACGGTTTGTACTAAACTTCCTCTGATACCAACTGTAACACCCCGACCCTAATTACTTAGAGTCGGTTCATTATTACATAACATTGGCATGATCACAAGAAAGATCAAGTCTCGAAAGACTGATTAGTTTAGTATCCTTGGAAACAGTAGATATATTTATAAAGTTTTACATTACATCAAGAAGTAAAAAACTACAACAAAAACTTATTGTCTCCATAATCCAAACTATTAACTCTCATAATATCCCTACAAGTCATTCATAATTTACTTCTTCACATCCTGGGGAAAATAAAACTTAGAAAAGGGGTGACCTCAAATGCCGAGTAAGGATAACAATATAGCGGAAACATTCATAAATAAGAATAAACATTTAAGGTAGTGTATGACTAAAACAAAACCCTTTTAAACTTGAACTTCAACATAGTATGGAAAAATAAAATGAAATAATGTCATTTAATTATTCACATGGATATTCTACTAATCGAATAATCACATGGAATATCAATAACCACTTTCATAATGATGGAATGCATAATTCCAGACTATCATAACCACATAGCCAAGGCCTCGTGCCAAGACTACAAATAAGATTTTGTCAAGGCATTGTTCCAAGACACTAGTTTGTCTCATGAGACCTACCGATGCATCGAGGAGCTATAGCGGGCTCCACCCGTCACATATTAAGTCCAATTCATTCCCACATGAAAAGGTCTAAACAGAACATAAACATTCGTATTAATACTAGCATACAAAATGTCAATACTTTCTCCATAAACCATGAATGGTATAAAAATAACACATCCATAGTCAAACATATCACAAAAAATTCAATACAATATAGAATTTTTGTATCAACTTCAAAAAATCATAAAATACATCAAAGGATGTTTACATAGATGAAATCAAAACTATTTGAGATAAATATCTTTTTTTTTAAATCATGTAAAAGTCACACATTTATAAGGGAAGTAATTTAAAATAGATTTTTAATTCAAAGTGTCCCATACCACTTTGAAACTTTTTGAAAGGAATTAACATTTTAACAACATTCATGTCAATATAAATAAATCCTTAAAACCCATTTTGAAGACATAGACTTTAATTAAAAATATTTTGAAAGATAAATCTTTAAAACATTTAAAATTCTGATTTTGAGAAAGAGTACTTTTAAGAAACTCTTAAAATATTCATTTTGAAATCATTTAAAAGTCACATAATTATAAAATAAAACATTTACTTTGAAAATATCCTTATAATTTTTTAAGGGAAACTTCGAGAATTTTATAACGGTGGAAAATAGCCACACCCGCCGTATAAGTTAAAAAAAATTCTTACCTTAATTCTGTCGAAAATGATAAAAAGGACCTTGTTTTGAAAACGACGGAAAGATTCCTATATAAACTTCTTATAAAAAGTAAAAAAAGGGTATAAATGACTTTAACCCATATTCTGTAAAATATTAAGAATGGTTTGAAATACACTTTCAAGAAACATGGATGTGGATGATAAAGAGGTCCTAGTAGATAATTACGTATAAACGACCTCGGATAATAAAGAGATTGTGAAATAACACTTACCTGGTACTTTTCCTTGGTTGGCGGTTGGTTAACCTCCTGTATAATGGTTAAATAATGGTTATTAAATTATACAAGAATCATATACACTCATATGATATCATATATGATTTTTTAACATTGCTTTTTTAATAATATCTTAGAATTATCGTCGTTTCGGGTGTTAACTTACTCATTTTCTTTTATATGTTTTTTTACGTAAGCCATGGTTGTCATGGATAGGTTGTCTCTTATTAATATCCAGAATTATATCAATTCCTAAAACATAATTTTTAAATCATCAAATGAAAATTATACATGAATGGATACAATAGAGAATAAATCTCAACGTGTTCGTGGAAATAGTAGTCCGTACGTACGCACAAGCTTCAATATCATTCTTTTGAGATTAAAATAACATATAATTGGATAGTATATCATATATAAAGAATAATTATCATGTTATATTTATTATTTACATGAGTTATACATCATTATTATACCCATACAAATAATAATATATTGAATAACAATTACACCACGATGTGGAGATGGTAAGCCGTACGTACGCACGTATGGTGACATGTTATTCAAAGGGTGGATAGAATACTGAATATGGTTGTAACATATTTATAATAACATCACAGTATATATAATATACTGGAGTTATTATTTTATAATGGTAATAAAAAATAAAGAAGAAGTGGAAGAAGAAATGAATTTGAAAAAGGGTGGTGAAAACATTACCTCTTCTTCGGGTTCTTGCTTTTTATTTGATATATATGGATCCTTAGGTTGGATTTTTGATCAAACTAAGACCTCTAGGTTGTAGTGAGGGACGTTTAGAGAGTATATGGGCAGAGGTTTTCCGAAAAAAAGGCTTTTAAGGTGTGATGAAATGAGAAGGGGGAGTGCCCTTTTATAATAGGGGTGAGGGGCACCTTTGGAAAAGCTAGAAATATTAATTTATAATAAATTCATATTCGGTTTATAATGGCTCAAAAGTTTATTATTAAATGGTTAAGGTGGGGATAGGTCAAAAACCATTCAACCAATAGAATTTAGACAGGTTTGTGTTAATATATTAACCTTATCGTTTAGTTTTAACTCTTAGTTAATTAGTTTGACATTTACCATGTCACATTGTATTTTTATATTATATAGTTAGTAAAATTACAATATACATCCAAGAGACCCCCAAGTGGTCCATTAATGATAAAAATATCATTATATAAGTCTTTTTTCCGAACCTTATATTTTTAGAAATTTAATATCAATTAATAATATACTATTGTTTTTAAAAACTCTTTTATGTCAATTTTGACACTATTCAATAGTTGATTTTTTTGAAACTTATAACAGGATGACTACTTATAACAATGTAAATTAAATAAATCCTAATATGTCATATTATCCTATAATATTATTTTAATTCATTAAAAGTCTGAAATTATATTTATTTTGGTATTTATAATATCAATTATTTTAATTTTTCACTATTATGGTAATTACTGCTTCACCATTGTGTCATATTTAAATTAAATTATTTAATGTCTAAAAATTATAAATAAAATACCATTATGTAGTAAATCGTTTTAGCTTTCTAATTAACAATTATTTTCGAAAATACAAAATATATAACCCTATGTAAAAATTGTTTTTCTAAAAGATATATGCTTGTGTCATTTTTGTATTCATTTTAACTTAATTAAAATAAAGTGTCCCCATCACTTAAAAGTTGCACCATGGGGTTCGTAAATAGACTCAAAGATTCTTATGGTCGAAATTGTATCAAACAATAAGGTTAGGACACTTTTTAGGGTTATTTTTTATTATTATATTATTATTTTTTAACCTTTATTTACTAGATTTACCATTTAACCATAGTAAATAAAATATTTACCGAAGTAATTATTCAAAATGTCTAAAAAATAAATTTACCTATTTACACAATTTTAACATCCTGATTCCAAATATGGAATCCAATTTTCCAAATTAAAAACACAGAAGTGGCAGAAATTAATTTAAAATTAATTCCCGCAGTCAAAATAAAAAACCTGTTTTTAAGATATAATAACTGTCAAAAGATTGATACTTGTTTATGTTGGGTTTAATTGTGAAATTATGTCCAATGACCAAAATTGTATTAAATGGTAAAAATATATTCTAAATATACTTTAAAACCACTCAAATTCATAATTTATCAATATAAATTATTTCAATTAAAAAAGTTTTTTTTAATTCAAATTTAGTAATTTTCACTATTCATCAAAATATAAGTGTTATCCGAAAAGTTCCAAAATTTCACCCTAGCCTAAATTCGATATTCCGAATCCAAAAATGAATTCCATTTTGAAATATAAAATATATATAATTTTAAAAAGTAGGTATTACTATTCATAACATCTAGTTTGATTGGTTGTGGGGTGTGTTAGAACTCGAAGTTGCGTACAACACACGCTACTGTATTATTCAAAGGAACGTGTACCGTGGAAGCTTGGGATGTTTAATTTTAAATTTTTGATTTCCTCATTTAGTCAAAAAGTTTAAAATATTGTATTTAAAAAGGTTTCACTATTAAAAGTTGATAAAAGTGCAATACTGAAAATGAATTTGTTCTTACATTATGTCTAAGAAACTCATATTATGGATTCTAAAATTATAAGGATTATATAAATATTAAAATTTAGTTAATATTATTTATAACCTCTTTTGAACGGCTTGTTTGGTAAGTCATGGTGCGCTTGAACTCGTTGTTGCGTGTAGTGCAAGTTATTGAATTATTTTGAAGAAATAACACACTATGAAATCTTGGGGTGTTACACTCTGGTACCTCGATTGCCTGGGCTAAACCTGCTGGAACTTGATGCTCGACCTTCACATACTAACACGTGAGGCATCGTGAAAGATACTCAACCATTTCATTTTTCATCCTCGACAACGAATACTAACATCGTAGGTCCTGGTAAATCATTTCCACTCCATAATGTACCACTAAAGGGGATGTATAGAACTCCCATGACACATCCTCCCACAACGTTGCTGGCACTATGGTTTTCCTATAAAGAGGAAGACGTGCTCTCTACCTATCAAATATCCATCTAGAGAATGTATGGAGGATAACTATGCATTTCAGGCCTCATAGTCAATATCCACCAGTTGTGCCTCTCTGACTAACTATAAGAGCGGGGGAGTAATAGTCATTGACAAATGGTAAGAATCTCTACCATCAGCCATGAATGATATCTACATCAAATCCAACTACTCGATTTCCTCACTCAACAACTGTAAACCGGTCATCATACTTTGTGTGTATGTCCTCATGTTCTCCATTCCCGTAGTATAGACTCTCTTAATGTCATAGTCCTAGAGGAACTGTATCCATCACCACTGTCGAAGGTTCGGGTCCATCGGGGAGAAGATATGATTGAGACTGTTGGGGTCAGAGTAAACTATAATCCATTCACCCATCAAGTAGTGTCATCACGTCTTCAAGGAATAGAACACTACTACTAACTCTAGGTCATGGGTCACATAGTTCCACTCATGTTTTCTCAATTTCTTTGATTTGCAGGTGATCATTGCTCTCTCCCATTTCAAGACACAACCCATTGTAGTCCCAGATACGTCATATTAAACTACATACCAAACATCCTTCTCTGGTATTCTTAAGATGGGGGTACTATTTTGTCTCCACCTATTCTCCTGCAAACACTGTAGATATTTATCTATCAACATAAAGGGTTGTACCTTATATTTCAATGTCGATAAGGGTGCTTATACTATTCATAATTTGGGAACGATCCTCTGATAGTAACCATCCAACACCAAGAGGCACCACACCTCAGTCACGCTCTCTGGTGGCTCCCAAGCAATCACTGCCTCTCCCATCGCTAGATTCACTACAACTCCAGCCATTAAGATGACGTGTCTTAGAAAGTAGACTTCCCAAATCCAAAACTGGCACTTTGTATATTTACATAAATCTAGTAATCTTAAAATTTATCTAGAACTATCTGTTGGTGTTTATAGTGCTTCTACTCTAATGTCATGTACACCAAGATGTCAGCATTGTAGACCACAACAAACTAATCAAGGTATGGCTGGAGAAACCTGATCTTGAGTCCCATGAAAACTGCTGGAGCATTGGTCATGGTTTATGGAATGACCAGGAACTCATAGTGTCCGTATCAGCACCTAAAGGATGACTTCAGTACATCCTCGGCCCATCTCGAACCTGTTGATAGCCTGATCTGAGTCCTATCTTTGAGAACCACTTTTCCTCATTAAATCGGTCAAAGAGATTATCGATTCTCATTAGTGGATACATGTTCTTCAGGGTCACCTTGTTTAGGAAGCAAAATTCCTTAAACAACCTCAAACCCTCGTTTCCTTCAGGGAAAAAAGTATCAGGGAATCCCTTAGTGAGAGACTATACCTTATGAACCCCTTCTCATACAAACCCTCCAGTTGTACCATCTACCCAAAAAACTCCCTCTATTCCATTTGATATGCTAGTGTGGAAATTGGTGTCATCTCGATGTAATGGTTGATGAAAAAGTCTACCTCCCTATGAATATATAGTCTTGGAACATCCTTCTAAAAAACTTCCTCGTACTTATCCACCACTACAGGAATTCATGGACTCCTCCCAGCCAATTTACTGAGAGTGAGGTTATCCAACTGGTGAGTGATCGACTGCACCCTCTTTCGAGAATGTTGTTCTTGTGCTGTAAGGGTTTCGTTCTCATTAGTGAAGAAAAAACTGACCTCATCTCTATGAACACATTGCACTATACACCTGAAATAGTTGATCTATGAACGGGTAGTGGAAAACCAGTCCATACCCATGATGAAGTCATAAGTCCTCGATGACGCTACTAGGATATCTCAGCCGAACCACTCACCTCCAAGAGTAAGGTCACACTGTCGACACTAATGTGTAAACATCAAATCCCCTCTCGAAGGAGTCTCTATCCATAATGATCGAGCTGGCAGCTCTACTAGAGTCTTTGAGCTCCGAACGAGAGTTGTGGTAAGGAATGAGTGACGGGTCATAAGCATCCTCTACCTAATGGTGTTCTCAACCTAGTCCTCCTTATCCTTATGGTCATGGTTAACCACATAGGGGTGGTGCTTGTAACATCTCAAACCATCACCCAACTCCTGTTGCTCGTCCTGCTATCCTGCAACGTCTGCCACCATGTGGAACTCCTCTCATGAACCAATGCCTCTGCCTCTATGGCCCCTCAACCATATGCTGGTCAATTGTATTGAGGGTTAGCCATTCACATGAAATGTGTCCCAATCTGCCACACGATTTGCAAAGCCTGGTTCTTAGCTTACTCTATATGGTGTGGGAGATCTGCACTGCCGACCGGGAGTTCGGGGTCATCCTCTGAATGTCCTTGCCCTCTTGGTCCCTTGCATTTCAATCTTCTACATGCCAATGACTCCATCACCTAGGTTATACTATTAGATCGAGCTATGGGAACCTATTCTTCTCGGATTCTCTACTAGAAGGGCATGCTCTAGAACCCTGGCTGAAATAGGCTTGCTAAGAGATAACAATGACGCCCTGATCTACCACCGTATTTCAAGAACAAAAGATCAAGAGCTTAATAAATGGTATCACACCATATCTTTCAAGTCACTATAAAACTCATTGAACCACGTTGAGTACTCAATAACCATAATGCTACCCTGATTCAAGTGAATCAGCTCCAGAATGCACAAAGAGCATAAGGTAACAGGGAAAAATATTCCCGGAAAATCCTCTTGAAGTCTGCCTAGGTGAGGGTCACCTCGTCATGCCTCTGGGTGGTCAAGTTCCACTATCTCCTTCCAGAGCCCTACAGAAGGATTTTTTCTAATATCTCTATATGGTCAGGTGGTTTCCTCACTAAGTGGAAGACCTACTTCACTACCTCTATCCTTTCCTCAACAACCTGAGGATATGTATCTCACTTAATCCTGGGAGGTCTCTATCTTTGAAACTCGTGAAGGGCACTGGTCCTACGAATTTCCTCTTCCAAAACCACCTGATTTAGATGCTGACAGTTAGGTGGGGGTACAATTGGTTCACCACCCGGTGGGCCATCTCTAAAACTGGTCCCTAAATTGATGCCTCATCATGTTACTAGCTGTGCTCACGACCTCGTATCATGATCATGGTTAGTCGTCCTTATTGAGGCAACCTGAAATAGAACAAGATAGACAGTGATAAAAAATCATAACTAGTGATATGAATTTGATTCAAAAGAACATAAGGAGAAGCTTATGAAACCTATGATTTCATGTATTGAGCCGAAAATCAGAATTCAAGGTCCTGGTGTATGGATACGTCAGCCTCCGCACCAACACCAGACTCTCTGAATATGAAAATCGGACTTGAAACACCAAACACTAATTTCCCAAAACAAAAACAATATAATCCTATAATTTTTGGAATGATTTAATTCCCTATGATACCAATTTTACATGACCTGTCCCCCAGGTCCTGTGGAGTTACTACCCCAAGTCTGCCTCTCGAAGGCAAGGGGCCGGCAACAAGAGCTGAAGGCATCAACCTTCACGTGGGAGGCATTTTCTAGAGTACCTGTACACACACACACACTCCCAAAAAAGTCCCACACTTTGAAATTGAAACGAGTTTCAGTAAAACAAATATGAGTAAAAGAACAACTAAAATATGTGGGAATGAATACTAACCCAAAATTTGAACTGAAAACAACAACGTAATGAAAGGAAACATTGATGGTCGTCCATAGAAAACCCCACCTGATCTTGAGAGTAGCGTAGAAACTGGAAGTAGAAGTAGAATGAAATTTCCACCCCATCGTACTGGGACCATCCTTGACCTAGGCCACCATCTCCACCATCATAGCATCCGTCGGTCCAATCCCCCTGAGCACTTCGGGGTCCTGGTGCACCAATGTCTCAATTAGAATGTCGATCATCTGCACCAGACACAACAAATATAGGGGAATCCTATATAGGTGAGAGTAAAACAAAAAATATTTGGGACCAAAAAATAAAAATGAAATACCAGCCAACAATCCTAAATGTAAAGCAGGAACCATGAGACAACTCACACAAGGTATAAATACAGGGTAGTGATAGAAGAATCAGTAGTCACATCATCAAACACCCCGGTTGCTGATGAAAATCTCCTCTATCAGGTACACTGGGCCTATCCAGTCACATAGAAGTGATTCACACTAACCTTGGACTTCATAGGTACACCTCCTCATCGCATACCGTGGGCCTACAAAGTCACATAGAATTGATTTCCACTAATCTTGGCCATCTAAGGTACTCCTCCTCATGGGGTATCATGGGCCATCAAAGTCATATAGATATACTTCCCACCCTGGGCGTTCATGGTCACACAGAAGTTCTTCGCTCTCAGCCATAGTCAGGTCTCAAATATTTAATAGTCAGTAGTTCTCAGGTCTCAACCAGCAGTAGGATTCGGTACGTAGAGCCCCTTGGAGAACCACTCATTAAGACATTTGTTATATCTCAACATCCATGAAATCCTTCTCAATTAATTCCAAAAAATACACCTCATTGAGACTGTCCCAACTCTAGAAACAACACGTCAATCAGGTGAACCATATTCTTGTTATTAGTGTTTTAGAAAAAATGGAATAGTTGTGTCTGGGTCTAGTCTGACCTGGTCAGACCGACCTAACCAACTCATCCCAGGGGTCCCACATACCCTAGTTCTGTTCCAAAAAAACTCAACCAGACTTGGTTTTGGTCTAGGTCGGTCAGGTCTTGCTTGATCAGTGGGTCATGCCCAAAGGGTTTCATTGGGCCCTACCCAGTTTGGAACAGGGTCCCAGTCACAGGGGTTCATGGAGACCCAGTCTCATTCAGCCTGGCCCGATGGGCATGGGTCTAGCCACTTAGGCATGGATCCAGCCTGCTGGGCCATGTGTTCAGCCTGCTGGGCTGCGGGTCTACCTGTTGGCTGGGGTCGTGGCCCAACAGCTCAAAGATTGACCGCACAGGTGACCCAATGTGTGTGTCTAGGATGCGGCAGCCACTCGTGTCCCCTCCCTACTAGCCCCACGGATGCGGGGCCTTCATCCACCTATGGTCAATTTACTGTTGCTTCCAGATCATACGGGTGGCCCATACATGGGCAACCCCACCACGTGGCGCACTCCGGGATTCACTTCACCCCATTGCTATTGCGGCTTCCTGCCACTGTAGATTGCCTTCAGGCATGCAGGTAGTTCCTTCAGCGGACCACCAAAGTTTCTATGGTGTTCCGTTCTCTATTCTATTAGCTGATAAGATCTCCGTGGGAATTTCTCTTTACCAGAAGGGTATCAAACCTAGCGTTCCATGAATTTGGATGTTTGGCCACAAAGAACACACACATTGGAAGGGCTAGGGCCTTATTCAAGTGGGCTCATGCCCTATAAATTAGATGTATACAATCATAGGAGGTCCAGGTATTTTATTCCAATAATCCAATGACAATTTAAACCCCAGTTAAAGAAAATCCAAAAAAAAGATACACTCTATCATAAACGCACAATTTGTGGAACAGCCTGTTTGTGGGTTGATCAACATTCGTCGTTTCTAGAATAATAATGGTGAAGAACATTCAAAAATTAAACCCTTACCTCTTTGACATTCATTTCCTCAGAATTATTTCCTCAAGGTTCCATGACATTGAATCCATTCATCGCATCTGGAACCGTTATTAGAGGTGTGTTTAAGATGTTTGATGTTCATCGGCATTTTTTATTTTCGTTATAGAGGATGTTCATCAGAGGTTCATCAGAGAATCCTCATAGTCTAATTAATTGTTCCCTCAATGTGTCAACCAAAATACAATTGATATCACATCCCAACTTTTCTGTTACATTGTGACATCACATCATTAAACTATTTCAAAAATCAAACAATGTCATTGTTATGCATCATTAAAGCATCGTTGTACTGCGAGTTAATAAACCCTTAATGATACTTATCAATATGCCTCATTACAGTAATGCAGTGTCGCAGTCCTCTGATAAAAAGATGATAAAATAATAGAAAATAACTTTTTAATGTTATTTTATTATTTTTCAAAATATCATAAAATTAACTTTTATATTCAGCCCATCCTGGTCGAAGTTTATTCATTTCTAAGTAAATACATGAAATCAGAATTCAACGATGCCATCAGATTTACAATCCTAGCAGTAGTTCAAAAGTATGAAATCCCCTCTCACACGTTTAGTTAAACATACAAATACAGTTTAAAATTTTGTTCTGGGATCACTAGGCCTAAAAATAACATTTTTCAATCTGTGTGGTCTCAGAATATTTCTATATAATTGAAAAAAAAATTCATTGAATTTATAATACATTACACGATCCATGGTATATGGACATCAATTTCTATAGATATATCACTAGTGATATTTATAGTTTTTTTTCATTTCATTCAAGTGAGGAGAGCTATGTCCCATTTTGGAACAATTATTATAGTGTGATTATTGTTCATAATGATGAATAAGTTTCTATAATATTTATAATTCCAATAAATTATATCAATGGCTTTAAAAATATTATAAATATTGTACCAAAACTCTCTAAATATGGACTGAATTTAAGATTTAAAATTTTGAAGTGGACTCTTATTATGAATAAAACTATTTTATTTTATTCCAAATTAATAATTACACTAATATTTTTTATGAACTAGATAATCAAAATGAAAAAAGTTAAATTTTTAAAGAAATATATGATATATTATTTAGTATAAGGCTTCGACAAGAAATGTTCATGTTTTTATATAAATTATTAAATCTTGGACATGTTCTAGATTTACCTGAATTGAATGTTAGAATATCATTGTTGGAGATTAATTATTAAAAGGTAAGTAATATATATAAATATTTAAATATATTAATGATAATATAACTTCTAATCCTCATTGACTACTGGATCATGATTTATTTGGACCTATGATAAATAATCACTTAATTTGAAAGAATTATATTTTTATTGTTATTGATGGCTATAATAGATTAACTTGGACTGATTTCTTAACTCAATAAAGATTTACCATTATCTATGTTATTTAAAGTATAAAAAAATATTAAAATTTAAAAGTATAATTGATTATTTATGTAAGAGGTGACTTTGTTGGTTATTTTTAAATCACGATTTGGATAAATTTAATAAATATAATGTATTTTTCAAATCAAAATAATTTACTCCTCGAAAACCCTAATAAAATAAGGTTGTTGAATGAAAAAACATATCTAATCATGTAACGAAAAGTAATGTGATTTATTAATAAATGTTTCCTAAATGATTTTATTATACAAATATTAATTTAACATTTAATTATTAAATTAGAGAACTGATATGACCAATTTTAAATAAAACCCACTATGAAATCATTAATGGAATAAAAATTACATTTTGATATTTTAGTATGATTATGTGAACATACATTATCTTAAATACAATTGATAATCAATAAAATTTTGATTCAAAATATTATAAATCTATCTTTATATTATATTTTAATGATAATAATTCATATTGAATTTTTGATAATAATATAATTGTTGTTCAAAAATATGTTAGGTTTTATATAAATTAATTAAGTAGGATTAAAATTTAGATAATATTGATGAAGAAATTATAGTGTTTTGAAATGGTTAAGATGAAATTAAAAAGATAACGTATTACTTGATATCTTTTCAATATTATTGTAAAGGATATAAATCTATTAGTTATCATCATAATAAGATATTAATTAGAAAACATAAACATCAAATTAAAAATAGAAAAATATTTTTGAATTGTTGTGTTAGTTTTCCATTTTTTTCTAATTTTATGCACCATAATATTTATGAAGCATGAAAATACACACATTGGATTTGAATAATAGATGGAAAAAAATAATTAATTTTAAGTAAGTAAGATTTTTAAATTAGTAAAAATCCAAATGAAAATTGATTTATAAGAAAATATTGTATTTTGATAAATAAATTATATGAATCTTTAGATCCTCCTGACAATAAACTATTTAGAGTAATGATTTGGGTTTGAACCAATTTGATTGTATTTTGAACTATAATATAATTTTCTATTAGAACATGTTTATTATTATAACCTAATCCAAATTAAAATAATTTTTTGATGATTAAAATAATAATTATTTATATTTGAATAAATATTTATATTGGTTTATTCTGTTCTAATCATAACAAATCCAAATTGAAATCCTATTATGATTTTAATTTTGCAGTTTAAAGGTTTGATGAAAAACAATAAGTAATTTTTCATTTATTTGGTAAGAGAATACATTCATGGATTTATGAAATGAAATAATTTGTTTTCTTATTCATGTATTAGGATGGGTATATTGTTAACGCAAGTTGTTGTGGTCAATATATTTAGGTAAAACAAAAAATATCATATTTGAATGTTTTTTTAATAAGAATAAAATACTATTTTATAATAATTATTAATTTTCAATATAAAAAAACCCTTCACATGATTCAATTAGAGACTATATAGATGTTAGGGTTTATTTTATTGGAGATCATATTAATAAATAATTATTATTATCATTTTATTTTTAATTAGAAATAAATTTTATGATATATTCATTAAACATCTACAAACATTGATGTTTGACAATATAAAATTTGAACTCTGTATCATCCAAATATATCTTGATCTATTTAGTTTTTAAATATTTTATCACTTTTTTTTCTTTTCTAACAGTTCTTATATACTAATTAGTTTGAATCCATTTTTAATGTAATGCTGTTTAGTTTTTTCAGTCTATTGAATTTATAAGCTACTGTAGTGTTCATAAAAAGTTTATGAAGATTATTTATTTCTTGCATAATATTATTTATTATGTATCACTAGTGTTTGTGTTATTATGAATTTCTTATTTAGGAATAGTATTAGTAGTTAAATACTTTTTTGTATATTATTTACCGAGTTTTAATTTTTTAAATAAATATATATAGTTGATGTAGTCTATTATTACATAGTTTTCAACTATTATAAAAATTTTAAGTATTATAAATTAGTATTTATTGTAGGATGGGAGAGTTCTAGGAAAATATTATATTTCTGTTAGGTTTTTTATGAATATTCAATAGGGGATATTTGACAAACAATAAAAAAATTATAGTTAAATTTTTTATTTTGAACGTGGGAAGAATGTTAGATTTATTCCTGACTATTATAAATATTGATAGTTTTTAAGATTGATGTAAAAAAAGTAAATGAAATAAAAAATTATTTTCCTTCTTATTAAAAAAACACATATAGTTAAATTCATTTTATAATATTAATAAATTTTTGAAATAAAAAATGTAATAGTTTTTATTAAACACTTATATTATAGGGTTTTATTTAAATGTTCAATTTCTAAATTTTAGAATATCAATTTTGCAAAATTAATATCAATTTTTCAATTAGAATATCAAAAATTATTCAGTGATAAACTTTGGTATTTTTTTGGTATATATTTATTTTCCTATGAGCAGTGAAAGATAATTTTTTAAATTTTGATTATAAATAAATTTGTTATTTTAAATAAATAATTAAAATTTTAATATGATAAAAATTAGGATAATTATTAATTTTTTAGAAATAATGTACTTAATTATTTTTTAATCAATTTTATAATGGATTTTTTAATAATTTTTTTTATAAAAATACGATTCAATTAAAAAATGATTTAATTTTTATAATGTTTATACTTTTAAATTAATTCAAAAAATCCCCAATAAATATTTAAATAAAATTTATTTAATATATATCAATTATAAATAATTTAAATATATACAATTATTACTATTAGTCATGAAATAATACAAAATAATATTTTTCTTGAAAAATTAACTTATTAAAATCCCACTTTTTCAATTGTGTTTAACAATTTTGTTTTAATTTAAAATTCTCATATTTTGGGAATTAATTTTTTAAAAATTGTTTCTATATTCAGAATAACAATATATTATATAATTAAATATTGTATATATAATTTTATACCATAGATAATACTGAAAAAATAAAAAATTAAATATCGTTGTTTTTGTCAGAACAAGTTTACCGGCAGGTTAAACTAAAACTGTAATTTTTAAGATGACATATAAAATTTTGTACTATATTTTTTATAGAATATTCAGACCTTATAGTGTTTTTATCCCCAAAATGATCCATTTAAGATCTATGTGGCATGTGAAACGTTTGGGTACACCGTTTTCTTTTCAAATATTACAATTGTGCCACTCACCTCACTTATAAAAGATCATCCCTCTCATCTCTTATAGACTCCATCAAAGGAATTTGAACCAAAAAATAACATTTATAATTCCATAAACTCCACTCACCATTAACTTCATCATTTATTTTGGTCAAAAATCCTTCATAAAAATATTCTAGTGCTTACTTAAGGAGGTTGTTTGAATAAGAAGTATCATTATTAACTGAGCATCTCTTTTTATTTCATCTTCAAAATCAATCAAATATTCATAAAAAATGATTATAAAATGAAAAAAGTTTCTTACCTTATAATTATATTTTATTATATTAATTTAATGACTTAAATCCATATCCTCTTCGATCTAATGGGATAAAAATTTATCACTCATGTGTACAACGAGCCACCACATCATGATGTATTATCATTTCTTTTCTATCATCACCTCACATGACATATTGTAATGATAGATTTAATATATATATTTATATATATTATATTTAAAAAATATTTATTCTTTTGGAGTTATGATATTTTATATAGCTTAATTCTTTACACTATGTGGTGTATACGATAATGTCTCTCCTTTTCACGGTGGACTACCACCTCAGAAAGTGATCTGATTATATTTTCACTAAAAATATACCTTAAATAAAACAAGGATACATTTGATGAATATATGTAAAATTCATGAAATTATAATTATATTAATCATATTTTTATAATTATCACAAGGTAATATTTCTTATTAATTGTTACACTGAAAAACTGTAATGATGCTTATATATGTGTGGACTATTTCCTCCATGAAGCAATGCCACTTTGTTTTCATCACTAGCTCGGATTTATGATTCATATATAAGAATATTTAAAGAAATAATTTTTTATTTATGATATTAATATCAATATTTAATAAAAATTTACACACACCTTATTTCCCTAATGATCATTAATAAATGGAAATGTAACAGATGGAATCATACATCCAACCGTCTCTATGATCATAACATGCTTGAATTTTTAAAAAAATCATTCCTGATTAGACTAAAAATAACAATTGATTTATTAATATGATATTTATTTCATGATAATTATTATCTATATTTTCATTAATGATCTCTTTAACGAACACTTATCCTACCATTTTCATTTTTGACATGTTATTTTTATATCGTCAGAACATCCTAAGTAATGTTAAATAATTATATAATTATATAAGAAATTTTAATAAGTCAAATATTAGAAATAATAAAATTTAAATATGTTCTCATGAAATTATATAATTAACATTATTTAATTATTCTATAAATATATAACTTAAGTGGTTAATCAAACAAGGGTCAAGGGCCTTCGTATCAATCTCGTTTTATTATGGCATATTTCAATGTCATGCATGTATATTATCTTATAAGATGCATATATAACCCATTTTATAGGTTATATCATTAATATATCTATTATAATTGTTTTTCATGTTATGTGAAATTTTATTCATTCATGTCATTTATATATTAAATGCATCCAAAATGAAATATGACATCTATTTTTTAAAAAATATAATTAAATATTTTCCTTCTAGTTCATATTTATTCCATTTCAATGATTATAAAATTATTTCATAATATAATTTAGAACATATAAAGGGACTTTTTTATTTTATTCCTTTTTAGAGAATATTTATATGTATTGTGTGAATTTGTCTAAAAATTAGAAAACTAGTGTCCTATTTTAACAAATATGGCGACAATTACTTTTACCACCACTACAACCATTATATGAATAATGAATATCAATAAAATAATTCAACTTTTTTTTTTCAAAAAAACCCCACCTTTATTTTTTCTAGGTACATCTGTATTGAAAATGTTATTTTAATATATAATTGTATTTTGGAATTGAAACTAGTTTTTAAAAGAAACAGTTATTTTAAAATCAAAAAGTGATATTCAGAAGAGTTTAAAACAGTTTTTCTAAATTTATATGATGAAAAAAATGAAAAAATAGAATGATTTATCCAAGATATGGTCTATTAAGATTGGTTCTGAAGGTTTGAGTTCAATTATAGGTCATGGGTGAGCCTGCTATATCTTATACTACGGGTGATCCCTGGTAATAGTCCCATGAATTGGGTAATTAATTTCTGGTTATGTTTAAATAATATTTAATTTAATGACTATCTTGTTTCTTCATCCTAAAATTGTTTTTATATACTAGTTTTGCATCAATGAAAGAGGAATCTATATTGTTATGGAATCAAGGGGGGGGGGGGTAATCCAACCAAATCCGAATTATGAGATGGTTGGTATGTGATCTACATATTATTTTTCAGTGAAGGAACATTGAAACAATATATAAATGGTTAATGTGTTCATAATATATAGTAACCCTCTTTACCATGAGGTAACATATATATAATATATCATTTCATGGGGGAACATCCCCCATAATCTAGTAAATCATATAACATTATTTTTCCTGAAGGATTGATCAATTTTCTAGATAATATATCTAATGTCATGGTATTTTCTTAACATCAATAGGTAAGGATTGAATTTTAACATTATGATAGTGATGTTGATAGATTTCAGTCTCTCGTTCAAAATATTAGAGTATGATGATAAAGATTCAATGGAATGGGGTAATTTAATGATTTTTCCATGATAAATATTTCCTTTAGGATTTTGGAAACCATATGTGTAACCAATTCCTGGAATTGAGGAAACAAAATGATGATTTTGTATCTTCACATGAATCAATTTTCAAAATATTTGATAGTTATTGCCACATTTTATTTAGGATAATGATATAATAATTATAATATTTTACTCATGTTTGAACTTTCTTTTATAGAGAAATTTAGTGCAATGAAAAATTAAAAATTATGAGAATAAGTTTTGTTATGCTGTGAAAGTTATTGTGGAGTTTACGTAAATATAAGTTTATCAAAGGGGAAAAATTAATATTATTACTAGGTGAAAGTACAAGGAGAATAAACTAGCTTTGAATTCATGTGATTTTTCTTATAAATTCCATTTGTGGTAAAAAAATATTTTCATGAAATTTCAGACTAGAACATTAATGTACTTCATGTGTGTTCAGTTTGACTTTAAGGATTGTGAATGCAGTGAAACTATTCATAAACAACAAAATAATGGAGAATCCAATATGAATCTGATGGTGAAATTTTTATTTTCAATGGTTTGGGATACTATGATAACACGTTTTCAATGATAGTTTCACAAGATGGAAATCATCATGATAAGAAACTGAATGGTTTAAAAAATTCATTTACTAATATTATTGATTATATTGGACAATTGAATGAAGTGGAAATAGGTACGATACTGTTTTATTCCATTTATTCCAATGAAATTTTTGTGTCTAGATAATTTCCTTCATTTATTTATGAGAAATTTTAATGAAAATTGTAATATCTCCAAATAATGATAATTTAGTTCATTTACTGTGAACTATGAGTCAAAATATTAATAAAAAAATGATTTATATAAATAATCCTACTATTATCTGTGGTATAGTGATTCATAGAAATCATATTTATCATGAAATAGTGTTGATTGATATCATTATTTGAATTGATTTTATTTTATTTTGTCTTGATAAGATATATTTCATAAATAAAAAAATTACACTTAATTATTTTATACATTTGATAACATTGAAAGAATAAAATATCATTACTAAAGATGTAATTAATGTTTACATAGGACTTATTATTGAAAATTAAGAAATATGTCAAATTGGTGATGTTCCGGTAACGAATGAATACATGTGTATATTAATTAATGATTTTTTATTTTTTATTCCTCATGGGGAGGTTGATTTTACTGTTGAATTAGTGAAAGATGTTATTATAATTTGTAAAACCTATTATCAAATAGATCATGTGAAATGTTTACAATTTCAAATGAAATAAAGGTTGTTTTTAGATAATGGTATCATTCTCCATATCACTTCACCATAGGATGGACCAATGTTTTTGTTAAAAATAATGATGTTTCCATTAGGCATTTCATTTTTATTGATCCTTTAAAAATATAACATTCATGAATGAATATAATTTTCCTCATTAGATTTTTTTTATCCTCGCATAGGTGCTCACTAATTTTCAACAATTAATTAATGTTCCATGTAATATAAGGTTAGGGTAATGGTGGATGCCACTATGAGGATTACATTTTACTATAGAAAAAGGAACATTGAGTTGTTCATTTTTCAATTAGGGTTATATAATATACCTACTTTATTTATGGAACTTAGGAATATATTTTTCATGAGTTCTTGGATAACAATTTTGTTGTGTACATTGATGATATTTTGGAATATTCTAAATGTTCGTAGCTGAATTAAATATATAATTAGATTATCTTAGAGTCATTTAAAGAGAATAATCTACAAGGAAAATTTAATACGTGTGATTTTATTCTATAATAAATTTTTTTCCCTAGTAGTTCAATTAATTAAGATTACCTAACTATTGACTACGATAAAGTAAAATTTATTGATTAATCTACAAGAACCAAAAATATCAATGAGATTCATTGTTTTCATATATTATTAGGTTACTATAGGTGGTTTTTAGAGAATCATTCTCAGTTTTTTATCCCACTGACTATGTTAACTCCAAATGGTTTTATCTTTTTCTTGATAAAATAATTTGATAAAGTTTTTCGGAAATAAAAATAATATTTGTGAATAATCCGGTTTGTTCACTTCTTTCTACAAAAGAGAAATTCTCTATATTGAATTATACTTCATTTAAGTTGCATAGTTGTGTCCTACTATAGACATTTCAGGTAATTACTAATGATTTTAAATTATTGAAACCTAATGTGTTAAATTACACTACATATTATTTGGAATTATATAATGTTTTTTTCAATAAGAAATATTGTGGAATCATTTATAATGATTAATGTCTGAAATATAAAATATTTAATATTAATAATTATATATTCCATTATAATGAATTGAATATGATATATAAAAAATTAATTGAATTGATCAATGATTATGATGTCATGATTCATTTCCATCATGGGAAATAAAATTATTTGTTTGATGTATAGAGTTTGAAAAATAATTATACATTAACTGTGTTAGATATGGAACATTACTAATTGGATAATGATTTTTTGAATTATTAACTAGATGTTTTGGATGTATGGTAATTCACTTTTTTTTATCATGATTCAGTGAAATAAAATTTGTCATAAATAATATAGAAAACACAAAAGGAGGATCATTCCTTGTAAAAAAATGTAGAATATGATAAGAAGGTTATGTTGCAGGAGAATAATGTTCTGGAAGATGGTGTTATTTGATTTTGGGAAAGGATTATGTATTCCATGTTTTTACTAGTTGAATAAAGAGATTTGGAGTGAAGGTAGCAGTTCTCTATTTTTAATTCCTCTGATAATTACAAAGATGTACCAAGATATTCAGATGCATTATTTGTGGGATGGTATGAATTGGGAAACTATTGAATTTACCATTAGATGATTGGCTTGTCAGGGGGTTAAATCATAATGACAATTAATGAGTGGAATAATCCATCATTTTCTAAATCTATATTTGAAATTGGAAAATATATCTAGGGATTTCATGATAGGATGAAAAAATACTTAAGGATGTAACAATTCTCTTTGGTTTTTTATAGATTGATAAAAGACACAATTTTCTTTCACAGTAATGATACTGTTTAAATGGATAAAGACAATTGAATATATCTATATTACACATTCACTTTATATAGAGTTCCACTATACATTTTTTTAGATCATGTTCTCTAATTTACTTAAAATTCCATGAAAGGACATTAGAAGTCATTGGGTACTAAATTAAAATTTTATAAATCATTTTAGCCTCTATTTGATGGAATGTCTGAGTGAATGATACAAAACCTAGAATATGTGCTTCATTCTTGTTAAATTGATAACACTATATGTTAGGAAGGATATATTTATTTGAATTCATTTTTTTATAACAATTTTTTTCAGTCAAATGTTTTAACGGATCCTTTTGAGATGTTATTTGGAAAGGTGTGTTAGAAAAAATCTTTTTGGGATTTTGTATGAGAAATGATGGTGATGGGACTAGAGTTAGCGGAGAAAATTTCTTTTATTATGCAGATAATTCAGTAACATATGATAACATTTTAGAGTATGCATAAAGGTTGTGTAGATAACAAGAGGAATGATCATTCTTTTGAGGTATTTGATCTTGTATTTATCAATGTATCCCCCAAAAAAGTGTTGTACATCTCAGTAAAAATAAAAAATAAATTCCATAGTTTATTGGACTATAAGAAACCCTAGATAATTATGGATCATTTTCCAACCTATGAACCCCACACCTGATTTTCCATCAGTTTACAACATTTTTCATGCCTTGATGTTATGAAAATAAGTGATAGATTCATATCAGGTTTTGATCCCTCGAATAGTTCGATTGGGGTATAATTTCTCTTATTTAGAATAGACTATAAATATTCCTCACAATATATGGAAATTTATGTTGAATATTTTTATTCATAAGGTTATGGACTTATGGAAAACCCATATAGTTGAAGAGGAAACATGGGAATCTGAAATGCTATGATGAAAAAATATCACCAATTGTCTAATAAATGAATAGAATTGTGTGGATGATATTTCCAAAAGGGGGTAACAAAGTAATAACCTAGGTAATGATATATTAAATTATTTACATATTTACTGACATGAGTTAGATATTTGTATTATTTATAAAAATACAATGTAATGTTTTAACTCAAGAAGGGAAGATTTTTTATTACAAATAAGTTTTTACGATGTTATATTTAAAAACATATTTAACAAATTATGGATTATTAATTTATAAATAATGGAATCTTAATTCTTGAAATTTAATATATATTTTTAATCTATCATATAAAAATTTACATTTAATAAAATTATTTTAATTTTTTTTAAATATTCATATATTAAATAACAGTGAAAATTCTTCTTTTTTAAAACATCATTTATATTCAATAAATTAATTAAATTATATTTCAAATTATGTTTTAATATAATTTGGAGTGAAATTATTACTATTTGGTTATATTTAAACCAATTAATAACTTTTGAATCAACGTTATAGTGGATTTCAGAATACGTTTGTGTTTTGGTTTACTTTTTAAAAAATAGTTTTAATGTTTATATTTATTAGAATTTTAGTTATTTAAAATAAAACATAATTAGGGTTGTTTTATATATAAATATAAATTATATATCAATAAATGTTAATCTTATTTCATACAATGATTATTAATTATCATAAAGTTAAAATAAACCCATCTTTTTCTTAAAAATTACACTTCCAAAAACCCAACATTTTTATCCAGCCTATGAGTTTTCGTTTTAATTAAAATTTTAATCAGTTTTGAATTTAATTTGTAAAAATACATTGCATATTTCAAATAAAAATAATTTATATTATTCAATATTTTCAGAATTATATTTCAACATAATGAATAGTGAAATGATTTTTTTTGCCAAATTTAATGTGATAATTGGTTAACAAGGGGGTTACAGTAAAACAATAAGTGTTAAAATTACCTATAACTTTTATAAAATATATTATATTTATATATATTAAGACATAATAATATGTAATTATAGATTAAGGTCCATTTTGTTCTTGTTATAATTTGAAATTTATGTGTAGGCCTTTTTATTTTCAAAAATTTCAACTGTGCAACTCATGTGGCTTATTAAAGGCCACCCCCAAAAGACTCTTAATTACACCTTAAAAGTCATATGTATTGGGAAAAAAACGTCCCAAATAACTTTCTACCTTTTATAACCATTTCCTAGAGAAATTATAATGATACAAAAACCAACCGAAGAGGGTTTTTTGTTCTTACCTGAGTATTTTTTCTGAAGAAGAGGTATTGGTCTTAGTCGGGTGTCATTATTTTTTTTCTTCCAAGACATATATAAAATAATATTAAATTATGATTTTATATTAAAACTCATATATACATAAAATTCGATGATATTATTTTAATTTAATAACCTAAATCCATCTCATATTCCATAAAATGGTATTTGAAATCATCATTTCTGTGTACAGTAGAGTACTGCCTCATAAAAAAATTTCATGCGTATTTCATCATCTCCTACCAAATATTGTTATTATGATATTTTCAAATAATATATATATATACATATATGTATAAATATATTTGTTTTTAACATATCCATACATCTAGAGGTATGATACCACAAATAACATCTAACATTTCATTCTGAAGGGGGATACGAGAACGTCGCTCCTCGGTATGATGAACTACTGCCTCATGAAGTTAAGTGATTTGTTTCAATATCATCTTACAAAAAATTTAATTATGATTTTTTTATTAAATATAGGTGAAGTAAATTAAATAATAATGATATGATGATAATATTTTCAAATCATAAAAGATAATATATTAAATTTTTATTATACAAAAAATGTAAATATCTTTCATGTTTGTGTATATTATCACCTTCATGGAGCAATGTAACTAATTTATAATAAATAAACAAATTGTAGGACATTAAAAGTAATTTTAATGATAAAATTTGGTATTTATTATACTAAAATAATTATTTAAAGATAATATAAGACATACTATCTTTCCATAATGGTCATTAAGAAAATGGAAACCTTACTCATGCATACATAGCGAGTATCATCTCTATGATCATAACATACGTATTTTTTTTTAAAAATATAATACATTATTGGTCTTAGATGTATAATTTATATACAAATATGATAATTATTTCGTGACTATTAGTCCGTAAATTTTTTATAATGGCCTCTTTTAACAATATTCAACCTACAATAGACACTGTTGACAAATAATATAAATACCCACTAAAAACTAGAAGTAATGCTCATTAATTATGTAATTAAATATAAAATGGTAATAGGTAAAATAAATATAATAATACACCGGAATAATTTTCTCAATAAATTAAATAATTCACAAGATATTTTTATATAGTAAGATAATTAGTGAACATAAAGAATCAGACTCGAGGAAAGGGACTTCATCCCAACACCCCTTCATTGATGAATGTTTTTATTATATGCATGTCTATAAATTTATAGTGTTTATGTACATCCCCATGTTGGAATTGGAAATAAAAACGGGAAGGATGGCAAGAGGGGGGGTGAATTGCCTTTTAAAAATGATTAACAATTAAAAATCAAAGTTGAAAGTGCAGCGGAAATAAAGAGGCAAGACACAAGAATTGATAACGGAGTTCGGCCAAAAACCTGGCCTACGTCTCCGCTCCCAACTCAACCGTTGAGAGATTCCTACCGCTTGCTTTTCAATGGTTTTAGCAAGAAACCCACTAGGCTTTGAGGTAGCACTAGGACCTATTACAGCTTGCTTTTAGTTGTTAAGCAAGAACTCACTTGCTTTTAATGGTTGAGCAAGAACCCACTTGCTTTTAATGGTTTAGCAAGAACCCACTATCCTTCTTACAGGTGAAGGATAGCTCACCTATGTCTCAAGCTATTTAAAGGAAAGCTTGACAACCTCTTCACACCTTAGTGGTGATGTGAAACCCAAAAGAAAGAGGGGATGAGAAATAGAGTGGTTTGTAGACACAAACCCAAATTAAGCTCAAAATAGATAAACAGGAAAAACCGTAATGGGAGAATCCTTGGGCGCCTTTGATTGATTGGAGATGTTGAAGGCCGCTTCCAAGCTTCTTTGAAGGAGCTCCTTGGATGTGGAAGTTGTTGGAGCAAGGTGGGTACCTTGAAGGAAGTCCGCCGGAGGTTGGCCAAATGATGGAAAAAGTGTCCGTGGGCTTCCGTATAGTTCTGGTAGGTTTCCGGGGCTTCCTTGTCCTTTATTTATAGGAATGGAACCCTTGTGGAGTCTTCGGAGCCGTTGGAGAGGCTTAAAGAGTCGTTGGGAGCCAAGTGGGCCAGCCTGGTCAAACTGCAACGGCTAGTTTGACTGGCTCCACCGGCTGGCCGGTACAGTCCCACCGGCTGGCCGGTGCTTGAGGAATTTGGGAGATTTCGAGTCTTGGCTCAACCGGCTGACCGGTGGATGGGCCACCGGTTGGCCGGTGGCTTGGCAGTAGCTGATTCTTCTTTTCCAGGCACCACCGGCTGACCGGTTCCAGAGCCACCGGCTGGCCGGTGGTGAGACATTAGCTCACACTGTTGTCTGGATGCCACCGGCTGGCCGGTGACAGAGCCACCGGCTGACCGGTGGAACCTGGCAGTGGGCAATGCCTCTGCCAGGTCCACCGGCTGGCCGGTGCTATCACACCGGTTGGCCGGTGGACTGAATTTCAGTCCACTTGATGATTCTTTCTTGGGCCAATCCTTTGGCAATCTTTTGCCTATCATCCACAACACTTAAAAACAATGTCAGATAAACATGAAAGTGATTGTGATCATGAAAATTAAACCACGAGGGGATACGAGAGGTACAACAATATCCCCCTATTTTGATGATCACAATCACCAAAACAATTAATGAAAAAATACTGAAATTGAAAGTAAATTCTAAGCATGATGAAAAGGATTCTCCCCCAATCAATCAAGAAATTTCTCCCCCTTTGTGATTATCAAAATAGCGTGGGGCATAAAAATTTGATTGAGGGAAAGGATTTGAAAAACTAGATAAGAAAATTGAAAAATCAATTGAGATGTTTGAAATTGAAATGAAAATTTGAATAACAGTTTGAATTGAAAGTTTGAAAACAAAAAAAGAAACTTTCTCCCCCTAAATAAAACAAAAAATCATCGGGGAAACGAAACTATTTTTGGCCCGGAGAGACTTTCCAAAAGAGATTTTTCAATCCAAATTTGTTTCATGGTGGGTTTTCTCCTATAAAACTCGTCCGAAAAGTAAATAGATTTAGGCATACCATAACGGGCATTTTTGCAATCACACTCATAAATGAGGTGCCCGAGTTTTTTACAATAATTGCAAAATTTATAACTAGAGCTCCCCCTTACAAATACAGTTGGAGCATGGGAGGAGGAAGCTACATTGGTATATCCTAGCCCTTGGGTGGTTCTTGAAATTCGTTGGGAACAAAGCAATTTTGAAAGATTTTGTTCCCCTTGGGTGAATTTGGCTAGGGATTCTCTAAGGTCCTTGATGGTTGATTCCAAAGAATCAACATTTGGGAAATTTTGGATTTTTAGGGAGAGTTCCTCCTTCTCTTTGAGAAGTTGTTCTTTTTCGGAGGAAAGTTTTTTGAAATTATTTTTCAAAGAAACAAATTTAGAAGAAAGTTCATGAAAACCATTTTCTAATTGGTCTCTAGCATGTTGGAGTTCTTCATAAGACAAATGATTGAAAGAATTTGAAGAACTAGAGGATGATGAGGAAGAAGAGTCGGAAGATGATACCTCATGTTTTTCCATTAGGCATTTTTTACCTTGGTCGCTCGAGGAGAAGGAGGAGAAGGAGGAGCTATCAGTCCATGTTGCCTTTGAAGCCTTCTTCTTTTTCTTCTTCTTGGCCCTTTTCTTGTGAAGTGGGCAAGCGGGTATGGATTTTGCATCGGGTTCTTGCTTTTGAGCGGGTTCTTGCTTTTGAGCCATGCTAGTACCTTCATGGGTTAGCTCTAAATATTTCCAAATATCATGTGAAGTAGAGCAAGTAGAAATACAATTAAATATATTACGGTCAAGACCACAATGAAGAGCGTTCATGGCTTTTCCATCAAGCTCAAAAAAAGCAATGTCATTGGGGGTCCATTTAGACTCATCGGGAGAGGAGAGGGAAAATCTTTGGATAACAATTTTATAAATTGGATAACCAATACTTTTTAAAAAAGTGGTCATGCTGGTTTTCCAAAAAGAATAGTCGGTTCCATCAAACAATGGAGCACGACCCAATGAATGACCTTCGAGGCTTTGAGAAGAAGTAGCGGTAGAAGCCATCAAAAAGGATCATTAATTTGAAACCGGTTAGGGAATTATTCAAATACTTCCTCTGATACCAATTGTTGGAATTGGAAATAAAAACGGGAAGGATGGCAAGAGGGGGGGTGAATTGCCTTTTAAAAATGATTAACAATTTAAAATCAAAGTTGAAAGTGCAGCGGAAATAAAGAGGCAAGACACAAGAATTGATAACGGAGTTCGGCCAAAAACCTAGCCTACGTCTCCGCTCCCAGCTCAACCGTTGAGAGATTCCTACCTCTTGCTTTTCAATGGTTTTAGCAAGAAACCCACTAGGCTTTGAGGTAGCACTAGGACCTATTACAGCTTGCTTTTAGTGGTTAAGCAAGAACCCACTTGCTTTTAATGGTTGAGCAAGAACCCACTTGCTTTTAATGGTTTAACAAGAACCCACTATCCTTCTTACAGGTGAAGGATAGCTCACCTATGTTTCAAGCTATTTAAAGGAAAGCTTGACAACCTCTTCACACCTTAGTGGTGATGTGAAACCCAAAAGAAAGAGGGGATGAGAAATAGAGTGGTTTGTAGACACAAACCCAAATTAAGCTCAAAATAGATAAACAAGAAAAACCGTAATGGGAGAAGCCTTGGGCGCCTTTGATTGATTGGAGGCCGCTTCCAAGCTTCTTTGAAGGAGCTCCTTGGATGTGGAAGTTGTTGGAGCAAGGTGGGTACCTTGAAGGAAGTCCGTCGGAGGTTGGCCAAATGATTGAAAAAGTGTCTGTGGGCTTCCGTATAGTTCCGATAGGTGTCTGGGGCTTCCTTGGCCTTTATTTATAGGCATGGAACCCTTGAGGAGTCTTCGGAGCCATTGGAGAGGCTTAAAGAGCCGTTGGGAGCCAAGTGGGCCAGCCTGGTCAAACTGCAACGGCTAGTTTGACTGGCTCCACCGGCTGGCCGGTACAGTCCCACCGGCTGGCCGGTGCTTGAGGAATTTGGGATATTTCGAGTCTTGGCTCCACCGGCTGACCGGTGGATGGGCCACCGGTTGGCCGGTGGCTTGGCAGTAGCTGATTCTTCTTTTCCAGGCACCACCGGCTGACCGGTGCCAGAGCCACCGGCTGGCCGGTGGTGAGACAGTAGCTCACACTGTTGTCTGGATGCCACCGGCTGGCCGGTGACAGAGCCACCGGCTGACCGGTGGAACCTGGCAGTGGGCAATGCCTCTGCCAGGTCTATCGGCTGGCCGGTGCTATCACACCGGTTGGCCGGTGGACTGAATTTCAGTCCACTTGATGATTCTTTCTTGGGCCAATCCTTTGGCAATCTTTTTCCTATCATCCACAACACTTAAAAACAATGTTAGATAAACATGAAAGTGATTGTGATCATGAAAATTAAACCACGAGGGGATACGAGAGATACAACACCCCACACAAATGATATTTCATGTATTAATCAATTATGATGATATTTAATGTGTCTTTAATATTATCATTTTAGGGGGATTATGATTCAATTGTTTCCATTAGGATAAGTTAATTTTCATCATAAAAACAAACCATTTAATTTTTTCCCTATAACTCTATTTTTCTCCCATAGAATTGCTTCTGAAATGATTTTATTGTTCATATAATAATTTTATAAATTTAATTTCATGATTTAGTAAAAAAATTCATATAAAATAGGGTATATTTGTATGGAATAAGTGACATTATTTAAAAATTAGAAAACAAATAAAATATTTTAATACATAAGGTAATTAACATAATTATTCCCCCATAACCATTATTTTAATTTTGGATTCCCTCAAAAAAATTTATTTTTTCTTCAAATAAAAACCTACATTAAATTTTCATGGGTACTATTGAATTGGAAATGTGTTTTCTAAATAATAATTAATTTTCATATTTAGAATTTATTTTTTAAATAAATGAGTACATTGAAATCTAAATATAATTTTATTACGATTCCAAAAGAGTTTTTAAAAAAATTTCAATTGATAAAATAAAATAATATTTTTATTTATCATATAGTCCATGGAAATTTTTTTCTGATGGGTTGAGCATCGTTGTAGCTCCTAGATGAGCCGGTTGTAGGTAATACACATGGTGTACCTAGATATCTCTCTAATGCATTAGTTAGTGATTATTTTCTCCAGATAATTGTATGACATGTTTGGCCATATAATTATTATAATTTTTTAGATTTTTATATGGGTTTAGTAAGGGTTTAATTTTATTTTTTCCCAATGTACATATATTACTTTTCTATGAATTCTAATGAGTTTTCATTGATTTTTTTCCCATAATGTAAGATATTTAATCTCCTTAATTGAAGAATATTCCCATTTTTGGGTAAAAATATACATCTTAAAGAAAAAAATAAACAGCATTTCATGTTTTTCACCAAGATAGTTGGTTTCTTCTTTTTTTTTGTTATTTTTGTTTTGGTTTTTTTGATTATCCTACAATATAAAATTGTTTTTCTTGGTATTTAAGGATGGTAAAGAGGAAAAAAGTCATTAAAATTTCCTGAAGATTTTTCATGAAATAAAAAATATGTTATTTTTAATGTTTTATATTATTGTAAGAGTGGATACTAATCGCATGTTTCCACTTTGAATTATTTAGTTTTTTTATTTTTGAGTTTTGACCTAATTACATAAAATAAGAAAACAAAAAATTTCTTCCAATGTTAGAGAATATATTATTGACATAAAAATCAATAATATTTAATTCTTAAGATTGTGTCTTTATATTTTATGTTTCTTTTTAAAAACATTACAAATATACAATATTTTTTAGAAATACATAACAATTTTAAATTGACGAATTATAATTATTCACTACATTGGTAAATAAAATTTCTGGTTTTTATAATCTAAATATTTTAGTTTTATTTTAATATTATAAAAATTCAATAAAAAAAACTACTTTTGATCCTTTTATAATTTGAATTTTTTTCCAATTTCATATTATTTATGTGAAATCATAATAAATTTAATTCAACAATTATAGTAATTTAAATTCTATAAAATTTTCTTTATTATCTTTGAATATAAATTTCATGGTAATGAAAAAATAATTACATGTCTAAAAAATTAAATTAAGAAAAAAAATTTAATGAGTTATAAAATAATAATCAAGGTCATAAAAATTGATTTCAAAGAATCATGAAAATTTCATATTTATATTAAATGATTTTTAACTCAAAAAATCTATTTCAATATCATATGATTTTTTTGAAAAAAAATATTTTATTTTTATAAGTCCTGTGAATCGATTTTAATATCAATAACATACAATTTGAGTTATTATTATTATTATTTTAATCAAATAAATTGAAAATTAGTAAAAAAATATAGAATAATTATAATTTTGGATGAAAATGTATTTTTTTTAAAATAACTATATAATTTTAAGGACTTACCCAATTTTTTGGGCTTCAAACAAGTTTATAGAGGGAACCATATTTGGTTTGTCAACTAAAGTATATTTCAAAAGAAGTCCAAGAGTTTATAATTCTCCATGTGTTGTAGACTATATTTGGAAATGACTCCTATAAAATTGTTTTAGCATCATTAAATAATGTCTCTCTAACTCGACTAATAATCATTATTACCATAGAGGTGAATTCATAGATCAAGGATGACTGTGAGTCTTCATATCCCAATCTAAGAATCCTATTTTTTATTCACGATGTTGATTCAATTAAATTAATAAAAAATGTGTTACGTATCATTTGATTGTAAGGATGGATGCAACCATGGAGTGACTTGAAATGAATCATTTAACAATTATTGGATGATTATTCTCATCATGTATAAAGGACCATGGAATATAGAAGTAATAGTAAGAATATTTTAAATGAAAAGTTTTTTTTATAAAATTTTATATATATTTTAGTATGGTGTGTCTTATATCACCTATAATTTCCAAACATGGACATAAACATGTTGGTATAGGGCTTTGGTTCGGTCTCCATGAAGCTGGGTGGCCATAAAATCTTGTAATGGTTCCAAATATTGAATCCCATCATGGTATGGAATTTATATTAGAAAAAATATATTTGAAAATTGTGTGTAAATTGGACCTTTTTCATGTCAAGAACCTATTTTAAAATTCTACAACATTTATGCTTTCAATAAAAATATGATAGAGGATTGAATAGACCATCATTGGAAACATTTAAAAAGTCCCCATTGATGATAATTTATGTTAAACAATTAATAAAAAGTTGGTGTAATCTATATAGTTTTTCAAATGAAAATTCATGTAGATTATTTGAATGTTACTCCTTTTTTAATGTTCTTGTTGTAATTATATATTCTATTTGTACATGTTGGATGTATCTATTTTCTCAATATCCAAAATTAGTAGACTTAATGTATCCCATTATAATTAACGAATTAATAAGAATGGGAAAATATAGATAATTTATTTTTAATAGTATAATAGGATGTATATTTCAAATTAATAAGATCATATTGAGGAATAATTATCATATACACTCTCTAAATATTTTTTATTTTACTATGTATACTACATGGGATGGTCATGGTCATTCTAATGAGGATCTATTTCAAAAAATATCACACTATTCTTAATTCAATTATTTTTACAAAAAATTAAATTTCTGAAATAGAACTAAAATTAATTGATTTTCTATAGTTAAGAGAGAAATTCAAAAAATTAAACATGTATATGAAATAAAGAACAATGAATTAAAATTGAATAATGTTATAATCAATAAATATATACAGAGAATATCCCCCAGATTGAACAATAATTTTCTTATTATTATTTTAAAATTTACATAATGATCATAGTATATCGTATGTGTGAAAATTATCTAATTCAGTTTTTGTGAAAATATAGTTCACTCAACAATCATAGAGAAACTGCACATACACCTCCTCAATTGAGGGAAAATATTTGTAAAAAATAAATCTTAACATCCGATGGAAGGTGGAGACACAAAGGAACACTTACCATTAAGACCCCTTAGCCTAATGATAATAAAACTAGAAACATTAATAATAAATGTTCAAATACATCAGATCAACACTAGATTAATCCCTTAAGAAGTTCTTCTTCTCACCTACCCATGATCTGGATCATAAGTTTTCTTAATGAAGAAGAAATTTGGGTGAAAACAAAAGAGAAATAGAGTAATTGTGAAACTAGAACATTAAAAAATGGAATGATATTTCACTAAGAAAAAAAAATAAAACATTCGACAAAATTATTTTATATCTCTAGATGAATCATTAGTACATAGAATGATCTATTTAACGGTTATGGAATGAATAATTTTTTTGGGGAGGGGTGAAATAATTTAGCTCGAAAAGATTCCTCTAAAAGTGAACACATTAGAGACATAATTAATAGAAGAATTGGAAAATATTGTCTTCTGAAATGTTTTTTGAATATATAAACTTAATCTAAAAAACCTATTTATCTTTTTTGGACACGATTGTGGATAGTTACATCAAATTTACTATGAAAATGTATCCTATCCAAACAAACTCTTTGTATTACCCAAATTCAATTTCCCAAGTATTTAAGGCCTTAAAAGTGGAAGAATAATTCATTAAAAACTCTCTAAAAAAATGTTTACTAATTTCTTATGTAGATACATGTTGAATTTCATCTCAGTTTTACTATCCATTTATGAAATATGAGCCCATCATCAAAATTATCTAGATATGTGCATGGATTTTGAAGCCTGACTTAAGATCTAGTTTTAGACTATTAAATAAATGATTGAGATTTGGGTCCATAAGAATTAAATTAATATTAATGAACATATAATCCTAAAAAAGAATTATTTTTCAATTTGTATCAGTATATAAATATTTTGGTTAGATATTCAAAAATAAATAATAATAGTTGCATTCAAAAATTACACCATTTTTTCATTTAACTCGAAATACTACTAAATAAACAAATTTTAAGACATTAACTTCAAGTAAAACATTGTTAGATAAATAATAAAAATAAAATTAATGTAATTGAATATATTTTCTCTACCATGACCCCAACACATAAACATTTCACTTCTCGAAAATAATCATATACCAAGGATAAAGCAAACATTACAAAGAAAAAATAACTATAATAAGAAATTCTTACATCAAATATGTTATTATGCACTAAATGTGGTTAAAAATTTTCTAACTACATTAAAATAAAAAAATCCGATTAATACCATGTTAATCCTCTCATGCATTTCAAACATAACTACCAAGGAAACCATTTCTCACTTCACTCATGGATTTTTCTGGATTTTTTATTTTCTCAAGAACATATTTGATATCCTAAGGCTTTCTAATCTCATATTATCTCCACCTCATACAAGTGTTTCAACAATGAGGCATTTTTCATCGGTTCTAAAAAATATTATGGTTTTAGGTTTTAATAATAAAAAACATCTTATGTGGAATGAGGGTGGTTATGCTCAAAAGATAAGTAAATGCATGAAGATAAGTTTTTCTCCAAAAATGAGTTCTCCATAATGAGCTCGAAGATGAATCTATTAAAAACACCTATTTATCTCCCATGGGTAGTTGAAACTTTTTATTCCAGCATCTATGAAAAAATTATTCATATTTCTCCCATTTTAACATTGTTCTATCTTGTATTTTGAGTTGTAATTTTTCTTCAGAATCGTATTTTTGAGGAAACGATACATATAATTTTTTCTTCAAATATTGATGAGACCCCAAACCCTAAAAATAAACATATTTGAGACACCTATCCATATTTTCACCATGAAATTTCATTCATGAATGCCATAATAAATATTACAACACATTCAATTCTCATTAAATATATTGTTTTGGATAGAATAATACAAACCATCCTCCCCCTCATCAAAAATTTAGTTTAGAAATAGTCATAATTTTAATATCTAGAGTAGGACAGAATGGGTTAAATTGATTTTAATGTGGGTTAATAAAAATTTATTTCCTTGCAACTAGGGGATTAATAAATATTAGAAGTAATGCTTGGATGATATTATAGTCCAATAGAAAATATTATCATTCAATTTGGATCTTCAATCATAAACGATAAATTACATTAACCATGAAAACTTTATATGAGATTAAATAAACATGTTTTGGAAAACAAATAATTTTCTAAGACTCTAATGAAAAATAAAAATTAACAAAAGGTCTTAAAATGATTTAGATACCTGTAGGTTTTGGAAATATTTTCAATTCACACTGCACTAGTGTGTATAAGTTTTACAATTCATCAAACTTAAACATATAAAATGTTTGGAAATCATGAATAAAAAAATCCATCAATAGTATAAGTCCAAAAATATTAAATTTCATTAATTTTAGAAAATAATAAGGTGGATTTAATTTTACAACGTATTCGATTAATATCCTGAATAAAAAAAACAAAGAATGAAATATTATAACGTAAATAATAATTAAAAGACATGAAAATTAAAATGCAATGTATTTTTCCTAATAACTTGTTGATATCTATCCAAAAAAAATCTATTTACTAATCTTTTTTAGTTCAAATAAAATAAAAAATTTATATAGAATTTAAATTGATAATAAAATAAAATAAATAAAATTATAGAAACAATCATATTTATTTTTAGTGGAATCCTTGAGTTGAACACCTAAAATCTAGCACATAAAAAATAAATTAAAAAAAATTAACCCATGAAAATAATCAAGAAAATATAACGGGGAATGAAAAAGGATATTGTATATTTTAGTTCCCCTAGTAGGGGCCAGTTATTTACTTCCCCTTGATAGGTAGTTATAGTATGCTAACGCTAGTCAGAAAGTGGGTGTGGGTTCTTTGAGATGAAACACCACTTGATAATTATTATTTTACATGAGTAGATACAATGAATTAAGAACTATAATTATTATAATATAACTCCCAACCCCCCAAAAAAGGATAATTTGAGGTCTAGAGTGAGAGGGAAAAGAATATAAGGGTGATGTATGTGGACATATATGGTATCCTAATATATATGGTATAGACATTGATGTATAGGAGATAATCACAATATCTCATGCTTCCCCAGATATTATTCTTCTAATAACAACACCAATGGGGGGTTCTTCTTTAATATCCAAATCCAACACCATATATGGTATTATAGAAATTTAATAAAAAAGTGTTAGAAATATTATCATTAAGTTCATATTCATTATAATATTCCAAATTAATAGAGTGGTAGAGAGGTATTGATTTTTAATTATCAATGATGTCAAGATCAAGATTCTTGTTTTCTTCAACAAAACGATTCATCGATGCATCCTAAATACTTTGATCTCCCATAATTATATTTGGAGGCATGTTTTCTTCAACAAGCCCAACAAATAATGGTTGAGTATGGGATAATTTTATTAATTCCATTATTAGCTCCTTCTTTACCACCCAATATTCTATAACATAAACATCACTGGTGAAATATCAACCAACACTCGTTTTGGTTCTAGTCTAGGTTCAGATTCAAATATCCAAAGACCGGCATGGAAAAATTAAATTATCCATTCCATTTTTCAATATAGGTAGTTCATTTATTCAGGATGTCATTGTTTCTAATATTGGGTTTCTCATGTAGAATAAATTTAATTAGAATACATCCTGAACATATCTACAATTTTATTTTTTTTCAAATTTATGGAATATATGGGTTTTTTTTAAATTAATTAAATAAAAATTATTTGAAAACAGGAATAAAAATAGTTTTTTAAGATCACTTTCCTCCATGAAAATGATTCTTATTTGATGAATCATTGTCTCGTGCACTCTAAAATTATTAATGTCTTTTCAATGTAAAACTCATTTGCTGACCTTGGAAATTCTATTGAGGAGCTATTTTGGTTAATCAGTCAGTTCTAGTAATTAAATGTTTTATAATTTTCTATATTTTTTAGTTATTAAATATAAAAAATATATTTTGATTTTTGAGAATTGATAATAATATATTAAAATAAAACATAAATATTCAATTAGATCAAAACTAATACAAATAGAATGATTTTATAATAAAATGATATATTCTGGAGAGAATCACGCTTATTGAAACATCATTGTCTTATTTTTAGATTCAAAATTATGTAATGAAATAAACATCATCCTATTTGTGAAAAAAATATTCTATCTAGAGTTTTCAATATTACTAACAGTCAATAATCTCCAACACAATGCACATAATCCTTCTCGATCAAGGGAAATTACTGTAGAAGGGAAATCTAAAAAACAGTTATAAATTGGATACCAAATGAGAATTTAACACTAATCCCCCCATCAGTCTAACTCTAAAATAAATTGAAATCATTATGAATTAATTTTCAAACACTATGGATAAACAATGGATTAATCCCCATGTAAATTAATAAAGTTAGAAACTCGTATTCTAAAGAATAACTGTTTATAGTGAAGAAAAAAAATTGAGTGAAAATAAAAGAGAGGTAGGTTAAGAGAGAAAAGAAAACACTAAAATTAAAACATGTAATGAAATTATGTTATGAAAAGAAAAGAAAACATGAGGATAAAATATATTATAACTTTGGAAAAATATTTATTTTATTTGTCAATCCCTTGAATAGTTATGGAATGATAAATCTAGAGGAAGATGGGAGAACTATTTTGGCTCTAATATATTTATTCTAAATATTATGCATGTGAGACATAATTAATGGATGAATTGGGAATTGTTGTCTTCTAGAATATTTTTCACCTACATCTCCTATATCAGCCTATAAAATTTCATATTATTTAGTCAGGTTTAGAGAGACTAACATTGTACCACCCCAGGTAAATAAAGAATATGACATTTTCATATTAATCCATATTTGTGAATAAGATATTCATATTACATTAAAGGGGACTCTATGCTCGATGGCATACCCAATACGCAACAACGAGTTTCTTGGAAATCTTGCGTTACACTCTAATAATAATATTATATTATTTTACATGGTAGTTAACGCCTAGCCGTTTCAATGGCAGGAATGAACGGAACTAACTACAAAATGATTATATAAGTTTGTCAAATATTTTTATTTTTATCCAATAAATGTTAGAGACATAAAATGTGAATGAATCTAATTTTAAGCGTAAATATTCTAATATTCTTTAAAAGGACGATTAACCACCATTTGATGGTGAACGCTTTTTAAATTCACTTTTTGACATTTTCATATGTTATATTGGACCAAATAAAATTCTTCTTTATAATCGGGACATCAAAATTTACATTGTGTAAATTTTTGGTATTTTTCCGATAAAGTTCATTTTTAATGAAAAATGAAAATGTTGTATTTTAATTCAAACACTCTTTTTAATCTAATTTATTTATATTATTAGATTTTATTTTGAATTAGTTTTAAAGTCCAATTATAAAATATTTTTAAATTTTAATCCAATAGTGGTCATTGGAAATAATTTCACTTTGAAATTGGATTTAAACTAGTGACAATCTTTTAATAGATATTATTTCTTAAAAACACGCTATTTGTTTTGAAAGCAACAATTAATTATTAAATTAATTAATGAAACTTATGTGTTTTGAATTTTTTAAAATAGACATCATTTTTGAATTCGGAATATCAAATATAGCTTAGGGTGAATTTTTGGTATTTTTCTGAAAAACTACAATTTTGGATGAACAGTGAAACCACTTAGTGGTAGTTAAAGAAACTGATTTGTCGTTTAAATGAAAAATTGCCACTTCTGTGATTTTATTTTCAAAAATCCGATATACATGGTTGTCATTAAGAAGTAAAATTTGGTTCGATGAGATTAAACTAATTTTTTTGTGAATAGTAACTTTTAAGTTTTTAATCACGATTAGAGGTAATTAGTGTAATTTAAGGTAAAAATAATGTTTTAATAAGTTGAATTGACCTAGACACATGTTATACCCTCATTGGATGTGTCATGGATGACGAAGAAAATCTATGGGTCAACTTGGGGACCCCATGGATCCCCTTTGGTTGGAAAATGACATAAATAACTTTTTATTTTAAGTTAAAATAAGAATTTCACAAGCATGAGTTGTTTTACCAAAACAATATTTAAATGGGGTTCAACAAGTCATATTTTTTAATATAAATATTCATTCAAAATATAAAAATATTTCCTATATCATGATAATTTTTTTATAAATTTTAGTCACTAAAAAATTAAATTATTTATGACACCATGATGATGCAGTGATTACCTCATTATTTAACGATTCAAATAAAATGAAATGATAATGTAAAATATAGACCTATACTTGTCACAAACCTATTGGATGTGTGGATGTAGAAACCATATCACCTTATCCTCGAAATATATCCTTTTGGGACCTTTAATATCCGAAAAGCATTATATAATAAAGTAATATTTTATAACTTTCCAAGAGTGCCCCTCCTCTCCTCTTAAAAAAGGCCCCCACCTCTACCACCTTACCCATGCCTCTAAAGCATTTGGCTTGGCGAAACCCGGACCATTTCATCTCTCCATATCTCTCTCTTCATCATTGAAGCCTCACTTTGGGCAGAATCCTTTACAAGAAAGCCTTTGAGCTCAAATCAAAGAGAGTTACCTGATTTAAAGGTAGTGTCCTCTCTTGTGTTCTTATATTTTATTTTGCTTCTCCAACCCTATAAACTATTTTTATTCCTTTATTTTGAAACAACAACAGTATCTTCAATATACTAGGATTTTGTTATGTGAAGGACTATAGCTACAATTACACACACATTCGTCTAATGGTTAAAGAACATATTGTTTCTGTGGATGGAGAATTACTATCTCACGGAACGATGATTGTTCAATATTATTTTAACACCTTCAAAGGTGGCCATTAAAATGTCACTATATTTATATATGATATAAAAAATTATTATGTTTTCTTTAAACTTCTGTATTTTTCATTTATGGAATACCTTTAAGGTTTCCATTAAGTGTAAACGCGATATCTTCATTTTAGAAAGTGCGGACTACCGCCCCCTCAAAGTGATTTGATTCGTTAATGCCATATGTGGGACGTATAAAGGATGGAATTAATGGTATTTCATATGATATCAAACTGGAATTATAATATAACTTTATATAATTATTATTTCATTCCATTGAATACAAAAAAAAAGAAATGAAAGTAGTGTTCATGGGTACGTACGGCTTACCGTCTCCATGAACGGTACATTTCATTTCTTATCTCCAAATGTTATGTACTATTATAAGTACATATATATATAATGGTTATATGTGTAATATATTAAATCAAAATGAATGATATAATTCTGTAATTATAATATATATATATATCTCATTTTGTTTTAATTCCATTAATATGACAAAAAAATGAAAGTAGTGTTCATGCGTACGTGCGGCCTACCGTCTCCATGAATGGTGCTTTTAATTTTTTATATCAAAATGATATGGAATAGTATAAAATAAATATATACTGGATATATATGATATTTAAAACATCAATAATATTCAGTATAAGATTTACCTATAACTACATGGAAAATTCTTTTCCAACAAGTTCGATTTTTACTCATGTACCGAACATCGACAAAAACTACTGATATGAACTCACTTTATTAACCAATTATTATAACATTATAATATATGATATTAACTGAATAATAATCTTTAAATTAGGTCCTTAAGAAATTTTAAATTGAAAAAAATTAATTATTCAGGAGATTAAAGAAGGATCGAGTCATGTCAGACACGAGGTAAGGGATCCTACATCTCTCTTTCTTTTTAAGTACACTCTTCTATGTCATTCCTTCTAATCTCATCTTTTTTATTATTGAGATGTTATTTTATATTAATCTTACTTTACTTTTTATTTTCATTTGATAAGAGACCCTATTTTCTCTAATCAATCCATTTTGGAAGTTTTAATTGGCATCGTTAGGCTGCTGAAATTTCGTAAGGGTCTTTTTATCTCACTTTGTGTTTTCGTGAGATTCATGCTACGTTTGCCAATATTTCATTTTGAGTGGTGTATTTAATGTACATTATTCTACTCATTGTGTAACATAATTTCGTTTATGAGTATTTACATCAATGTTGTATAGTCCTTCTTTCATGGGGTGTACGTTTTGAAAGTTACCCAAATTGGTAAGGGAACCTTTCACCCTCCTCTTTTTAAAGGAATTATTTTGTTATGTCTGTTAATTAACATAATATTATGTAGGGATATGTTCTTCTATATCCTTATTGATGTAAATTTTATGTCCAAGGGATGAGATACCCTTTTTATCTCTCATCAACTCATTTTCTGAATTTTGAAGTGACGCCGTTTGGCTGTCGAATTTTACCAAGGGAACTTTTTAACCCAATTTCGATTTGTTTGGGTTAAAAATGTAGTTATTGAATATGTGAATTAAAATACATAACAAATGATGTCTTTTAAAAAGAGGAGGGTGAATGGTTCCCTTACCGATTTGGGTAACATTCGAAATGTACACCCCATGAAAGAAGGACTATACAACATTGATGTAAATAATCATAAATTAAAGTATGTTACACAAAGAGTAGAATAATTTATAGTACATAAACCACTCAAAATGAAATATTGGAAAACATAGAATGAATCTCATGAAAACAAAAAGTGAGATAAAAATCCCATTACGAAATTTCGGCAGCCTAACGACACTAATTAAAACTTCCAAAATGGATTGATGAAAGAAAATAGGGTCTCTCATCAAATGAACATAAAAATTAAAGTAAGATTAATATAAAAGAACATACCAATCATAGGAAATAGGAGCTTAAAAGTAATTACATAAAAGAGTGTACTTAAAAAGAAAGAGAGAGGTAGGATCCCTTACCTCGTGTCCGACATGACTCGATCATTTTTAATCTCCTGAATAATATAATTTGGTCAATTTATAATTTCTTAAGGAACTACTTTAAAGATTATTATTTAGTTAATGTCACATATTATAATGATATAAAAATTGGTTAATAAATTCAGTTCATATCAGATGTTTTTGTCGATGTTCGATACATGAGTAAAAATCGAACTTGTTGGAAAAGAATTTTCCATGTAGTTATAGGTAAATCATATCCAGAATAGTATTTATGTTTTAAATATCATATATATCCAGTATATATTCATTTTATAATATTCCATAGCATTTGGAGATAAAAAATTAAAATCACCGTTCATGGAGACGGTAGGTCGTACGTACGCATGAACGCTACTTTCATTTTTTGTCATATTAACGGAATTAAAACAAAATGAGAGATATATATATTATAATTCCAAAATTATATCCTTCATTTAGATGTAATATATTACATATATATCTATTATATATATGTACTTATAATAGTACATAACATTTGGAGATAATAAATGAAATGTGCCGTTCATGGAGACGGTAAGCCGTACGTACCCATGAACGCTACTTTCATTTTTTTATTAAATGGAATGAAATAATAATGATATAAAGGTATATTATACTTACATTAGGATATAATTTTTAATACCATTAATTCCATCCTTTATACGTCCCACATATGGCATTCACGAATCAAATCACTTTGAGGGGGCGGTAGTCCGCACTTTCTAAAATGAAGATATCACGTTTACCCATAATGGAAACCATAATGGTATTCCATAAATGAAAAATACAGAATCTTAAAGAAAAAATTAACATATTATATATCATATATAAATATATTGACATCTTAATATCCACCTTTGAAGGTGTTAAAATAATATTGAACAATCATCATTTCGTGAGGCAGTAATTCGCCATCCACAGAAACTGTATGTTCTTTAACCATTAAAAGAAGGTGTGTGTAAGTTTAGCTCTAATACGTCACATAAAAACATCATAGTATAATGAAGATTGTGGTTTTGTCAAAAAAGAAAGTAATAAAAAGAGTTTATAGGGCTGGAGAAGCAAAATAAAACCTAAGAACACAAGATAGGACACTAAATTAAATCAGGTAACTCCCTTTGATTTGAGCTCAAAAGCTTCCTTTGAAAGGATTATGCCGAATGTGAGGCTTCAATGATGACGAGAGGGATGTGGAGATATTAAATGGGAAGGGTTTGGCCGAGACAAAGGCTTTAGAGGTGTGGTTAACGTGGTAGAGGTGGGGGCCTTTTATAAGAGGAGAGGAGGGGCATTCTTGGAAAATTATAAAATATTACTTTATTATATAATGCTTTTCGGATTTTAAAGGTCCCAAAAAGAAACTAATTTGAGGCTAAGGTGATAAGGATTTTAAATTCACCCATCCAATAGGTTTGTGACAGGTGTAGGTCTTAGATTTTACATTATCTATTCATTTTATTTTAATCGTTAAATAATGAGGTAATCACTGCATCATCATGGTGTCATAAATAATTTAATTTATTTAGTGTCTAAAAATTATAAACAAAATATCATGATGTAGGAAATCTATTTAGCTTTCTAATTAATATTTATAGTAAAAAATATGACTTGTATAACCCCATTTAAATTTTTTTTAGTAAAATAACTCATGCTTGTGACATTCTTATTTTAACTTAAAATAAAAAGTTGTTTATGTCATTTTCCAACCAATGTGGATCCATGGGTTCCCCAAGATGACCCATGTATTGTATTGGTCGGCCATGACACATCCAATGTGTGTAGGACATGTGTCTAGGTCATTTAAACTTATTAAAACATTATTTTTACCTTAAATTACACTAATTACCTCTAATCGCGATTAAAAACATCCAAATTACTATTCACCAAAAAATTATTTTAATCTCATTGAACCACATTTTACTTTTTAATGACAACCATGTATGTCATATTTTTGGAAATCAAATCACAGAAGTGGCAATGTTTCATTTAAATGAAAAATCAGTTTCTTTAACTACCACTTAGTGGATTCACTATTCATCAAAAATTGAAGTTTTTCAGAAAAAATCCAAAAATTCAACCTAAGCTATATTTGATATTCCGAATTCAAAAATGATGTCTATTTTAAAAAATTCAGAACATATAAGTTTCATTAATTAATTTAATAATTAATTTCCATTGTCAAAACAAATACCGTGTTTTTAAGAAACAATATCTATTTAAAGATTGATAGTAGTTTAAGTCCAATTTCAAAGTGAAATGAATTCCAATGACCAATATTTGATTAAATTGGAAAAAAAATTTATAATTGGACTTTAAAACCAATTCAAAAGATAATCTAATCATATAAATAAATTAGATTAAAAGGTGGTTTTGAATTAAAATACAACATTTCTCACTATTCATTAAAAAATGAACTTTATCGGAAAAATACCAAAAATTTACAAAATTTAAATTTTGATGTCCTGATTCTAAAGAAGAATTTTATTTAGTCCAATATAACATATGAAAATGTCAAAAAGTGTATTTAAAAAGCGTCCGACATCAAAAGGTGGTTAATCGTCCTTTTAATGAATATTAGAATATTCACGATTAAAATTAGATTCATTCACATTTCATGCCTCTAACATTTATTTGATAAAAGTAAAAATATTTTACAAACATATATAATCATTTTGTAGTTAGTTCTGTTCATTCCCGCCATTAAAACGGCTAGGCGTTAACTACCATTTAAAACAATATTATATTATTATTAGAGTGCAACGCAAGATTTCTAAGAAACATGTTGTTGCGTATTGGGTACGCCATCGAGCATAGCGTTCCTTTTAAAGTAATATTAATATTTTATTCCTATTATGGAAGACACTAATATTTATAAAAGGTTGTTTTACTGCCTTTTTTATGGCAAACCATTTTTAAATCATACTTTTTACAATTTTATAAGCTCTATTTTTCAAAAAAAATCTTATTATTTATGATTGGGACATTGAAATTTACATTGGATAATTTTTTGGTATTTTTCTGACAATGTTCATTTTTTTAATGATTAGTGAAAAATACTGCATTTTACATCAAAACTTCTTTTTCATCTAATTTAATTATATGGTTACATTATCTTTTGAATTGGTTTTAAAGTTAAATTAGAATATATTTTTACCATTTAATCCAATAGTGGTCATTTTAATTAATTTCACTTTGAAATTGGACTTAAACTAGTGTCAATCTTTTGATACTTATTGTTTCATAAAAACACGCTATTTGCTCTGACAGCGGGAATTAATTATTAAATTAATTAATGAAACTTATATGTTTTGAATTTTGTAAAATAGACATAATTTTTTAATTCGTAATATCAAATATACCTTAGGGTGATGTTTTGGTATTTTTCTGAAAAACTTCAATTTTTGATGAATAGTGAAACCACTAAGTGGTACTTAAAAAACTAATTTTTTCGTTTAAATGAAATTTTACCACCTCTATGTTTTGAATTTCAAAAATCCAACATACATGGTTGTCATTAATAAGAAAAATTTGGTTCAATGGGATTAAAATAATTTTTTTGGTGAATAGTAACTTTTAAGTTTTTAATCGCAATTAGAGGTAATTAGTGTAATTTTAGGTAAGAATAATGTTTTAATAATATAAATGACCTAGACACATGTCCTACCCTTATTGGATGTGTCATGGACGACCAATAAAATCCATGGGTAATCTTGGGGACCCCATGAAGCCACTTTGGAAGGAATATGACATTAATATATTTTAATTTAATGTTAAAGTAAAAATGTTACAAACATGAGTTATTTTACTAAAACATTTTTTACATGGGGTAATACAAGTCAGATGTTTTACTATAAATAGTAATTGGAAAGATAAAAATATTTCCTACATCATATTATTTTTTTTAAAATTTTTACACATTAAATAAATTAAATAATATATGACATCATCATGATGAATCGATTATCTCATTATTTAACGATTTAAATAAAATGAAAAGATAATGTAAAATATAAGACCTAAACCTGTCAAAAACCTATTGTTTGGGTATATTTCGAACCCTTATCACCTTATCCTCTAATTATATCAATGTGGGACCTTTTAAATCTGAAACTCATTTTAAAATAATGTAACATTTCTTTACATTCCAAGAGTGCCCCTCCACTCCTCTTATAAAAGGCCTCCACCTCTACCTCCTTACCCACACTTCCAAAGCCTTTGGCTCGGCCAACCCCTTCCCATTTTGTCTCTCCCCATCCCTCTAGAACTCTTAGAAGCCTCACTTTGGATAGAAGTCTTCCCAAGGAATCCTTTGAGCTCAAACCAAAGGGAGTTATCCGATTTTATGGTAATGTCTTCACTTGAGTCCTTTTGTTTTATTTTGCTTCTCCAACCCCCTAAACTCTATTTATTCATATCTTTTGTAACAACTACAGTATCTTCAATATACTAGTATGTTTTTATAAGAAATATTCTAGCTACACTTACACACACCTACATCTAATGGTTAAAGAACATACTTTTTCTGTGGATGGCGAATTTCTGCCTCACAAAACGATGATTGTTCAATATTCTCCTAACACCTTCAAAGGTGGCCATTAATATGTCACTATATTTATATATGATATATAATATGTTTATGTTTTTCCTTAAGATTCTTTATTTTAAATTTATGGCATACCTTTATGGCTTCCATTATGGGTATACGCGATATCTTCATTTTAGGAAGTGCGGTCTACCGCCCCCTCAAAGTGATTTGATTCGTTAATACCATATATGGTACGTATAATGGATATATTTAATGATATTATAAATTATTACATACTAGAATGAAAATACTATTATGTATCATTATGTTTTAATTCCATTAAATATGAAATAGAAATGGAAGTAGAGTTCATGCGTACGTACGGCTTACTGTCTCCATGAACGGTGCATTTCATTTCTTACCTCTAAATGTTATGTAATATTATAAATGCATGAATGTACTTGATATATATGATATATATGATATCTAAATCATGAATAAAATTCTGGATATAATTGATATTTTACCACATGAACAACTTGTAATTATAAAGAGTTTATTTTTGACTCAAGTACCAATGATCGTTAAAACAACTGTTATTAACTTAAATAATAACATAGTATTCATGACATGGTAATAAGTGATATAAAAGGAATAATGAACTTGAAAAAGGATCTTAATCAAGTTGAAATTAACTCAAGTTTATTATTCAGGAGATTAAAAAACGATCGAGTCAAGTCAGACCCGAGGTATAGGACTTCGTCTCAATCTCCATTCATTGAGGCATATTTTGTTTTATACACAACCATCTTTTATACAGTGTATAAACCACTTTGACATTTATGTTTATCCAAGAGGAGTCTTTTTTATACGAAGTATTTTACTAAATGACAAAATGGAATGTTTTTGTCATACGTATGTGGTGACAATGACTTCTCTGCCACCGTGACCATTATTTGAGTTTCGACTTCCTCTACAAGCCATACATTCTTTTTATAAGAAAAATAAATACCATGTTTTACTTTGCTTTTATTTTGGAATTGAAAATGGTTTTCATAATTTTTTATATCAATGTGTTGTATTGATATCTTGTTATTGAAAGGTGGAAATGTTATGTTTCCTTTATGCATGTTTTATGTGATACAATTATGTTGTGGTTCTTGGGAATTATTATGAAGACAGGTGGTTCCGTGATTAACTAAGGGCGGTTGATCCCGATATAGCTCTCCAATGCATTCGGTAATGCGAAGGAGTTAAATGTTATGGTTTCTCTGAAGGGATTTAGGGAATATACTATGATGGGTATTCCAAACGTAACCAAGAGGGTTACTCCCTACGTAAAAATGTTATGAAGGCCTCAATTTACCTTTATGTCTTATGATTTCTATGATTTATTCATGATTTGATGGGGTATGTTAAAGTGATTATGTTTTATGAGTAAAGTATGATTTCATTGATTCTTATGTATACATGTACTCATGTTTCCTTTTCATATTTTTATATCCTTTACTAAGCTTTTTATGCTCATCCCATGTTTTTGAAATGTTTTTCACTGGTCAAGGGAATGGTACATGATACGATGATAGTGTCATCGAAGTGTCAAGAATGAATCCATTTTTTTTAAATATGTTTCCGTTGATGGGAAAAAAGTGAATACTATCTTTTATTGTAACCACTTTGTTTAAATGTGGGATGTAATGCATGTTTTATGATCTAATTCTCTAAAAATATAAACCTGAAAAGATCCTCAATGGGAATTATTCATTTAATTCATTATTAAGTAAGGTTTACGGTCGGGGCCTTATAGTTGGTATCAGAGGTCGGTTTAGATAACATTAAAAGTTATAATTTTATTAAATTATTATCCAAAAATATTTTTTTATGGTCAAATTGAAATGATATAGCATTTGAAGATTACTATGTTGCTTCATCTAAGACAAGTTTGTTCAGAATGGTTTTCCGCAGAGGAAACACGGAAGCAATGCTAGGAAGGCACACATAAGTAAATAACCTTCCGAATCAGCATCTTGAGATGGTCGGAATTGGAACTGAACAATTTGTTGCAGTAATGGCGCAGTTGACATAAGCGATAAATGGTGGTGGTATCCATGCACGAGATCAGCCAGATCAACCGCAGAGGAACATGTCAGTGGTGAAACATTTCATGAGGCAACATCCCCCATAATTCAAAGGATCATCTGACCCTGTGCTATTTGAATGGTGGATTAAAGCACGGGTGAATGTTTTCGATGTCATGGGGTGTTCAGACAATCAAAAGGTTAGTCTTGATATTTATCGTTTGAAGGATGAGGCAGATCAGTGGTGGTCGATGGTTAAAAATATCAGGGACGTTGATGAGATTGTTGCTCTCGACTGGGATGAATTCAAAGGTATGTTTCTTGAGAAGTATTTTCCTAATGCTATTCGACTTAGGATGGAAACACAATTCTTGGAATTGAGGCAATAGGAAGACTCAGTGGCTGCCTATGGGGAAAGGTTCACTCGATTGGAAAGGTATGCTCCAAATTTTATCTGAGACCTTGATAGTAAAATAAAAAGTTTTTACTCGGGATTAAAGCCAAAATATCGAAGGGCATTGGATTCTCGAGAGTTTAAAAGTTATTAAAAGCTTTTTCGATGTGCTGAGAAGGTGTAAATGTAGTTTTCCGATGATCAAGTGTTCAATAACAAGAAGAAGAAGAAGAGACCGAGGTGGAAGGAGAAAGGAAATAATTCTTCAAAAAGGTCTGACGGTAAGAAAACTATGTTCCCGGTTTGTGATAAGTGTGGTAAAATGCATGCTGGGGAATGTCTTCTGAATTCTGTAAAGTGCTACTGATGTGGTAAGATGGGACATAAGGCTCGTGATTTCACTGAAAAAGATCAAGGTGATGGTAAGTCCAAATTTGATTTACAGTTAGTGAAATGTTTTACGTGCAATGAGATGGGTCACTATGCAAACGAGTGTCCGACAAAGATCTTCAGTGATGAGAAGCAGTTAGACTACAAGCAGAAAGGGGTGGTGAAATTGTTTGCAACTACTTCAGTAGATGTCGGGCCATCAAATGAAGTTGTATCAGGTACTTTGTTTGTTTTTTAGATTATCCCAGTGTGTTGTTTGATTCGGGGTCTACACATTCATTCATCTCTGAAACCTTTTCTAGTAAAATGGGAATAACATCTCAAGAAATTACTCCTGAACTTTTCGTAAAAACACCTGGGGGAAATTTTGAGGCAAAACGAATCTATAAAAATCTTCCTATCCTTATCTGTGTAAAGAACCTACTTGCAAACCTCATTTTTTTTACCTCTTGTAGAGTTTGATGTTATCAAGGGTATGGATTTTCTCTCTATTTACCATGCTAAGATTGACTTTCGAGCTAATGAAGTTTCTTTTCAGAATGACTTTCAGTTTGTGTACAAGAATGAACCCTTACTGTTGATAACTTATTAAGAGGCTGAAAAACCTGTAAAAGATTGAAATGAATGTTTCCTTGAACACATCGTTGAAAATAGAGGAACTGTTCAGATTAATGATGTGTCAGTGGTAAATGAGTATCCTAATGTTTTTCCTGATGAGTTTCCTGGAATAATACCAGATCGAGAAGTTGAATTTACTGTTGACTTAGTTCCTGATGCTAATCCAATTTCACAACCCCCTTATCGAATGTCTCAAATTGAACTTTTATAGTTGAAGGAGCAATTGAAAGATTTATTAGAGAAAGGTTTCATTCGACCTAGCACATCACCATGGGGAGCTCCTATTTTATTTGTTAAAAAGAAAGATGGTTCAATGAGACTTTGCATTGATTATAGATCCTTGAATAACATCACTGTTAAGAACAAATATCCCTTTCCTCATATCGATGATTTGTTTGATCAGTTCCAGGGAGCTTAGTATTTTTCAAAGATTGACCTGAGATCAGGATACCATCAGCTGAAGGTAAAGGAAGCAGATGTTCCAAAGACTGTGTTATGTACAAGATATGGCCACTATGAATTTGTATTAACGCCTTTTGGGCTATCCAATGCACCTGTTGTATTCATGGACTTAATGAATAGAATTTTCCATGAGTTCTTGGATATGTTTGTGGTGGTTTTCATTATTGATATTTTGGTGTTTTCTAAAAGTAAAGAGGAGCATGAAAGACATTTAAGGGTTATTTTTTCAACCTTAAAAGAAAATAAATTGTATGTTAAATTCAGCAAGTGTGAGTTTTGGTTGAAACAAAATTCTTTCCTTGGTCACATTGTTTCTAAAGATGGGAAAACTGTTTATCTGAAAAAAACAAAGGTTGTTGAAGAATGGACAAGACCCACAAATGTAACTAAGATACGTAGCTTCCTTGGTTTGGCAGGCTATTAATGAAGGTTTTTTAGAAATTTTTCATGGTTATCTAGTCCAATGACTAAGGTAACTCGGAAGGGTGTTATGTTTAACTAGAAAATAGAATGTGATGATTGTTTTCGGGAATTTAAAAGAATATTGGTGAATGCTCCATTTTTGGAACTACCTTCCAGGAATGGTGATTTTGTTATCTAAAGTGATGCTTCATTGAAAGGACAAGGTTGTGTCCTAATTCAGAATGATCAGGTAATTGCTTATGCTTCACGACAGTTGAAAACTGATGAGGTAAATCACCCTACACATGATTTGGAATTATCTAGTGTAGTTTTTGCATTAAAAATCTGGAGGCATCATTTGTATGGAGTAAAGTGTGAAATATATACCGATCACAAAAGTTTAATGTATATATTAACTCAGAAAGAATTAAACATGAAACAGAGGATATGGCTAGAATTAATCATGGATTATGATTGTACAATTCATTACCATCCGAGAAAAGCAAATAAAGTGGCTGATGCTTTGAGTCCAAAAAGTAATGCTTCATTAACAAGATTGCCTTTGGAACGTTATCCTTTGGTTAAGGATTTGATGAACTTTGGCATAGAAGTTTTTGGTGCAGGACGTCCTTCTGTTTTGTTTCAGGTATCAGTGAAATCTTCTCTATTAGACAGAATCAAGCAAGCACGGAAGCAAGACAGTGAGTTTCATAAAAACGTTGAGCTAGTTCAGAAAGGTAATTTACCTAAATTCAACATTAATAATGATTGAGTTTTTAGATTTGGGAAGAGATAGTGTGTGCCTTGTGATTCACAGTTGAAGAGAGAGTTTTTATGTGATGCTCATAGTTCTCCATTTTCAGTTCATCCTGGCAGTACTAAGATGTACAGAGATCTACAGGAGTATTAATGGTGGGATGTAATGGAAAGAGATATTGCTGATTTTACTGTGAAGTGTTTGACATGTCAACAAGTTAAAGCAGAGCGGTAGTTATCAAAAGGGATGCTTCAGCCTTTACTAGTGCCAGAGTGGAAATGGGAGAATATATCAATGGACTTCGTTGTGGGATTGCCGAAGACACCTCGAGGTAATAATGCAATCTAGGTTATTGTTGATCGCTTGACTAAATCTACTCATTTCCTTTCCATATGAGATAATTTTTCCCTATATCAACTTACCCATTTGTATCTTAAAGAGATAGTCAGGTTACATGGAGTTCCTCTCTCCATTGTATCTAACCGTGATCCCAGGTTCACTTCTAACTTTTGGAAAGGCCTTCAGAATTCGTTGGGTGCTGAATTAAATTTTAGTACAGCTTTTCATCCTCAATCAGATGGGCAGTCGGAACGAACGATCCAGACTTTGGAAAATATGCTACGTGCTTGTTCGATGGATTATCAGTGAATTTGGGACCAACATCTTTCTTTGGTTGAGTTTTCTTATAATAACAGTTTTCATTCCATTATACAGATGACACCATTTGAGGCATTATATGGGAAGCGCTGTCGAACTCCAACTTTTTGGGATGAAGTGGGTGAAAGGAAGCTGATGGGACCAGAATTGGTAGAAGAGTTGGCAGAAAAATTTCAACTGATACAGAAACAAATGAGAACAGCTCAGAGTAGGAAGAAGAGTTATGCGGACAACAGGAGGAAGGATCTCTCTTTTGAGGTAGGCGATCATGTTTTCCTCATAGTCTCACCATGGAAAAGTGTGATGTTATTTTGTAAGAAAGGAAAGCTGAGTCCAAGGTTCATTGGACCATATGAAATTCTGGAGAGATTTTGATCAGTTTCTTACTGAGTTGCTTTACCTCCGAGTTTATATCAGGTACATAATGTTTTTCATGTTTCGATGTTGAGAAAGTATATGCCAGATCCATCTCATGTTTTGAGTCCAGAGGTAGTTCAGCTGGAAGAGAACTTATCTTATGAGGAACAGCTGGTCTAGATTCTTGAAAACATGGAGAATGTGTTACGAAATAAGGTGATTCATCAGGTAAAGGTTTTGTGTGAAAATCATATGATTGAAGAGGCAACATGAGAATCTGAAAATGCAATGAGCGCTAAATACCTACACTTATTCGATAAGTAAATAAATTGCGGGGACGCAATTTTCTAAAGGGGGTAAGGATGTAACATCCCAAGTAGGTAATGAATAATAGATATTTTTATATATGTCTACTAATGAATTAGATAGTGTTTTAGAGGCTTAATATGAGAATAAATCCAATCTTAAGCATGGAACGCACTAATATTTTTAAAATATTTTTTTACTGCCTTTTTGATGGAAACCCATTTTTAAATCAAACTTTTGACAATTTTATAATATCTATTTGTCATAAAAACTTATTATTTATGATTGGGAAATTGAAATTTACATTGGATAATTTTTTGGTATTTTTCTGACAATGTTCATTTTTTAATGAATAGTAAAAAATAATTCATTTTACATCAAAACTGATTTTTCATCTAATTTAATTATATGATTATATTATATTTTGAATTGGATTTAAAGTTAAATTAGAATATATTTTTACCATTTAATCCAATAGTGGTCGTTGGAATTAATTTCACATTGAAATTGAAATTAAACTAGTGTCAATCTTTTGACTTTCAAAAATCTGACATACATCGTTGTCATTAAGAAGAAAAATTTAGTTCAATGGGATTAAAAATAATTTTTTGGTAATTAGTATCTTTTAAGTTTTTAATCAGGATTACAGGTAATTAGTGTAATTTAAGGTAAGAATAATGTATTAATAATATAAAATGACCTAGACACATGTCATACACTTATTGGATGTGTCATGGGCGACCAAGACAATCCATGGGTCAACTTGGGGACCCCATGGAGCCAATTTGGAAGGAAAATGAAATTAATATCTTTTAATTTAATGTTATTTTAAAAATGTCACAAACCTGAGTTATTTTACTAAAACAATTTTTTCATGGGGTTATACAAGTCAGATGATTTACTATAAATATTCATTGGAAATCAAAAACGATTTCCTACATCATAGTAGTATTTTTATAATTTTTAGACATTATAAAAATTAAATTATTTCTGACATCATGATGATGCATCGATTACCACAGTATTTAATGATTTAAATAAAATGAAAAGATAATGTAAAATCTAAGACCTACACTTGTCAAAAACCTATTGGTTGGGTATATTTCAAACCCTTATCACCTTATCCTCGAATTATATCAATGTGGGTCCTTTTAAATCACAAACTCATTTTAAAATAATGTAACATTTCTTTACTTTCCAATAGTTCCCCTCCTCTCCTCTTATAAAAGGCCCCCACCTCTACCTCCTTACCCACACATACGAAGCCTTTGGCTCAGCCAAACCCTGCCCATTTTGCCTCTCCACATCCCTCTATAACTTTTAGAAGCCTCACTTTGGGCAGAAGGCTTCCCAAGGAAGCCTTTGAGCTCAAACCAAAGGGAGTTACCCGATTTTAATGTAATGTCTTCACTTGAGTCCTTTTATTTTATTTTTCTTCTCCAACCCCCTAAATTATTTTTATTCATTTCTTTTGTAACAAATCCAGTATCATAAATATACTAGGATGTTGTTATAAGAAGGATTCGAGCTACACTTACACACACCTACATCTAATGGTAAAATAATATACTGTTTCCGTGGATGGTGAATTTATGCCTCACGTAACGATGATTGTTCAATATTCTTATAACACCTTCAAAGGTGTCCATTAAGATGTCACTATATTTATATATGATTTATAATATGTTTATTTTTTTCCTTAATCTTCTGTATTTTTCATATATGTCATACCTTTATGGCTTCCATTAGGGGTATACGCGATATTTTCATTATAGGAAGTGCGGACTACCGCCCCCTCAAAGTGATTTGATTCGTTAATACCATATGTGGTACATATAAAGGATTTATTTAATGATATTATATATGATACCATACTGGAATTAAAATAATATTATATATCATTATTTTTTAATTCCATTAAATATGAAATAGAAATGGAAGAAGCGTTCATGCGTACGTACGACTTACCGTCTCCATGAATGGTGCATTTCACTTCCTACCATTAAATGTTATGTAATATGATAAATGCATGCATGTACTAGATATATATGATATATATGATATCTACATCATGAATACAATTCTGGATATATTGGACATTTGACCACATGAACAGCTTGTAATTATAAAGAGTTTATTTTTGACTCAAGTACCAATGATCGTTAAAACGACCGTTATTAACTTAAATAATAACATTGTGTTCATGACATGGTAATAAGTGATATAAAAGTAATAATGAACTTGAAAAAGGATCTTAAGCAAGTTGAAATTAACTCATGTTTATTATTCAGGAGATTAAAGAACGATTGAGTCAAGTCAGCCCCGAGGTATGGGACTTCATCTCAATCTCCATTCATTGAGGCATATTTTGTTTTATACAAAACCTTCCTTTATACGGTTTATAAACTCCTTTGACTTTTAATTTTATCCAAAAGAAATATTTTTTATATGAAGCGTTTTACTAAATGTCAAAATTGAATGTTTTTGTCGTACGTATGCGGCGACAACGACTTCTCCGTCGTCGTGACCATTATTTGGGTTTCGGCTTCCTCTACAAGCCATACATTCTTTCTAAAAGAAAAATAAATACCATTTTTTACTTTTATTTTATTTTGGTATTGAAAATGGTTTTCATAATTTTTTTATATCAATGTGTTGTATTGATATCTTGTTATTGAAAGTTGGAAATGTTATGTTTCCTTTATGCATGTTTTATGTGATACGATTATGTTGTGGTTCTTGGGAATTATTATGAAGACGAGTGGTTCCGTGATAAACTAAGGGCGGGTGGGCCCGATATAGCTCTCGAATGCATTGGGTAACACGAAGGAGTTAAACGTTAAGGTTTCTCCGAAGAGATTTAGGGAATATACTGTGATGGGTATTCCAAATGTACCCAAGAGGGTTACGCCCTACGTAAGAATGTTATGAATGCCTCAAGTTACTTTTATGTCTTATGATTTCTATGATTTATTCATGATTTCACGAGGTACGTTAAATTGATTATGTTTTATGAGTAAAGTATGATTTCATTGATTCTTATGTATACATGTACTCATGTTTCCTTTCCATATTTTTATATCCCTTACTGAGCTTTTTATGCTCATCCCAAGTTTTTGAAATGTTTTTCACATGTCAAGGGAATGATACATGATATGATGATAGTGTCAAGGAAGTGTCAAGAAATAAACCATGTTTTATTTTAAATATGTTTCTGTTGGTGCGAAAAAAGTGAATACTATCTTTTATCGTAACCACATTGTTTAAATGTGGGATGTAATGCATGTTTTAGGATCTAATTCTCTAAAACTATAAACCTGAAAATATTCTCAATGTGAATTATCCATTTAATTCAATATTAAGTAAGGGTAAAGGTAGGGGTGGACACTTTGATTCAAAAATCACTTTATTGAATGTTTTAAATGGTTTTGAAAATGGTTTTTTAATGGATTCATTATTTCAATATCCTAAAATTTTATATTGTGATTGAAATATGGAAATGTTATGTTTCCTTTATGCATGTTTTATGTGATACGTTTATGTTATGGTTCTTGGAAATTGTTATGAAAATGGTTGGTTCCATGATAAACTAAGGGCGGGTGAGCCCGATATAGCTCTCCACTGCATTGGGTAACGCGAAGGGGTTAAACGTTAAGGTTTCTCCGAAGAGATTTAGGGAATATACTGTGATGGGTATTCCAAATGTAACCAAGAGGGTTACTCCCTACGTAATAATGTTATGAATGACTCAAGTATCCTTTATGCCTTATGATTTCTATGACTTATTCATGATTTGATGAGGTATGTTAAAATGATTATGTTTTAAGAGTAAAGTATGTTTTCATTAATGGACTAATATTTTCTTTTTATACTTTTATATCCCTTACTGAGAAAATTATGCTCATCCAAAGTATTTGAAATGTTTTCCACAGGTCAAGGGAAAGGTGCATGATATAATGATAGTGTAAATTAAGTGTCGAGAAAGAATCCATGTTTTATTTTAAATATGTTTCTGTTGATGGGAAAAAAATGAATACAATCTTTTATGTAACCACTTTGTTTAAATGTGGAATTTAATTCATGATTTATGATCTAATTATATAAAACTCTAAACCTGAAAAGATCCTCACTGTGAATTATTCATTTAATTCAATATTAAGTAAGGTTTAAGGCTGGGGCCTTATAGTTGGTATCAGAGGTCGGTTTAGATAACTTTAGAGGTTAGGGTATTCTCTAGGCATAAGTGACATTACCATAATTGTTAGGATTTCAGAAAGAGTGCTAGTTTTAGATAAAGTGAACGAGTAAGTATATCTTAGTTTTTATCTTCGTCATTATTACATGATGGATTTTTTGATATACTCACACTGAATTTTCTATTTTTAGTAAATGGATGGATCTAGCAGGCACCAAAGTGAAAATGGGTTTGAAGGAAACTATGGTGGTTCTCTGATTAAGAGACTGAATGAAATTGGGGATTCAATGAGGAAACTCATCATTATTCTAAACCAACTATAAAGGAGTCATGATCATCCACTTAAACCATGGTATATTCTGTAATACATCATGTACGAGATAACCAATCAATGTGGAAGTTCAAGTAATAATTATAATGGTATGCATTAGGGTTTATATGATCCTTACTTTTTAAGAAATTATGGGTTACTCTATGATATGATGGAAAATGAAAGGAATGAGATAAAATTGAGGTTAAAATATGTTATGATTATTTTTGAATATTTTATCTCGTTTTGGGGAATGTTTTAATAATTATAGTTTTGGAAAAAGGAAAACACGCAGACTGTGTGACAACCCGTCGCTTCGGACAAAGTTGCGGGAATCGAACCCACAACCAAAGTGCGATTGGTATTTATCGCCTACCACTAGACTACGTGAAGTCCCTGGTTAGTTTGACTAATTCTTTTTAGTTAGATGATTTTAGGAATCTAGAGTAAGTTTATTTTGGGTTATCTATGGAAATGATTAACCTATCATGGAGGATATGTGATTAGGTTAATTACTTTTCAATATGATAATTTAAGTTCAACTGATTTTATTTGGAGATAAAAGTTAATTTGTACCATGGAAGACTATGTGATTAAATCCTTAAAATATTTGGGTTTCAATCATAGTTTGGTTTACATTGAATAATTTTATGGACAATTGATTATCAAATGGGCTTCGTTGAACTTTTGGTTTTTTTGGATAAATTTTGGAGATTAAGAATAGATTTTCTTTTTATAAAGGATTATACTTTTGTGGATTATCTGATCTCAAACTAACGATTTTGGTTTTGGTTTTTGTCTAAAGACATGGAAAATATATATTTCTCTTTAGTGGATTAGGTGATTCTCTAGAAGTTGATTATAGTACTCTTAATGCGAAAAAGTCTTCCTAAATACTCCTCTTTTGGAGAAAACATGAGTTTGATTAACGAATCTAGTAAAAGATGAAAGTCTACGTGACAAGTAAGTATGTTTCATTATGATTTAGTAAAGCTCAAAAATAAATTGCTCAATTAAGAGTAACTTAAAACCAAAAAAATTTCTATTACATTTTCATACTGGGGAATCAAATACCGTTTAACCCACCACAAGTTTGTGATTTTCTTATGGTTAACTTTCTCCTAGACATGTTTACTATAACTCTCCCTCAGAACATGACCCTTTGTTTTTTCTTCCATTTCCATGTTTTACTACATGGATTCCTAGTATGGGTTAACTTGGGTGTCCTTTGTAATTATCTTTCTTTATTTTAATGTGATAGTTTTACTGACTCTTGTTCCGATGTGATATTTTCAATGAAGTTTCCAAGCCCAATTTTGAAAATTGCGAGGACGCAATTCCCAAAACAAGGGAATGATGTAACACCCCAGGTAAATAAATAATATGACATTTTCATATCTATCCATATTTGTGAATAAAATATTAATATTACTTTAAAGGGGACGCTTTGCTCGATGGCGTACCCAATTAGCAACAACAAGTTTCTTGGAAATCTTGCGTTGCACTCTAATAATAATATAACATTATTTTAAATGGTAGTTAAAGCCTAGACGTTTTAATGGAAGGAATGAGCGAAACTAACTACAAAATTATTATATATGTTTGTCAAATATTTTTACTTTTATCCAATAAATGTTAGAGGCATAAAATTTGAATGAATCCAATTTTAAGCGTAAATATTCTAATATTCTTTAAAAGGACGATTAATCACCTTTTGATGGCGAATGCTTTTTAAATCCACTTTTTGAAATTTTCATATGTTATATTGGACCAAATAAAATTCTTCTTTAGAATCGGGACATCAAAATTTACATTGTGTAAATTTTTGGTATTTTTCTGATAAAGTTCATGTTTTAATGAATAGTGAAAAATGTTGTATTTTAATTCAAAACATATTTTAAATCTAATTTATTTATATGATTATATTATCTTTTGAATTGGTTTTAAAGTCCAATTATAATATATTTTTACAATTTAATCCAATAGTGTTCATTGGAATTAATTTCACTTTGAAATTGGACTTAAACTAGTGTTAATATTTTAATAGATATTGTTTCTTAAAAACACGCTATTTGTTTTGACTACGGGAATTAATTATTAACTTAATTAATTCAACTTATATGTTTTGATTTTTTTAAAATAGACATCATTTTTTAATTCGGAATATCAAATATAGCTTAGGGTGAATTTTTGGTATTTTTCTGAAAAACTTCAATTTTTGATGAATAGTGAAACCACTAAGTGGTAGTTAAAGAAACTGATTTTTCATTTAAATGAAACATTGCCTCTTCTGTGATTTAATTTTAAAAAATCTGACATACATGGTTTTCATTAAGAAGTAAAATGTGGTTCAATGAGATTAAAATAATTTTTTGGTGAATAGTAACTTTTAAGTTTTTAATCGCAATTAGAGGTAATTAGTGAAATTTAAGGTAAAAATAATGTTTTAATAAGTTTAAATGACCTAGAAACATGTCCTACCCTCATTGGATGTGTCATGGACGACCAAGAAAATCCATGGGTCAACTTGAGGACCCCATGGATCCACATTTGTTGGAAGATGACATAAATAACTTTTTATTTTATGTTAAAATAAGAATGCCACAAGCATGAGTTATTTTACTAAAACAATTTTTAAATGGGGTTATACAAGTCATATTTTTGACTATAAATATTCACTAAAAAGATAAAAATATTTCCTACATCATGATAGTTTTTTTATAATTTTTAGACACTAAAAAAATTATATTATATATGACACCATGATGAAGCAGCGATTACCTTATTATTTAACGATTTAAATAAAACGAAATGATAATGTAAAATATAAGACCCACACTTGTCACAAACCTATTGGATGGGTGGATTTCGAAAAAGTTCCACCTTATTCTCGAAATATATCCTTTTTGTCCCTTTAAAATGGGAAAAGAATTATATAATAATGTAATATTTTATAACTTTCCAAGAGTGCCCCTCCTCTCCTCTTATAAAAGGCCCCCACCTCTACCACCTTACCCACCCCTCTAAAGCCTTTGTCTCAGCCAACCCCTCACCATTTAATCTCTACACATCCATATCTTCATTTTTGAAGCCTCACATTGGGCATAATCCTTTCCAAGGAAGCCTTTGATCTCAAATCAAAGAGAGTTACCCAATTTAATGTTAGTGTCCTCTCTTGTGTTCATATGTTTTATTTTTCTACTTCAACCCTCTATACTCTTTTTTTTCCTTTCTTTTGTAACAAGACAAGTATCTTAAATATACTAGGATGTTGTTATGTAATGTATTAGAGCTAAAATTACACACACCTTCGTCTAATGGTTAAAGAACATACTGTTTCTGTGGATGGCGAATTACTGCCTCACGAAACAATGATTGTTCAATATTATTTTGACACCTTCAACGGTGGCCACTAAGATGTCACTATATTTATATATGATATATAATATTTTTATGTTTTCTTTAATCTTCTGTATTTTTCATTTATGGCATACCTTTATGGTTTCCATTATGGGTAAACGTGATATCTTCATTTTAGGAAGTGCGGACTACCGCCCCTTCAAAGTGATTTGATTCGTTAATTCCATATGTGGGACGTATAAAGGATGGAATTAATGGTATTACATATGATATCCTACTGGATTTATAATATACCTTTATATAATTATTATTTCATTCCATTTAATACAGAAAAAAGAAATGAAATTAGCGTTCATGGGTACGTACGGCTTACCGTCTCCATGAACGGTACATTTCATTTCTTATCTCCAAATGTTATGTACTATTATAAGTACATATATATAATGGATATATATGTAGTATATTACATCTAAATTAAGGATATCATTCTGGAATTATAATATACATATCTCTCATTTTGTTTTACTTCTATTAATATGACAAAAAAATGAAAGTAGCGTTCATGCGTACGTACGACCTACCGTCTCCATGAACGGTGCTTTTATTTTTTTATCTCAAAATGAAATGGAATAGTATAAAATTAATATATACTGGATATATATTATATTTAAAACATCAATACTATTCTCTATATGATTTACCTATATCTACATGGAAAATTCTTTTCCAGCAAGTTCGATTTTTACTCATGTACCGAACATTAACAAAAACTTCTGATTTGAACTCACTTTATTAACCAATTATTATAACATTATAATATGTGATATTAACTGAATAATAATCATTACATTAGTTCCTTATGAAAATACAAATTGACCAAATTTCATTATTCCGGAGATTAAAGAACGATCGACTCATGTCGGACATGAGGTAAGGGATCCTACCTCTCTCTTTCTTTTTAGGTACACTCTTTTATGTCATTCCTTTTAAGCTCATCTTTATTAAGATTGGTATGTTCTTTTATATTAACATTACTGTACTTTTTATGTTCATTTTATTAGAGACCCTATTTTCTCTCATCAATCCATTTTGGAAGTTTTAATTGGCGCTATTAGGCTGCCGAAATTTCGTAAGGGGCTTTTTATCTCACTTTGTGTTTTCGTGAGATTCATGCTATGTTTGCCAATATTTCATTTTGAGTGGTGTATTTACTGTACATTATTCTAAAAATTGTGTAAAATACTTTCGTTTATGAGTATTTACATAAATGTTTTATAGTCCTTCTTTCATGGGGTGTACGTTTCGAAAGTTACCCAAATCGGTAAGGGAACCTTTCACCCTCCTCTTTTTAAATGACTTCTTTTGTTATGTCATTTAATTCACATACTATTATGTTGAGATATGTTCTTATATATCCTTATTGATGTAAATTTTATTTCCAAGTGATGAGATACCCTTTTTTATCTCTCATCAACACATTTTCTGAATTTTGAAGTGACGCTGTTAGGGTGTCGAATTTTACCAAGGGAACTTTTTATCCCAATTTCAATTTCTTTGGGTTCAACATGTCGTTATTGAATATGTCATCCTTTGAATATGTGTTAATGACCTTTTATTGTTTTGCACATAATATCCACTTATATAGGGTGTATTAATATTTGTCACACATAATTTTGAGATTGATTTATCCTTAATTTAGGGATACATTCTTTATAAGGGATTTCATCACATTTTACATTTCCCTTGATAATTAATTGTTCTTATGCATCAATTCACTCTTATATGGTGTATATACTATACATTGGAATATTATATCATGAATACATTTATTCTCATGATATTATAATGTTATAATTAAATGTTATTCCTCAATTATTGTATTCATGTGTATCTAATTTTGGTAAAAAACCTTTAACCAAAATATCGCTTTAAATGTTTTAATGATTTGTTCTTATTAATATCCATGTTTCCAAAATGGTTTTATGGATTTTTTATATGGATATTAATGGTTTAAAATGTTAAAATCTTCAAGGTGGTATGGGACACTTTGATTCAAAAATCTCTTTATTAAATGTTTTAAATGGTTTTGAAAATGGTTTTTTAATGGATTCATTATTTAAATATCCTAAAATGTTATATTGTGATTGAAATTTGGAAATGTTATGTTTCCTTTATGCATGTTTTTTGTGATACTTATATGTTATGGTTCGTGGGCATTGTTATGAAAACGGGTGGTTCGGTGATAAACTAAGGGAGGGTGAGCCCGATATAGCTCTCTACTTTATTGGGAAATGCGAAGGGGTAAAATGTTAAGTTTTCTCCGAATAGATTTATGGAATATACTATGATGGGTATTCCAAACGTAACCAAGAGGGTTACTCCCTATGTAAGAATGTTATGAATGACTCAAGTTACCTTTATGCCTTATGATTTCTATGATTTATTCATGATTTGATGAGGTATGTTATAATGCTTATGATTTATTAGTAAAGTATGTTTTCATAAATGGAATAATGTTTTCTTTTCATACTTTTATATCCATTATTGAGCTTTTTATGCTCATCCCATGTTTTTGAAATGTTTTCCATAGGTCAAGGGATTGGTGCATGATATGATGATAGTGTCAAGGAAGTGTCAAGAAAGAATCCATGTTTTATTTTAAATATGTTTCCGTTAATGGGAATAAACGAATACTATCTTTTATGTAACCACTTTGTTTAAATGTGGAATGTAATTCAGGATTTATGATCTAATTCTCTAAAACTCTAAACCTGAAAAAAATCCTCAGTGTGAATTATTCATTTAATTAAATATTAAGTAAGGTTTAAGGCTGGGGCCTTATAAACATATAGTTTAATCCTACAATATATTATTCCTTAGAAGACATTGGGTATTATTCAAATCAGATTACCTATGAAGGTTTCGAATTAAATGAGATGGAATAAAATCTTTTAAAAATTATGTAAAATGTTAAATAATTTCTCATACATATATATGTCAAATATTATCACATCTTGAATGTTGATTTATGATATATGGTCCTATCTTCAAAATTATAAAAATTTGTGTACAATTTCCAAGGACTGATTTGTTATCTAGTTTTCAACCATAAAATAATGGATTGAGATTGTGGTCTAGAATAATTAAATAAATTCTAGAAAAATTAGAAAAAAATTGAATATTTAAATTTTTAATGGTGTAGAACATTTTATGTCTTAAATATAGAAATAAATTAAAATATATAAAATAATAAATTCTGCCATTATTTGAATTACACTCAAAATTGTAATAAAAAAATATTTTTAAATATAAATAAAAAAATAGTTCGGTGGGATCAGGAACATTGAAATTAAAATTATTTTAATTTAAAAAATTCCTATGTTATATAAAAAGAGTGACGATAAGGTTTATGTTAGGAAACTCATTTTGGTTTATTTTCCTTCTATCCATCAAAGAATGATTTATCATTTAGATTATTTTTATGTATCTAAAATGTGGAAAATACTAAAGGTTAATATTTTAAATCATATATTAGACGGTGTCTACAGTTTCTATTTAGAGATATGCTTGTATCAGTGGAAACAATTTACCTACAGATGGGTCTTAGAAAGGGTCAGGCATCAGACACCCCTCCAGTGCAGCAATATCATTATTTCATGTCAGGTTGTAGGGATACTCTGGAGTTGAATTCATTATAGATTCTTTCCCCCAGGAAATGATTTTTTTCATTAACATGGTACAACAAGAGTAGTATCTAGGTTTTATGAGTTCCACTCCTTAGGTTTGTCAGGTTCTTTTCGAGTCCAAAATTTTGGAGGTCATTATAGAGTTAAAATAAAATGTAGATTTTAAATAATATTCCCTTAGAGGTTTATTTTAATTTTATATATGAATATATTTAATTTTTTTTAAAAAAAATAAATGTTTTATACAATCAATGTAATAACTAGGATGTGGAGAGAAATCTTATGCCTTGATGATGATGAAAAGACTCAGAAAATAAAAATTTCATTTTTAGAAAAATTAAATAAGTGGAATATGATAGATGTTGAGGTAAATTATCTTTTCCACTGAATAAAGTAATTCCAATGAGGAATACTCCAATAATTATCCCATGAAGAGAACATGGTACACCCCCTATAATAGGGACTCTATAGTAATCAAAAATGTTTTTTCATTTGAGCGATGAGTCTGATTGGTTTGATGATAGTTTTTCATTTACTATTTATTACGATATATATAATTTTTATGCTTATCAATGTTGATATTTATATTTAGTTAATGGAATAAGTATTTTTTTTGACCCCTTTGATCCATGTTACATATTATACTTATTATTTAATTATTAAATGTGGAATTCATGCCATCATGTTTGAAATTAATGAATGACTATATGAATTATTTTATATTTATTATAAATTTCCAAAAATATTCTAATGATGACGTGTGAATTAATTTTGAATCCCATAAAAACGATTAATGATGTAATATATTTTTAAACTATGGAAAAATATATCACAATATGAAATGATATAATTCATTCCCAATAATATTTCTAACTATGAATACTTTTGATTAGTTTTTAGGTAATATCAATATCAATAATATTTTTAATTATCACAATGAATTAATAATTGTGATTATGATCGTGGGATCTTAAATAAAAATCCCTACATAGATTAATCATGGGAGACACAAAAAATAAAAAATACAGAAAAAAATTATATTAATTAAAGAATATAAAAAAGGGATTTTGGAATCTGAATATTATATAATATTCTATTCATTCATGTATTTATCATAATATAACATAAATTTTTGATCCTTTTCTATATATATGATTGATGCTACATCATGATGTGTTGTATTATTTTTTTATTTGATTATATGATTATTATATTCATTATTTTACCTGATTATATTGTAATCACTAGTTTATTATTTTACAGAAATAAAAAAATCTATTTTTTTCATATCCTTCATAGAGTTGATTTAACATGGATTTTGACTCTTGAAAAAAAATTCAATGTTATCTTTGTTTTTTTTATATTTATATAACGAAAGAATAAATAAAAAATATTTTTATGCAGGGTGAATTATAGTGACCCTATATTTTCAAACATAGACATTATATAATTTCTCGGAGTACATAAAACATTAAAAAAATAGTGGCCAAAAGACCATGTTATTTTAGTGCCTTTAGAAGAATGGTAAAAATTATTCCAACTCAATGTAAGATATTCAATTTTTTCCACAAAGATAATCCCCCATATTTATCAAACAAAAACCTTTATTCATGACATAGGAATGGAAACATATGAAAGTGGTGTGCTTGAATGCTCAGAAAGGGTAAATAAATGAAATATTTAACCATAAAATGAAAATAACGGTATGAGAATATGTGAATAACATTTAACAATCTAACCATGCATATCAAAGTTCAAAAACATGAATCCTAGAATAATGGTTTGAATTTTCCAATACATGAATCATAATTGAATCAATACCAAATTCCATGAAAGAGTATTTGGAAAAAGATAAGGAATTGGTGGCATACATATAATAATAAAAAATCATGTATCATGGATACATTCCATGTCCTTTATAACATGTGAAGCTTGGGATACATCCCGTCTATCTGCTTATTTTAAGGCATGGGCTACCACATGTATACATTTGTAATGTCTCAGATCATTGTTGCGCCCAATGTTTCCGCAAGCATAGTTGATTAGATAACCTCAAGCGTAGTTACCCACATGCCATATGCTACAAACTAGTAGCACGGGACAAGGTGTCAATGGAGAAACTATGACCTCATAGGCATAGTTTGCAACGTGGAAAATAATAGAAACAATAATTGAAGTAGTAATTCCACAAAATAATGTTGTGGAAACTAATAATAATAAAACAAATGAATCATATATATATATATATATGATTCTTGGAATATGTATCTAAATAAACAACCAAAGAATTCACTATTCTAGAAAGAAATACATAAAACCAAAGTAAAAAATAAATTAGTAAAACTCCAGCAGCATCGCAAGCCACATCTTGGACCTATTCTCTCCAGATCCTACTACAATCAAGTACCTGACAGAGAGGGGAATATTAACTTATCTATACATGAAACCATATAATCTTATTGGGTCAAAAACTGTGTCCCAAATAGGGTGTGAGAAAAATCTGAGTAGGAAACCACCAAATGACCTATGCCTAACTATTAGTGAATATATATAGCAGGTAATAAGAAAAATTAAGAAATAAACTTGGAAGTAATCAATAGTTAAAAATAAAAAAGTTTTCAATTAAATTCATTTACATTTATTAATCAATATATGGAATCATGTAATCTCATGATCTAGCCAATTCTATATATCCCCATGTGTAATAGTAGCAAAGCTGATGTCTTAGAAGACCCTCAAAACATGAAAATAAGAACGAGTCCAAGATTGTGCTTTGCCGTGGAAGAATCATCAAAATCATTCTATTATTCAATAAAAAACCTTTAGAAATTTTATCACAGTCTAATCCCTCTCGTTCTAACATTTCAACAATCTCCTAATAACAACACTCTGGGACGCTGCCAAGGTCTAAACCCATTAGTCTAACATAACATCAATAATTTAAAAATGTCCACACGGGTAGCTCTAATAGTCATTACCCCCATGGTCTCCATAGCATCAATAATTTATAAATGACCACATAGGAATCTTTCACGGTCTAAACCTCTCGGTTCGATGACTACCTAAAAACTCTCATAGCCAATACCCCTAGGACAATATAACAATAAAAAATACTTAATTGATCCTACCTCAGCAATCTCCCACAATCAAATTCCTCTTGGTCAAACTTCAATAATTTATATTATAATCATCTCATACAATCAGTAACTACATCCTATCAAACCAAGGAATGTAAAACAATGAAATCCTAATAGGAAACCTAGATCAAAGGACTATAAAAATTGAAATAAGGGAAACACACCCATGAGGTGTCCCATCACCAAGGTATTCAACCTTAATCATATGAAACTACCCTTTATCAATTAATCTACCCATAACCTTTATTAAATAATGATTAATTTTAAAACACGCAACACCCCAAACCTGGGTAAATGGGACTCTTAGAATATATAATCCAAACTCTAACAACGAAAGGCCCATAAAAACTGATGAGAGGGGAGGGAGCAGGATGAAAGGGTCTAGAGGAAATTGTAAATCACCAGTGGGAATCCAAGGTACATTATGATGTCTCAATCGAAGATGAATGGAGAATCAGGAGGGGTTTGATGTTCATCGACTGTTATATCACCCTCCTGTATGAACCACTAAGAGAAAAAGATGTTTACTAGCATATGACAAGACCACACTCTAATTTTTGAAATAAAAAGAAAACTACACGGAATGTTTATTTTATGTACCTTCCATGTAGTAACCTTAAATGGCCCTGAATTAAGTGGTCTACGAGGTAAATACACGACCATGTAGTTGGACATTAAATGGCCTGTACGTGGTTGTATGCGGATACCTAGTACACTACGTGTACTCATATGTACATGGAGTGTACACAGAAAACACCAATTTCATTCTTTTCCTTAAAACACCACTCTATATAATGATCCATATGGAAAATTAATATTCAGGTTCATACAAACATCCCCCTTAAACCTATTCATCCCTTAAATTTCTTTCCTAGGGTGGTGAAGAAGAAACTTCAAACAACCCTGGACACTGTGATCATACGTCGTCTGCCCTCTCCTAAGTCACACAATTGCATGTGAATCCATAACCTTTATACTAGAAGAATGAACCAGACATAGAGAAACTCCATTCTAGAATCCACAATCATTATAGGGTGCTCCTCGAATGATTATTTCGTCTCTAACTCAACCTCATTGGGTTGAAAAATATTAGAGTAGTCTGAAATGTAACATCATAGCTGAGAAACACAAAAGAAGTCGTGGATACCCCGGTACAACAGAGATAACTACAACCGATAGGTAATTGTCCCAATGCTCTCCCAAACCTCTAATAGCCCAAAGTATCTCAGTGAAAGTATCCTCTACCCCCAAATCCTCATGAGTCCCAACCATAATGTCAAAGGAAGGAAATAATGATCTCTGACCTCGAACTCTAGAAGTCATCTCCATCGATAAGCATAATATTTCATGTGGGGATATGCAGTATCCATTTTCCATCGAATCAACTCTTCCTTCTCAATGGTCTCCTGGACAAGATGAGGTCCCAACATAGCTGCCTCTATGTTCTCCAGCCAACATAGCGGTGATCATCATGGCCTACCGTACAAAGCATTATAAGGTTCCATATGAATCGTTGCCTAAAAACTATTATTGTAGGAAAACACCATTAGGGTTATGTGACTCTCCCAAGAGCCCTTGAATTCTAAGACGCATTCATTAGGCATGTCCTCCAAAACCTGAATCGTATTCTCGGACAAACCATCTTTTTGGGGATGGTAATTTGTACTCAGATGTACCTATGTACCCAGAGCCCTATGTATTCCTTATTATTCACGAGAGGTATATTGGGCATCCCTGTCAGAAATGATAGAGTGAGGAACCCCATACAAACATAATATCACATGAATGTAAAACATTCCAATATCATACACACCAAATGTTTCCTTGATCGGGAGGAAATGTGCCTCCTTTGTGAGTATGTCATTAACAACAATTACTACATCAATTTCTCTAGGTTACCTTGTTAAACCCATCAAAAAATCCATCATGACAACATTACACTTCCTCTCAGGATTGGTAACTACTCTAATAGATCTACCAGTTGATGATGTTATACCTTCACCTGATAACAGGTGGAACATTTCATAACAAAAAGAAACATCCATCTTCATGACTAGCTAACAATACTGAAAATGTATGTCTTGATACGTCTTTGTGACACCATGATTGAGTACCCAAATGAAGGAATAAAAGTCTCACAACAACACATTGCATATGTCTGCAGACACCCATTTGCATCCAAGAAAAAACAAATCATATTCTTCGCCTATAGTCCATCCATGAGTAGTGTCCTCTCCTGACACACTCCCTCTTAAGACTTGGCATTAAGAATCTAATAGCTACCTCATTCTCACTTGATCTAGTTGAGTAGAGGTAAAATTAATAGAATAAAGAAATCCATACACCTGGTTTCCAAGCACCTCCAAATGTATCTCAATGAATAGATTTATAAGAGTCCACTCACTAATGGCCTCCAGAAACGTATGTATCTGGTTTCTCCTACTCAATGCATCTGCCACAATGTTTCCTTAACTAGGCATGTAGGAACACTCAATGTCTAAATACTAAAGGTACTCAACCTAGCATTGCATTCTAAAAATCAGATCAGGTTGAGTAAATATATACTTGAGGATTTTGGGGTTAGTGTATAAAAAATGCTCTACAAAAAGATATTTTTTTCAACAATGAAAAGAATGCACAACAGCATCCACTTCAAGATTGTGTGTCGGTTGATTCCCCTCATGTAGCCTCAAATACTTTGACCAATATGTGATGAATTCTTACCCTGGCATAAGAACTACTCCCAGCACAATACATGATGCATTATAGTAAACAGTGTGATTCTTTGCTGACTCCCACAAAATAAGTATCGATGATGAATTCAATATCTCTTTTATCTCATTAAAGACTAAATCATATGAATCCTTACACATGTACTTTTCACCCAACTTAGTTATGCCCGTCAGTGGTGCTGCTAAGTGGGAAAAGTCCAAAATTATTTTCTTGTAGTAACTATATGGACTGAGAAAACTATGTACCTAATAGATGTTATTTAACTACTTTGAGGAAACTACCTATCTAAAATTATATAGGTCGAATAATACTTATGTATCGGTGATAACGTGACCCATGAAGTGAATATGACCATCTAAATGTTGAATTTTTGGAGTATATCATATAACTGATGCTCTCTCAGTGTACATAATATGATATTAATATGGATGGCATAGTCATGTCGTGTGTGAAATTAAACTTACATATCGTCCACGAAGGCTTCCAAAAAATAATCCAATTAATGATGGAAAACATGGATCATCAGTTCCATGGAAACTGTCTGCATGTTCGTGAGACCGAACGGCATAACCAAATACTCATATAGACCATACCTTCTTCAAAATGTTGTAAGTGGTATATCTGATGGTCTAACGTGCAATTGATGAAAACTATATCTCAAGTCAATCATTGAGATCCCTTGGTCTCCTCAAATCTAATCAATGAGATCATCAATCCATTGTACTAGATATCATTTCTTCATCATCAAATGATTATGCTTCCAATAATCTACACAAAGTCAAAGGGTACAATCCACATTCTACATAAAATGGAAAGGAAAACCCCAAAGAGAAATATTGGGTTGGATGAAACAATTTTCTTGAAACTCCTCTAACTACTTATTTATCACATGTTACTCTAGCCTATCTATCTTATAAGTATGAATGGACACTGGTGTGACACCTAGAACATGATCAATAGGGAAATCAAACCCTCATGCTGGTGGTAAACCAGAAAATTCATCTAGAAAGAAAAATATAAAATGATCCACCACTGGAGGAATGACCATCTATAATGTCCCCTGGTTATCCATATATAAACTAGAAATTTGGGCTATAATTTCTCCCAACCCATAATACTCAGGTCTATCTCCACTTGCTTGGACATCCCATTTACCCTTGTGTATAAAATAACAACCCTATAGTGATGTGAAACTCACCCTACAACAATAACAGTATAAAATAGCCTAAAAGGAGACCAACCAGTCCATCCTGATAATGATATTGAATCCTGTTATCAAAAAGACATAGAGGTCCCACAAGAAGTGACACCCACCAACATCTAGAGGGAACTCTTTTCACTGACAAACACTAGCTGTATTAATCCCCAATGGAGTTTTTAACATCCTAACATCATCATAAGTAATGATATAGAGCACAAAATCTCCACAATGGAAACAAATATAAAACTATGGGAAGACCATCTATCATAAATGAGTTGATGAAAAATTTGAGGAAACTATAATAATACCTCTAATTGTAGAGGGTCTAGGATCCTGCTCTTACAGGGTCTGTTCCATAAAAACATTCTGACTTATACGATAGCCCTGCGACCCTTCCTGACTACCATGAGATGATCAACCCTATTGTTGCTGAAAACCTATCGTCTAGCTACCACGACCACAACCACCTCCTCGGCTTGACAAACCCCAATTCTCTACATGATGTGAAACTAGTGGTCATTCTCCTGTATGTGGGGTCATAATAGATACCTTCCCACTCAATGATGGTGAAACATCATGCAAGAATGATGAATATGACCCATATTTCCACATGATCGGCACTCAAATATGTCTCTCAAGCACTCTGGTCTCATGCACCCAATCCTCTCGTATTAGCAGCACCCCACATGGATACATGAATAAATATCAAGTGAGAGCTCCCTAAAACACTTCCTCTTATCAATAAAAAGTGTACCAACCTTGGATGATGAACGACTCTGGATCATAAATCCTAAATCCCACAAATTTTGGATGGTAATCACTGCTTAATTTACTATTATAGTTACTAAATTCAGCCTAATATCATTCACCTACAATCGTATGATGTACCAAAGACCGTATCCAAATTTCTATCCATTGATAACTCATCACCTAACAAAATAGATTTGAAGCAATGAATCTCTGTAAAATGAGGAAATAAATCCATCACTGAATGAGCACCCAACTCCAAATCCATGAATTCACAAGCTCAATCGGCCCTCAATATCTCGGGGTAGAAGTAATCATAGAAGGTCAGATAAAACTCATCCCAAGCCATAACCAAATGATGTCTCACATACGAGATAACATTCCACCATCTAATGGTGGAATCATGAAACTTGTAAATAATGAGATTCCCTCTCCTCTAAAGAGGAATCTCCATATGATAAAATATTGAATGCATGGCCTCTAGTAATTACTTTAAAATTTGTGGTCCTCCATCCCCTGAAAAAGTTGGGGGATACGGCTGCTGGAACACCTTCATAAACTCTTCCATAATTGCGGTAGGATGTGGTGCTCCGAAAAAGTAAAAATTAACCTCAAAAGGACTTCACAGAACTATGCCTCAACACTTGTATCTGGTATAATAGCAGGTTAAAAGATGGGCATGATGGGATGATCTTCTAGTTTTCCCTGATCTACAATTTCTGATATCTGATCATCTCCTTGTACCTGGTGTACAACCAAAGGATTTCTTAATGGATTTGATCTATAAGGTCATGTGAACACCTCAGTTAAATATTATCATGGATTGAAACATTGAAGTGAACGAATACAATAGAAGAAGGAAAATATACATGGTTTACAAAATAGGGTTACACAGCTTGTAGAACGACTAATAGGCTAGTTCCCTTATGCCTTAATAAGGGTTTTCTCCTCTACTAACCCGGTCATGTAACACCGCATACACTAAAAGTGTTCATCATCGGGCACGACATATAGATGAAACTTCCCTCCTACCCAAGTATTCCTACATGGATATAAATACACGGTTCTACTAGTGTATCATTACATGGCTTGCATAATATTGACACAATGTGTACCACCAAGGAATCATCCACCTGTGTGATTAGTCACACAACCAAATAAATGGTATTTTACAACATGAAATGTACTCCTAGTACACGGTGTGTTATACTCAATGTTTACCAACCCTGTGTCTCCTGTCACCCAGTCAAGTTACATGGTCAACAACTACACAGTGTGTACATAAGGTACATGATGTGTGAATAAGAAATGTCAATTCTTCTATAAGAGAAGAACACTTAGCGCGTGTTCATAAAATCATAGACCTTGTTGTGTGGGTTTTTGGATATTAAGCCTCCGAAACATCTCCATAACTCTCAAAATAATAGAATTTTGTCCAAGGAATGATAAATTACGACCTGTGAGAGCCCATAATCCCAATGATTTGGCATTCTCCTTCATATCATAGCATGAAATAATTCTATTAAAGTTCAAACATGAACCAAAAAATTCCAATCCAATAGGGTTTATAACACCTCAGGTATTGTGTCCAACCAACTGAATCTTTTCTTATAACAATAACCTATCAATAAATAATGAATTTCCATAAATGAATCTATCAAATAAACATGAATATATAGCACATCATCTATCACAATAACATTTAATCCATAATACGCCCTAAATGGCATGATAATAATGCAAGACATGTGATCTCTAGTAGGTGCCTACATGATGCATGAGATGGACTTCCCTCATCGAATTGGCTTATAACGAAAATAGGACCTCAATGATATCAATAATAATAAAAAAACCATTTAATCAACAAATAGTTAAATCTAATATGCAATAACAACTGCAAAACCCGAAAAATTTTAATTTTGGAGGTTAGTAGGATTTTCCCTATACAGGGGTAAGCTACTCCCGAAAACAACTTATTACCAACTACATATTTAATTTTGTCCCAGCCTATTGGATCAAAATAATATGTTATGGAAGAAAAAAATTCCTTTAATACCACTTTGTAATGTCCTGGATTTAGGTGTCACCCAATGATACCTCGATCCATGTTTATCACATAACCTCAAATGCATTTCCCTAAATGCAAGAGGCATCTTAATAGATGTAAGGTCAAAGGTGTAAATGGGGAATCTATTCCCTCATTTTTGTTGTATGCAAAACGGAAAACAAACAGTAAAAATAGTGAAAGTAGTAATTCTACAAAAGTAAATAGTGGACAACTGATAATAAGAAGACAACTAAAGAACACACACAGACACACACACACATACGATGCATAGAATATGTATCTATGAAAACATCCAAACAAGTAACTTTTCTAGAAATAAATATAGAAACCAGCATACAAAAGAGGCAATTCAACTCCAGCAGCATCGCAAGCCTCATATTGGTCACCTAATCTCCAAATCCTAAAGCAATCAATTAACTGATGAAGAAGAGAATTTTCTCTTATTAATACAAGATACTATATAATATGTTTGCATCTAAAAGCATAAACCAAACATGGCGTGGGATGAATACCAGTAGGCAACCACCAAAAGACCCTTTCATATATATAAAAGGTAATAGAAAAAATGAAGCAACAAACTAGGAAATAATCTAAAGTAAACAATCCTACTGTTTCCAATTATATTCACATACATTTATTATTCAATCCGTTGAATCATGTAATAAATGTATCTATCCTATGCTCTATAACCCCTATGTAATAGTTAAAAAAATATGTCTTAGAATACCATATTCAAAAGAAAATAAGACCAAATCCAATCTTGTGATTTTCCATGGAAGACTCGTCAAAGTCATTCAATTATTCAATCACAACCCTTTTAGAAAGTTTTCATAGTTTAATCCTCCTAGTGTAACATAACAACATTCATTTAATAACATCCCTTAGGGAAGCTCTTATAGTCTAACCCATTTCATCTAAATTATTACTCATCCTTTTTAAATTACCACCTGGGAATCTCTCATGGTTAGTACCCCCTTGGTCTACATAGTATGAATAAATTATATACAACCACATGGGAAGTTCTCATAGTCAAAACCCCCCAGGTCGATGACCACCTTGCAGCTCTAACTATCAATAACCCTTGGTCAATATAATAGTAAAACATATATAAATGACATTACCATGGGAATCTCTCATAGTCAAATTACCCTTGGTCAATATTCCATAATGCATATCACATACTTCTCATACAATCAACATGTCCATCCTATCAAAACAAGTTTTGGAAAACAAGGATAACATAATATGAAACCTATATCAAATGGCCATAAACAATAAAATAAGGGTAATACCACCATAAGGTGTCACATAACCAAGGTATTCAACATTACGCATATGCAACTACACTTTAGGAATCATCAAAAAGGTAACAGGTAATAACAAGGGTTTAATTTCAAAACACGCAATACCCCAATTATATGTATATGGAACATTAGGATATATTATAAAAATAAAAAGAACAAAAGGCATAAACTACCTACCATTTTATCATACGACTTATATAATTGAGCATCAACACTTGGTTTTCCCTAAAATGGCATCGATATAAAAAAGGTGAAAAATTACCAACCTTGAATAGCTCACGAGATTGAATGAATTAGGATGAATGGCTCTAGAAAAAAATTATAACTCACTATTAGGATTAGAAAACACCCAATGGTGCCTCAATTTGAGGTTGGACGAAGAATACAGTGGCGTTTTAAGATCGTTAGCCGTTACGTCACCCTCCATTACGAACCATGGGGAGAAGAAAACTTTTATTTTCATAATATGAAACCCCTATCTGATTTATAAAATAAAAATAAAACCACCCAACATTTTCATTTAATGTACATGAAATGTATTAGACTTTACAAACCATCAAATTAAGCGGTCAACCAGGTCACTACCTGGCCATGTACACTTTTGTTACACGACCAACACACAGATGTATGCGACATTAAGTTACATGATGTGTACTCATTAGTACATGGTCTTCACTTAGAAAACCACCATTTCTTCCTTTTCCTTAAAAACAACCTGAAATCATCATCCATACATGAAATGAAGATCTGAGTTCTTACAACATTCCTATTTCCTAGCATGGGATACAACTCATTTACCCTATTCATTTCTAACTTGGGATACAACCCATGTACCCTATTATATTCATTATTGGGATATAACCCATGTACCCTTTTACTTCCAAACAAGAGAAACAACCCATGAACCCTATTACTTTTAGTATTGGGAAATATCTAATGTACCCTCTTACTTTTAGGCATGGGATACAAATTCTGTATCCTCTCATCTCATTTACAATATATCAATACCCAATGCATTGGAGGGATATATAGGTCATTCTATTATGATAATAAAATCATTCATAAATTTTCTAAATGTTTATAAAATTGTAATCATATATTGAACCATTAAAAGAGATGGATTTTATAAAAATCAATCACAACCCATGAAATGAAATGGGTATCGTAATTATTTCATCACATCATATTCCATCAAAAAATTAAGGTTTCATAATAATTTTATGAAATCATTACCCATTAATATTAGAGGGTTTAAAAAGAAAATAACATATGGATGAGAAATGGGTTCTGTAAGCATCATTCCATAAAAACATAAAGCATTCATGAAATAATATATATGAGACCATTAGATAATTTCTAGATGGGAATACATAATATCAATGGTTGTCATCACATATGGATTTTTTTTGAAATAATGATTAAAAACTTTTCTTGATGAAAATATCTGTTATTAATTGAAATCTTATTTTTAAAACAGAAAACCATTTTGAAACCATTTTCATAGAAATCACATTGAAAACATAAAAAATATTCATGAAATCATTTTGAAAACACTTTTCCTTGAAAATATATAAATGAATCATATTTTTTTTTTGAAAACTGCTTCTTTTGAAACCCACATAAGAAAATGAGTTTATATAATATTATGAAACTATTTACCTAAAAAAATAAAATTTTAATCATGTAAAAGAAAAATCAATGGAATGATGTTCAAGATACAGAGTAAATACATACATATCAAACATTCCTTTTTCACATTAATTATATAAGAAAAGAACCTTGACTGAAAAATGAAAATAATATTCCTTTTTAAAACCCAACTATTGAAAAGGTAATACATGGGTAAATTTTTCTTTTATGTAAACTAGTATAATATTATAATTTATTTTTTATACCATTTATTAAACTTTTTTTATGGAACATATATTTTTTTATTGAAAAGAGATGTAAATTCATACATTCTTAAAAACAAATTCTTGATCATATTATCTACCAAAGAGTTGTAAAATGGTACCAATACTTATATATATCTTGAATAAATAGATGGTAGAAAAATTAATTTGACATGTAATATGATTTATTATAATATTGAATCAATGAATATATAATCATAAACAATTTGAATAAATAGTGTGATTATTTTTTTAAACCGTTATCAATTTATTAACATTTAATCATAACAAAATGGAAAGAAGAACCTTAATTTTTTATTAACATTAAATGTAAATAATTCGATTCATGATATAACATATCAAGGGTATTATATACCCCTCATGGAAAATTATATTTTCATTACATGGATTCTGTCTCAAAGAGAAAAATTGAGACAAAATAGTTTTAACGATTTGTTAACTTTTAAAACATAAAACCCATAAAAGAAAGGAAATAAAATGGATATGTAAATATAGAAATATATGAATATAATAATCAAATAATTCATACATGGTATGTATGAATACCACATATAAAAAAAGTGGTGAACATGTCTTGTGTCTTGTGGAAAAATAAATGTGATATAATAAAACCATTACTAAATGGGTACCATTAAAATCATGATCCCATTGAAAGAATTTAATTAACAAAATATTATAAAATTATTAAATAAATTGTATTAATTATATAACATGTTAGGAGTTATTTTATATACCACAAAAAATAATAAAGTGTTGAATGTTTCATGTATGTCAGGGAAATATAAAATGAGATGAAATTATCTTACCTCGTGTCTTGAATTTTGTTTGACACGTTCAAGCCTCATTTATAATAAGTATATGTTTTTATAAATTTAATAAAGAACAATATTAATATTTATAATACTATATAGTATTTTCTTATTAAATTTTATTACACATTTATTATCAATTCTATATTAATGTAATATTTTGAGTAATAGCTGCTTTGTTTATCATATGTGTGTTGAATTTTCATTCTTGATTCTCTTACAAAAATCATTATTTAATTAATTAAATAATATTAAAAATGAATTAGATATCATTAGTATTTAGTATATGAACATATATAACAATCTATATAAGAGATATATAATAAATGTAATGCACAATTCAGGGAGACGGTAGATCGTATAAACACATAAAAGTTGTTTCCATTTCCATGGAAGATACAAGTAAACCTACTTTTTTTGCTGTAACGGAAAGATGGTGAGCACTCCCATAGGTGGTTCTTCGGCGGTGGCGGGTGCTTCGGAGGGTGGTTTTTCGGCGGCGGCGAGTGCCCCCACGGGGTGTCCTTCTGCGGCGACTAGAGTTCCAGTGAGCGGAGCTCCTGTGTAGGATTCAGGTCTGCACTCAGGAGGTGGTGGGACAAGGACCGGGGTCGGGGCTGCTTTGAAGGCTTATTTTAAGGATGTTCTGTGCGGTTCAGATCCCAGGAGCTCTGGTGGTGGTCCTCTTTTGGGGGATTCAGTTTCTGAGATTCCTCCGGTGGAGGTGGCGAGTCGCACACCTCGGCAGGTAGAGGGGGTCCTGGTGGTGAGTTGTTCAGTGCAGGAGCTCTGAGAGGCTACTTCTTTCCATGATCTTTCTTTGGTAGCCCGCTTCGGATTCAATAAACCCTCCTTGAGTTTTTTCCGAGGATTTGTGGGTTCGTGGGGGTTGTCCCATCCGGCGGCGGTTTCAGAGTTCTCTAGGGTGGTGTTCTGTATCCACCTCGCTTCCAGGGAAGACTTTGTTAAGGTTTGGACGAGGAGGTCCAGGGTTTGTGGTGCTTGGCGCTTCTCTTTGATGAGGTGGTCTTGGGATTGCCACTACGAGCGGGAGTCCCCTCTGGACGCTGTGTGGTTATCTCTTCCAGGCTTACCGCTTCCCTTACATAACCCATAGATGCTGAAGGTTGTGGGGAACTCTTTCGGTTCTTTTCTGTGTGTAGATGACAATACTAGGAGTCTCCAAGCGGCCTCAAATCCTTGTATCTGTGTGGATATGGACTTATCGGTGGACCGACCTTCTTGGGTTTGGATTGAGTCGGATGATGGTTTCTTTTGGAGACAGAAGATCCTTTATCTCCAGGGGTCTCGGTTTTGTGTTGGTTTTGGTTTGCATGGCCATGGAGTGGCGACTTGCCGGAGACGACGGGGTGTGGCGGAGACTTCCCGATGGGACAGGGCGGGTGGGTCGGATCAGGATCCGCCAGGTCCGGTTTCCAAGGAGTTGTGTGTACCTAACGTTATTCTTCGGCCCGCTCCAAATTCAAATTCAAATTTGTTTGGCAACCCTTGTGTGGCAGAAACAACGGGCGAAGTAAAAGAAACTGACACGCTCAGCTTGCGGTCGGCTTTTTCGGAGGAGTTTTTGGACCTCATTTCCTGGTCTCCTGGGCCGGTCCAGAAGCTGTCTCCCTCTCGCAACAGGGTGTCCTTCTCTCAGCCGGATTCGGGGGTTCACTTAGCTTTTACGTTAGGAAGTCCGTTTAGATCTTTGACTCTTCCTCGCTCTCCTTTCTGTATCTCTTCTCAGCTGTCACCCGAGGTGATCCAAACTTCCCTGTTAAGTAAGCTGACCCTATCACCTCTTGGAGACGAGGAGGTTCCTAGCTTGATGAGGGGTATTGAGAAAGAACTCTCGGTCACCCGCTTTTCACCTCAGAGGCGTCTGTTGGACTCTTTGGCTCGTGGGGACTTGGAGGAAGGTGGATCGAAGGTTAAACTTTTGGGAAGGAAGCCTCGCTTGGATGAAGAGGTTACTCCTTTTAAGAAGGTTATCCTTTCACAGAAGTGGACTTTTTGTGAGGATGGATGTGTTGGCCCAACAACGCGATCTAAGGCCAAAGATAAAGGCTTGGTTGCTTTGCCCCTTCTACCTTCCTCCCCATTGCAGAAGGCCCGGAAGGGCTCATGGTGATGCTCTCGCTCATCATTTGGAATGAACGTTGGTTTGGGGCTCAAGACAAGCATGCATACTTGGCTTCTGAAGGCAGGAAAGCTAGGGTGTCATTAATTGTGATTTTAGAGCCGAAGCAGAATCCATGCGTGTTGGATGGGTTTGCTAGGAGTATGGGTTTCCCGAACTCCTGTCATGGTGGATCAGTTAATTCACAGATCTGGATAGGTTGGAGAAGCAATATTTCGGTGGAAGTCAGGAGCATCATGCCTCAGTGTATTGATGCAAGGATTGATGTGGGCAGTCTTTATCTTCTCTTCACGTTCATCTATGCAAGTACGCTGGTGAATGGAACAAGGGAGTTATGGAGCCATCTGGAGACTTTACAAGCTGGGACTACGCCGTGGTTCGTGGGAGGGGATTTTAATGCCATTGCGGACTTCTCTGAGAAAAAATGTGGGTCGGGGTGGAACCGAGAGAGCATCCTTGATTTTCAGGAGTGCTTGACGTGCACGGGGTTGATAGATTTCAGTTTCAGGGGTCCTAAATTTACATGGCGCAATAACTGAATAGGAGGTAACCGCATCTGGAGTAGGCTGGATAGATGCCTCACAAATATTCATGGTCTGGATATGTTTTCAAGCTCCTCAATCACACATCTTCCACGTTTACTTTTAGATCTCACTCCTCTTCTGATTGAAGTACGTCGTGAGGCGGTGATGGGTAGGTCCTTTCAATATTCTAGCGAATGGCATCGTGACCCGAGTTTCATGCATATACTAAAGGTATCCTGGATGAAGGAGGAGGAGGGGAGGTCTTGGTAAGGGCTCCTGAATCGTCTCATGCGCTTGAAACAGGATATTAGAAACTGGATAATCATGCAACCAGACCCTTCCAATGGGGTGTCGGGTCTGCAGGTGGATGTGGGAAGACTGGAGGAATCCTTATAGGACTCCTAGGATGAGAATATCTTTGTTATTTTATGTGATAAAAAGGGTTTTGCTTTGTGAAAAACTCTTTGAAATGGATAGAGTTTATAAGAAGAGGTCTTGGGTATGTTGGTTAAGTGAGGGTGATCGGAACACAGCCTTCTTTCAGGCTTGCATTAAGGAAAAGAGAAGTATGAAGATAAATTTAAAGCTCGACGACGGATCCTACACGTCTGATGTGAACACCGTTGGGATGTTGGCACTGGAGCATTTTGAGGGTCTGTTGGCTGGGAGGGAGAATTTGGGTTTTGAGAGAGAGGCGGTGGATCATCATGACTTCTTCCAGTGTATTCCAACACTGGTTAATGAAATGGACAATTCTTATCTATCCTCGATTCCTAATAAAGAAGAGATCTGGGAAGCCTTGAGCAGCATGCCGCAGGAGAGTGCTCCGGGTCCGGATGGCTTTCCGGCTTCCTTCTTCAGTGTGGCGTGGGATGTGGTGGGTTCGTAGGTTGTGCATGCGATCTAGGACTTTTTTGGTGGTGGGGCATTGATAAAGGGTGTCTCTGCGTCTCGGGTGGTGCTGGTTCCAAAGATCAAGGACCCGAGCCTGCTGAATCATTTCCGGCCTATTTTTCTTTGCAATGTGGCATATAAAATCCTGGCCACAGTTATCAATAGGATATTATCCAGACTGTTGACTAGGATGATCTCGGTAGAGCAGCATGGTTTCATACAGGTCTGTGGCATTCAAGGGGAGGTTGGCATAACAAGTGAATTGGTGCATGATATCAATAGACATACAGTGGGTTCGAATATTATTTTTCATGTTGACATGAATAAAGCATATTACAGAGTAGAATGGAGTTTTATCATTCGGGTCATGAGGGCGTTCGGCTTCCAAGAATGGTTTTGTGACCTTTGCTTCAGGTGCTACTCTTATCCTTGGTTATCGGTCTCCATGTTGGGGAAATGTTTTGGTTTCTTCAAATCTGTCCAAGGTGTTCGACAGGGAGATCCGTTATCACCAACTATCTTCGTTCTGGCTCAAGATGCGTTGTCCAGAAATCTGGTTCGAGGCATCTCGGAGGGTAAGTTGAATCCCTTCTATGGGGGAAGGAATGCCAGCTCCTTCTCTCATTTGATGTTTGCGGACGATATTTTGATTTTTATGAACAGTTGTAGTAGATCCTTCAAACACCTTGATGACACTTTGTCCAGGTATGGACGGTTTAGTGGAAAGTATATTAATCCTTTGAAGAGCCACATCTTTATCTCGGATAGGTGTTCCGGGAGGAGACACAAGGTGATCCAAGGGATTTTGGGGTGGAAACAGAAACAACTTCCCATGTTCTACCTTGGGGTTCCGCTGTCCAGTGGGCGCATCAAAAAGGAACATTTCAATGAGACCCTTGATCAGATTTGGAGCAGGATTTTCAGTTGGAAGAACATATTGCTGTCGTTTGGAGGTCGGGTGATGCTTATAAATAGTGTTCTCTTGTCCATTCCCTTGCACGTGTTTTCTGTTGTAAAACCACCAAAAGGCATAGTGGCAAAGGTGAAGAGTGTCTGTTCTTCATTCCTTTGGGATGATAAAGGTGAAGGAAGATTCCATTGGGCATCTTGGAAGCGGCTGGCTCGTCCTGTGGATGAAGGTGGAGTTGGCCTTCGCGATGTTGAGGACACTATTCTGGGATTTCAAGCACGGTTAGCATGGGAAGTTATTTTGGGGGAGACATTCTGGGAAAGGTTTTTTAGAGCGAGATATGGATGGCAGGGGGAGTTTTGCATCCAGGGCGTGACTGATTTAGAGAAGAGAATGTTTGCTCACATTGAGAGGCTATCTGGCTATGTCAGGTGGGTCGTTCGATGGGGGGAGATCAGCTTTTGGGAGGATAATTGTGCCGGCAGAAAATTGTCTTACGCGGGTTTCCCTTCACCGATGATCTCTTTCAGCGAGGCAAGTGAGAGGTATGATCTAATACAGGCAACTCTTACTCCCAGCCAGCTTGAACTATTTGGTGGCATCATGATGAGTGAGGAGCCGGACAAGTGTTGTTTTACGAAGACATGCAGTGGAAGGTACACTGTAGGGGGCTACAAGGAAATAAAACAGGGAGAAAGATCTATGGGGGAGCGGTGGCCAGCTGTTTGGTGCAAGGAGTTACCAGTAAGAATGAGCTTCTTGGTGTGGTGGGTGTTAAACAGAGCAGTCCCGACAAATGATAATATACAGAGTAAAGGGGTCTGCATGGTTTCACATTGCTACTGTTGTGAACATCCGAAATCAGAGACGATGGCCCATCTGTTTTTTCAAGGGAAATGGGCCTCTTACATCTGGTCTCTCTTCACCCATCCACCATTTCCGGATGGTGAGTCCTTCTATATCTAGGACTACATGTACGTATGGATTCCAGGTAGTGAAAGCAAGGCAATGGAGAGGACTATCAGAATGCTCATCTTGGTGGCTATCTGCTGGGTTATTTGGGAGGCGAGGAACCAGGTTCGGCTGGGGAATAGCAGGTCTTTAGTGTCTATCCAGGTCCAGTTGAAGTCACTCATTGTCGAGCTTAAATATCTTGTCAAAGGAGGGATAACTTCAGAGACAGTGTGCAACCTGCTCAATCAACCCCTCATTCAGCATAGAGGAAGAGGAAGATGGGTGAGGTGGCTACCATCGAACCAGGGTCTGAAGTTGAATATTGATGGATCCTACATGGAGGGGGTCATGAGGGGTGGTGGGCTGCTCATGGATTTTTGGGGATCGGTCCTACTGGCTTTTAGTGCCTTTTACGGTCTAGGGAACTCGCTGGGTGCAGAGGTCCGGGTGCTTGCATCTGGGTTGGCGGTGTGTAGGCGGAGAGGAATGCATGTGGCAGAGGTGGAATCTGATTCTGAGTTTCTTGTGAAGATGTTACAGGGAGGTCATTACATTCCGTGGGATTTGACTTATCTCATTCGTAGATGAAAGGCGGAGATGGACCATGGAAGGGCCATTCATCCCAATTGGAGGGAATCCAACTTTGCGGAAGATGCTCTAGCTCGCTTGGCCAGACAGGAAGAGCCTCTTGTTATTTTTGGAAGTTTGAACTCCATCCCCATTGAGTTCTTTACTATTGTGCAGGGAGATTCCCTTGGACTCCATCACTTTCGACCTCCTTGAAGTGAGGCCTCTTGTTTTTTAGTCCTATTCTGAATAATAATAAAAAGTAACTTGCAGGCAGGCATTTCCATGGAATAATGAATGAGAGAATGTAAATGAAATATATGAATATATATTTATAATATAAATAATGAAGAATTATTATTTCATATATGTCACATATTTTTACTAATACTATCCTTAATACATTCCATGTAATTTTTGAATGAATCACATTACATGGAGGAGATGGTAGTCCACAATTCCTCAAACAAACATATTGTATTTTCACAAAATAGAAGGCATGAATGAAAAATTTATATAATAAGAAAATCAAATTAAATAAATAAAATATATCATATATATTTTATAAAATTTGTGTTTCTATCATAATTACCTACCACAAGAAGTGGTAAAGGTAATATGAACAACATCATTTTTAAGGGCGATAGTTCGTTGTACACAAGAACAGTATATTCGTTACCCATTAAGTGAAATTGTCTTAAATTTTATGTAGAAAACTTATAATAAAAAATAATAATTACATTTATGAGAATTATTCAATTATTGTTTCATCAATAATAATAATTTAGTTGATGGGGAAGGAAAATAAAATAAAATTGTTTGAAGAATGATGTTACCTCTTCTTGGGGTAACACCTTTTTGTTTTCACCAAAGGGAATCCTTCATTGGATCTATTAAAAAAATGATTCTTCAATGAAAAATATAGGTATTTCGGGTAGTTTATTTCGTAGATATTGGACTATCCTAAAATGTTTTAGAGGTGTGAAGAAGTGGGAGGATAAGGGGACTTTTTATAATTGAGGAGTGGCACTTTTTTAAATTGGTGGAAAATGAATTCCACCAATGTTTTTCACATTTAATATGGAAACAGTAATGTTCCAATGTAGAGAAAATGTTTCATAGGGTATAAATATCTCTAGAAAATTTATTTTGGTCTATTATATAAGATATTTATCACTTACATTGAAGGTTTAGTCATTTATTAAGCATAATTTTACATTTATCATTGTAATTATTTTTACATACATTCACTAGTATTTTTAGAAAAAAAAGACGAACTTAATAGAAACTATAATATATGGTGAATCAAAATATAGAACACATTTTTCCAAATTCTAATCACATATTTTGTAGAATTTAATTTTAATTTATCACACATTCCGGAAGATAATATGGGGTTTTAAAGTTAAAATGATTAAACATTTACTATGTTTTTATATCAAATTTCATTGTAAAATTGGTTTGAATGACCAAAATTTGATTAATTTATGTATATTAGATATAATTATTATTTAAAACCAAATTGAAATATAATTTAAATATACAAATAAATTAGATTAAATCACGGTTTTGATTTTAAATTCAGTATTTTTCACTATTCATCCAAAATTGATGTTTCTCAAAAAAAAATCCAAAACAATTACCATTGAATACTTTCATCATTTTAAATTCAGAAATTAATTAAATTTTGTCTATCTCCATTTTTAAATATTTCAAAAATTTATTATATTTTTTTCACATAATGAAATGAAATGCAGGTCATTTGAGAAGCTAATATTTCTAACCATACAAGGACTTTTACCAAAAATTATATTTTCCATTATCAAATTGTTTTATTTATATAAATCCATGTTAAAAAAATTTTAAAAGTATTTATTCCTATTTATATTCCTAACATTATTGGCTAGTTTATCACTATCTTGTTTAAAAAATTATAATAATAAAATGATATTTCATAGAGTCTCGATGTTGCGTGTAATATATGTCTAATCGGTGTTTCATGTAGAGAATTATAAGTCAGTGTAGTGTGAATGGAGTTTTTTGATATATTGAAATGAAATACATCAATGAAAATTAATTTATTCAAGTAAATGTTCCATGAGAACTAATGTTGTCATGTTCTGCTGCCCTTAAAATTAATTTCTCCTTAAAAATCATATTGGATATCAAATATTTATTTCATGAAAGTTCTAATAAATAAAACCCACATCATAAAACAGAATTATATAATACCCTTTAAAAATGTAAAGTTGGTTCCATTACGGTTACCCAAAGTATCACATAACTTGGTGTCCATATAAGACAACATTGGTGTTAAGGGAATATTGGAGATGAAAGAAAAATGATAATAATCATTGTTATTGACCACTGATTACAATTAAGTGGGTGTTCTAGAGAAAGTAACAATCACCTAACTATAAAGTGAATAAACATGAATGAGGCTGTAGATATCATCAATAATATTGATTAGAGGATATAATTTTATTTGTAGACAATTTTCTGAATATTTTAGAGTTTTCATGAAAACATATACATCATGATTATTGGAAAACCTCACCATTTATTGTTCCATTATATATTTCAACAACACCAATTTATCCATGAAAAGGAAAGTGAATTTTTTAATCTTGATGAACTATAATATCATGAAATTAATGATAATCCATTCCATCTATCACCAATTACCATTAACATAATGTTGGTAAAGCTAGATATCCAATTTTTATAAATCCTCATGTAGTGATATAATAGATTTATCTCACAAACTTTAATCAAAGTTTATCTTCAATATACCATAAATGGTAAATCGTATAACCCTTACCATTATTGAAAATACTAAAAATTATAAATAATTTCATGAAATCAAATTCACATTGATCCCTCATATTTCATCCGACAACAAACATGTGAATACATACAACATATATTGACTAAAAACATGGTAATAACCTAAACGTCCATAAATCCTTAACGAATACAAACATTCTTTCAAAATAAAATTTAACATTTTTTTAAATAGTCTCTTATCTAAAAAAATAATATTGGAATCTTGGGTTAATCAATACATATTTAGAAAATAATAGTTATTTAAAAATTCCAAAATTCATGTAGGGCACGATAATCAATGTATAAAATCATAACAAATTCCACTAAATTATGATCAGTAATATTTTCATAGATCTTATTTTCACAAAATCTCATGTGAAATCCCATACTATTTAGTTCAAAAATTACCATGCTTCACTTAACCCATTGTGATTTTATATACATTACCTTTTTTCCTTTTCCTTCAGATGTTGTTTTCTTTATTCATCATTTTTAACCCTTGGAATTGAGAACTATTTTGAAAAAATTATCAAAATACCTACAATTGTATCATTAAAGAATAGTAGTTAGATTCTCTATAGTATTATCATTATTTACATCATTATATAACATTTTACAATCACATTTTCAATCAGATACACAATTTCCTTCCCTGCCAAACACAAACAAATTTACTGTTACCATTAATAAAATTACCTCCATGAGACTAATTGATGTCTCATCTTATTATCATCATGGTATTTAAATTTACCGTTGAAATCCATCTTTATCTTTTTGTTAAACTCTTGAGATAGAAATACCACTCAAAACTCTATTTCAATCTTGATTTCACAATTAAAAATATCTTCATAGATATTAAAGTATCTTTGGTAAAATTCTATTTTGAGAAATTTTTTAAACCACAAAATAACCTATTAACATTACTTTCTTCTTGAATGACAATTCTAGAAGTGTAACTCACAATTCATGTGAAATTGGCCTTGTAAGTATTGATGGGCTCATCATCCATTTTCATCAACTCAAGAAACTCATTTTCAATCATCAAATAAGAACATGAATAATGTAATTACTTATTTATATTTTATTTAACTCTTCCAAATACATGGATTCAATATCATATTTATTCCTTATATTCATGATTATATTCCACCGTTGGATTGCATCACCTTCCAGCCAATAAACTGCCAGAAATACTTTATCATGCCCCAAACACTAAAGAATATAGAATATCATTTTTTGATACTAATCTAGTGTTGAAAAACAAGTGGATAATAAGACCTTCTAATATATGGTAGAAATTACTTCATGAAGGACTGGACAATACTTTATTGCCTACTGTTATCATTTAGAATTTCAGAAAGATATTTAAATTGAGAAAACTATGTGAGAATATAAATTATATTTTTTATTCTACCTCCCATAGATTTTATATAATATGGAGTAAAATAATTCGGTCATCTATTTCAATAACCACTAACATGGTTATTTTATTTTCTATCCATTTGATAAAACAAAAAATCATAGTTTAAGAAACATTTCTCATAGTGAGGAAAGGGTGATATTGGATTCTCAATAAGGGTAAATAAAGGAAACAAATATAAATAACAAGAAATAAAGTATATAAGACCATGATCATAATATTATAATATTTATCCTTGTATATCAATGATAATAAACATTAATCAGGGAATAAATGTTTTCATTTTATAATACATGATTCAGAAGTGAATCAAGAGAATAATCCATTAAATCATAACTAAGGAATATGGTGATAAATTCATGGATTACACATAAGAATAGAAAATATTATTTCAAGGATACCTATTAAGGAGATTAAAACATATTAGGTTTGGGATATGAGCCTTTTAACCAATTATATTTAGGCTTGGGCTATAACCTGGGTACCTTTTTGTTTTCGGGCATGTGATACAACTCATGTACCCTCTTAATTTAGGTCTTGGGACATCACTACTATATGTTATTACTTTTAGGATTTCTATTTATCCATTGTAACCTTTAATATTCGGCCTTATGATAAGACCTATGTGTACCCTCTTACATTTATTCCTAAACTACAAAAAGTGTACCCTCTTACCTTCAGTATTAGGGTAAAACCTAGGTACCTTTAGAGCTCATATAGAACATATTATTAACCAATTAATTAGATGTAGATATAGGGACCACCCATATCTTAATAAAAACATTAATACATGATCCAAATTATGAAAAAACATTTATCATATCATGACCAATGAAGAGATATGGTTTTTTAAAATTTCAATCATAACCGATGAAATGAAAGGGGTATCATTATCTTTTCATCACATCATAACCTATAAAAAATATATGGGTTTACTAGTCTTCTCATCAATTATTAACACATGAAAATTTGTGGGATTCATAATCATATAAATCATTTAAGATAAATGGGTTTTATAAGTATCATTCCATCCAAAAAAAAAACCATTAAATAAATAATATTAGTGGAACCATTGTATCATTTCATAGAATGGAATGAGAAACATCAACATATTTTATCATGGATGGAAAATAATTTTGAAATAAAATTTTAAAACATATCATGAAGAATATATTATTTAATCAATAAAAAAAATTATAACATAGAACATTTTGATATCCTTTTTCATAGAAATTACATTGAAAACATAGAAAAAATGGTAAAAATCATTTTTAAAACCATTTTTTTCAAAAACATATAAAATAGTACAAAAAAAGAAGATTATTTTTATTGATAAAGACTATAAAATAATATATTTCTAGATTATTAGTAAAATATTTTCCATTAAAAAATAACTTTTTAATCTTGTAGAAGGTGCTTCAATAAAATCAAGGTCATAAAAGAGGGAAAATATGTACATGAAAAACATTCCCTTTTCTCCATAAAAAGATAAGAAGTGTGCCTCGACCATAAAATGTCATGTTGATTAATTTTAAAAAACACCATTATTAAAATGTTAAAACATGGGTACAAATTTCTTTTAGATACCATATGAGAATAGTAAAATATTATATTGGAAGCCTTTTGTAAAACATGGTTTCGAAGGAACACATATTTATGAACGAAAAGAGAAGTAATGTCAGGCATTCATAAAAATATTTTATTAATCATATTTGTTATAAAATAGTGTATAAAATGTTCCATTACTTGGTGACAACATTAATAAATAGATGTCAATAAAATCCTGAGAGTTATAGGGTGATGGATTATTATATTTCATCTATAGAAGCATAATAAAAAATAATCTCAATAAACAGTAATATTGTAGTTATAAACTATTACCAATTTGGATTTGTTGAATCATAAAAAATGGAAATAATATCACTAGATGATGTTGATTAATTATTTAAAGTGTTAGAGGAAGTTTATACAACTCATCGAAAAAATATCACTGAATAACATGGCATGCATCTCAAAGAAAGAAAATCAAGATAATGTTACTTTACCAATTTGGTAACTTTGGAAACATAAACCCCATGAATGGAAGACAATCAAATGAAAATTTAAATTCCCATAAATATAAATATATTAATAGTAGGGTATATACATGGGTTGTATATACACCAAAAATAATAAATAGGGGTGAACATGGCTTGTGTCTCACAAATAATAAAAGTGAGTCAAGAAAACACATACTACGTGGAAAACATTATAATCATTATCCCCAGAAATTAATAAAATAAATTAAAGATTTTAATATCATTAAATAATGTAATTTAATTATATAATAATTTCTAATTTAGAATATACACCACACAAAATAATAGAGTGCTTAATATGACATGTGTCTCACTGATATAAAATGTGATGTAAAATTCCCTCATCGTGTATCTTGACATTAATTGTACATAAAAAGCCTCCAATATATTAACTATAAATTTACTATAAATTTTTCATAGAACCATATAAATATATATTCTACCATATAATTTTTTATTATGACCTCATATTACCCATTAATTAACAATTTTATGTCAAAATAATGTTTTTGGTAATAAACTCTCTGTTTAACATATATGATTAACATGTCTTTGTTGACACTCTTATGTAAATAATAAAATAATTATTTCATTAATGTAAAAAGTTACATATATATCATATATAATAATTATATAATCATTTTTAATACACACACACACACACACATATATATATATATATGAAATTTAATACATCGTGCATGGAGACGGTTGGACGTACGTATAGATGAACGTTGTTTCCATATTAATAGCATATTTAAATATACAAATTGGATCAAATAAATGTATATATGATTATGAAATAGTTAATTTATAATTATTATTTCATATTAATAATAATTTTTAAAAACTCCATCCTTAATACAGTCCATGTAAAGTGTGAATGAATCACATTGCCTTGAGGAGGTGGTAGTCTAAACTTGACAAATGAAATTATCATATTTACAAAAAACAGAAGGCATGATGTTATGATTTATATAATAAATAAAAAAGTATAAATATATTATAAATATATTATATATCATATAAAAAATTATTTTTCATCCAAACTAAAAATAATAATATGTGATAAGGTTAAATGAACAACATCATTTCGTGAGGCGGTAGTTCACCATACCCAAAAACGGTAAGATCGTTACCTGTTAGTTGGAGTTGTGTGTTTGTTCTTTCCAAAAACATAAAATATAAAAATATCAGTGTATTTAGGAAACTACATCTAATATTTCTTAATGTAATAAAATGATTCTGGTCATGGATAATTAAAATAAAATAAATAAGTTTGAGGAATGACATTACCCCTTTCTTGGGTAACTCCTTTTGGTTTGAACCAAATGGATTCCTTGATTGGATTTATGAACAAAAAGGAGGATCAAATGAGGATGGTAGGGATGTTTGGAAATTTATTGGGAAGATATTTTCTAATAATAATTTGGTTGGAAGATGTGAACAAGTGAGATGAGAGGTTGTCTTTTACAGTGGAGGAGGAATGTCACTCTTGTAATTTCATGGAAAAGGAATTTGGATCGTGTTTTTCTATGCCATTATGATCCCATAATTATAATAAGACTATAAAATATAGGATAGGGTATTAATATTGTAATAAAATGTATTTTGGAAAATTTTATTGGCTATTTGGACATTATTTTTATGGTTTACTCTTTTTGTTAAGGTTCGTTTAACCTTAATCGTTGTAATTAATATTAACATCATTCACTATAATTTTGGGTAAAAAACAATGTAGGATTTTTTTGGCATTATAAATTATTATTATTCTATATATGGAATCTTTGTTTCCAATCTTCAATCTCAGAAGTGGTTGAAATTAATTTAACTTTAATCTCACTGATGAGATGATACCGTGGGTTTATAAGTAAAAATGTTCAAATGTTTGCAATTTTTTTATATCCAATATCATGGTTAAATTTATTTCAATGAACTAAATTGGATTAATTTTCATATACATCATATAATTACACTTTATGAAAAAATTAAAATATTATTTATATATATAAATAAATTAGATGAAAATTCAGTTTTGAATTAAAACTCTTGTTTTTTCACTATTCGACAAAAAACAACCATTCTCTTAAAAATACCAAAAATCACCCTAGAATAAATTCAAAAATTTAATATAAAAAATGATGTATATTTTATAAAAATCATTTTCTAAATGTGTAAAAAAAATATCACATGAATTGAAAGGATTATTATCAAAGAATGTAAACATATAAGTACATTACCATCAATTATATTTTTTTTGATACCAATATGTTTTATTTATATAAAAAATTATAAACCATATTTGATATGTATTTATTATTATTCATATTACTAATTTTAACATATAGTTTATATAAATATCTTTTAAATAATTATAACTAAAAATGATGGTTTGTAATGTCTTAGTGTTGTGTGTGGTGTACTCTATATTAGTGTTGTTTGTATAACAAGCTATGTTGGTGCCATGTGGAATGATTGTTTGACTTAGTGAAATGTAATAAAAATATGAAAAATTATATATTCGAAAAAGGGTCCATGAAAACTAGAGGTATTTTATTTGATCTCTAAATAAAAATGATGACTTCATAAAATTTTATTTTTGTGGAAATATATATTTTTTAAACTAATTTGCATAATATTTTTCTACATGTACATGTCCATAAAATAATACACTTGTATATGTAATTTGGTTAATGTTTTATATTTTTTACTCACTCCTTGACCTATATCTTATATTAATCTCAATAAAGATAACAAGTTAAACAAGGGTTTTATGCTAACAGAAAAAAAATCACTGGACAAGTAGACATACACATAAATATGGATGTATAGGTAAAATGTTGATCACAATATATAATTTTATAATAAACATACCATAATACCATATATAAAGATTTAAAGTATGTAAAAAATCCATCAAATACTTGGTTTTGTCAAAGCCCATGATTGTTTATAACATAAAATAATAATTTCTTTTTTTAGTTATTAGTATTAACTTTTGTTCATCCTATTTATGATGAATTTATATGAATTAATATATTAGTAAAAATTCCAAAAATTAATTATTTATAATAAATAATATCTAATTTAAACCCCTTAAGTTGTTGAATGAATCCCATTAATTTTTATTAAGAAACAAATAATTTTAATTACATTTTTAAATTAATATAACTACACAACATGTGATTCATATACAACATGATGGTAGATTTAGGTATAATATTTAATTATATTTATTGTATTTTAATACATCCATGGTATGTACCACCACTTCAAATAATATATTGATACCATTGTTTGTCGTCTGTATTATATACCATGGACTTAACTAATATATAAGACCTCAAGGAATGTAATGATATATACAATATGTACTTTTTTGTGTTCAATATATGTTTTCATTCCACTGTTTATTAAAATATAACTCCTTATAAATATATGTGTGGTACAATTTTGAAAAATAACATGATATTCATGATATGTATAATTATTGTTCCACATGTTGATTTATATTGATCACGTGCTGTGTACCTCATCTTACATTTTCTATATAATATTTCTTAAAATGTTTTTATACGACCAGTCAATATAAATTATGCAATTTTGTCCCTAATTGACCAACATGATGTTCCAAAAATTTCGTATCATTTATCTTGTGTGGAGATACACAACACAAATACCGACTATACAACATCTATATTGTATCATGTTTCTTCCCATTTTGGATCCCAGTACCTGGTAGGTAATAAAGTCACATATTGACCAAATAACTATTCTATGATTCATGTAGTTATTTCCATATGGGTCATGACCAAGTTTACACAACATGTAATTTGGATATATATGATTTATAATTTTGTTATGTAGAAATCAGGCGTTTCAACTCAATGTGGGTTATTTGAGCATTCAATAATAATTTTAGTTTGTAAACAGGAATGAAAAAAATATTTTTTGGGTCACCATGACTATTGGACATAGAATGAAAATAAAAACATGAAAACTAGAAAACTAAAAAAAATAAAATAGTTATAATTTACTTTAATTAAAATAATAACATTCTAATTATCTTTGAAAGTTTTGGGGAACAATGAATGAATTAGGTTGAGACCCGATTGTTGTTTTTTATAAATACAGATCAATAAATGTGAATATCATAACGAACACATCAAAAATTCCTTGTAGAATATCATGAAATTTAATAAAGAATATAAATATTGAATTACCTCATATAAAGTAGTCCGCATGATCAATTTGTTTCACTGCTCTTATAGTACTTAAATTTATAAAAATAACCCATGAAAGGATTACTCATGAATTATAAACACAGGCTCCCAAATATTCTGACATCATACTTGGTATCTCAGTTCTATCATGGATGAAAAAATGACTTCCCGAAATTCACTTTCGATCGAAACAATGAATTTATCATTCTATATATTCTGATAAGAGAGAGGGAGGAAGGTGGATTTCCCTTTTTAGTTTGAAGGAATTGTGAACAGTGTATTTGGTGTGTCAACACTGCACATATGATAAATTAATATATTTGAAAATTAATACTTATGTTGAAATAATGATAATGCCACAAAGTAACTAATAATATTATTTAATCCATGTTTAACACCACTTCAAAAATTATATTATATTATTATTTTTATTCATGGAATGTGTTTACTCAAATATCATTTCATACATGAATAATTTAATATTTACATGAAATATATTAAATAAAATAAATCATTTAATTTAGGTAATTATACTCTAACCTCGTACAGTCCAATGGAATTTATCAAATGAAGAATTATTATTAAATATAAATTTATTCGAATAAATATTCTTCACTCGAGAAATAAAATAAAAATTATATTCACTAACACATGAAAAAATATTTATTTTAACATTCATTTAATTTGAGTTAATATTAATTTTTCCTAATTAACAAAACTCAAGATAAATAAATATTACATTAATTTCCATAATGATAATAAAAAATATATTAAATTAAACTCACGGATTCGGAAACTGAATATCATGTGATTAAATTTCATTGATCAATATAATGATATAATAAATAATATTTAAAAAACTAGGGATTAAATTTATTTATAAATTTATATTCAATAGAATTTTACATGATTCTTCATACACATAGAGTTGGAATCACTAGTACCTTTTCTCAATGAAAATATGAAAACATACAAAATGTCAAATTGTAAAATCTAATAACATGTAAAATTACACCATGAGAAAAAATATAGTTTATTAAAAAAAGAAATATTTATATTAAGGATATTTTTTTAATATAATCTCTTTATATCATAATATCTAATCATGTTGGATGAAAACCTGTTTTAACCCATTATGGATATGATTTAACATTAATTGAAATTTTGAAATAGTCTTTTTGGTTAAAAATAATGACCATTGATCTAAAAAAATATTCTATTTAAATCAAAAACCAATATATATTTTCCCCATGATATTTAAGGGATAAATAATCTATTTACTTATTTGATAAATTTCAATCACTTATAAAACACCTAATGTATTTTTACCTCATGGGTAATATATATCATTCCCATTTTCATCTCTATATAAAAGTACATAATTTATGATACACGTTGATAATAAACTCATATAAAAGAACCAATAATAATTCCCAAAAATTTGAATGTCCAATAAATTAAAAACATGATAAATTCATATAAGATAATATATCCTTTTACCTCTATTTTAGAGATCTCTAGTTATAATAATTATGAGATGAAGCCTCAATGTCTTATAGTCCACCATAATTTCATAGTCAAATATCTTCTGTGTCTTATAAAATTGTTTTATCTACACCATATGACATATTTATTTAATAATAATGTCATAAAATATTATTGTTGTCATTATAACAAGTAACTAATATAAAAAATCATTTAAATATATTATAAGGGAGTAATTTCAATAATTTAATATATAATTCAAATTAGTTTTGATAAGATATCTATTTATATTCTAGAAAATAAAACTATAAAGTCTATTGGTTATAGGGAATAAACTACAGTAATGGTCCCCACTTAAAAAATATTTATTTGGTGTACCACTTGTAAATTCATGGTTTTTATGTGACCTAATGATTCAGTTAACAAATATAATCCTCCTTTACTTAGAAAATATTTTTATGATTCACTATTATTACACTCATTTATAGTTCATCACATTTATCAACTTGATCTAGGTAATTATATTCATTTATCTCTATAATATTTCACTTATTGATGATTACTTAATTAGATAACTTATAATCATCATGACTAGTCTACATGATACCACATTTCCATTAGTTAGATTGTATATAATCTCTAATTTAAAGTATCTAGAAAAATAAAAAATCTATTCTACCTTGAATTTATATCACTAGGGGAGATGGTATTTTTCTTTATTCATTTAGTTTTATGTTGTTAATACATTTCTCCCTGGTTAGGTATTTCCTCTCATTATTTAGAGCAAACACTATAATTATAAAATAAAAAATCCACATCGTATGATTTTTTTTGAGTTGTATTAGAATTTGAGTTTCATTATCAAGAAAAATATATTCATTAACCTGGAACATTAATTCTCTTCATAGATGAGTCAAAGACCACTATATAATCCACTCTCCCCTCTAGTAGTCATATTATAGAAGAACCAGTTATCCATCCCTTAAACACCTCAAAAAATCAATATAAATGATCTATCTATATAATGTGGTAACTATTTTTGTAATAGCATGAGTCATATCATTCCATTACATTTTTTTAGAAGTGGGATTTATTGGGTGGATAATGAAAGGAGGAAAGAGTTTGAGTTAAAATTTTATTTTTAATATAATCATTATGATGTATACATATTCCTAGTGTCAATAATTGTTTGTAAGAAGAAGGAGTGTGTTTCATTAATTTTGTTTGTTTCATCGTGAATGGTTGAGTCATGATGTTGTGTAAATAGTGTGGTATATTATATGTGCCCAAATATGATGGTTTCATTATGTTATGAGGTGGGTGTATGGTGGTAATATGAAGATGACTTCTTAAAAATATATTATAACATGTACTTTTTACATGTTGGGTTTTATGATTTATTCTTAATTGAGGTCATCCAGGTTTACCATTATATGAGGATGGAAGTTTCCATGGGTCCATGTGGTTAATTTTATGGGATATTTCATGTTAATCTGACAATGTTATAATTGGGACATGGTTTTATCTATTATGTTTTGGATTTAATGGTTTTTTTAATTTAATATTTCTATAAATAGTAAGCTATGTCACACTTTCATCCATTTATCTATACATTTTTGTGGAAGATCATCAGATTTTAGGTTAAAAGGTCAATGTCGATCGATTTTTAGAGGATATAGTATTTTCATTCATTCAATTTTTTTGGTAATGTAATTCATTAAACATGATCAGTTAGTATAGTTTTTAGACAGATATTCAGATATAGGTATGAGTAGATATTTTCATGATTCCCAACATTTTTTCTAATTTTTCTTCATTATAGTGTGATGACCCCCAATCACATATTTATTTCTTATTTATACAATGCTATAATAAATCTAATCCTATCATGAAATATTAAATATTTCAAGGAAATCCTTCAAACCCTATGAAAAAATTAATTCATCATTGTATATTAATATTAATCCTTTTATTGGATTTTTCGCTTGTCTATTGAAAATCATCCCCTTATTATCTTGGGTGAATTCATATTTCTCACTTAATGAGAGAGATATAAAATAATTTTTTATTTTTTTGAATTTTTTTGTTGTATTTTAAAAGGGTAATGGTCAATAATAGGATATGTGGTTGACCCTCAGGTTTTTTTTAGTTTCATTTAGATTTTTATCATGGTCTCATGAAATGTTTCTTAAATATTTATTTGATATAGGGATTTAAAACTTCTCCTTCTTATTTGTTTTTAAATCATATAATAACCATGGTTTTCACCTATTTAGGTGGATGTTATGGATTAAAAAGTGTTAACTGAATTTTAAAGTATTAAAAAAAGGTGAAATAGGTGATCCACATGTTTTTTTGGGATTACAATATATTTAATATGATTAATGGATTATTTGATGTTGTTTAGAAGATGGGTTTTATTATTATTGTGATCTTAACTGTTTATTGTTTTAATATTATGGTAATAACCTTCCATAATGTACTAGAAACATAAATATGGAAATAACTTATTTGGGTGGAAATATACAATTTATGGTGTTAATTTTTATGCATTGTTCTATTTTTATATGAATGAATTACAAAATTTATATTTTTAGAGTCAATTAGAATTAATTTGTATCATTTTTTGTGTTGAATATGGGTTTGTTATTGTTATATTCAGTAGGTTTATGGGGATATTTCCTTCATGGTAACCAATAAATAAGGGGGTGATGCTTTTGTATTGTTATGGTAGTGGTGTATGGATTTTTGAATGGAGAGGAAGTGGTTTTCATTCAATTGAGGTGGATGTGGGCATGTGTTCTGAGGTGGTTATATGTCGTGATGGGTTGAATTATTATTTTCTTGGGTTATATATACATAGTTCCATTTAAAAATTCGAGAAATATAGAAATTGGTTGTGGGTAATGTATTACCATTGATAAAAATGGGTTTTCATTTGGTAATTAATAACGGATAAAATAAATGTGTGAAGAAAAGTAATGAATGGTTTATGAATGGAGCACATTAATAAATTTATTGAAATTAAAAATTGATACAGAAATGGAATAAGTAAAAAAATTGTGATGTTAAATGGAAAATCTATAATTTAATTAATTATGTGACAAAATTATGAATTAAGAACTATTTTAAGGAATATTTTTATTCACAGTTGAGGCAAGTTGTTTTATATTTTTAGAAATGGTTGTCTTTTATAGAATGTGATAGAGATGTATTTTATAGGATCTATTATATTTATTCATCTAAATTCAAACTCTAAAAATGTGAATTTGTGTGAATAATATGTCCATTATGTATATATATAAATGTGATAATGATGAAGGATGACGGAGCAAGGGGGTGTCCTCTGCCAGCATAAAGGTTGTGCGTAGGGTGTTGCTGGTGGCTACAATTAGGCCGATCCAGACCTAAATTTCAATGAGATACCTGGGCACAAGGAATTGTTCTACCACTATGTGACTCACAAGTAGAATATTCTGGATCATTTGAATCCTTCAGAATCACTGGGTGTGAAGAAGAAATTTTCTAATGTTGTGAGAGATGCACCGAGTTTCTCTGATTTTGGAGTTCCCTCACCTGGACGAATCATAAAGAATGGGAAAATGGAAAATGTCTTCGCGAATCAGGATGTCATTGAGGAATGTCTGAAGATCTGTAAATTTGTGATTATAGATCGCGTTTTGACTCCGAGGGGTGAGAGAATGTGGTGCATTGCTGATCTGACTGACAGAATTTCCGTTGTGTGTGGGTTTGGCGATTGGAGAATGACATTAATGAGGAAAGGATATTTTAACATTGTGTTTCCTTCATATGAGCACAAAATAAGGGAATAGAGTTTTAGTTCCATAACCTTGAAGCCAATAACCTTAATATTTCAAGAATGGGAACAAAATTTTGATCCATTTAGTATAAAAAAAAGCATACCCAGGTATGGATCTGGATCATTAAACTCAACTGGCTATACTGGAACCCTATAATTCTATGGGATATTGCATCCTCAGTTGGAAGTACCATCAAAATTGATAAGAAAACAAAAAATCAAAGGTATGGTCACATTTCAAGAGTCCTTGTTGAAGTTGATATGGCCAGTACATTGGTGGAGGTGGTGGTCCTTGCCACAAGGGATGAAATATTTAACATAGACATTGTGTATAAAAGGAAGCCTAATTTTGTGATGGATGCAGCTTGTTTGGACATCTCTCATTTGAGTTCAATCTCTCTACGGTTTGTGAAAAATGCAACAAAAATGGTCATGTTGAGGTAGATTGCAAACAAATGCCTAAACAATGCAAATGGGAAGGCTGATGATACTTTTGTTGCACACTCTAGTGCAGGCCCCAGCTCTCTCAATGCTAGAAAAACTGGTGAGGAAATGAATCTAGATTAACCTGGACTAGATCATGATTTGGTTGTACTAGTTGACATTTTTGAGTTTGAGGTGGCTAATAAAGAGATTCTTCTTCAAAATGAATATAATCCATTGATAATGGTTGACATGCAGGATGTCTGCATTGGTTCATCGCATGAGAACCGAAAACCCAAATACATGACCATGATGCTTTGTATCCAAAGGGTGTTCTTGAGGACATCCCAGTGTCCTCTAGGATTGCTCAACCTCATCAGCACATTATGGCCACTGAACAGGTTTACAATTCCCCTCTTGATGATGGTAAAACTCTTGTTGATGCTGGTATCTCTTTTGTATATTTAGTTTCTCATTTGGAACAGAATGAGAATATCTGCAACTTAAGACAGGGTTTACATGACCTAGATCAGGCCTTTGGTGGACAGTAGGTGAAATTTAGAACCGACATATGTGTCTCTAATGAAGTTCTTCCAGACTCGCAAGTACCTACAACATCTATGGCTGGATAGAAGCTGAATACATGCAAGTCAGGCTAAGACCTACATAGCTCTGGCCAGGCTCTTGGTGGACAGTAGAAATGTGTCTCTATTGAGGTTGTCCCAGATGGTACTAGTTCTGTGCATGCATCTATGGTGGATCTGGATGTTGGTGAGCCATGCATGGTTTCTGCTGTCCCTGACTCTCAGTTGAGTGGGACCACACCTCTGTAGATAGAGATGATCCAGGATTATCATAAAGGTGTGGTTCCTTTGCAGGTGTCTCCTAGATCTACACCTTTATATGGGGATATTCTAGAGCAATTTTTGGAAGGGGCTTCTCTGGAGATTCCTTTTTCTCCAGTTCCATCTGGAAAGCTAGCTAGGAGAAGACAACCTATAGTGCCAGACATGGGTATTGAGCCCTCTCTCAATATGTGTGTACCTCTCAGTGGCATTCTTTAGGTAGATGAAACTTCTGAGGATCCATCTTCTACCGATGTGAAGAATGATGTGTATCCTCATGAATAGGTTGCTAAAGGGAATGCTAAGGGGAAGGGTAAAGAATCTATGTTGAAATCCATGAATACATAAGGGCATCAAAATAGAGTCAAGTCTTCTCCTTTTAAATGAAGATACCATTTTGGAACTGCCATGGGCTTGGGTATCCTCCCACGGTCAAATCCCTTCTGCATATTCTTATGACCAACAAGCCTCTTGTTTTTGGTATTGCTGATCCAAGGATGCAGATTTCAAAATGGAAATATTTTAAATGGTCGTTGATTGGATCCCTTATGGTCTCAAATCATGTGAATGAAAAGGGGGCTGAATATCTTAGGGTTTTGAAGAATGAGAGTGTTATTTTTCAATCTTGCATTTCTTATCAGCATGGAATTACAGTTGAGTTGGTTATGCAAGGGGTTTCTCTCGTTGTTTCCTTTGTCTATGCCTCTACCTCATATCTCAAAAGAAGAACGTTATGGTAGTAATTTCTTGATTTTTCAGAGAAAACTTCTCATAGCTGGATAGTGTTGGGTGATTTCAATGTGGTTCTTAGACTGGAGGAGAAAATGGTGAGAATTTTAATAAGATGGTTGCTTCTAATTTTGCTTCCTGGATTGACCAATTCATGCTTGTTGAAGTGCCTACTATGGATAGTGACTATACATGGAGAAGATACACCAACAATGGGAAGAAAACTAGTAAACTTGATCGATGTTTGGTCCGTATTGATGAGGGGTATGATCCTTTGCGAATATCTGGCCTCATTCTACAAAAATATCACTCAAATCATAGTCATATTATGATTGAAATATGTGATGGAAATTTGAGTTCTTCTCGTCTACCGTTCTGATTCAATAATGCATGTCTGGTTGTGCCTTGTTCCAGATATGTGGGGATTGACACGTGGAAGGATTCATTACATGGCAGAACCCTATTTGTCCTGGCCAACATGATTATGGTTGTCAAAAAAATGGTTACGAAATGGGGTAAGTCTTCTTTCTTTGGTCTGGAAAATGATATTAAGGAGGCTGAACAGACATTACTCCAATGCCAAAATGATGATAAACAGCAGAATGTCCCCTCCAGGTATGAGATTCAGGCTCATTTTAGGCTTTATGATCTATTTAACCTTCAAGAGGGGATTGTTAAACACCATTATAATTTCAGATGGTTACAAACGGGGTATAAGAATTCCATGTTCTTTAAATGTCATCATATGGAAAGATGGATTCATATAGGTATAACCTCACTTGAAGTTGATGGAGTTTTATAAAATTATGAGATGGAAATATCAGCAGCTACTATCAATTACTTTGAGCGCCTATACGCAGGTGATAATGAAGATCTTGCTCATAAGGTACTTGCTAATATTTCTCCAATATTTAATGAACAACAGAACAAGATGATGATTACGGTCCCCCTTGAGTCTGAAATCAAGGCTTCCCTCTTCTCCCTTAATAGTGATAGTGTGGCAGGTCCAAATGGATTCACCAATAATTTTTTTATGTTCAATTGGGATATTGTTTGGAAAGATGTTATTGGTTTTGTCAGAGATATTTTCATTAACACCTCAAAGCCGCATGGTGTGAATTCCTACTGTATTGCCTTGTTACCAAAGAAAGATAATGCATTTAATATCAAGGACTTTATGCCAGTTTCCATTGGGAACACCATTCCCAAAATTATCAGCAAAATCATTGCATCTAGATTGGTGGAGATTTCCAAGAGGTTTATTACTTCAAATCAATTTCGTTTTGTCCCAAGGAAAAGTATTCAAAACTGTATATTTACTTCTTATAAATGTGTTAACCTCATGATGAAGAGGGTTAGGGATGGGTTCTTTTCTCTTAAGCTGTATATTTCGAAATCCTTTGATACTATCAAATAGGACATCATTTTCTCTATATTGAAGAAACATGGAACATGCAATTCTTTCATCAAGCTTGTCAATTCTATTTTCACGAGGGCATATCTTTTTTTCCTTATTAATGGATCCCCAAGGGAGTATTTTCCATGCTCTAGGTGTGTGAGGCAAGGTAATCCCCTCTTTGGGTTTCTTTTTATGATGGCTGAAGATTACCTGAGTGTTCGTATTAATGATTTGGTGCAGGATGTTCTTTATAAGAATTTGAATGCTAGAAAGAATATCTTCTCTCCATCACACATCTTATATGATGATTATATCCTCATGTTTGGACAAGCTGATAGAGGCAATGTTTCTTCTATTCAAAATATTTTTATTCACTATGAAGAGGACTGGGGTCAAGTGATAAGCTGGAATAAGTCATTTGTGTTTTTTGGGAATGGTATGACTCTTCATAAGAAAAATAAAATTTCCAAAATGATTTAGGAAAAAAAGGAAAATTTTCTTTTCACATACCTTATAGTACCATTATTTTGGGGTAGGGTGAAAAGAATTCATCTTGAGAACATATCTTCTAAAATTATTGCTCAAATTATCACGTGGAAAGGGAAGAATATATCTTTGGCTGGGAGGTTCGGTCTCGTTAATTCGGTTATTACATCAATGTTTGTATATGATTTCTCCATTTATAGATGGAATAGAACCCTCGAAAATGAGTTACAAGTGCTAATCAAGAATTTCATATGGACAAGATCCATCTGTTAGAGGATGTTGATTACTGTGGCTTGGAAAGAGTGTACAAAACCCATTGATATGGGAGGCTTGGGAATCAAGGATCTTCAGGTTTTTAATGATGCTTTATTGTGTAAATTAACTTGTAATATATTGAGTTCTGAGGAAATGCCTTTAGAATTCCTCAATCATAGATTCCTTCACAAACTGCAAAGTGGTTATTCACTGCATGTCTTATCATCCACTTGGTCTTCTATCAAGAATGCATATCATCATATTATGACCTGCTCACAATGGTTGGTTTTCAAGCAATTGGATTTGAATGTTTGTTCCAGCCCATGGCTTGGTGAACCTTTAAATTTTGTGATAAATGTTCCCCTATCCATGTAGCATCTTTGAGTTGATGATGCACTTAAGTCGGATGAGTTCAATGGATGTCTCCCTCTGGATATAAAACAGAAAACTCAGCGATAAATTTTTATTGATATTGACACTCTAATTTGTACCCCCAACTCCACTGGCAGCTTCTCCTCAAGGGATTTCTACATACATTTATGTGATTGATTTTCCAGCACTCCTTATTTACTAAAAGTTTTTTGTAATGATTTTATTTCCCCTTCATGTTACATGTTGTTATGGAGGATGTGGAAGGGACAGTTTCATACACATGCACTGCTGTAGAAATCGGGAATTAGTCTTTCTTATGTTTTATATCTTTTCATGTGGGAGGAAGAATCAGTTAATCATACTTTCATCTCCATTAGTTTTTCATGTATGTTTTGGTTACATCGGCAGGATGTGTTCGACATTCATCAAAACAAGAGCGGCTATGAGTCTCTTCTCAAATCTATACAGGTCACTCAGCTGAGTGAGAAAGATGGTGCTATTATTTTAACATCCATTTCTAGTACTTTCTTGGTTATATGGCAGGCACGAAATGGTGCTTCTTTTGAAGGCCAACATCCCTCCTTTCATGCTGGAATGCGTTCTATTTATCAGGTTGTTATGACAGCATCCAAGCTGCATCATGGTACAATGAAAAATGAGTTGTCTGAACTGCTTGTTTTGAAATCCTTTGGTGTTACAGGGTGTTCTGGGAAACCTTTTGTCCTAAAGTCAACAAAATGGATCCCACCAATTACAAGATGGATAAAGGTGAACGTGGATGGGGTAGCATCGGGTATGTCTGGCCCCTAAGGTTGTGGTGGTGTCTTCCGCACTTATTGGGGATTTGTTAAAGGATGGTTCTTCCATTACATTGTTCTAGGTACAAAAATTGAGGCTGAGTTATGGGCTATGATTAAAGCGATCAGGTATTCCACTCATTATGGCTGACGAAATGTTTGGGTGGATTGAACATGGTCACTCTGTTCCATGGAAAATCCTCCCTTTCTGGATTAAATTTTTTTAGATTATTGAGCACATTCATCTTGAGGTCACTCATGTTTTCAGAGAGGCCAATCAGGTTACGGATGCTCCGTCAAAGAGGGGTATTTTGGAGGCATCCTCAAGATGGTCTTTTGTTACTCCTGATTTTTTCTCTTATCTTGTTGACTTGGATGCACATGGTGTTTTTTATTCCTGTTTTTGTAAACCCCCTGCTCTGCCGCACTCTTTGGTTTTTTAATAAATTTCATTTTGGGTTTGGCTTGCTCTGATCCTGAACCTATTTCCACTATATCCATTATGTCTTGTTTTTATTTCATTTTCACCACCATCCAAATTGGATAAACATATCAACACAAAAATGTTTTTTGGTCATATTTGTATTCTCCAACATCTGTGTAATTGAGGTTACAAATGGTTATCTTTTTTATCTTACATAATCTCTATTGTAAGTTTATTTGTGATATAATTGATCATGGTAAGTGTAATCATATTGGTAATAATGGATTAAGTATTTAGTATTTAATATAAAATAAGAAATGGTTTCTTATAGTAGTTAAAGACATGCATGATGGGAGGAGGGCATGATCTAAATTTTTTATGTTAATGATGCACTAATTTGATAAGGATATGATTTTAGATATAGTTGATATTTATTTGAACATATTGTAAATTATTATTTTTACTATGTGGTGGAGGATATTTGATTATTATTATGGGGTTGTTGTATGTGATATAGGGTTTTGATATGGGATATGATGTGAAATGACATTACTGTGGAAGGGATAGAAGCACCAACATAGATATTTTTTGAGAAAAAGTGAGATAAAATAGTTGGTAAATGGTTTCCTGATCCATTGATATATATGTATATGTTCTTTTGATATTGTGTTACTATAATAGTATGCGATATGGGTGAGCGAGTCTTTATGAGATTCAGTGATAGGTAAGCTACCATTAGTTTGTGACAATTCTGATGTTTTTAAAATGTTCCATTAGATCAATTATTCATAAGATTCATGAGAATTTTTGATGAGTATCTAATAATTTATTCCTACATTCATACCCTAGAAGTTAAAGATATTTTTCATGTTTATTCATGAGGGAGTTGGTATATGTGTTTGAATATACAAGAACTATGATTGGTATTTTCCCTAAAGTATCTACTAAAAGAATTATCATTTAGAATTTTACTTTATATAACTAATATATTTATGAAATATCAATGTATTATGAATTTGTTTTATTTTATATTTTATGGAGTTTAATGGTGGTTGAATTTGTGTTATGGATATTTAAGATGATAATTTAAACCAATTTTTATAAACTCGAAGATTATCTTCAACCCATGGCCTATTGGTGGTAGGCTTTGAAAGTCACTTTAATAATAAAAATAGTCATAGTAGGGGTTTTAAATTGGGGAGGGTCACAACATAGTGGTATTAGATATTTGCTTCAATGTTGGGAAAATATTTATTATTAGGCCTTGGTGAGGACTGTATGAGTTTGGTGAGGAAATATTATCAATAGAACTTTTTTGTTATGTAATAAGTGACACCATCTAGGACATAGAACCATTGGTCCTATTATGATATGGGGAATATATTATAATCATACAAGATATCCCATGTAAGGTAATGTTTATTTTGTGGTAGAGACATGTAAGTGGTATATAGATATTGTTTGATTGAGCTTTTAGATTAATTACAGTGAATCTAGGGAATTAAATAAATATATAATTCAATGAGTTTAAATGGATTTCACATTCCTATGAATAAGAGTCTAATTTATATTATTATACATGTATTAGATAATAATAATCTATATGTTTTTATTATTGGAAAGGTGTCATGGTATGATTGAATTGACTATAGCATAGTTGATCTAACAGAGGAGGACCAACCATTCATGAATAGGTATTATGAGTTCCTATATTATAATATGGGGAAATACATGCGGAGTGACGATGATTGGAATATGGTGAAATGGTTTGAGGATCTCAAGATTTCCTTCAGTCAAAGCTATGTTGAGAAGGAGAGTTAGATCCCATTGAAATTCAGTGAGCTGAGAGGAGTCACACATTGTTCGTGTTTTTATTCCTTATGGATTGCGAGGAGTATTTAGTTTCATGTGATGATTTCTTATAGTATTTTTCACATAGAGTATCATTCTTAAATGATGAAGGCATTGATGTAACCTGATTATCTCTCTCATTAGAAGGGGATATTCAGCAAGCCTGACGTCATTATAAAATTTAAGGATCATCATCACTTCACCCATGAGGATTTCATTGATTATGATCCCATATGAAAACATTTTTAGAGGTTATGTGTCACAATATTTATCCTCGGGTTATGCAATTTATGTTTCCAATGTATCTAGAAGTGATGATATTAGAAAAAGGAATTTACGATATCTTTGTGAATTCAGGATATTCATGATTGGTAATTCATTAGAACTCTCCTGAAAAAGAGTTACATGTGGGGCCTCTCAGATTTTGTGGTATTCATTGTCCTAAATGGTGTGAAGTTTGTCTTATATTATTCTTTTCATTTCTCAATTTTGGGATGTTATAAATCATCTATTAGATCAACTATTCAGACGTTATTTTATTTTAGTGGACATGTTCATATGTGATTACATCATCATACCATTCAATATGTCTAGAGAATCGTATGAATAATGATTTATTTTCAGCTTATATTGTAGATGAAATTGAGTCCTCATTGTGTGAAGGACTATAATGATTATAGACATTTGAAAGGATTTGTATTAGGAGGAAAATTTCTTATGAAATCCCCTCACCATTAGGGACCAATGGTAGAGAAAACAATTATAGGTGAATATTAGTAGGAACATTCAACAATATTATAAGGAAACTTTATTCTTTTTCAGGGGCGATGTTTCTGGCGGGTGGCCCTACACCCATTTGAGGAACCATCTTCTTATATTCTTCCTTAGTCACTAGTTTGTTTTAATTGAGATATTTTTATTCCTTTTTTATCCATCCAATATCCACACATTATCAATAATGATTTAGTGGCTAATCAGTCCTGGTTTGTGACTATATTAGTGGGATTTTAATCTAATTTTCTTAATGTGTGCTGATTTTACAGGATTCCAATGTTCTATAATATATCGTTAATGGATTTTTTTCATTATATAGATATATCCATTTGTTTTCATTTAATGAATGGATATTTTTTACACTATGAGAATGGTTAATGATTTATAATAATGGAGTGTTCGAATGCATAATATGAAAAGCTAGACTGTGATGTTGCATGGAATGTGGGAAGATAAAATTAGTCACTAGTTTTTGAATTCCCTATCTTCTTAGTTAGAATATTTGAAATTATGTCAGTGGAGGTGTACATAGTTGTGTTTCATAGGGTTGTTATAGAATTTGTGGATGCCTTCCAAAGACTGATTTTTTGCACTGCCCACTTTGTATTATATTGATTATATTATAGAGTAACATCGTTTTGTATCTATAATTTTGGTGGATCCTTATAAGATAAAACATTTTGAGTTGTAGGAGTTGATGATTCATTTGAACTATTGGATGTAAAACAATTTCATCCATCCTTTGTTGTCTCCTTGTGGCACTCCATCAGTGTTCTATAAGATGGTTGATGGTAATTTGAAGATGTGCATAAACTACCAGAGGTTGAATTCATTTATGTAAAAAAACATATTCCACATTATAAGGATATAAGACTAATTAAATTAGATAATGGTACCCAACTAGTTTCTAGAGAATATGTTATGGAATTGGTATCATTACCAGTGATGCAACAAGATGACATATTGATAACTATTTTCATGTCTTGTCATGGATAACTAATGTTTATCGTCATTTATTTTAGTTTAATTAATTCAATGGTTATTGTCATTGGACTCATGAAATCCATGTTTAATGAGATTAGGGATTTGTTTATTCAAATGTTCATAGATAACATTCCCACAACTACATGTTGGGGGAGGATCATGTTGATCATATGAGGACCATTTATAACATAATTCAACACTATTAGAATTATGGGAACATCTAAAAATGAAATTGTTTGAAACATGAGGTGAATTTCCTTAGCCAAGTGGTTTTTTAGTTCAATGTTGGAGTTGATTCATCAAATATTAAGGAAGTTGTTTCTAAGAAGTACTCTATAATGTTATAGTGTTTTATAGTTTCCTTGATCTTGTGGTTTATTATAAAATATACATGTCTAATATCAATCAGATTTTTACCCCTTTGATATAACTAACTTGAATGCACCAAGACTTTAAATAGACTATTCAATGTTAAGTAACATTCGACTATAGGGAATAAGAGTATTTCTGTGAACTTGTGGATTGTCCCGACCAGATTAACCACTAAACTAGTCGCTAAACCAGTCACCTAGGGCCTTAAGCACACCTTGCAATATTCTAAATTATACCCATTATCAGCGAGGTTCTACAGATGGTATGGTGGTGAGAGTATACCCTCTAGAACGAAGTAGCACAACAGTTTATCATATATTAATTAATAAGAAACTGTAGAAGTATTAATAATAAAAATTGAAGAAGTTGAAAAATGATATAATATCAGAATAAAAAATAATAAATAGAAATTTACAAGAATTAATATATGACATATGATGGTAAAATGTTATTAGTTTTAATTAAAATAGAAATAAAATGTATAAAAATAAAACAACCCAATGACTACCTCCACGAGCATCCTGAGATATGAACGAGTCATGTGCTCCTAACTCTTATGTACAAGTTAAATAAAAAAACAATAAACCATGTTCCTATATATATATGGTCTACTTTGGTACCACAATGTAATGGTATCCCAAGCAGTGTGTAAGATAATAATCTCAGTAGTTCAGCACCATCTATGTCTAGATAATTCCATTAATGATATGTTATCTAAATATGTTATCTAGTGTATGTTGAAAAGTAAAATATAATTTCTGAATAAAATAACAATAAAATTCCATGTTTTAATGGGACATGTGGAAACTATACATGATTTGAAACCCTACCATGTATATATGACTATTTTTAGATCCTCTTTCATCAAAATGGATCATCAAAATTAGTGGCAGATTCACTTTTCAATGATGAATAAATGATAATATACCCAAAAAGGCATCTTCACTCAAGATAATAAAAATTTCAACCTCCTACATAAGAATAATATCACTCTTATAAATTTGGTGACAATGAATCTAACAAAATTAGATTGTCTACCCACATGTATTTAGTACCAGTGCTCCTAGACCATAGGTTGTGAAAAAATTTGCACTAAGCCCTCAGGTGTCAACACCTATCATGAGTCATCGGATAACCCAAATAATCATATAGACATCCCCCGAGCATCATGTACCTGTTTGCCTTTCCATAAAAGGTTAGGGAAGAATATGGTCCAAGCCCTCAAGTGTCCACAATAAACATGATTCATATCAATAAATAATCAACATGAAAATCAGTATCAAACACTCTGTTATCAATCACATCAATATCTCATATGTTCAATAAATAAGCATGAATAATCAAAAATCTAGTAGAAAACATACAAGATTTATAATGCTCAGAGAAAATGATCAACTGACAAAAATTATTGTCTGTTAAAATAATTTATTTCATTAATATATGTTTTTAATTGTTATCATAACTATATCAAATCATTTTAAATAATCATTCATCTTTAATGTTGTTAATATAATAATTATACATTTTAGAGAAGGTCATTATACCATTATAAATCATACAATTTATTAATTTTCCAATTTAAAAGTCAAATCTAGCAATAAAAAAATATCAAATTTATTTGTGGAATTTGATGTCATGAACACCATGTCCTAATAAGGTCCAAGGACTATAGACCAATCAGGTACCCGTAGGGCTAGGTCTCCACACTTGTAAACCCAATGGGTACTAGGGGATTATTTAAAATGAACCATTATAATTGAATAGATACTATTCAATTTATTTTGTCACACATAGTGTTTCGATATGGTCAAATATATGGAATATACTTTAACTAAAAAATCATACAAAAAGGGATTAGTTTTAGACCATACAAATCAATTCCATTTAAAGTATTTCATATAAAATATTGAATTCCTTACAATAAGGTAATACCATCATGAATTAGAAATTTAATTTAAATACATTTCATATAAAATTTTAAAAAATATAATTAATTTAACAAGACTCAAGATAAACACAGAATTTACATGTTCAAAATGGAAATCACATACTTTTTGAAACCCGTTTATTAGGTAAGTCATGTTCTTAGGATAATCTGGTTAATTTTTATATTTATCTAGACTGGGTAAAATATATTCAATTACATCTTTATGGGCCATGTTCTAACATGAAATATACCAAATGTTGACATAAAAGTATAAATAACTACCAAATAAACAATCTATTTTTTATTTAAATCACTAATGAATACTTTTTCAATTAGAGGAAAATGTACTTCATCTTAGGGGTATTATTATAAAATTATGACATGGATTATGAAAAAATTCATTTAGATAAATTAAAAAATATTTCAATATATTTACATAATTCATGTTAAAGTGTAATTAAATCTAAAATTCATGTCGTGCTAACTATTATCTCCAAAATATAAAGAAGTGATCAATTAATACATTCTTGAAATTAAAGGGAATTGTAATGGGATCCTACATCAAATGGAATAGGATATATGTATTCTTGGAACATTAAATTTTCATTGGTTACCACTCAAAGCTATACCTTTTTCCCTCTTAGAATATGAAACATCCCATATATATAAGGGCACATATACCTTATGTACATATTCTCACGGCCATGAATATGTATAATGGGATCATTACATCTAACTTGTATTTGCATATACCAATTTACACTTTCACAAAAATGAAATTTTTCATTTATATATATATATATATATTCACAACTATCCCCATATAAATATATTCACTTCCATAGGTGAATACACACATAACGTAAGAAATTATATATATATATATAAGCCTACCTATGTAGACATGTTTAGTCACCTTTCACTATGGTGATTTAAAATCATGAGGAATGGTGTAACACACATAATTAAAATTACCAGGAACCCAAAAACTACAAAATACACCCATATAAATTAAGAAGAAATGATGAACGGAGGAAATAATACTAAATAACGGTGATGGGATGACCAGAATTCTCCAAACTAATTTTTCATCAGCAATTATTTACAAAACACACATGAAAGATTCCTAGGTGACAGACAATATTCCCTAAAATCATAAGATGATTTTTTTGTTTACCCCAGCCCCTAGCATTTGGATAAATTGAAATCGGGTGACATGAGAGAGGGAAAATCCAAATGAAGTGAAGAGGAGATATTAGTGAGTCGTACATGATGAATCAAAGTAGAAATCAGCTGAAAATGGGTAGAATAATTGATTTAAGGAGGCCACACGAAGGGGTGCATCATGTGTCTAGAGGACCCTGGTGGGAGGGTGAATTATGTGATATAGAGGAGAGACCCACATTGGGGTTCTCATAAAACTAAACTAATAAAAATAAAAATAATATAATAATTAATATTAATACTATTAATACATTTCTTTATTTTACTCCCCATATATTTTAATTAAATTTATTTTCCAATTAATTTTCATTTTACTAATTAATTTCATAATAAAATGGACTATACAGTTTGATACTAAGGGCCTCACAACTGTAGACTAACTGTGTCCCCCTACTAGCTCCTCCTGATATGAGGTTTAAAGGCCCGAAACTCCCAAAACGTGATAGATCACTTGAGGAACCCCCGAGCATTGAATGAAATCTAATAAAAAACATTACTGTAATTAAAATATCATAATTGCACTCTAAATCTCATTTTACAAAAACAACCCTTCTAGTAAATGCCAAAAAATGGATCCTTTGTATTTTTATCTATTTCCAAACACTAGGTGTTCCAACATCTCCACATTATAAATTCTAATCCCAAGTAGCCCAGAATGAAAACAACACCTGACTCACATGTTTCATGAATCGTCATTCCAAAAGTCACATCATATTTCCATATTCCCAAGGCAACAACGAACATCATTTAAGAATTCTACACTTAATCCATCGATATCCAACCCAATGCTCGTCTTCCAACTAAATCACTGTGATGAATATTACATGATCATGTTTAGCTAAAAACACGATCATTTCATTGTATCATTAAATATATAAAAAAATAGAGCTCCCCACATTATGATTTATCATTGAAAAGGTCCAATTCTAATCCTTGAAACCTCCACTATTTTAATTTCCTTACAAAGAATGACACTTAATATTCAATAAATGCTCCTTGGATGATTTTCAAATTTTAAAATGGATGTTTCCCCATTGACCATGATTAGACAGTTTATGTAGTTTATTCATGAAGAAACCTATCTGGCACACACTTCACTCACCTCCACCTAACAATATGCCCAAAAACTGTTCATCACTAACCATATACATTAAGTGAGAAGGAAATAGGTTGAGCCACTTCAGCTGACTTATTCTCAAACAGCTGACATATATAAATCGTAAATTACAAGATGAATCAAAATTACATTCTCTAATGAAATCATTAATATACAATGACCACGTTCAAAAAATTCCCTTATAATATTTAGGTGATGTTTCATATTCAATCAAACTCCAGGACACTCAACTATCGTTCCATGAAACATATGAGGTGTGTCATCTGAATCCAACCCATAGGAATCATCTCCCCTTTTTAATCAACACTTCCAATACCAAAAAAATATTCTAGTGTATGATTATATCCATTTCAATGGGGGTCCATGAAACTGACCAAGGGTATTTCATAATCAATATTCATATAAAAGACATCAGCACATGAAATGAAATCCATATAAGAACATTGACTGACCCTAGAACGGAATCCACCTATAAATCAAGAGAAGAGAAAAAATGTATGGTGTCTAAAAGCCCATCTAAGGAATTACTACATGGGAACCAAAGCTTCATTCAGAACCATCTAGGTCTCTATAAAAAATATGCATCTAGCATAAAAGTCGATAGATATTACATATCAAGAACACTAACATTAAAACTCCAACATAGTGTAAGATTGATTGTCTCATTGTGTTTCAAGGATGACATAATGAAATTGACCACGCTAATCTCTTTAAGAAGTCTACACTAAGAGGAAAATATTATGAAATAAAATAAGAACAGTGAAACCACTACATGTTAACTTCTTCAAAGAAGCATGGATTCACCTACCAATGCTCCATCATTTACCAATCTGAAGATTCTATCACTTGATGCATTGCTCTATTGTTCATGATTTTCATCTGATGCCCAGTGATGGCCAGTAGTGTTTTAAAAATTTAAATACATAGAAAACAACTTCATACTTAGAAAATGAGCATGCACCGACATTACCAAAACTCACCATCCCCAATGGCATCGAAGAAAGATAAAAAATTTAAAAATAGACCTCATTGTATGTGTTCCCTTTAACCTGAAATAAGTATTTGATATAACTTTCAAGATTCTCCCCAGCAAAGGATATTATTCTTCACCGAAAATGAAAAGTGACATAATATCAACTCATTAGTTCAGTAGATCATAGTCACATTATATGCACCCACGATGCTCCTCTAAGCCACACTCATGTATTTGAAATCATTAGTTATGAATCTAAAACCATCATGGCTAACATGAAAAAAACTCAATCCACTTGGAAATTAATCTCAATCATTAGGACAGTAAGATTCCATTAAATTCTTAGGTAATTCTACCATGAAGATGAATTGAGAATGAAATAAATAGCACAAGGATAAATAGTTACATTAAACTCAACTGGTTCAGTCTGTCAATTAGAAACCCACCTAGTACCATGTATACCAATGCACACTACCCCAAGATTATGGGGGAAAATGACACATCCAATATACTATGAATAGATTTTCCACCCTATGCATTCACGTATCATATGTATTGTTCGAGATATTTATCCCCATTCATATTTCCTTATATAACCATTGTCATGGATGGTGATGTGCCTAGATTCCCATCAATGTGGAAGATGAAAGGTTCACATGTCCTACGTGATATCGAACATGCCCAAAATATGTCCAACAAGCTGAATCTGAGCATTACTCAATGCTCATTCCAATAAAAAGAATAATAAAAAATTGGCCACCCATCTGAATAATGGTTCCATTTAAAATATTCATGTCTTACCAAGGAGAATATAACTAGAATGACACTAAACATCAAACGGTAATTGGGATTTAGCAAGGAATTTACACTCAATGATGCTACCAACCACGACTAGACACTGGAAAAATAAAAATATTGACCCTATTATTCGGTCATGAAAACAGAATCCGCATCACTAGGCTCAAGATACATTCATCTAAATGATGCCAAAAAATACCCATGTTCTAATTCGAAGGAAACTCAACAGAAAATCAACCGACCCTTACGTGGACGTATAAACAAATGTCACCACCTATGTTTCAATTTTAGTGTAATTACTATTATTCGCATTTAAATCCATAAATATCAAAAATACTTAATTCAAAAATTTCAAGTATATTTTTAAAACAAAAAACACTAGGAACATGATTTTAACCAATAACCCAAGGCAAAAATAGGCATGTTATATCAAACTTCCTTTATAGCATTAACTATTCATTGACATCCAATATTTATTATTAAATTTATTAGAAATTTAATTTTTTTTTAAAAAGGTGACCAACAAGGGTCCTAATAAACATACATTGGTACTTTGGAAAGTAAGAGAATAGATGTTTCTTAGCTAATAATATTCGAAACACCCAAATGGGTCATCTAATAAGATAATTTCCCAACTTCCCTACTTAGGTCAAGTTTTTCATTTTAGATGTTATCAAATTTATTTTAGATTAAAATTAAATATCATGCATTATTATGAAAATTTATCATATGATATGTTAATATATAACATTTTAGTTATATGGGTGGCAGGCTACCAATCCATAAAGTGCCCATAAAATTTATAATTTTCCATTTGGATCCATTTATAAAAATTGATTCACTTAATAATTTTATTTGGAAAGACTTAACATTTAAAAATACTATATATATATATAAATCTCAATGATGGTTTTATTGAACATGTTACCATTTCCCTGTTTTAAGGTTCCCATAAACATTAAATTTGGAAACTGGCTCCCGCCATAATCTCAACCATTTAATTCATCCAATAAATCCGATTACATTTATCCCATGAAACCATTTATATATCAAAAAAAAATTATCTGAAGAATCTAACACAGAAAAAAATTCTAAAAACATAGAATCATTGAATTACACACATATTAGCCAATCAAAACCAGCAAACATCTCCCTTATGCAACTACATGGTATGGAATATGCATGGAATGTTAATTCTCTTTGTTCATAATATCATTCACATAATGATTTAGAATTTAAATACTAGGAAAAGGTTATGGGAACATTAATATCATAAGTCAATAAGAATAGGAAAACTAAACCATTCACTCTAGGAGGAATCATATTCCACTATAATATCAAACAGTACGAATAATAATCCAATCCATATCCACTTGGTCATTTCTCCATGGGTGGGGTGATCAGTCCCAAACATATGTATTTACCATGCACCACACATTCAAGTCTCTTTAATTCCATCCAAATATAGTAATAGAATGGAAAATAAATCTCTGTTATAACTTTGTAACATCTCATCCCAACTGACCACTAAACTAATAGCTGGACCAGTGGCCACATGGATTCAACAGTGCCTACCCATATGTGAGCAGCTATGGATTAGCAAGAAGGGTCTATTTATGGTACAATGGGTATAATTTAACCCCTATATTAGATGAGCACAATGATTTACCCGATAATAAATAATAGAAAAATGAATAAGTATTAAGAAAATAATGAAAAGCATTAGAAGTATAACACAATATCTAAAAAAATAATGGCCAATGAAAATATAAATGATTTAATTTAGGACAAATGATTCTACCATTGTGTGTAGTATAAATTAAAATAGAAATATGATTTAATAAAATAAAACTACCCAATGACTAGCTCCATGAACATCCTAGGATTTTTGACTGGTCATGTGCTCCAAACTCTTAGTTACAAGGAAAACAACACCAAAATTCAACCATGGTCATTAAAATATAAGGTCTACTATGGGACCCCAATGCAATAGAAACCAAACAAGAATGTCAGATAACAATATCAGTAGGCTAGTATCTATGATATCTATCCTAATTTATTACTGATATGTAATGTATATAAGTGAGCAGGTATAAAAAAACAGAATACAATGAATAAATAAATAAAAACCCAACTATCTTCCTAAGAGAAACTGATAGGATATACCTACTTTAGAACACTTCCATGTATCTATTTATATTTGTAGATCCTCTTGTATTAGGATGGACCACCATAGTTGGGAGAAACAAATCCAGGAGGTGATGAATCACATAGAATAAACCATAAACATTTGGGAACTTCCCAAAGGAAAACTAAAACCACAACCTTAGGAATAACTAGAATCTCTCCATAATGTATTCTGTGATTATTCATCCAACCCAAATAGAACAGAAATATTAAAATATTATACCCTCAAGAATTTAGTACCAGTGTGCCTAATCCTTAGGTGGTATAAAAGTATTCTTTAATCCCTCAGGCATTGACACCAATCATGAGTCCTCAGACATCCCATATAATAGTATAATCTTCCCCCAATAATTGATTACCTATATTACTTTCCCTCAATGGGTATGGATGAAAACAAAGAAATACCTCAATCATCCAAAATAATCATGAGGCATATCAAGACATAGTCAATATTCCAATCAGTATTAAACCCTCAGGTACAAATCCCATTGATATCACATAAACTCAAACTACAAGAAAGAAACATCACAGTTCTAGTATCAATCATACAAGATTTATCATCATAAGAAACAATGATTAATTTACCAAAATTTCCATCTTATAAGACAAATTCATTTCACTAATCCATGTTCATAATTATCTTAAGAATTTTATCAAACCTTTTTAATTAAACATTCGGTTCAAAAATTGTGAATATTTTAATTAACCATTTTATCTCTAATTATTCGACCATAATGAATAACGCAATTTAATCTTATCCCAATTAATATGTATAATACTACAATAAAAAAATTATTCAAGTTTTTATAGGGTTTTAATGTAATGAAAACTGAGTCTTAATATTTTCAAAGGCTAAAACACCAATCAGGTGGCTACATGTACGAGTATCCACACCTATAGTCCCAAAGGGTTCTTAAAAAAAGTTTAAAAATATAAATTATAATTTAATCAGGATTATTCTATTAATTTGTTCATGCACCAAGCACTGGTGTGATAAATTATATTGTATATACTTTTAACAAATCAATCATTCTAAATGGGATTTGGTTTAGTCTACACATAACAATTAAATTTAGAATAATTAATACAAAACATTAAATTAATCAAAATATTTGAGATGTGTCATTAATTTTCCACTTAATTTAAATATGTTTTATTTAATCCATTAGAAATTGAAAATCCATTTAAAAAATGATTAACTAAAACTCATTTGGTATGATGGTCAAATTGAGAGATCACCTACTCATGCAAAACCATTTATTTGGAAATCCAAAAACATTGTAGAAGCTTGTTACTTTTTTCATTTATATATAAGGGGAAAATGCATTCATGGACATAATTAAGGGCCATGTTTAAATGGTCCAAAAAAAATTGAAATAAATAAAAAAGGACTTGCAAATAAACAAACTATAATGATTTGAATCACTAATCCATAATTTTTCAGAGTAACACATACCTCATATGAGGGTTTTTATTTTAAAATAATCACATTTTTTATGGAAAAAATCCATTTTTCTTAATTAAAAAGTATTTTAAGAGTCATACTTCATCCCAAATAAAGATGCATTACTTATAAAATTCATTCCACATTAATTATTATCTAATGAATGTGAAAAAGTGATCTATTAATGATTTTATAATTTTAAACAGAAATGAAAATGGATCGAACCTAAACAGGAAGAGGACCAAAGAAGAACACTTGGTACTTAGCATTTTTATTGTCAACCGCATGAAGCTTCTCTTTTCATACCCCAAAAAATATGCACCATAATATATACATAAGGACTCCTAGACATTGTGTACATATTACCATGTCCATGAATATTTACATGGGGACCCTTACATATATTTTATATATTCATATACATTTTTACAATTTCACACATATTAATTTTTCATATATATACATAAGAAAACATATCCCCATATATATATATATACATTCTATACCATGGGTGAATACACACATAATGGAGGAACTTACATATATATAAGCCTAGTTATGGATATGTCATAAGAAACCTTTCACTCTAGTGACACGAAACCAATAGGAAATGTCCCAAACACTTATAAAAATTTAACGAGAACAAGGAAATGGAAAATCCCCATATATAAATTGAATAATAAATCAAGAAAAACATACCCAAATGGTGATGGGTGGACCGAAATTCCCTGAACCTCTTCACCATTTGAGACAGATTCTGAAACATGTACAATAATTTCTAGAAAGATGAACCACACACCCTAAAATAGAAGAAGAAAAAAATCACTTTAACCCAAACCCTAGGGTTCATCTTGATTTAAACTGAGAGATGGGAGTGAGGAATGTGCTAAATTATCTGAATAGGAGAGAGCCATGAGTCTTACCTTGATGAATCCAAATAGTGACTAGAGGAAAATAGGAGGAATCATTGATCGATGGAAGACATAATGAGGGGAGTGTTTTGTAGATGGAGGAGGCTAGGGGGAGTGTTGTGCAATAGAGAGGATATACCTACTATGGGGTTCTCATACAACAAAACTAAAAATAAGTATATTAATTTTAATAATAACCATTACCATACCAATATTATTATTATTATTAAAACATTTTTTTATTTATATTCCCCATTTATGTTCATTTAATGTATTTAACATTTATTTATAAATGAATTAATTTATTTCTTAAAAAAACACACCATAAAAATTGCGGGTGAGGGCCGCATAGTTTCAGACTAACCCTATGCCCCTACTAGCTCCTCATGATTAGATTATTCAAAGCCTGATGCTCTTGAAACTTGATAGAACACCCTAGGCACACCAGATTTTTTCAACAAAATAAAAACACACTGATGTTCTGAAACACTCGAAATACGACTCTAATGCATGATTTTTAAAATAGACCATCACGTAAATGAAAAAAACATATTTCATTGTATAATCATCCAGTTCAAAACATGGGTTGTTACATCTGACTATATATTTTTTTTATTTAAGGATTCATTTTTTAGTTTTTTTTGTTTCCTAAAATTTATTGGGGATTTCAATGATGAAACAAACATAGATGATCCTGTATGGGTATAGAAAATTACATCCTCAGGAGAACAATTATGTCACCATTTATTTATAGTTTAAAATTATTATGGTAACCCTGAAATTGTGGTGACATTACCATATTGGTGATTTTTTCGGCAATTTTTTATCATAAAATGATGAATTGAATCATCTCTCAATGATAATTAAATATAAATTAGTATAGATGGATGGAATATTTGCAATATATTAAGTGTAGTATCAAATGAACCATAAGGTGACTCCATATAGTTTCTGATGAACTATGTAAGATGTCTTATAGACCTATGGGTTGAGTGTCTGAAGAGTTGTGGCCTATGTTGGAGGATATTGATGTAATTTATATAGAAGTTAAAGAGTCTAATAGGTTTCATGTACTAGATGGAAGTGAAATAATCCACACACAAATAGGACGATGTGTTTCCATATTATGACTTTGAGGTTTTCATTTTTTGATGTTAATTTTTACATAGAGACACATTAGATGTATTACTGGATCATGTTCAATTCCATGTACATAGAGAAATTTTTCATCTCATTTTAGGTGGAATATTAGGTTTTACAGGAGATTCATTGAACACCATTGTTTTTTGGTCTAGTTATATCGGAAATATGTTATTAATTTAGTAATACATTCTATTTTCTAGGGAAAAATTGGTTTATGAAAGCATTCATATCAAGATATTTGGGTTTCTAGTGGGTTAGAAATGACATTCATGTTCTTAGAGGTGTATTGTATCCCTTGGATATCATTGTTTTTGGTAGTTGGAGGTAGTTTTGAATGATTTATTTATAGTTTTTCCTCGATATCTATGAGGATAAGACAATATTTGGGTAATTGTGGGTTGGTTGATGAATTATTCAAATTTTTTGGGGATAAATAGTTTACTACTACTAGGAATTTTTCTATGTGGTATATGAATGTGGTAGTGAAGTTTAATGGGGTTCTATGTGTGACCATCTAAAATATGGATCCTCATTTTTAAATCCCGAGTCTAGAGAGGTTTTTAGTGTTATTTTATCTATAAAAAACACATCATAAATTCCATCTGTACTTATATTGATTGGTATATCAGGAAGAAAATTCTATAAATATAGGCCATATTGAAAAAATGGCTCTAGATATTGGCGAATCAAGGGGGAAGTAGCTACCTTTGGATAATATTACATAAAATAATAATTATAAATCCTATATTCATAGGGAACCATTCAGGTAATTTTATGGGATGATTCAAAGATGCCCATTATACTAGACTGAGTTTGGGATGTTAGTGGTCCATGGAACACATGTAATGCATAGAATGATCAAGAAGTTAAATAAGATTCAATAGTGTATATAGAAATTAAAGGAAAATCATATGATAGATTAATACATAGAGAGGAGGATTCAAGAGTTTGAGTTTTAATATCGAATATTCTATAGGTTTTAAAATTATAAATTATGTTAGGGGTTTTATCCATTGATGATCTATCCCATTGGTTTATTAGTAATTTCATGTTATTGTACCATGTTTGTATGGAATATTTCCAGTTATCACATCCAATAGAGTTAGATTTAATCCATGATAACATTTATGAGTTACAAAATTTTTTATAGCTTCATGATGACACCCATATCATAGATTAAGGTGATTTGAATGTAGAATATGGCATGATATTTATGGAATTTACATATGAGAATTACGATCATCACGAGATGATAATTTTATTGTTCTTCATTCATTTGGTTTTCATTTTATAGAGACATAACATTATAGAGGAATTTACATGGGGAATTTTTCCACAGATGCTCACAATATATATTGATTTTTTAATCCTTTATTTTATTTTTTATTTAGTGATTTATTTATTTTAAGATTAAAAATGATTCTTATTATTGTGTGGCATTAAGCTTGATTATCATCTTTTAATTTTTAGAGTGGTATCTCTTTAGAATTTGGGAGTTTTGTGGATATTTCTTTACTTCTAGGTTTGTTTTGGATATTTAATATAAGAATCATTTTATTGGTTCCTAATGCGTCTTCATAGACTCCTATAGTTTTTCAATAATGTTTTTAATGCATTGAGAGATGATGGAAAGGTGGATGGAGACTCTATTTTATTTTTGCTGGGAAAGAACCATTGTGGAATGGCCCTAATAACTACATAATGAAGAATTTTATTATAGAATGGGAGTTGATATATATTATTTGGTTCCACATTTTGATTGGTTGATTCATAGTGTGGTTTGTGTGTTACAGTGTAGTATGTGAGCTATGAGAGTTTCGTATCACAAATTTTCAAGGTAGGATTCTAGTTATAGAATAAAGATGTTTTGTTTTTTCATAGTGGTGCCCAATGTATTCTTACATGGGTGAGTATTTGGGTTAACATGATATAATTCATTTGGAATTTATCCATTAATAATAGTTAATGTCTTATGGGATTAAATCTATTTCATGTTTTTTCTTAATATTATAGACTTATAATTTTAGTGTAGTTTCATATGCTATATTCTAGGCTTCTATAATGTTAATTTCATTGGATATATCCATTTGAATCTCCTAAATACTTTTTACGCCCTATACTAACTTATTGTGGCCTAGGGTTTACCAATTTGATGTGGGGATTATGGGGTTGCACTGTGTTTCATTAAGGGATTTAGGACTACAACCTATGTGTGATGGCTCTATTGTGGAATTAATTAATGGATATTGTGATGTTTTCCGTTAAGTTGATATTTTAGAGTAGATAATGGGATATCAGGGAGTAATTCATGAGGGTGAAATTTATGTTTCTTCATTAAAACATGATAAAACATATCACATAGTGATAAATTATTTTTATTGTATGATTATAAATTTGATCCATATCTCAAAAACTAGCATACATATTAGACTCTTTATTACCATTGATTAAAAGCGGTTTATCAATGTAGATACTTACACTTCATTTTATTTTATTTTTACCTTCTATTTAAGAGATCTACCCCTTGATATCAAGGGTGAATTATTTTTTTCCCCTTTTTATTTAACTTATATCCTTCATTCATTGGGTGGTTCAAAAAGAAGTGATAATTTAATTTTCATGATGTTATGTCTTGTTTTTAATGAGTAATGATAAATAATAGTCTTTATAGTTGATCCACATGTATTGGTATAATTTAGTTTTAGTTTCCTTTTCGACTCATGATGTGGTTGTTGATTCTTCAGTTAATCTAATAAATTTAAAATCTATCCATATAATATATGTGTATTTTATGTAATTATATTACCATTTCTCTCTTTGGTGGGATTTTTTTGGAATAATCTATCTAGATAATGAATTAAACTATATGATGTATAAGGGAAATGTGTTATTCAAAATTGATATATGGAATTCTAGGATATTTATTATGGTTCATGGCTTGTTTAAAGGTGATTCTTGGTGGAGATTCTATTAATTATTATTTGTTTTTGATTGCAACTATTAAAATCAGTGATTCGCCTTTAATAACAATTGAATATAATGTTTTTAGGTAAAATTGGTTTTTTTAATATTTTCATTTTGTGGTGTTATCATTTTTAGATTGAATTCAATATTAATATGAATAGATGATTAATAAATTGTTTTTTACAATTTTATGGTGTATTTTCTTCGATAATATTATTTTTTATATGGTATTTTATGTTTGATTTAGTTTGTTATGGGTTTTTTTGTATAATGGTTTCAATAATAGAATGTGATTGAAGTTATGGTGTTTAATTTGTATTTTTTAGTAAATATTTTCATAGTAATGATGTTATGTTTTTTATTTCTATATTGTTTATGGCATGGGTTGTTAGGCTATTTACATAGATAATAGTTTGGTAATTTTGTGGTTATTTTTTAGATACATAGTTGTATATAATGAAGATAAAATTTGTGGACTTGGTAATGGGTTAAATAATGTAATTGATAGAGGTTTTTCGATAAATGGTAAAATGTGAATGCCAGGATAAACGTGTGATACTAAATAATAAAATATTGAAGTGGTGAATAGTTTAATGAATGGATTTACCATAATTATAAATAAATGAATGATAAAATCAATTCAATTATAATTGTCAATATTTAATCTTGAACTTAATATATGATTTCCTAAAATAATATATGAATAATGTTATTAAGTTTGTATTGCATGGATATATTTTTATGTTTCTATATATGATTTAGTAATGTTGGTCTATTGGATATTGTGATAGTGAGGTGTTTCTTATTGGATATTTTGACATTATTTTTAATTATGTACACATTAGTTGTAAATTTTTTTGAAATATGTATTGATTATAGGATATTTGATTTTTTATCTTTTGGTTTTATATTCCACATTATCTTGGTTGATGGGGGAATATATATATATATATATATATATATATATATATATATATATATATATATGAATGCTATATATTCCTCAATCTCTCATCTAGGTATTCTGTGGGATATGATAGATAATGGAAGTTATATATGCATTGAATAAAATGAATTAATGTTTTAATATATATAGTATTAAATGAGTTTGTTATGTGGTTATAATTATGATAAATGGTAGGGTTGTTTATTGTTAAATGTGGGAAAGAGATTTATTTCATTCATGTTCTCATTACACCAATGTTATTAGGGAGTTATTTTTTGTTCCAGATTGGTACTTTTTTATTATGTGATTTTACCTATTTAATTTTATGTGTTGGTTGATATGTGAATATTAGTAGGTTGTGGTCTTGTAATGTTTTATATATGTGTGATGTAGGATACTATATTCAATTACATGTATATGGTATGGATAAAAGCACCAAATGATATATTTTTTTGGTGTAAGAGTGAAATAATAGTGGGGATCTTATTATGGGGTACTTCTTTTTGAATATTATTCTAATACTCTATTATAATACATAAATTAGAATTTTCATAAGTGAGCCTTTAGGAGGTTGGGACACAGATATTCTAACATTTTTCTATATCGGATCAATTGTTTATTTAATTTTTCATTAGTATGATTCTTTCACATTTGCAAGAGAGGTTTTAAATAGTATCCTACTAAGTATTCTTGGAATCTAATACATAAATATAAATATAATTTTTATCTTTAAATGATAGAGTTACTGACCAATATAGAACATACTATCCTCTAGTTTTCATTTTATGAGATTTGTCAGTGTATGGGTTTTCTTTTTGGTTTTTTATTTTAGGGACCATGTTTAGGTATGGAAATTATATATTTTGCGTATTGGATATTTATTATTTTATGGATTTTATTGGTGTTTTTTATTCTTGGTAGTTTTTAGGTTAATTACTCCCATTTTTGAAGTTCAAATAAAAAATGTTTATTTCCAACTCATGGTTTAATGGTGGTAATTTTTGGATATCAGTCTCATTTTCATAATATGCCAAGTATATTTCTTAGTTATAGATAGTTGGGTAAAATATTATTATGGGGATCTATAATATATTAAACACATGACAAATCCATAACAATTATCTTGTTGTATCCAAACCACAAATGAAATTATCACCTTGAAAAAATTCTTGGGTAGCCAAAGGATTTAATAATTTACACCCTTGAAGATTATGACTCAATACAATGATATGGTATGTGCGGAGAAATGAAATGAACATATTAGATCAGTAAATAAATGTAAAATCACTTATAAAAATGTTGATTCTCTGAGTGAAACTCTAAAACTTATTATAGTTTCTCAATATGGTCATCCTTAATATTGGAGTAGATGTGGATATTACTAATGATGAATTATTTTTAAATAGAATAGATAATGGTAAAATAAACATTTTATGAGATCCAAGAATAACATAAAATCATTATTTATTCCAAATGTATCACCATTAACTCTTGAGTTCATACAATCACCTAAAACGTACCTTTGTGATGCCATCATCATGAATATGAAACTAGTAATAGCCAGATCAGTCTTTCAGAACCATCTCACACCCGTTGGTTGATTAAAATAGAAATAAATTCATTGATTAATGTATATATTATTTATAATAACCATATTTTTCCAATTTTATTCACATTAAATCCCTTTAACATAGTTTTTTATAATTGAAAATGGAACTGGAGATACCTTGGGCTTAGAATATCAATTTAATAAGATCTTATCAAATTAAACAATCAATATTCCATGATCTTTATGTTTAATATAGTAATCTACGATTGTAATAAGAGTAGTATAAAATTAAATCTCACTTCTGAAATTGATATATATATTCTTTTGAATCATTAGATTTTCCTCTTTAAATATTTCAATAATTACATCTATAAAAATGAATATTTATCTTCATGAGGTTCCATTAAAAATAAATAATGGAAAATCATATTGGGGAATTTTTTTTTCTGAATCCGCCCATTAAGGTATATCTCATCACCCTTGGAATTTTTACATAATAGTGATTAAAAATGACCCATTCGTACATCACTTCTCATTAAAAATAGTAAAACAACCCCAATGTCTATTATATGAAATCGATCAATAAAAAAATTAATTCTGAATAAGTTCTATTAATATCATGTTCTTGGTGAAATAATATTTATTTAATGATAGTCTTTATTGATGAATGATATGGGAAAATCAATGGGTTGAAACCATATGTCTTTCTAACATAATTTCCTAGGTTAATACCCTTATTAGAGTCCCTAAATAATTTATAATAAATTTATTTTTAAATGATTTTAAGGATTTAGTTCCAATCATAACATTCATTATAGTAATGTAAATACATATCATAGCTCGAGTAATATCTATATGTCGTGGATAAATTCCTCGAAATCATATATCAAATTATATCTCTAGTATTAAAAACATAGTATGTGAGGAAATCATAAGACTATAATGGTAAATTATTTGGTGGTGGTGGTAAGAATCTGATAAAACAATTATGAACAAAACTCTTTCATGATAAACCACTAAATCCTCTGCATAGGTCTCTTCCATATCCACATCCTGAGGTCTTTATTCACAATATTGGCATTTTTAGGATGGTTCATCGAATTTCTCACATGATCATTGTTAGATAATTTATAAACGGGAAACTAATGATCCTTATAGAAAATGAGTCATTAAGTATAACACATCAAAATAGAACTTTGACTATGTGTCTATTGTGACCCTCTAACACTAATGATTTCAGATTTAGTGATCCAAACCTGAGAACTTTAATATTTGATCTAGAGTGTTTCTTCCCATTGGAATAGCTCAAATATTCTACCCAGATATGGAGGGATTTAATTTATATCACGTAACACTATACATTGAGGAATATTTCAATAATTATGACTCATTAGAAGACCTATTAATATGTTTAAAATGTGAAATGATGTCAACATTAAGGATCATCTTGAATACCTAAACTATATTTATTTTTCTATAGAAAGTATCATATTTCATTTACTATGAATTCCATAATGGGTTAGTGAATATGGAATACAATTCTAGCACTAACATTCCACCTTATTTGAGGTTATAAATATTTTTAATATTGGGTTAGATTGGAAAATTTGACGAAACATGAGGCGGTGAATTGTTTTCCTTTAAAAACATGACATACACAACACTTACCTCTTGAGATTATAGAGATCCATTATTTTCCTATTAATAAATAGTAATAGGTGAAAAATTAGTGAAGAAAATAAAAAATATATGTATAGTGCTTTTGGGAAAAAAATATCCTTTATTCTACTCCACCAACTCTCTCTCGATGAACATGGGGATTTTCACCAGTAGGTCTTTTTTATGAGAACCACTAAAACTGCATGAAGTTAGTTGACTCCTTATAATAAAGGTTTTTGTTGGTCTTTATTATTCATTTATATGGAACCAAAATATCTACATATTATTATGAAAATATGACACTCTATATTGAATGTGTATGATCATTTGAAATATAAAAAATAAATAGATTTGGAAAAAGAGGATGGATGCTTGTTTATCATAAAGTTACCAAATCAATTGAAAAAAGAAATGATAATCAATAAAACATAGACACATAATATTGTTCAATTTAAAATAGGTTTTCATTGAAATGTTTTAATAGAAAAAACCAGGTAGATGATCATAAATGTATTTCTCTAAAGATTTTATCGAATATATGTTTATTCAAATAATAGAAAAACATTCACAAAGGAATATAAGACAAAAAATATTTTGATTGATCAAACAGAGTAGAATCCAAATATATATGTGTCTAAGGCGAAGCTATGTTATTGATAATAAATTATAATTTTCGTGAATAGATCTGCAAACTCAAATGAATAATATATGTGTATACAGAAGAGGAATACATCGTTATTTTTAATGAGTTGAATTATCTCATGTAAAACATCTCCAAAAATTTCACATGATATATCATGGATATTTCAATTCAAAACATTTAATGAAATTCATAAGAACCATTATAAATAGTAACTATTTAATATACTAAATAGGATCCATCGAATTGGTCACTAAAAAAGAATCTAAATATATTTATTTCTAGAAAGTCCCTAGTATTAAAATGTAAATAATAAATATTAAAGAACATGTATTTGACCAAGTTAAATGAAGTGTTTTTCTACATAGTGATAAAATTAAAAATCACAATTGATAGTGTATGATTGATTAGAATACTATTGTTGATGAGCCATATGTTTTT